>CM053588.1:243131647-243178124 GCA_028646515.1 Pseudochirops corinnae
AGGAACCAGTTCTGCAAGTTATAATTTTATAATGCTATAATATTACTATCTTCAAAATAATCTTTAACTCTATTGTGTATATTTTCAGTGATCTTTGGAAGCAATTTGCAGGCAATGCAGAATGTATATGGACTGTCATAATACAACCAACACTATCTGCAAAACAGTACCTATATTTAAGGAATAAAACTTTGCGTAAATATATTTATTTTCCTGATATCAACATTTCAGTTCTCTTGTTTTACAGACTTGTTTCAATGAATTGCTGAACTTTCAGGTCAGTTCTGTTTTTTAATTCAAAGAATAATTCAAGAAACTTTTCCATTTTTCTTTAAAAACAAAACAAAACTTCTTGAACATTTTATCACTTTAAGAAACTTAGCCATCTTTTTTTTTAAAGAAAGAAAGTCAGTGATGTTTTTCTCCTTCCTTCTTTGTTGCCATGTATAATAAATTTAACCCATTAGAAGCTTAAAAACGAGCTGAATTTCCTTGCCAAGAGGATTTTTCTACCATCTCTCTCTCTCTCTCTCTCTCTCTCTCTCTCTCTCTCTCTCTCTCTCTTTCTCACATACACATACACACACACGCACACACACTAATCTTTTACCTTTGGGTTACACTCCAATAGAGACTTGCCTCCACTTAAATAAAAAATGTAAAAACCTATTCCTTTAACCTTCCCACTCTCATGTCATTGTCCTGAGAGATAATTGGTTAGTACTCGACACTTGTAACCTTTTAGCTCAAACCAAGAGATTTTTTTTTTTTAGAAGTTAAAGTTTACTGCCAGGCTCCTTATGAACATTTGTATTCAGAGATCCTTGGGAACCCTTCCAAACTCTAAGATATCCCCACTTCCACCTTTGTGAGGAAATGGCAAAGCACATTCTGGTGCAGAGACTCTAGTGGGTAGACTTGAGCAAAGCCACAGGGCATCTGGGCCAGTGCCCAATGGCCTACTGAGACAGATGGCTTCTGGAGCCTAGGGGGGTGGAGGAGGAGCAGTGGAAGCCAGCTGTCGGCCTCTGCCCCTCCTCAGCAGGAATGACATCAGCAGATTCCCTTGCCCTGCCTCCTTTCTAGCTCCCCACTGTTTTAGCTCAGTATGGTTTCCCTGTCACAGCTTGACCTGATCTGATTTTGGGGATGGTGGAAAGGTAAGTATCTCCAATGGGAATGGGTGTGTGAAAGAGTATATGGGGAGGGAGGTGGTATGTGTGACAGAAAACCCAAGCACAGAATTCCTGAGACATGCAAAGTCAGTAGTTAGATTGAGACTGGAACCTAGAGTAGGACCTTCCATCTCCATCTCTGTGCATTTGCACTGACCATGCAGACTCCTGGAATGTACTCTCTTTTTTTGTGTTGTTGATGTTCAATTGTGTTTGACTGTTTGTGATCCCATTTGGGGTTTTCTTGGCAAAGATACTGGAGTGCTTTGCTATTTCCTTTTCTAGTTCATTTTATAGATGAAGAACTGAGGCAAATAGAGTTAAGTGACTTACCCAGGGTCACACAGTCAGTAAGTGTCTGAAGCTGCATTTGAACCCAGGAAGAGGAGTCTTCCGGACTCCAGGTACAGCACTCCATCCACTGCACCACCTAGCTGGTCTACAACCCCCTTACCTTGGCACTTCAATCTCTTCCTTCAAGGCACTGCTTCAAGCAATGCATTCTGAAGGAAGTCTTTCCCAGTTCCAACTGCTAATGTTCTCCCTACCAAATTACCTTGGATTTAACTATTTTGCAGATATTTGTACTTATTAACTTTAATATTTAGGATGCACATATTTTTATATGTACTTATCTCTTCCATTAGAATGGAAGTTCCTTGTGAATAGTTATTTTTCCATTCTTTGTACTTTTATTCCCAGCCCTTAGTACAGGGGCTGGTCCATAGAAAGTGCTTAATAAACATTTATTAGTTGATTACCTGGTACCCAGCCCCATTAGAACACCACATTACATGGGCTTGTATATCAGTCATTCAAGCCTTGCACATAGTAGATTCTCGATAATTGTTGCTGGTGATGATGAAATATTTCTTGAGCACCTACTTTGTACACTATGGGGAACATACAAGATGCAGAGGAAAAAGTCCCTGGTGTTAGATCAGAAAAGGAATTGTTTGCTTGTTTGATTTTTAAAGCAGAGCCAGCACCCTCATCTATAAAGATAGGTTGAACTTAACAGCCTCCTAGGTCCCCTTCGGACTCCAGGAGACTCTGTCAGACTGTCCTCACTGGCTTGTGGTAGAGGTCAGCAGTTTCTAATTTCCAAGTGAAAAGAGTGCACACATGGGCTAATGTGTCCTGGGAAATTAATTATGAACTTTACCACTTGAACCCGTATTTTTTATTTAGAGATGCTAATCCAGTTCATGTTTGGGGGTCTTCAGCTCCAGAAGAATCAGGCTACAATACCTGGAAAGAAGTGAGGTCTTCAAACCACCCAGGAAACATAAACTTTCTAAAGCAATTGGGTAATCATAGAAATGTTCTTCATTATTTCTCTCCTTTTGTACAGTGTTAGTAGATGTTACAGCAAAGGGGACCTAGATATGTAGGACATCCTATGGGCTCCAGGACCATGTCTTACATGAAGGGACCCAAGTGAAACAGTTTTTTTTTTAATCTTGTTTTGTAGCCCAATCTGAATGCTTTATTTACTGAGCCTCATAGTCAGGAGCTGACCAAAAGAATGAGCACATGTAATTTCCTTTCTGGATCTGCTCTCATAGACTGACTTGGTAGAGGAGCTGGTGCAGGGAGTCAATAAGATTATCAATGGGAAAAATCAGTCATGGGAGTCTGGACAATTTGGGAAAGTGTAAAGACTCATTTCTGTGTTGCATTTGTTCTCTTATATAGGGTTTATCCTCAAATTAGTTTGCAATTCGGAGGAAAAGATGCCGATGTCTGAGTTAATCTATTTCCCTTGTTGCTACCTTGTCTAAACATGCAAATCATTGTCCTTATAATGAAATCAGTGTATGTGTCTGTTCAAAATCCCATTTGATTTCTGTTAAAAATTACTGTTTAAAATGTTCGATTTTAAGTCTTAGAAATAGATATCTAAATCTTTGGAGGACAACATTTTGACAGGAAACACTGACAGGAAAAAGGACGGGAAGAGAAACATCCAATTATGTTTCAAACAAACTATACTCAACTCTAGTCAAAACAGTAAAACAGATGAAAGATAGAAGTGAAAAAAAATTACCCTTGTAACTGGGAGAAAAGTAGTCATAATGCCTTTAAAATGACTTTAGACAGTCTATATAGATTTTTTGTTCTCTTCTGCCACAGAGAGAGGAAGGAAATAGGAACTTCAAGTTCACAGAAATTGGTCATCAAGGCCTTTCCTGGATATTGCTATCGAAAAGCCTAGGCAAGTGAAAAGATCACATGTGATTGAGGAAACAATCTTCACTGAGAGATAAGCATGTTAAGGCACTTTGACACTGAGTCAGCACAAAGCTTGTGAATGAGCCACCAGGAAGATTCAGGGCATGCTTGTTAGTAAAGAAAGAGTTGTCTATTCAAGGGAAAAATTGCAGATGGCACTATGGACATCAATTTATTTTTAAACTTTATTTAAAACATCTTTTAAAAGCACAGATAGAATGTTAAACAATAGGAGAGGGCAGAACTGGCAGTCTTGATAGTTATGTTAGATGATTTTGTTTAATTGCATTTTTTTCCTCAAAAGAAAGAGATAGAGGGGGCAATTGAACACTGGGAACTGGTTATACTACAACAAAATGTGCAAAATGTAAAAAAATAAAATAAAAAGGATAGTGGGTTAAAGTCATTGACTGTCAAAATCAATTCAATAAATGTTTATATAGCAATCTTTGGGAATACAAAAATGAAAAAACAATCACAGTCCCTTCCTTCAAGGAACGTAAAAACTCATGGAGGTGCAGGGGCGGAGGGGGGGCGGGAATGATATAATAATATTAACTCACCCAGCAGGATAGATTTAGAGCTAAAGTGATCTACTCCATTTTACAGGTGAGAATAAGGTCCAGAATAGAAAGATGAACCCAGGTGTTGCTCCTAACTCCAGAGTCAGTGTTCCACTGTACCACACTGCTTATAGAGTGTTTTAAGATGTACTTTGCTTACAGTAATTCTCTGAAGTATTGTGTGAATGTGTTATCACCATTTTACTGATAAGGAAACTGAGACTTGGCAAGTTGAAGTGAGTTTCATGGTCAAAAAGAAACCAAAAAGAACCAAAATTCTGACTGAGGACTTGTGCCCCAAAGCCCACCAGTCTTTCCACTAGAACAGGCTGTATAAAAGTCCGTATGACACAACTTAGAATGTGATCAAAGCAAAGGGACAGAGCTGCTAAGCAAATTAAGAAATATGAGAGGGAGAGGAAATGTTTGCTGGGGGTGGAGTCAAAGAGCCGTGCTTTTGACGAAGGAGAGTGGAAATCAGGCTTACGTAGGTTATCTTTATCAGGAAACCTATTAAGTATCCATACCAATGAAATCAGACTAGGTTATTTTTCTTTTGGTGGGAGAATAGCTGGAATTTCTATGCCATTCAGTTTATAAACCAGGATCACAGATCACAGACTTGAAGAGCTATAGTCAATTGCATATCAAGACCCAAATCCACTTTACACATACCAGATACATGATCGTCTAGTCCAGCAGTTCTCAACCTGTGGGTTATGTTCAATTTAAATACATCGTGCATATCAGATATTTACATTATGATTCACAACAGTAGCAAAATTATACTTATGAAGTAGCAACAAAAATAATTTTATGGTTGGGGGTCACCACAACATGAGGAACTGTATTAAAGGGTCACGGCATTAGGAAGGTTGAGAACCACTAATCTAGTCTTTGAGAGAATATTTGCTATTTCTTGAGGGGGTCTAATCACTTTATATCTCATCCCATCCTCATAATAACACTATGATGTAGGTAATAAAAATACTGTTATCCTGATTTCATAAGGGGAAACTGAGGCCCAGAGGGATTCAATGACCTAAGATCACAAGGCCAATAGTGGTGGAGTTCCAGGCCTCCTTGAGACAGTTGGGTAGAAAAAGAGCTGAGCCTGGAGTCAGGAAGTCCCAAGTTAAAATCAAGCCTCAGACACTTACCAGCTATGTGAATCCAGGCAAGTCAATTAACCTGTCTTAGTGGGGAGGAAATGACTGAGTTCTCTCTCTCCTACCCTTGACCAGAGGGCTGTACTTTTGAACTTCAGAGCAAAAGTTTGAAAGGAGCTCACATACTCTGTAGCCGGAACAAAAACAGAAGAGAGGTTCAACCGAGGGCAGGTCATTCACTGGAAAGATTCACTGAGGCATTGGCTCTTCCTGCCAGATCACCAATGAGAGGATTATTTCATCATCTCAAAGCTCAAGTGCCATTCAGTGCTGAACCACACGTGGCTAAAAGCAGCTAGAGGCTTTGCAATCCTCAAAGCACTTAAGGGCTGAGGTAATCAAGGTGTTCTGCTAGAATAAGGTAAGGCAGTTTTGTACATGCCCTCTTCAATCTCCAGTTCCGTGCAAAATAAATAAAAGGTAGTTTGAGGAGAGACTGTACAAGCAGCTAGAGAGATTGAGAAAGGTTTCATGCAGATGGTGAGACTTGAGCTTAGACTGGAAGGAAATCAGGGATTCCAAGCCTTAGACATGAAGAGTTAGTACTTTCCAGGCATGGCTGAACCCAGCACAAAGACACTGAGACAAGAATTAGAATGTCCTATGCATAGAACATGGAGTTAGCCAGGGTAACTGAAATGTAGAGTGTGAGACAGGAAAGTAATATGTAAGAATAGGGGAAAGGTAGGAAGTAGTCAGGTTGTATAGAGATTTAAATGCCAAACAGAAAATATTGGATAGTAGAGGTAAGAAGGAGTAGAAGGAAGGAGTAGAAGGTGGCCATAGTTTCAGATGTGCATGTTAGGGACATCACTCTGGTAACTGAGTGAAGGATGGATTAGAGTAGGGAGAGACTTGAGGCAAGGAGATCAACTATGACACTGTTGCAATAGCATCAAAACGTACAAAAGCTGAGAGATGGTGATAGTCTGAATTAGGATTGAGGCTGTGTGACTAGACAGAAGAAGACGGATGTGAGAGGCGTTGCAGAGATGACTTATGGGAGATAGTAATTGGGTTGAACTGGATTCAGTAAAGTGTTAAGACTGGGAAGAGATTGGAGTGTGGGGAGAACAGAGGTGATAGCCTGGTAAAATTCTGAGAGATTGTAGGTGATGGTGAAGACAAAAAATGTGTTTGGGAAGAGGAAGGCATGGGCAGAGATGGAATGATAGGAGATTCTGACCAGATAAAGGAATTTACAAGTTCTTAATCATGCAAGTGGAGCACCCATGGATGATGGTAAGATCAAGGATGTTGCCATATTTATACATAACTAAAGTAAAGAAGTAGGTTATGAGAGTTGAGCAGACAGAGTAACTTGGAGCTTAGGATGTTTCATGGAAAATCAGCATGAACATTAAATTCCCTCATATGAGAACATGAAATGGGGTGGAGAGAGAAACACTCACTCAGCCACTAAAGTCATTTAGAATGGAGGGGAAATGTTTTGGGAGTAGATGGATTTTGGTTAATATAGGTTAATACATTAGGCTTCCCTTTGGTTGGTGGAACATGGTGGAAATATCTTGGATTGATCTCTATGGGAAATAATCAGTTTGGTTCTTTCTATTTTTCTTAATTGCTTCTCTAACTCAGTATTTCCTAAACTTTTTTTGATCTTGAAACATTTGGGCCTTGAAATATACTGATAGACTCCATAAATATATGGAAAACTCCTGGGATAAACAGAAGTTCAAAAGATTTTAGAGTAAAATAGAGGAGATTGAGCCTGTTTTTCCATGATCAGAAAATTGCCATATGCAATAAGTATTTTATATATAAGTTCATATTTAATATTTTAGAGAGGAAAATATAACTAGCATTGCAATTTTCCAATGGAACCTTTATTTGCATGTGGCAGAACACCAGGGTTCCATAAACACAATTTAGAAAATGCTTCTCTAACTGCTGTGAAAGGATCAGGGGGAGGGGAAGATGTAGAAGGTTATGTACTTTACATAGCTCTTCTATGACTTTTGCACATTGTTTCCATTTCCTTTAAATGTCCAATTTTTATGCCTCATCCAGGGCAATATGCTCTCCCACTGTTAGGTTGTCTGGTCAGGATTTGCACCTTTTAAAAGATACCTTTCAAATCTCTATCTATATGAGATCGTTCCCTAGCCATGCTGATTTTATTCTCCTTCCAGTTTGAAATTTTATGCTCAGAGTTATACAAACTATCTGTCCCTCTAATATGGGATCCTTGTATAGCTCTGGCCCAATGACAGGTTTTCAAAGAGTTTGGGTTTTGGTTGTTGTGGTGGTGGTGGTTTTAATCTAAAGCCTGATAGTGTTTTAATGTCACCCTTTCAAAATGGCTCATGCAGAGCATTAACTTTTCTTATAATTTAATTTGGCTTTCCTGACACCATTTATTGCCCTTTTGGTGAAATGCTTTTAAAATTATAGTTTCCTATTTATGCCTTTTCTCAGTTTGTTACTATGATTTTCAGTTCTGGTAGATCTATATTAAACATAAGCCATATTCACTCTCTTTGACTGGAAGAAACATGAGAATTGGTATTAGTTTTCTGCTTGAAGACTTAGTTCTTTTTTTTTTTTTTACAGTTCCTTCCAGTTAGCAAAATTTCTTTTTTTAAATTTTAATTTATTTATTTACTTTTGGTTTACAGCATTCAGTTCCACAGTCCCTTGAGTTTCAAATTTTCTCTCCCTCCCTCTCCTCCCCCCTTCCCCCCATAGCAGCATGCAATCAAATATAGGATTGACAAATGCCTTCACTCTAAAGAAGACTTAGTTCTTAATGTTCTACAAGTTTAAATAATACTTGGAGACTACATAATGCCTGCCATCTAAGACTCTTAAAATTTCAGTTGTAGTGCCTTCCACAAATTTGACAATAAGCATTTTATTAAGTATACAGTATGTGCCAGGCAGCGGGGATACAAAACAAATGAAAACTAGTCCTTGCTCTCAAGGAGTTTACAATGCTACTGATTAGGGAAGTCAAGAAAGGCTTTCTATAGGACCTCAATATTACCTTCATTTTACATTTAACAAAATAGAGAGCTAGAGGAGTGATCTGGCTTACTTAAGAATCATCCAAAGAATTATTTGAAGAGTCAAGATAAGAATCTTAAAACCTTGGGGTAGCTAGGTGGCACAGTGAATAGAGAATCAACCCTGGAGTCAGGAGGACCTGAGTTCAAATTTGACCTCAGACACTTAGCACTTACTAGCAGTGTGACCGTGGCTAAGTCACTTGACCCCAGTTGTCCTGCCTTCCCCCCTCCAAAAAAAAAGTAATCTTAAAACCTTGCTTTCCAGACCTCATTAGGACCAGGTGACTCACCAATTTCACCCTCAAATCACACTTGCTTCCATATATCCCTGATGTCATTCAAATGGACACCCCTTCCAATGGCAGAGAGCATAATCTATCCATGTCTTCACATCCTGTATGATTCCCATCCAGATCCTTCATGAATCATCAATAAAGGAACTACCCAACATGCTCAAGACCTTTGAATAGCTCATGGATACAAGTAAGAGAGTTCTCCTTTTCTCATCATCCATGGAAGTCATCACTGGTGATATACTATAGTATACATATACCTCTATGAATATTTCCATTGCTGTTTGTATCACATGTAAATTTAATTCCTCCGAAGTCACGGTGTTCTGTAATTCATTGCCATATAGTACCACCAAGTAGAATATTGATGCACACAAACAAAAAAGATGGGCTTTGTTGATAGGGAGCCCCTTGGAACAATTGAAAGCACTTCACAATTTCTCAAATTCAATCCAGCTCTAGCTCTTCCTCCTAGTCAATTCTGGGTTCATTTTACTTTGCAGCTTCTGTGTCTTGTCCAAAGGTACACGGACTAATGGACTTGATCTATGGTTTGTCTATCCAATTACATGTGATAATTTGGGCAACATGGAGTCTCCATTCATTTGTTATTGTTGTTTTTTTTTAACTGTGTGGATGACTATTACTCCAAAGCTCTTGAGTTGTCATGGATCTAATTGAGGAAGCCTTGTAGTACTCCAGGGCTAAGTGCAATAAGCACAATATCATCGGCAAACAAGAACATCTGGAGAATTCCACCATTTGCAGGAAATCCTTTTTCCATTTGAACTTTGCATAAAATATCCTTCATGGTGCTGTCAAACACCTTCAGCAAGCATCTTTCTCTGTTTCCTATCTTGTTTGATATCGGTATTCAAAGGAACATTGATCAAAGTTATCTTTGTGGTTGCATCTATCAGGAACAACGTTTAAGAATATTAGCGTTAATAAGGTCAACATCTTGGAAGAGAATCTTTAAGCAACAAACAGCTCCACTGAGTCAAATGTAGTTGTTGTTGTTGTTGCTGTTTTTTAAACCCACTAACAAATACTTCAGGATTTTTTTTTATACTTTGTGTGACTGTGGAAAATATAGTTTATAGTAACCTTCCTGTTCTTTTGTAATATTTCACCCTCAATACATACCTATCTGATTCTCATAAATATCTTGTAGGAAAGAGGAAATAGGTATATATCTCAACCATTCTTAATGCATTTTTGTTCACTGTTATAGTAAATATGCTGTCTGTGACCTTTTCTATTATTTTGGAATCTTCACTTTTGAAATATCTTGAAAATCAATTTCCCACTGCCTTTGAACTTGTGCCACCTGCATCAAGGATTTCTTCTGCATTTATTTGTTCAAGTCCAGTAACTTCCCAACTTTATATTCTTGAATGCAATTTCCATTTCTTCACATAAAATATGGATACTGAGATAACTGAGTCCAAATGTGGTCATTCCAATTTTCCTCAGTGCTGAGGCTAGATCAATAGAGATCCTGACAAATCTGTTCCATTTCATGTTGATTTGTTACCACCCTTCCAGCATCACCCATAGAGGCTCTTGAAAGAGCCTGCCTTGGGTGATTCTCAGAACAAGCTTTCTACAGACTCATTTTCTTCTCCTATGCTTTTTGATGTGTGAAGTGATAATGATGCCTTTGATTTCAGTCCTCAGTGAATGGGCTTGTCCTCTGGATTTTATCTTCTTTCTACTTATCTCCAGACTAACCTCACCTCCAGTCTGCTAATCAGCAATTCCTCCACTAAGAAATTTCCCTGATTCTTGACCCATTCTGATGACAAATGAAATCTTTCATTTCTTCTCATTTGGAGGTGATTTTACCTCTGATGGTTCCAAAAGGACCAATTGGTAATTTCCTGTTTGTTAAGAGATCCTAGTTTCGGAGCAGCTAGGTGGCACAGTGATTAGAGCACTGACCCTGGAGTCAGGAGGACCTGAGTTCAAATCCAGCTTCAGACACTTGATACTTATTAGCCATGTGACCTTAGGCAAGTCACTTAACCCCAATTGCCCTGCCTTACCCCCTCCCAAAAGCAATAAAATAAAATGAACTCTTAAAAAAAAGAGAGAATAAAAGACCTCATTAAAAAAAAAAGAGACAGAGATCCCAGTTTCATTTTTTGGTGTGATAGTGTTCATTGCTTTCCATATTCAGCTGGAACTTCCAACACCTCACAATAACATAGATGAGAGGTGTCTGAATGATCCACAAATCTTCAGCTTCTTCCATTTCTTAATTTGGAACCATATTTTCCAACATGCTGCTGACCACCTTTCCGTCTGCTTATCTTCACATGGAAGTCCAAGTATTTGCTTGGAAGTAAGAGACATACAGCTAGTAGGTGTCTGAGGACACATTTAAATTTGGGCCTTCCTGACTCTAGGTCCAATGCTGTAATTACTGTTATGTGATTAAGAAGTCATATTCTTAAATATAATTTCTAGCTAAAATACTACTTCAGTGGTTCTTAACCTGGAATTTGTTTTAAATATTTGGATAACTTTATTCTAATATAATTGGTTTCATTCTGGAAAGCAATTTGGGACCATACTCCAAAAGCTATTAAATTCTGCATACTCTGACCCAGGAATATTGCTAGTAGGTCTATATTCCAAAGAGATCAAAGAAAGAGGAAAAAGACCTATACGCACAAAAATATTTATAGCAGCTATTTTTATGGTGCCAAAGAATTGGAAATTGAGGTGATAGACATCAATTGTGGAAGGACTGGGCAAGTTATAGTATCTGAAGGTAGTGGAATACTATTGTGCTATAAGAAATGATGAAGGGAAGAATTTCAGAAAAAGTTGGTGAGACTTGTATGAAACAATACAAAGTGAAGTGAGCAGAAATAGGACAATTTATACAGCAACAGCACTATTATGAAGAAAATCGATTTTGAAAGACTCTAAGCAACATAATGAGCAACCATAATTCCAAAGTACTCATATTTTCCAAATTCCAAAGGAAGCATATTTTCTTCTCTTTCTTGCCCTTCCTTCCTTCTTTCTTGCCTTTTCTTCCTTCCTTGGACATGGCTAATGTGGGAATTTTTATGTGAGATCATACATATACGTAATGGGTTTTTGTTTTTCTAGCCTTCTCAATGGGTGGGGAGGGGGAGGATGAGAATTCAGAACTGAAAATAAAACATGAATTTAAAAAATTAAAAATTAATATAATTGGTTTCTTTTGTAATCCTATGTATTTTTAAAATGTACCTAAAATTGTTATTCTGAGAAGGAATTCATAGGCTTCACCAGACTGCCAAAGGGGGTTCATGTCACCCAAAAAGTTAAGAATCCCTGTCCTCTTTACTACACAAATCAAAGTGCTATTAACCAGCTCTTGCTAGCAAAACAGCAGTATCAGAAGCACTCTGCAGTGACTGTTCATAGTCCTCTTCCTTATGCTGTCATGAGAACAGGAAGATTTGACAAAGAGCATTTGATAATATTAGGTTGAGATTACAACTGCAGCCCTGACTGTAAGATTACTAGTCAGGTTTTCTACTTGGTGTTAACAAACACTTCTCCCTGAGCCAGGCTCTAAATCTCCAAAAATTATCTCGGCCTTTAACAACGGTTATAACATTGAACTCAGAGTCAGGAAGGTCCAACTTCAAATCTGGTCTCAGATACTTACTAACTTTGTGACCCTGAGCAAGTCACTTGACCAATGACTGCCTCCGTTTCTTCATCTATAAAATGAGGATAAGAGTAGCACCTGCTTTTATAAAAAGAAGATAATTTGTAAAGTGCTTTATAAACCTTAAAGTGCTATATAAATACCATTATTATTGTTCTTAAATAAGAGAAAAAGGAAACAAATGATTAATAATAATAGAATATGCTGCCCATAGGAGTGACAGTCTAATAGCTTTTAAAATGCCTCATTCTTTTTTTTTTTTTTTTGGAGGGCAATTAGAGTTTAGTGACTTGCCCAGGGTCACATGGCTAGTAAGTGTTAAGTGTCTGAGGCTGGATTTGAACTCAGGTCCTCCTGACTCCAGGGCTGGTGCTCTATTCACTGTGCCACCTAGCTGCCCCAAAATGCCTCATTCTTTAATGCAAACTCTTTGAAAGTCATTTAACAGCTAATCTAACAGTTATAAAGGAAGCAGAACTGATAATGGGGGAGAGGGGGTTTCCTCCTATCACACCTGATGGTTGTAAAGGACCTCATACATTACATAATTCAATTGTTACCTAAGTAGGAATCTACTATGTACTATCCTTGACATATGGTCATCTAGCCTCCTGTGTGAAGACCTTCAGGGCTGATGAGACGTCTCCTCACCAACGCAGCCAATTCAACCTCTGGACAGCTCTAATTTTTGCAAGATTTTTTAATCCTTCTACCAAACTACAATCTGCCTCTTTACAGCTTCCTCCCACTGACTCAAGCTTCCAGAGTGAATAACAATTATAACTTGGATGTATTTGGCACTTCATGGTTTACAAAGTGCTTCCTTCATCAAAATGCCCTCAGGTAGACAGTATGAGTATTGTTGTTCCCACTTTACAGGTGAAGAAAGAGGGTAAGAGAAGGGAAGGGGCTTGATTGCTCATGGTTACACAATTCCAGGTCTCCTAACTCCAGGTTCAATGATTTCTCTATACCATCTGAAACATCCTTCTGACCTCTTTAAGGCAAAAAGAGTCTAATCCCTAATAATGGTAAAAAAAAAAAAAAAAGAAAAAAAAAGAAAAGACCAACAAAACAAAACAAGATACCACAGCCTGAATAAGGAAACTGAGGGCAAATTTTTTTAAAGCTCTGATTCTGTTTTCTTTACTTCATTGGGTGACTCCACTTCTAGCTTCCAGTAAGAACCCAAGTTATAAAAGGCAAGGCCTTGGGGCCTTCTCCCCACTGAAGTCATATGATCCTATGAAAGGCCTTGGTCCTTGGCTTCTGGTTCTTTTCCCTTTTAGGAGAAGGTGAATGGAGCCTACGAACTTGTAATTTGGAAAGGTTGGAAGGAGTTTCAGCATTTTCATGTTCCAGAGTCTGGGTTCTTGAGCCAAAGTAGTGTCAATGCCCCGAGCAACATTACCACTACCATTAATAGTGACCTTTTGGACCCAGGTCAGCAAAAGCTGCGATCAGAATTCATTCAGTAGTCCTGACACACTTAGATATGAATTTGGTGGTATTAATGTCAATGTAGTAACTGCATTATGCTATAAGCCTATTCTTCTCAAGGACCTAGATGGCATAGAGAAGAGTCTCTCCCTGAGGTTTGGGGGGAAAATGTTAGCATGCTTATTTTTGCTATGTATTTGAAGTAAACATCCCTTTTTAAAAGCCCTCCTCTACTGTCCCCCCTCCCAAGTTATGATTCTACCTGGACAACTTCATAGTTAGAAAATACTTGATGTCTAAGAAAGCAGGCAGCTAAGGTGAAGGAGAATTTTTTTGGACCTTAATTGATTTTAATAATTGCCTTAATTGTTCATTTTACTTTGTATATGTGACTACCACCTTACTGTTAAAAAATATCTTCCTCATCTTTAGTTAGGCCCCTTTATTTCAAATCCCCCTTTCCCCTATGGTCTGTCCTCACAGGAGATGAAGAACAGCTGGCCACCATCTGCTACAAAGTAAGTCATCACACATTTAGGAAGCATCAAATCCCTGAGTTTGGGCCTCTGTGTAGTAATGCAGCTTTTGAGAGATTTGGCAGCCACACCATTACTCAGACTCCACCTTCCTAAAATTGTACATTCCTTCCCAATATTAGGCTATCCACTTCCTGCACACGCCCCATTCTCCTCCTTCTCTGCCCACATCCTGGATGACCTACCATCATGCCATGTGCAAAGCCAGGATGAGCCACCTAAGAAAAAGTTCAAAAACGTACATCCCATGTTGTGTGTGCCACTGCCGACCAGCAGCCTTGAATTCTCACGCACTCTGACTTTTCACAAAATAAATTCCTGAGTGCCATGGAAAGCAACGTTTTCTGACATCTGAAAGATGTGCACCTACAAAAAGTAATATTTAAAAAGTGCCTCTCACCCCACTTCTCTGTCTCTGCTATGACACATTCTAGGTATCTGCCAACCTTATCCACCCCTATGGCGTATGCACACAGTGTTTGCTCAATGAACGTTTGGAGTGATAATGCTTCTTCATAAGTTCATAACAGGGACTCCCCCAAAGAAAACACGAATTATAAGAAAAGTGGTGTAGGGGACTGGAGATTATTGGAAAAGATAGGAGGCTAGGGTCAGTCAACCTACAGATTATTAGGATAAAAAGCCAATTATTTGCCATAAGATCATAGATCATGGATCAAAGATTGTTAGAGCTACTCTGGACCTTATAGATGAGGAAACTAAAGTTCAAAGAGTTCAATTCCTACCTGGAGGGGGTGGGGGACTGGTCAAGAGACTCCATCTGGATGGGTTTCAGTTTTCTCATCTATCAAGTGAACGAGTTAGATGAGATGGCCTCCAAGGTCCTATCCAGTTCCAAATCTATGGTCCTATGATCCTCTGCTCTGTGTCCATATAGTCAGGGCTAAATAACAATTAGAGCAGACTCTAGTTGTGAGAGGGACATTTAGTGAGGCCAACGGGAAGGTAAAAGATATATCAAAACAGTTTATGGTTGTTTGTCTTTTCCTCTTCCTCTTTCTCACCCTGGAGATGTAGAAAATGCTTTGTTGCATTGTTCAGAAAACTTCATTAACATAATGTTTAAGCCTAACTTAATGTGACTAAAGATTGGTTGAACCCAGAATATAACCTTGACTCTTCAGAAATACTAGAGATGGCTACAAAAAATTTGGGGTTCCCCAGGTCTACCTGGGGATCTACCCGAACATTTCTGTTTGGAGTCCACTCACACAGTTCTTGTTTGGGGTCCATACAAACTTGTATTTTGAGTTCCCTTATCTTTAGTCTTCACCCAAATTTTACTGGATGTTTACATTCAATGATATCCATCTCAATCTACCTTGCTTTCAAGTTGCCCTCTTGGCAAAATTACTTAATTGAGTTTGTGTGGGTTCATGTGTGAGTACCCTTTTCTAAATCCTATGTAATGTAAACCTTCCAGAGACTGGATGGGAGGAAGCCATATCTTCTTTCCAGCTTACTCTCCTCTAACAAACGACCAGATAAATTCTTTCTAGAACTGTTTCAAATTTTGGGGTTTGTTCTCATAAATGTCAGTGGCAGAAGAAGGTGAGATAACTTGATGAGGTAGCACAGACATCTACCTGTCCCTACAGTTAAGGACAAGAGGCAATGAAAGGAAATGGAACTTCCTTTGTTGTTGTTCAGTCATTCCGATCATGTCCAATTCTTCATGACCTGTTTGGAGTTTTCTTGGCCAAAATACTAGAGTGGTTTGCCATTTCCTTCTCCAGCTCATTTTACAGATAAGGAAACTGAGATAAACAGGGTTAAGGGATTTGTCCTGGGTCACACTGGTAGGGTCTGAAGCCAGATTTGAATTCATGAAGAGGAGTCTTCCCGACTCCAGGTCCAGCACTGTATCCTAGCTGCCCCAATGGGTCTTCCTAACAGTTGACCTTTATCTTTTTGAAACTCTTCTTTCCAGTTCTGTGAAAGACTTCTTTGAGCTACCCATTGCCATTATTATGACTCATTGTACATTACTTTCTCTCCTATACTCTTGGATACAGTCAAAATGGCTTCTCTCTGTAGCTCCATACTCTACCTGTCTGTCTTTGTCTTGGCATTATCTGTCTCTCAGTTTTTCATGCCTAGGATACCATCTCCCTCCTCATGTTTGCCTCATAAAATCCCATCTGAGATGTAGCTCAAGCAGTACTTTCTACCTGAACCTCTCAGAGTACTTTGTATTTAAGTATTTTATACTTATTCTGTATATATTAATATATGTTGTGGTCTGCTCTTAGAATGTCAGCTCCCTGGGAGTATGAGTAATCTCTTTATATCTTCATTCTCAGCATCCAGTACCTCACAGTTGGTAGTTGGTAGATGCTTAACCAATACTTGTTGATTAATTTTTTTTTTTTTTGCTTCTTGGAGGGGGGAAGGCAGGGAAGTTGGGATTAAGTGACTTGCCTAAGGTCACACGGCTAGTACAGGTTAAGTGTCTGAGGCTGGACTTGAACTCAGGTCCTTCTGACTCTGGGGCTGGTGCTCTGTTCACTGCACCACCTAGCCACCCCAATTAACATTTTAAGTATATGTGATTTCATCAGTGTTGGTACTTTCTTCTTAATGAATATGGCAACCCCTCTGTGCCTTAGTCCATTAATGGTCTGATTGAGCAGTTGTACCTGTGATAAATTCACTACCTGGTGTCCAAGCATCTGATAAAGGGTCTCTCCAAATTTAGCCAGGTTGGTCCTTGGACGATGACATATAGTCTGCTACCAGGTCTGTACTTAAAACTTTTTCTGCTTAGCAGAATTTGACAGAATTTGTGTTTCTATGGCAGACTTCGAGAATCCATAGTCGTCTCCCTGACACTTAAGAAGAAGATGACCATCATCACTATTTACAAATATTTTTCAGGCAGATATTTCACAGAGAATTCTGGACTTGAAATCAGGAAGACCTGGATTCAAATCCTGCCTCTGACATATACTATCTGTTTATCTCAGAGCTTCAGTTTTATGTATATACTTGGGGATACACACATACACATACATGCAATATGCATACATATATATACATATGTAAGTATGTATACATATATGTATGTTTGTATATATGTGTTATAATGTGTATATGTATATATAAAATGTGTGTGTATACACATACTCACACACACACATATGAAATGGGGTGGGAGGAAGGGTTAGTCTATGATGGCCTCTAAGGTCCCTTCTAGCTATAAATCTTTGGGCTTATATCATCTTCCACAAGTGAGGGGAATGGGGAGATGTCACTATAATTATTTTTTTTTTCTGTATCATCTCCAGGCAACTAGAGACCCTCTGCTATGGGGATTGAGCAACAGATCTGAAAATATCCTATGGGCAGAATTCATTTGAGATTCAGCTTCTGACAATAATTCTTACTGGGAATTGCCAAGTTGCTTCCTTATTTGGCTCAAATAAGAGCTTAGTGTAGCACTAAGTAGAGATAGCTCTTTAATAAATGCTTTCAATGCTACTGTGGATCTTGATGCTATAATGGATTTGTGATTTTATCAATGCCATTGTTCTTTCTTCATTTTCAAAGAGGACCAATGGCATCATGGGAGGCAGCTTGGTTTGCCATGAATTGGATTTAAGTGAGGCAGAGCTGAATAAAATTGTCAGCCTCGCTCTCTCTTCCTGAATCACTGAAGTCCAGTGTCAGGACAAAAGTCAAGACAACTGGTGATGGCCTGGGATGCAGTGGATCACCTTGATGTCTTTGATGTCTGACCAATTCTAAGAGCTCCATAGCACCTAATCAGCTGCCTTCATGGCTGTTTGAACAAAATCATTCTCATCTGTTGATTCCACTAGGGGAAACCTGCTTAGGGGTAGATACCTCCCCTAATTCAGAGGTTTGAGGCTTACCAGCTACCTTCAACCTGTTGTTTAGCCCATCTGTCAAGACAGCTTTACCAAGGTGTGGCTGCTGCACATGCTACAGTTTCTTGGAATCAGCAGTGTGGATTCCATGTACAGGCAGAGATGTCTCTCTGTGCCTTCTCATTCTGCTTGGTTCTTGTTTCTGAGTCTCTATAAATGCTCCATGGTGGATATGCCTTGCACAGGAGAGGCCTTCACCACCAGTTCATTTAAAAAGCACCTGGCTATGAATCAGAGAACGTGAGCTTGGATTCTGTCAATTACTACTAATGTGGTAGTACTGATCTGGCTCAGTTTCCTTATCTGTAAAAGGGACATGGGCTAAATAATCTCTAAGGTCTTTTCCAGTTCTGATTCATGACTTACACTGCTTTGGAGATAACAATGCACCAATGAGGCTACCTACCTATTTTTCCTCATTTTTGGTAAAAGACCAATTCATCTGTTTTTTTTTTTAGCAATTCATACATACATATGAGTATATGTATATGTACAATGCACATGTACATGAATATAACCACATTGCATATATTCACATATGGACATAAACATGTGTGTGTACATGTGGGTATATCCCTTCACAAATGAAGTTTGTGTGCATTCACATATGTACATATATGTATACATATGTTTATAGATTACGTTTGTTTTATGTGTGCACATGTGCATATATGCATATATGTGTGTGCGCGCACACATATATTTGTACATATATACCTTAAGTAGTGTATTTTATGTGAAACTGCGAGGGTAAGTTGTTGTTAACATACTGTACTCTTCTCATGCCCATCATAACCCTTCAGGTTATTTTAATTTTAATACTCTTGAGATCTTGGTTTTTCATGAGATTCAAATCTAAAAACCTAAACGTTAATCAGCTTAATTAATTCAGTTTTACATCACATTTCTCCACTATCATGCATTTGCCAGTTCTAAAATATTCCAAATGTTCCATTTAAACTTAATTGTAATTAGAGCCATTCATATTTCCTCAAGGACATGTCTGCCTAGAAAAAGAAAAGAGCCAATCATGTAGTGAGAGAAGGATAAGAGACGGACAGCTTTGACTGTTGTGCTAGTATCCCCAGAATATTCAAAGACTAGAGGAAGTCCTGGGACACAATGGGTAGACCCACGCTGCTCTATAATGTATTTGTAGGACAATGGTGAGAAACTCACAGAATGAGAAGGTGGGGATAAGCTGCACTTGTGATATCACAATTCAAACACTGAGGGATTGACAATAGATCACAAGCTTCTCAAGACAAGAGTCATGCAATATTATATGTCTTTGCCTCCCTACCTGGCCTACCAAAATACTGGGCACCTAGGTGGCTCTTAAGTACTTAAGGACGCATGAGAGTTCCCTTTTTTCTGGACAAATATCTATTAGATAGTTAGCAAAGAGAAATTTTGTCAGCAACTGCAACATTTTTTGCTTAGGAACTCAGATTTTGAAAGTGACAATAGTTGCTATATTGACTTGGGGGTTAGAAGTCATGGAGGTGAGGAAGCAAACTATCATTTCTGAGTTAAACAGTGTGAAGTTTCATGGTCAGAAACCATACTGCTGAAAGGAGGGAAGAGGGTTGGTTTTTTGGCTTCAGAAAGAATGCCAACCATAGGAAACACCTAGAGGGAAATCTAGTGATCTCAAGAATGTAATAAATCATGACCATAATGTCAAAGTAACCTATTAGTGTCTCTAAATATTATCTCCTAACATGACATAAACTACATAAATCAATTTCCAAGGAATTTTGGATGGTGTTTGCTTTACTGCAGAGAGATATACAAGCCTTCCTAAAATGCACATTAAAAAAATGATTTATGTCAGGTGCTCTTCCCTTCCATCAGAGACTAAAGCAAAATACACCTATAGAGTGAGTTTCTGACAAAATGGCATCTTCCTTTTCCAGGAAATTTCTCCCACCAATACACAACCTCATGGGTCATGTAAATATAAGCTCCTGGGGCAGGGGGCGGGGGATATTTTGTTTGCCTTTTTATCCTTAGAATCCAGCACAGTACCTCGTACATAGGAGGCACTTACCAAAAGCTTACTGATTGGGTCCCACTTTCTTTGTTCTCCTAACAACACACAATATTCTGTTGACCTGCGGTGTCCAAGCTTATCAGAATGTTACAAGGAAATTTCATGATATGGAATATTTTAATGAAAGCATTTTATAAGGCCAATTCAGGAAAGCAGTGGGATGCAATGAAAATAATTCTGGATTTGGAATGAGAGGACCTGGTTGAACCCTGGATTCTGCCACTTCCTACTTATGTGACAGTTGAACAAGTCATCTAGAGAAAGAGACAGTGGTTAAAAAGTGTTCAAAGCTAAAGAGAAGTCACAGAGGAAGAAGAATGGGAGAAGGTCATCAGATATCTTAGGTTAATTGATTAAGGGTAGGCTGGAGGCTGACAATTTTAGCTAATTAGTGGGGTTGGAAGACTGGTTTGTAGGGTCTGAGCTGTCAGACTAGTGAGAGACTAGTGAGAGTAGACAAGTCCTTTGGGGAGCTCGGCACCAAAAGGGAAGAGATGGCAAGGTCCGGTGAAGACTTTTTTAGGCTGGAGGGAGACCTGGGCAGGTTTTAAGTATAAGTAGCAGTGAAGGGACTAGCAGGAAGAGATCAATTGAAAGTGAGAGAAAAGAGGGGTGACTGTTGGGCCAATGTTCTGGAGGAGATGGGAAGAGACTAAACAAGGGCATAAGAATTATCAAGAAGGGCCACTTCCTTCTCAGAGACTTAAGGAGACATTGGGTAAAGGGGTGTGTGTGTGTGTGTGTGTGTGTGTGTGAGAGAGAGAGAGGGGGGGGGGAGAAAGAGAGAGAGAGGGAGAGAAAGAGAGAGAGAGAGAGAGAGAGAGAGAGAGAGAGAGAGAGAGAGTGTTGAGAGAGTAAGGATAGAGAAAGGAGTTTATGACAGATTCTAGAGGCTGTGACCTAGAGGCAGCTAGCTGGTACAGTAGATAGAGCACTGTATTATAGCCAGGAAGATCTGGGTTCAAATTCTACCTCAGATATTTACTAGCTGTATGACTCTAGGCAAAGGTCTTTAACTTTTGCATGCCACAGTTTACCTATCTACAAAATGGGGATAAGCATTTTTAAAAACCTTAAAGAGTTTTATAAATGTCATTTTATCATCATCATCATTATCTAGGTGATGCAGTGAATACAGTGCCAGGTTTGGAGTCAGGAAGACTCATTTTCCTGTTCAAATCTGGCCTCAGACACTTATTAGCTGTGTGAACCTGGGTAAGTCACTTAACTCTGCTTGCCTCAGTTTCCTCATTTGTAAAATGAGTTGGAGAATGAAATGGCAAACCACTCCAGTGTCTTTGCCAAGAAAACCCCAAATGGGCTCATGAAGAGTCAGAAACAACTAAACAACAAC
This sequence comes from Pseudochirops corinnae, assembly GCA_028646515.1. Lineage (NCBI taxonomy): Eukaryota > Metazoa > Chordata > Mammalia > Diprotodontia > Pseudocheiridae > Pseudochirops > Pseudochirops corinnae. The sequence goes on from CM053588.1 coordinate 243,153,085, forward strand.
AAAATTATTATTATTATTATTATTATTATCATCTTGGTAAAGGAGGAGGTAAGGGGGGTATTGAAGACAATAGATTTAGAATTGGATGGAGCCTAAGAGGTCATCTCATCTAATCCTTTTATTTTACAGGAGAGGAAACTGAGGCCCACAGAGGTTAAGTGACTTTCCCAAGGTCATACAAGTGTAAGTACCCAAGCCAGAATTCGAATTCAGGTCCTCTGACTCTAAATTAAACATTTTCTGTTGTACCACACTGCCTTTGAGGTGACATTTGACAACAGTTGCTAAGGCAACCATAGTGGAGAGTCAATCAAAGAAGAATGAATTTTGTCCTTTGGCAGCCTGGGTCCATTTGAGATTAGTTAACATGAATTTTTAGTGGAAAAAGTGATATGATTTTCTACAGCAATTTAGGAGTAGAGATAAAGGAAATTATGATGATGATCCAGGGCTGAGGACTGGCAAGACATGAGCAGAAACAGGATAATGGAGCAAGGCATCATGGGAAGAGGACAGGGGATAGTTTTAGCCAGTCAACTTAAATACTGAGCCTTTGAAGAAGGGTATATGAAGCAAGAACAGGAATGATGGATTTGGAGGACAGAGAAGAGGGAGGGATGCAAAGGTAGGACATTACGTTTAGAAAGAAGTATTTTACATTTTAAGACCATGGAAGTGTCAAAATTATGGTGAGGTATAAGGCACATCTGTGGTTGGCAAAAATGGAGTGACTGATGTAGGTCATGAAGGCAAGGGCTAAGTTCTTTTTAAAAAAATAATTTCCATTAAATCAGGGACTATGTCCTTTTCTGTTTCTGCACTGAGCATAACATCTCATCAGGGCTTCATAAATGTTAGATAATTAATGGTTATAACCCCAAATACTAAGTATTCTCAGCAGCTCTGAATCTTGCCATTCCATGACATCTGTCCTTAAGAATTATTTTTAAACAGGCATTCCAAAACTTATACATCCAGATGAATGTTTCCTTTCCAAAGTTGTCATCTTGGGAGGCTGGATACTTTTTTGCAAATGAAAAACTCATTGTTGAAACCATTTTAGGGAAAAAAATTCTCAGAACCTATGATACATTTTTTTCAAGCATTCTCAAAAGGTTATAGATAAGATGGGTTTGATTTTTAGAACCAGGCAGGTCACTCACAGTCAAATCTAGTGAATAAAGGGGACAAGGAAATGTGGTCATGTTTTTTTTGTTGTTGTTGTTAAAAAAAGATGCTGCTATAAAATCATGAAACCATATTTATCCCACATCTCTTATTTGTTTGCATGTTGTCTCCCTCTTTAGACTGTGAGCTCTTTGAGGAGAAAGACTGTTTTCACCTTTCTTTGTATCCCCAGAACTTAGAACAATGCCTGGCATACAGTAAGGGCTTAATAAATGCTTGTTGACTTGACATGACATTTCTCATGAGTTTCACTGAAAGGCTCTAAGAGCAATTATGAAATAGGAGTTTTAAAAATGTCTTGAGCAATGCTTCCATCTTTTGAATAAGTGGCTAACTTCTAAGAAAGGCTGCAATGAAGGGAACAACACGCATTTGGATATGCAAATTCTACTATATTTGCTATAAAAAAAAATCCATCCCTTTACTTTAAAGTCATTTTACATGAATATGCCATGGTCCTACCATCCATCTCTTTCATTTTTTTCTTCTCTCTATATCATAGCCAGGTGTTTTGATAATTTTACAGTCCTTAATAAATCCCATTTTAATCACAAAGAAAAAACATGGAAAAAGAACAATTAGAAACATGAAACTGTTCAAAGGAAACATCTGAAAAGGAGAAATTTAAGGCGTTGTACACATTAAACAGATCCCAAATAGTCCTAGGATTACTGTGTCTGAAAACCAACATGAAAGGGAAGCCTTATTTCCTTGCTGGAAATTCCCTAAACCAGATGACACAAAATTGTAAGGTTCTATATGAAGGCAATAGAAAGACATCTGAAAAGAAAATTAGATATCACTAACAAGAAAGACAGAGCAAAGTGGATGGATTGTCAGAATATAAAACTATTTTCTAAAATGGTCATAATTAGAAATAAATGGTTATTAGCATGTTGTAGAATAAACAAAGAATAGCATGAATGTATCTTCAGTTATAGTTCACTTTTCCAGAGAAACAGAACATGAAAAGTGACCTTTACTTGAAATTTCACATATAGAGAAACATGAAAGCAGAGATCAAAGCTGAGGCTACCTTCTCCACTCCCTAGGTATATCACTGCCATTAGCATTAATGAAAGCATGTCCTATATACAAAGAAAATAGCTTCTCAGTGACCCCTCATTTTATAACTAACTTTAAACATAGGAAAATAGCAGCCTTTAATGGCTGACACTAATCTGACTACCTGTTCAAACTTTGAAAGGTAACTATGTTGTCATTTGGAGTTTTTAAGTGGACTTTGCTTCCATAAAACAATAATCCATATTTGTATACCATTTAAAGGATGTTCTTCCCCCACAGCAACCCTGGGAATTAGGCATTGTATTTTTATATTCATTTTGCAGATGAGGAAATAGACACAGAGAGAAGTGACTTGCCTAAGGTCACATAGCTAGTAAGTATCCAATACAGGATTGAACCCAGGTTTCTCCTGACTCAGAAGTCCCATAATCTTTCCACTACACCCTGGGAATGAATTTATTTACATACAACATATTCAGGAAGTCTCCGATGTATACTATTTATATTCACTATAGATATGGTTCCAAATTATATCTATAACCCAGAGGATACAAATTCTATACATTCTATACACCTAAACTCTAGCAAGTCTAACAGGAAGTAGTAGCTTACAGCTGTTATTTGTGGGCAAAGCAATTGCATACTGAATAAACGAAGCATTAAAGTTTCAGTCTTTCACAGAATCAAAAAAAATCACAAAATGGCAGAGACTAAAGGTAGTTTGGAAGTCAACCAAGTCCCTTTGATTTTATGGATGAGGAAACTAAGACTTGACTAAGGTTAAACATCTAATTAGTATCACAGTCAAGATTCAAACCCAGGTCTTCCTATTCAGAGGCCCCTGTTCTTTCCATTTCACTCTAGAGAGAATTAGCACATTGAGAATGTGATATATTACAAATGTCTTTATTCTTTTGTTCCCAAAAAACACCTATTTTAAGTAGTAGAGCAGAGGATTTAGAGCTGGAAGGAACCTGTGAAACCATCCTGTCCAAACCCTTCATTTTATAGTTGAGGAAACTTAGGCCCAGGGAGATTTAAGTGATTTGACCAGTGACACTATTAATAAATGTCAGAGGTGGTATTTATACCTATATCCTAACATCCTAACTCGATTTTTTTAAACCAACCTTTGGATATGTTAAAAGGTCCTAAAGAAAAACAGCCTCTAATCTTAGAATTTCTAGCTAGAAGGAATTTTAGGGATCATCTAGCCCAGAAGCCCCTAATCCTTTCCTAATGAGGAATTATTTTTAAATTACCCTAAGCCTTATGATCTGTCAGTATTCTATTTAAAACATTTCATGTAAGGGAAACACCATTTATGAGAGGCCTGCCACTGCATGTTGTCAGCCAGCGGGTTAAAGTTTGGCATGTGTTTAGCGAGCGCAAGAAACAGTAGTAAAGTGGAGGCAAGGCCAGCCTTGGAGTCAAGAAGACCTGGGTTAAAGCCTTGCCTCTGGCATGTTAGCCATTTGATTATGGGTAAGTCAAGTACCCTTCCAATGTTCCAGGAAATTCTTTTAAAATTGTAAATTTTAGGCAGTTACCATTTGCATCCTGTGGAAGGAGTCTCTATGTACAAATCAAATCATAAATCAGGACAAAGGGAGAAAAGGATCTAGAAAAAGAGATGAACAAGTAGATAAAGTAATGAGAGAGAATAATAAAGAGGAGAAAGAAGAGGTAGACCAAGAAGGATATAAGAATAATATCTAGAGAGGAAGAGATAGTGAGAGGAAGAAAGGGAAAATGCTTGACAACCTTTCTCCCCTTTGGGTAAGGCAGGTATGGCTCTCTGATCTTTCCAGTCCTGGTTTTAAAACCTCCACTAAGGTCTTATATGGCATCATTACAACATGGAGGTGACCCTGGGTCCTCTAGGGTTATGCCAAGAAAACGCAAGCCTTGGCAAGTCCTACCAAGCTGAAAAGGCTTCAGGTATGGACCTGTTGACCAAGTTCCAGCCTAGCTATGTTTGAAGAGGCTTATTGCCAGGCTCTGGCAATGAACTTTTTTTCTTTTTTTTTTTTCTTCAAATTAAATCATTTTAAGGAATGAAATATCTAGATTTAGGGAAAACTGACTGGGCTACTACACTCTTTGGACTTTTGTCAGAACCCATACAAACATTTTACTTATGCATATGGACATGAAACTGGGCACACATACCAAGCTGTCCACACTGTGGCAGACACAAAGAAACGACAGAGATGCTAAAGTGCTGTGTGATCTCCTTCCTCCTTCTGAACTTGTAATGGGAAAGACTGCTCATTGGGCTTCCATGAGATTTACCCCTTCCATGGAGCTCTGTTCCTCCTGGCTCTGTCCATGAGAGGTGGGATGCTTTCTGAGAACTTGCCCTTAGCATGTGGGTTGAGGGGAGAGGCACACTAAGAAGCAGCTTTAAAGGCTTCACTGTTGAATGAATGAATGAAAAAGAACTTGTTTACCATATACTAGGCACTGTACTATGGTATAGGGAAACTAATGCAAAAAATTAGATAGTCCCTTCCTTCAGGGAGCTTAATTATGATAGAACACAATATTTACATACTACATACATACATATACATACATGTATAAGTGTGTATCTATATCTATATCTATGTGTATATCAATATCTCTCTTGCTATCTCTTTCCCTCTCTCTCTCTCTCTCTCTCTCTCTCTCTCTCTCTCTCTCTCTCTCTCTCTTCCTCTCTCTCTCTTTATCTATCTAAGACTGGTTTCCAGGGAGGAGTGATTTGGCCTGGGAAGTCACCAGGTTGGTGATTAGGATCATAAGACAATGGGTTGACATGCCCTTTCCAGGAATGGTAGTATTGTAGAAAGGTATACTGAATGAAGCGCTGGACTTAGAGATAGAAAGAGTTAAGTTCAAATCTGCCTCTGACACTTGCCAACTGTATAAACCTTGGCAAGTCATTGAACCACTGAGCCTCAGTCTGTTTTTTTGGTTTGTTTTTTTTGGTTTGTTTTTTTGCTTTTTGGAGGGTGGGAGGGCAGGGCAATTGCTGTTAAGTGACTTGCCCCAGGTCACACAGCTAGTAAGTGTTAAGCTTCTGAGGCTAGATTTGAACTCAGGTCCTCCTGACTCCAGGGCTGGTGTTCTATTCACTGTGCCACCTAGCAGCCCTCAAGTCTGTTTATTTTTAACATGTGAAGGATGGATTCAGTGAGTTCCAAGATATCTCCTGGCTCTAAGACATATGCTTTGATTGCTATTCCAGAACTAAAGGTGGAATAGAAGGGTGGATGATATGAGTAATGGTCTCTCAGGAAGATGGGCTGTTAAGTGGACAGAAGATGGTCAAAGAACAACAGCACGGTGGCTTTGGAGTTAGTTGACCCTGGATTGTCTTGTGACTCTAAGGCGTGTTTGGAAATGTTAAGGCAGGTACAGGGGAAGGAGGCTATATTTAAGGTTCAATAAGTCAGGGTTTACAACTTGGAGTGACTTCAGAAGAAGGCCTTGAACATCCTGCAACCAAACAACAAAATCTCCAAACTCTTCAGGCCCACACTTTAGGGTTTCCATCTCCAATACAGGAAGATACAAAAAGGTAAAGAGTTACATTAAACAAGACTATCTTTTATTTACCTTCACTTGATAAACCCTGAATGGCTGTGTTCCCTGCTTTTGATTGTTTTGTCTGCATATTTCCTGCTAAGAGTTTACAAAATAGCACTATTGAACAGGAAGATAAGAAGCACACCTATTTGTTTAATAACATCAAGGGGGGAAAACTGCTAGCTCATCTATTTTGTTGTTAAGTTGCTCAAAAGGATCAAAATACCAATTAACTTGCTGGCTCAGAAATCTTTGATATCCTCAGATTCACTGACATTTTGAAACTCTTGTTCATACTTGTCTAATGGCTTTTTGATTAGGAACAAAGAAGTGCCAATCTGTTTAGCATTTGACCTGTTTTCTTAAATATTTTCATGTATTCAACTACTTAGCTACTAAAAATACTTGACTAGTCACATTTCTAAGTTAAAGGGAGATTTCCCCCTCCATGATCCTCCTCAGAATTTTAAAAAGAGCTGAAAGACCACTTCCTTTTTTAAAGATATCCCCCAACCCGTTTTAGAATAAACCTTACAGCAGCTAGGTGGCGCAGGCAACAGAGCGTTGGCCCTGGAATCAGAAGGACCTGAGTTCAAATGTGACCTCAGACACTTAACACTTACTAGCCATGTGACCTTGGGCAAGTCACTTAACCCCAATTGCCCTTCCAAAAAGCAAAAAAATAAATAAATAAAATAAAATAATACCCTGAGAATAAACCTTATATTTCAAAGTTTATTTTCTTTATTTTTTTGTTATCAGATGAAATAACAAATATAGCACTTTGCAAATCTTGTAGTACTATAGAAGTACTAGGTATCATTCCTTTTCCAATGGATTTAGAGAGGCTTCAAGAAACTCAGTGAGGCAAGCTACCATCGTTAGCATTCATTCTTGGCTGAGATGACATTTGGCATGTCATAGAACAACTATAAAGGAAAGACAAATAACAGCTGATGGGGTGTGATTATTTTTGTATGGGAGTTTGAGTTTGAGTTTACACTAACAGTGCTTTTTTGTAAGGTTCGATAAAAAGTCCAGTGTCAATTTTATTTATAACCAACCATGTGCACATACACTCTCCCTGCGTTAACAGTAGTAAGGGGAAGGTTTTTACTTTTTGATAAAGGTAGTTCCTGAGTTTAGAAAGAGTTGAAGGCTGAAGAGAAAGGACACTCAATAGACTCCCAGTCCTCAGTGGTACTTAAAGTAATAGTAATGGTAGGAGTAGCAACAGTAGCAGTAGAAGTAGTAATAGTAATAAAAATGAAAGAAAATTTATTTAAGGTTTATAAATCACTCCATATACATTGTCTCATTTGATACAACAATCCTCTGATATGATTCCCATTTTACATGTGAGGAAAACTGAAGCTCGGAGAGGTAAGAGACTTGCCCAAGGTCATAACTAGTAAGGATCTGAGGTGAAATCTGAATTCAAGAATCCTTGACTTCAAGTGTAGTACACTGTATCAGCTGAATGTGGGGGGAAATTCAGAATTCTGGAATGATAGCATTTGAATGGACCTTACTGATGATCTAACCTAATCCCCTAATTTTGTAGATCAAGAAACTAGGGACTAGGGAGGAGCAAAATGCTATCTGATAAAGTAACCTCATCTAGGTAGCCCTTTTTAGCATTCTCAGATGAAACACTGAAGTCTGATCATGTTATTAGAGGCTTAAAATCAAACCAGAACCCAGGGCTCCTTTTCTTTGGTCCTTTACAACTGGCTCCCAGATATCTTCAAGCGACAAGCATTTATTATTAACCATCATAACCCAACATATGTAGTTAGCCCCAAATGAACCAGATTATACATCAGATCCCATCCAGCCATCCACCCCAGTCATATTCTTGCTAACTTCTCTCTTATAATACATTCTAGACTTCCAGATACCATGTGTTAAGGGGCTAAATCTGTTCAGTTTTGGAACTCTCACCTTGGGGTTGAACTTGATTGATGCATGAATGAGTACAATCTCACATAACCCCCCTCTATCTGACCAGTCTCAGATCAGCCAGTCTATACTTTACATTCTATCCAGCTGTCCACTCCAGCAATCTTATTGCCTTTAGCCTTTCAGACACCCTTGTACCCTACCTTCTTCACCCCTACCCCACTTTCCACCTCTTGCTCTGGGAACTGGAATTAAATCAATGCCAACATTTTTTCTGGAAAGAGTGTGCCTATCCTCTATTGAGCTCCACTCAATCTCTGCAGTTTGCCAGAGCAAAATTCCCTTTCCTGATCACCATTTCCCTATATGGATTTGCCTCCCCCTATTCGAATGTTAGCTTTTTGAGGGTAGTGACTACTTGTTTTTGTATTTGTGACTCTAGCCCTTCATATATTTCTTGGTACATATTAAGTGCTTAATAACTGCTTTTCATTCAATCATCTATTCCTTTATTGAGTACCAGTTGTGAAGCTCAAGAACTTCAGATGGTGAAAATTGGCCTTCTAAGAGCTTACAATTGAGTTGGGGAGATAAAAGTGCAACTAGAATGCAACAATTGAGACAGCTTGGTGGCTCAGTGGATAAAGTACTGGGCCTGGAGTCAGGAAGACCTGAGTTCAAATCCAGCCTCAGACACTTAATAGATGTGTGACCCTGGGCAAGTTGCTTAACTTCTGTTTGCCTTAATCTACTGGAGAAGGAAATGGCAAGCCACTCCAGTATCTTTGCCAAGAAAACATGGACACTATGATCCACAGGGTCATGAAGAGGTGGACATGACTGAATTGACTAAACAACAACAACAATAACACAACATTTATGTAAGGATATAATATAATATAATAGCTATTGAGTCATACATATGGCAACTATTGAATTACATATAAAGGTTGAAAAAATTGTGCAAAAGTAGTCATTGCAAGGGCTTGGGAGGATTGGAAGAGAAACACATTTAAAGAAATATTAAAGATGCTAGTCCTACCTTTTCACAAACTCTTCAAAGAGGATACGGTGGGAATACCCCTGTCGGCGGATACTGGTAGTTTCCAGAATTCCAGTGTAATGAAGCTGTACCAGTACTCTCTCTCTGGAAAACCTCAAGGCTTCTCGGTTATCATTGGGTTTAATACAGCGAACAAAGTGAGGTTGTCCAACTACCATTTTGGAGAGCAGATCCATCAGTGAATACTACCAGGAAAAAGGTACATATTATCTTAGACCCTAAACAAAATGACTTCCAGAAAGTTAATACCAAACTGGATAAATGATATTTATAACAACTTACGGGCCTTTTTGAGGTGAAACAGAGAAAGAAATGGGGAAATAATGATTTAGTCTATAGCTAATATTTGTAGATTCTTCAGGTGTAATTATTTAGTGCTATGTATTATGCTATGTATTGCTCATACTTGGCAAAAACTGTCATGTTGGAACCATGATATGTCCAAAGTCTCCTATTAAACTAATTATTAGACTTATAATCTAGACATACATTTTCATGCTGCCCTACCTAATGGACTAGATCACATCATCTCTTTAGTTGTTTTTTTTTAACGGTAAACTTTTAAGGCAGGAGTAGATAACCTGTCTAAAATTAAATGTCACCAGCTAAGTCCAAGGCATGACCATAGGTGCAACTGCAACTGTTATTAAAATTAGGGAAGAAGGATTTTTTTTTTTAAATAAGGGGAAAGAGAATGTAGGGAATGATAGAGTTAGAGAAAGGGAAGAAAGAAGGAAGGAAGGAAAGAAAAGAAAGAAAGGAGGGTGGCAGTTGAGAAAGTTGGTTATGATGGACAGTGGCAGGATGCCAAGATTCAGTGTCTTCCAATGGCATGCCCATAGGTTATCTCTATTATAACAGAATCCTCATGTAAAGTGTGACCATAAGAATATAAAAGTAACTTTTAAACAAAAATCCTAAATCAATGCAGCTAAAATAAGAAGAAAAGCAGGCAAATGGGTAAAAATATTTGCCTAATATCATCAGAAGTTAACTGATCAAACACAATGGGTGATCAAGCAGGGTAATACTTTTGGGGTCTTTATAGTAGGTTTGACTATAGAATAAACGAAACTATTTTCTTGAATAGCTGGTAGACAGTCTTTAAAGACAAATTTAATGTAGGCATTCAAATATGTAATGCATGTGGAAGTGAGTTACTATAAGTACGACAATATCCAGAAGGTTGTGAGAATAAGTGGAATTAGTAATAGCCCCCTGCACTAGGGATAGGGTAAGGAGGACACTGTAGTACAAGAATTCAAGAGTAAATGAGATTGGGGAGATGGAGGAGGCAGTTAATTTATAAGAAGAAAATAGGAGAAGTTGGAGGAGATCACACGATGGGGGTACCAATAACACAGACTCAAAGGTTTGTGAGTGGGTACAATCTATGTGGAGCCTTTGGCCATAGTCCAGGAAGGAGTCCAAGGATTTAATCAAAAGAGCCAACAGTAAGAGGCATCTGAAAAGATCATCTGATATTAATCATCTTGTTCAAAGTTGACTAAATAACATGAAACTTCCCTTCATAATGTAATAAAAATTTGTGTGTGCTCAAGTATAGTGCATGGGAATAGGGAATGGACAGGCAATATTATTGGACAGGTGGAGAAAGGCAGAGTGAATGGTGCTAGGGAGAGCATTTAGAGAAGAGAGACTTCTAAATAAACCTTTTGACCCTTTTTTAGCATTGTTAGTATTGGGGTGGAGCACAGGATACTTCTTCCCTTTTAGGAACAATAGAATTGCCTACTAACAAGTTGTGCTGAATAGCCCTTTCCCTGAATTGTATGCAAAAATTGTGTACAGAAGATAAAAGCTAACTTGTGAGATTTCAACGTAAATGCTTTAAAAGGTTAATAAGTGAAAGGAAAGGTATCTAGGAATGGAAATTTTTGAGCCCAGTATATGTGAGGGATAGGGAAGAGTCAAAGAAGGAAGAAGCTTTAACTAGAAGAGAAAAGGAAGAATAAATCCAAGAGATTATGAGATAGTAATTTTAGATCTGTAAAGGACCTTAGAAGTCACTGAGTCCAAGCTCCTCATTTTATAAATGTGGAAATGGAGGACCAGAAAGGTCAAATTTCTTGCCCAGAAGGACATAGTTGAGGTGAAATTTGAACCTAGGTCTTTCTGACTACACATCCACCATGCTGTTCTGTTAGAACTAAACAGCTAAGACTAGGAACAAAAATAAGGATATTTTAGGAAATTAAAATAGGTTGGATACACACCAAAAAATTAGTTCAGAAAGACTTCTATGTATTTAGCATTGCCTGGAGTTGCACTCTGCCCAAATGGGGAATTCATCTGAATAATCATTCAGGAAAGAACCTCCTCCTGAAGGACCAGAGAAGTTTAGAAAAATGGTTCTTGCTATCTTTAAGTATAGTGGAATTGGGGAGGGGGATCAGGAATCTGGTTCTTATTTAACAAGATTACGTTAGTCAGGGTTGGGGCTAAATCTGGGTACCTAACTAATCAATAGATCTCTAAGGTTTTCTGTAGATCCCTAAGAAAGTTATCCTGCCCGCATCTTCCCCATATCCTCTCTCAACACTGTTTCTCTCTCACCTTCCCTTCTCTTGGAGCTATCCATGGTGCTTTCTCAGAAGATAAAATTCACCTGTTTAACAAGCCAAGTATGCATTACTTCTCCAGCCTTCCTAAACCTCCTAAAAGCTGACATTAGCTTTTTGCCTGTTCCTGTGGGATACATTCGCTGCCAGCATCTTCCACCAATTCTGACTTCCCCATATCTGATCATGCCTTTGTTTTAGTCTAATCTTTGTTGTTTAATTCTGCTTCTGACTTGGATCATCCTCTGTTGGTGGCCCTGCTTACTGCCTGACTAGGACAGAACAGAATCCTGCCAATTCCCTGCACTCAGCTTCCTGGTATTACCAGCATGAAAAGGAGCATTGCTGCCACTGACATCCCTTCCCTCATTCTACAAAGGGACTCTGCTGTCAATACTTCTCTCCAAACTTCTTGACTTTATTCTTAACACACATATTCTCCTTCATTTCCTCCCCAGCCAATTCAGTATCACAGTGACTTAAAAGCATTTGGGAGATTGAAATGGTTTTTCCTTCTCACAAAAAGTTGGTGATCTGTGCACTACACTTTGTAACTATAACATGTAACTAACATGCTAATTGGTATATAATGTCTACTTTGAAATAGTTCACACTATAATAATGTAATCTCAAACTCTATGTTAAAGAATATGCTCTGTTATGTAGTAGTGAATTTATGACTTAGTAGGGGGACTGGATAAAAGAAAGAAGTAAGGCATGTATTTTCAACCTCATAACCCAAAGAAGAAGTCCATTCTCTCTCATATCTTCTCCCCCCAGCTTTGGACCTTGGGTGATAGCATGAGAAGTTGTCATTTTAAAAAAACAAACAGATTTTCCTTTTAGTCATGTAATTCTAGAAACTGTTCAGAAAAACATTTATGGTTCTATGAGGAAATGTGGTACAGTAGATAGAGAAGAATTAGGAAGATCTAGGCTTAAATCTTCCCTTGAATACTTGCTGTGTGACCACAGAAAAGGCATTATCTACTCTGTGCTTGCATTTCTTCATTTATATAATGGAGATACAACTATCTGCAATATCTACCTCATAGGGTTTTTATTAGGCTCAAATAGAAATAATATATGTAAAGTGCTTTGTTAACCTTAAGGTGCTATCTATATAAATGCTAACTGCTGTTGTTGTTGTCATATCATCATCATCATCAATCCTGCAGCAAAGTCTTTATCTAACAGTGAAGGAAACAGACTTCCTTTTCACATATTTGAAAGGACCTAAAAATTATATTCTAACAACAAAATATGATGGTCATCACCATATAGTGGCAACTATAGACTTGGAAGTCTCTTGGATCAGTTATATTTTGAAAAATCAGAAGAGTACTTTCCCAGACTATATACAAACAAGTCTGGATTTGGCAATATTATTTGCTTCTATAACAGAATTTTTCATCATGGCCTTGATCTCCATGAATTTATGTGCTCTCAGAAAGTGAATATTTGAATGTAGCCCATATTATATCTATGTAGTAATAATATAGACTGATGTTAAATCCCAAGCCCTGAAAGTCAGGCACAGAATGAAAAGAATCCCACCATCAGAGAAGGATAAGGAAAGTGCATAAGAAAGGATTCCTATAAATAAAGAATATTTTTTGATTCATCTTTCATCCTGAATTCTTCCCTTTCCACTTCACATGGCATCTTCAAAATATCACCATTCTCTGACTTTCCTGTTGGAGACATTCCTCCCTAGCTATTACTCTCTTATATACAGGATGCTCCAAAAGTCTTACTGCGGTTTTTAGCTACTAAAGTTTAAATAAGCTTTGTAAATCTGCCTAAACTGGATCACTTTAATCTTTTTCAAAACAGTCTAAACTGGTTCAAACCTATTTAAACTGATTCAAAGTAGTTTAAATTAGGTACTGAGGCACTTTAGTATAGAGCTTAGGTACTCAGGTAATTGGATAATTGAAACAACTATTTGAAATAATAAATAATTATGGATATTAATTCAAGCAAGGCTGGAGCAGAATAAGTGCAAAAGGCTGACAATGAGTGAGAAAGTTCAAATAGGTTGTTGGTCAGTTTCAGGGAAATCTGGCAGCAGGTTTCAGAGACAGGAATTTTGACCACTCTCCATGATATGTTTCCTAAAATTAACTATCTACCGCATATATCTTCCCCACTGGCAAAACCCATGAATGCCATGAATATATATCATGATTTTAAAAGACTTTAGTGGTGATTTAAAAATAAGTTTCCAAGATGGAGATGTTCTTCTATGAAATATGACTTTTTTTGATGGGCGGACTAATACACGATAGTGAACATAACATAATTAAATTCACCATCCAAGAGAGGGGAAAATTAAAGGAAATGTATTGTGTAGATACTTAATTTTAGAAAGGGGAAAGTAGCAAAATTCAGACAATAAGGAAAAAATTGAAAGGTGAAGTTGAAAAAGTCTATAATGCACAGGAAATCTGAAAACTATTTAAAAATACCTATGAAAGCATAAGATAAATGTATGCTAAGGACCAAAAATAGCAGATGCTGAAAAAGAAAGAAAACCTAAGAGGTAGAATCCTATTAAAGAAGCTACTGTAGAGAAAAGACATTTTTTTAAAAATGTAGACTCCTGAAGTCAGTAGAACTCACTCACTCTTCAGACTTCCCTATTCATCTCTTTCTTCAGGTTCTTTCTCACCAGACAGAAACCTTCACCCTGAGCAATGTTCTACTGATTGGTAACTTCCTAGCAAAGATCTTAAAAATTCTTTCTTAAGTGGCTCCAGCCATGGTCACTTCATTTCCAGGCAAATTTGTTCTCTAAATTTCCCCACTCACCAGCCATATTGCCTTTCCTTGACATTCTTTGCCTCATCTTTCCAGCTCTCCTTTATGAACTGTCTCTCCCCACCCCCGACTGAAATGTAAGCTTCTTGAAGACAAGTACTGTCTTGGATGCTTGAATTTGTTACATAATAAGTGCTTAATAACTGTTCTATCATCTAGGTATCAATCTCTCCATCCATCCATCTCTCTCTCTCTCTCTCTGTCTCTCTCTCCCTCTCTCTCTCTCTCTCTCTCTGTCTCTCTTTGTCTCTGTCTCTGTCTGTCTGTCTCTCTTACACACACACACAATGAAGCTTACAAAGAATGGGAATTACATCAAATTAGATATTAGGGATGCAAAAAATAATGAAGAACATCTTGCAAGGGACCCCAAAAAGTAGTGTGAAACCTTACTGGCCATATATTTGAACTTTTGCCAGTTGTTAGCCATTCACAATCATTCTGCTCCAGCCTTGCTGAAGTTGACCTTTAAGAGCCTATAGTAGAGGTCCTCTAGGTCCTCAAGTGTGGTCCTTTAACTGAATCTAAGCTTCACAGAATAAATCCCCTTAATAAAAGAATTTGTTCTGTAAAACTTGGATTCAGTCAAAATGCCAAACCAAATGACCTAGAAGGCCACATGTGGCCTCGAGACTGCAGGTTCCTCATCCCCAGACTATATTCTGTATAGACTCTGGATAATGACAATAACATCAAGGGAAAGTCATCAGCAATATTATTAATGAACCACTTGACAATCATGGAGCAGCACTATCAAGGAAATAAACTGAAAATAGGCAGGGAGTAGAGGGTAGGTGAGTGGGGTGGATCTGACCCTCAGAAGCCAGTTGTCTGGAAGAAATTCAGGCACACCCTGACACCTAGTGAAAAGGTTTGTTCAGGGATGCAAGAGAACTAGCGGGGGTGGGGGGGGTGGGGGGGGGGTGGGTGGGGGGGAGGGGTGGGGGGAGGGGGAGGGGGGACAGTCTGGGGAGGAGCAATAAGAGGCATTTCTCTTCTCTTATTCTCTGGGAGATATTTTCCCTTTGCCTCTTTGATCTGAGTGTCCTCCCTTTTCTTCTGGAAATATCTCCTTGCTTTCATAATTTCTACCCATCTTTCAAGTCCCAGCTTATTTCACTTCCTCAGTGATGCTTTCCCAGACCAATTCAATCAATAGTGATTTCATCCTTTTCTGAATTCATGGCACTTATCGTCTCTATTACTAATCTGGCAACTAAGCTCAAAGTATTGTGTGATATAGCTTGTTTTGTTGTCTTATATGATTATTTAAATGTTTCCTGTGTTTACATCTTAATTTCATAATAATAGGCTTCTAGTGTAGGGATCCTTAACCTCAGATCCATGAATTTTGAAATTTATAATCATAGTTCATCAAAATTAATTTCCTTTTTAAAACCACCTATTCTTTTTTATGTGTTTGATAACATCATTCTGAGAAAGGGTCCATAGACTTCACTAGAATGCCAAAGGAGTCCATGATAGGGGAAAAAAGGTGAAGAACCTTAGTCCTAGAAAGGAGAGATTATGGCTCATTTGTCTTTGTATTCCACATAGTGGATGCTCTTATATAAGTGAATGCACCATAAGTGCCCAGTGAATAATTATTGATTGAATAAGATAGTCATTTTTAATAAAGGTTGAAAGAGTAGATTAAAAGGCTGGTTGCTCTCCATTGAACACTGTACTTGACACTGGGGATACAATTTTAAAAAATGAAAACAATCTGCCCTTAAGGCATTTACACTCTACTCAGGGGTTGGAAGCAACAAGGACATAGATAAGCAAATATGGCATACAATAATAATTAGCATTTACATAGCTGTTTGGAAAGGTTTGCAAAGCACTTGACAAATAATATCTCATTTGATCTTCATCATAACCCTGAGAGGCAGGTGTCGTTATTATTATTATTTCACATATGAGGGAACTGAGGCAGAGGGAGATTAAGTGACTTGTCCAGGGTCACACAGCTGCTGTGTATGAGGCCAGATTTGAATGAAGGTCTTCCCTACTCCAGGTTCTGTGCTCTATTCCCTGCACCAGTGAGCTGCCTATCCCTAAAGTAATTTCAGGAAAGGGTGGTTAAGACAAGCTTTTTTCGGGGAAAAAAAAAACTAACCACCCTAAAATTCTAATCTAAGTGGCTTGATTAGATTGTAATATGGATCTACTTCATTAAGAATAGTTGTTTGTAAAAAGTAGTGATGATGATAAACTAGACCTCATACAGAGGATAAAAAGTGGGACCAGAGGATGTAATACTTTCAGAGCATAGAAAAATCCACCCACAGAATGCTTCCTCTCTTCCTGAAAAAAAAATTTATGGTTGTGAAAACGGTTGCCAAATAAAATTTTTAGCCAAAAACTTCGTTAGTATTTTCATGTAGACAAAGCTTAAGCTTTCTTTTTGAACCCTAAAGTCTCCTCAAGATCCCAATCTATGGTCTCACAGTGACCTATGACCCTAAGTGATTATTGCTGGATTATATGCTTGGGGATTTAAAGAAGATATTATAGAATAACTAGGAAATATAAGAACATGCAAAGTATATGAAGTCATCATTTTGATCATTGGCCAGAAAAATAGGTAACTCACAGCTCAAAAAAAATCATGGCAGTTAATTATGAGCAGCTAAGTGGCATAGTATACAGTGCACAGGGCCTGGAGTCAGGAAGACTCATCTTTGTGAATTCAAATCCAACTTCAGATACTTCCAAGCTGTGTAACCCTGGGCAAGTCACTTAAGCCTATATGCCTCAGTTTCCCCATATGTAAAATAAACTGGAGAAGGAAATGGCAAATTATTCTAGTATCTCTGCCAAGAAAACCCTAAATGGGGACACAAAGAGTCAGACATGACTAAAAAATAGTTTTCTTTATACTAAAGCCATAACTATTCTAGACTGTGAAAGGTAATTTTTAACACTTTCCTTTATACCTAGAAAGGGATATGACACATTTTGTCAAAGTGTTAAATTAGTTGATTGGTTGTTGTCCTTCGTTCTCGAGAAGAACCAAAGTAACACCACTATGTTGGAGTCAAGGTCTAGTGTCTGACTGTGGCTGATCAGACCAATACAGGCTTGGAAGTCTCTACCACAGGTTCGGCGCGAATAGTCCATACAAACAATTTGGAGTGGAAATCTCTAAATTTGCACATCTCACATTTCTTTTGAGTTACTGCAATTCTGCTCCACTCATAGAATGCAGCACCTTCTTTGATGGAGGCATACCGTGCTGAGCGATTCTGTGCCAGTGTCTCCCATATTACAGAATCTATTCCAAAGTTCTTCAGGGAGACAAATCAGTAGGTTTGCTAGGAGCACAAACATTTTCTGTGCATCATCTACATTTATACCATTCTTCAATTTTTACCCTGAAAACAGATTGAAGGGTCTTCCAGAATTTCATAAGAAAATTGGTCACAGTCAAACTATAAGCACCAAATCTAAAAAAAAATTAAATTAAAACAACAACAAAAACCAAACACAGATATTCTTTTGGAAAACTATGAAAGACATATATAAGGTCCATATTAGGGGGTCTTAAGAGAATCGAAGATTATTAATAAACTTGTTTGAGAACAGAAGGGCTGGACGTCCCAGTCTAATTAAACCAACTAACTCAAAGGGCCTAACTACGGTGGTCTGATTGCTAGTTACTTTGGTGCCTGGGAGTAACTAAGTGCCTTAAAATTGCACTAAGTCTTCTGGAAATGACCCAGTATGTTGCCTTCTCTTTTTAGAATACAAACATTTCAGGGCAGGGTCTTATTTTCTTCTTTAACACAATATTAGTAAGAACTTAATTCCTTGCTTATGACTGGATTATTAGACTCCTGTGATTTTGGTTAACTCAATTTCATTTTTATATCTTTATCTATATAAAAAGCATCACAGAATAAGTAATAAAGAACCAGCCTTGGAGACAAGAATTCCTAGTAAGCCTTGTCTTTTTCTGACACATAACTAGCTGAATCACTTATTTTCTCAGAGCCCCATGCAATTCTGTAAAATTATGTTATAGATGATTTGCCTATCTAGATTGGCAGGGAGAATTTTCATACTTGAGTTCCCCCCACAGATGAAATAATAAGCTTGTACCCCCATCCTCCTCTCTTCCTTCACTGAAAACTCTTTTATAAAAATGGTTTATAAAATAATGCTTACCCTTTACCTAATTTACAGGGCTATGATCAGGATAAATGCTTGGTTAAATAAACTTGTGAAATCTTTTTGAATAAAAATTCTGAGATCAAGGCCAGTCATAGGCAAAATGCTAAATCAAGTCAAGTCTATCTTCTCTGTTTCCTTCCACCCTCTCCTAAAAGACACTCAGTGCTCCCTAAGCTAGGCTAACCTACATCTGGCCACTTAGTATGACACCACACCTAGATCTTCCTTCCCAGGCAATACTCAGTGTTCTTGATCTCTTCCCTGCCCCCTCTGGCCCCAATAAAAAAATTCTTTCCTGAGTGTCACTGCCTCAGAATCTCTGGAAGTTAGCACAATAGCTAATCTTATAATTTACTCTGTTCTAACATGCTAATAAATACTAATGAGTTAACCCTCTCATGCAGCATATATGTCTTTAACAGGGATCTCTGGGAGACAAGTTTTAGCCAAACTTTTTTCTACTAGTGGGAAATTCAGGAACGATGACAAGCCATGGGAAGAACTAGTTAGGGCCAACTAGGATCTTGACGTGTATCAGTCCTATCTAGAAGGATAAATCAGAAGCTGAATCAGATTTTCTCAGAGCTTAAGCTGAGCCCTGGTTATTATTTAGGCACATTTAAAGTCATATTAACTTTTCTACCCACTTGTATAACTTTGTATATCAGAGAGAGAGAGAGCTGTTTTAGTGGCCTCCATGAAATGTAGCTTAAATCCCAGCAGATACAGGCACATTCTGTGTGACAGTATTTGAGTACTATGATAGAAACACATATCTACATAAATCAAGGGCCTGCTTTTATCATTACAATTACAATAGGCATCATACCCGAAAGTAGGAAGCTACAGTTTGTCTCTTCATGTTAGTCGTTTCCTCTGGATGCCGCATCACTTCTAGAGTATCCACCTAGAAACACAACACCGGAAGAAAGGGATGAGAAAATAGATATTGCATGGGGTGGCTAGGTGGCACAGTGAATAGAGCACCAGCCCTGGAGTCAGGAAGACTTAAGCTCCAATCTGACCTCAGACACTTAACACTTACTATTCGTGTGACCTTGGGCAAGTCACTTAACCTTAATTGCCCTGCCATCCCCCCTCCAAAAAAAAAAAAGGCAAAAATAAAAAGATATCGGATCAATGTGTGGGTTTCTCTAGAACCTAAAAGGCCTCATGGTGACCCATCTGAGTGGTCTCTGTAATAGGCATCATAGTAGGTATGGAAGAAATAGAGGAATGAGGCCTCAGCTGACTTAATGTTGCATCTCAGTCTTCTCCAAGTCATTCTGCCTACCCTCTGGCCTTTTCCTGCATCTACTGGACCTTAGACTCCTGCTTCTCAGGGCCTGGTTATGATTGATGAGCTTTGATTTTATCTTGACAAGTCCCCTGAGCCACTATGTACTTTCAGGTTCTCCCCAAGCCGTGCTGCTGCACTTGTACCCTCCCATCATGTCCCTCCGCCACTTTTGACCTTTCATATGTGGTTTTCCCCTAAAAGTACTGTAAACTCCTTGTGCACAGGGACTGTCTCACTCACTTGTTTTGACATCTCCAAGTGCCTAGCACCGTGCCAAACACACTGTAAATGCTTAACAAATGCCTTTTCATTCATTTATTGTATTGTCCTCACTTCTGTAAAGTGTTTTCAAATGTAAAATAATTTCCAAGTTAACTCCATATTTTCCCATATTCCAGTCACTGAGATGTCTAGTAAAAACATGTAGATTTAAAATATATCTATGCAGAGCATCCCATGATGCCAGGACATAAGGAAAGATTTCCAGATACAGAAGGATTCTGCTATTCCTTTTTCCATCCACAGGAAAAAGCACAATGTGCAGAGGACCCCCGAACACACAGGGAAAAGTAATCAGTTTCCTTCTGTGATAGTCAAACTCTGAAATCACCACACCTCTCTTGTGGTTAACTTGAATTTTAGAAATGCTCTCTCCAGTCTGGATATGAAGAATGAAATCTCTCAAAGGGCATAAGTGGACTAAAAGATTATCTGATTATCCATCCCTCCCACCTACAGTAGGCCAGGAGCTTTCTTCTGAAAGAGGAAATTGTGAGTGAAAATAATGATAGCTATCAATGGCAAGCAGATTGTGTTGCTATATTGCAACTCTGGCAAATAAAACAGAATCCCAACCTCAAAGCCAGCTAATGCAAAAAGGAACTTTGTCTTCACAAAGCACCTTAACGTTAAAATAGCACTTTACCATCTGCTCTGAACAGGTGGCATTAGCATGAACTACGAACTTGAACTAAATATTACTGTTGTCAACACATGTGATGCTCTCCATGGTCAATGGGCAGCCACTTTTGAGATGTGGTAAGGTTTTTTTGTTTGTTTGCTTTTGGGAGGGCAATTGGAGTTAAGTGACTTGCCCTAAGTCACACAGCTAGTAAATGTGTCCAGTGTCTGAGGTCGGATTTGAACTCAGGTCCTCCTACCTCCAGGGCTGGTGCTCTATTCACTGGACCACCTAGCTGCCCCTGTGGTAAGTTTTTTCCACAACCTTTCTCAACTCAAATAAAGATATGTCTTACCTTAAGAAGGTATTTAGGAGACTGCATGCAAGAGTCAAAGAAGGAAAAGGAAAGCTTAAAACTCATTAAATAAGGAAATCAATTCATATATAGGACCAGGAATCAAAATGGAAACAAATTTTCAAAAGTTACATGTGAAGTCTAGATAATTACACAGGGGATTTACCACACGGATTTGAAGGAAAGTCAGGTATATTGCTCCAGGCATATAGCTGGCTGACATACTAACATACATTGCATTTTTTTCCTTTCAAAGACATCTAAATTTATGGTTTGGGCCTATAAAATGAAAGGATTGGACTAGAACCAAGGGTGGGGAACTTGTGGCCTCAAGGCTGCATGTGGCCCTCTAGGTCCTCAAGGATGGCCCTTTCACTGAATCCAAACCGAGAGGGCCATGCTGAAGGTTCCCCACCCCTGCAGATCATCCCTAAAACCCTTTGCAGGTCTAAGTTCTAGGATCCTATTTGGGAATAGCTTTGGGGCATTCTCAGTTTGAGGTGCAACTTCCTGAGGGGTGAGGGTGAAACAATCTACAAAAACTTTCCTAACATAACTAGCCTGTGGCCTAATGGCCAACTTTCAGTTTTGTTTGACTTTGTTAATGGGTTAAGAGGGAAAAGAGACGACTGACCCTAAGGCAGAAAACTCTCATCTAGAAATAAAGTCAAACTTTCCACAAGCAGGTTACCCGACTGAGTCAAGACCAAAGGTTTCTCTCTCTCTCTGCCCTCTTCCCTCCTCTACAGCACCTCTACGGAACAGATAGAATCCCAGCACTCTGAAAGCCCAGAGAGGTTTTGAATCACTCAGGCTGAAAAGGTTTGGGAGAAAGGAATCTGACCCACATATAGAGAACATAGTCAAGAAGGGAAAATATCTTCATTACCAGTTTATGCCCCTCATGTTCCCAGGGATCTCTGTCCTGGTCTGGACCTTTCTCTTCTAGCTTCTAGTCTTATTAAAGATTTAGAAAAGGAAACATGGAGCACACAAAATAAGAAAAATAAAGCAAGTCAGCTTTATTATTTATAGTAATACTCACACTAAAGATGAGCAGTTGGGACATTGGAAACAGGATCTACTGGGGTCCTGATGGAATTGGGCACCCAAATCAGGAAAGTCTAATGGTGTTTTGTTTGTTTAAATAGGGTTTTCAGTCAGGTTGAGCAGGACTAGGCATTTAGAAGAGTGAGGGGGGAGCCAGAACCTGGGGACCTGGAGCTGATTCATGGGGGCGGGGGTGGGAAGGGAAGAGAAGACTCCTAGAGAATTGGTTAGTTGAATATTCAAATTCCCCCAGGTTGGACTCTTACTGAGGATCTTACTTAGATAGGGTGATTTAGGGGTTTTAATATTGCCTTGGGGAGTCTTTGTTTATTGAGCTGGGGAGGCTACTGAGATCCTAACAGAGCATAGTGTGTGTGTGTATGTATATATATATAAAGTGTTTTGCAGAATTTAAAGTTCTATAGTAATGCTGTCTATTATTATTTTATGAGTTTACATTGGTACCATTTAATGGAGTATTCATATTAATATGAAGTATTTACATCTATTATAGTAATACTGAAAAAGATCTGAAGGTCTTAGTGGACCACAAGTTCAATGTATGTTAGTGTGATATGGCATCATTAAGAGAGATATAATAGCCAGAAATAATGAGATTATAGTTTTGTTTTCTACTATAATCAGCCCATATTTATTGTGTCTAGTTTTATGGGCCACATTTTAAGGTTTTAGCTGGAAAAGAGTCACCCAGAGAGTGAACAGACTAGATAAAGGTCTTGAGAGAATAGTATATGAGACCCAATTAAAGATACTCTGGCCATTCAGTCTGGAGAATAGAAGAAAATGTAGGAGTGGCATGATTGCCTTCAAGTATCTGAAGAGTGACTTGGAGGAAGAAGGAATAGACTTTGTAGGCCAGCTCCCAGAGGGCAGAATTAGGAGCAACGTACAAAAGTCTCAGAGAGGCAGATGTTTCAGAGAACCAAATTTTACTTTGAGGTAAGGAAAAGCTTCCTAAACAATTAGAGTTATCCAGAAGTGACATTTGCTAAGCTAGAGAAGAGTGGAACCCCAACCCCCACACACGCCCACCCACATGCTCACGCACACCCACACCCAATCCCTCCTCCAGAAATATTCTGGCAATGGCTGAATGACTAATCTCTGGTATGCCACTGAGTAGAGGCTTATCCAGGTACAAGTTGAACTAAAGGACATCTAAGTGACCTTCCCATTAGACCGTAAGGTCCTTGGGGGTAAGGACTGTCTTTCGCTTCTTTGTACCCCCAGTCCTTAGCACAGTGCCTGCCACACAATAATAAGTATTTACTGATAGACCCAAGTTCTGTGATTCTGTTTCTGACTTGACCTCCATAAATCTTCTCTGCCATGACATCTCCAGAAGATGCCTAAAGAATTTAAACCAAAATGATTGCCTTTTTTCTTCTTAAAGGTCAGTTTTCTCCATAATAAAGGTGGTCCTTAAAACACCAAAAGGCCAATCCAAACAATTCACTTTCAAGGCATAATTCTAGAGAAAGTGTCATCTGACAATGCTGGTGAGACCCTGGGCAAGTCAGTTGGATACCTATGGACCTCAGTTTCATCATAGGTAAAATCAGAAGTTTGAACTAGATGGCCTTTGAGGTACCCTCCAGATCTACCTTTATGATACCACGAGCTAACAAATACCGATATCAGGCCTTCCTTTAAGAGAGGCAGCTACTCAGAATCAGTACCACTCGGCAGGCTACGGTTCTTCGCCCTCCAAGATCAAATTTCTGGGGAGATGTTATCCCCAAACGCACAGCACTCAACTTCTATACCTTTTCATCAATACTTTCACCTTTTCATCTCAGTGTGCATCAAAGGGAATGATATCGAAGATCAGTTTTCTTTCCCACTAACATTCATAGCTCTTATACTGTAGATCAATGGATAGAGAACCCAAAAACACTTGGGTTCAAGTCTCAATGATAAGGTACAGCCTCTGGGAACCCCCTTGAGCTCTCCTTGAATCTTTGAGGTACAGGCTCTGGGAAAACCCCTTGAAATTTGATTGAATCTTTCCACTTGATGAGGAGGCATTTGCCTGAAGCCATAAGCCTTTCATTATAGCTAGGCCCAAATCTCTTACTCTTTCTAGCCTAGCCCTCCATTGTCCATCTACTTCCCACCCTTGAGTCTATCAAAATATCTATGCCCAAATCAATTGTTACACCCTTTAACTGGCCTAGCCCACCATTATTACTGGAGTCTGACCTCATCTGACTCCTCCTGAAGACCCTCCCCAAACTTTTCCCCTAGATCACCCCTAGATTCCTCCCACAACCTTTCTATATATAAGACTCCATCTTGTCTCCATGTGATATGAGAGCACCGTAGGATTTTCTAGCACAGACTTTCTCTGGGTCAAATGATTCTGTCCCCCTTGTTCAATGTAAGTGTCACAGATACTGAGACTCCTTAAGAGTCTACCCGATATGGTGAACTTTTAATAAACTTTGCTTTTCTTTGGCTGAGAGAAGATTTGAGTCGAATTCATTTCACAGGACCCAGCATGTTGGTATTTTGGGGTCTTGAGCACCCCTAACCCTAAATTCTTCATTTTTATGGTAGTAACTGTGTGCCTAGGAACAAATCCTGGAACTAGGTGTCTTTGTCAACTCTCTAAGACTGTAACATTGGTGATTCATACCAACATGAAGTTCCCTATGATGATGAAATACCCTGTCCAGACCAAATGAGGATTCTGCACTGTGAGAAGTGTGTATCCAAAAAAAGAAAAAAAAAAGTCATTAAGGTATCTTTAAAAATAGTTTTGAAGAGAACATAAGGAAAACTGGAATGACATATTAGAAAAGCACCAGAACTTTGAAAGCTACTGACTGAACTTATAAAAAGCCAAACTGCATCTAACATAGATCTATAGTTCTTCTTTTCCCATTCTACTATGTATGTGTATGCATGTATATGTGTATGTATATATATGTACATATGTGTATGTATGTGTAAATGTGTATATGCATGTACATATGAATATTTGTATATATGTGTGTGCATGTATATGTATGTATATATTTGTATGTGTGTATGTATGTATATGTATATATAACCCCCCTTTTTATTTGGTGCTC
>CM053588.1:243178224-243278172 GCA_028646515.1 Pseudochirops corinnae
TTTAAAAAAATAGGCAGCCACTGCTGTTGTTCAGTCACGTCTGACTCTTTGTGACCCTATTTGAGGTTTTCTTGGCAAAGACACTGGAATGATTTGCCATTTCCTTCTCCAGCTCATTTTACAGAAGAGGAAATTGAAGCAAATAGGGTGAAATGACTTGCTCAAGGTCACACACAAAGTAAGTGGCTGAGGTCAGATCTGAACTCAGAAAGATGAGTCTAACTAGGGCCAGGGCTCCATTCACTGTGTCCCCTAGCTGCCATAGTCTAGTGAAAAAGAACACTTGATCTCAATAAGAGTTTTGGGGTTCAAATCCTTTTTCTGCAACTGGCCCTAGTTTCCTCAACTGTAAAATGATGGAGTTTGGATCAAAAATATAAAAATTTCCTTTTGATTCTAATATTCTATAAAAACAAAATCTCCAATAATGGTATTCTTTCACTACACATTAGTCTTCTAATGAATCAATAATCTCACATTATGGATATTCCCTTTAGTGACAGAGATTAAAATCTATCCATACTTCTCCAACCTGGGGGATCTTCATCAATATTCTCTTATAAATTTGCCAGAGTGGATTAACCTTGCAAGTTTTGGGTTTTCCACTGTCCAAGAGAGAAACTAGCAGAAGAGTCCAAAGGTTTATGTGACCCATCTTCCCTCCTGTCCCCACACTGTTGTATATATTTCTCATGCTCTCTTCCACACCATTTTAGAAGAACTCCTCAAGTATATGTTGTGGCCTATCTCTATTTGCCATGTGCCTTTCCATTGCCCTTTGTCATTCTCAACTTCACATCTCTGAAGACAGTAGTAATTCATAACTCACAGTCCTTTGGCATTACTAGAGGAATACTGGGGTTAAAAAGATGAGTTTGGGGATCAGGGAAATAATGGAAAGATTAGAAGGATGAATTTTTTAAATGCTTGTTAATTGAAAAAATAAAAATAATAAACTTTTTTTTAAAAAATAAAAAAGATAGGTCTTTATATTCAAGAAACAAGAGAAATTTCCCAAAGGCAGCCCTGTCTGCTTTCTTCCTGTTCAATTTTGAGTCCAGTTCACTTTTCATTTGCAGTGTCTATTATAGATATGTATACTAATGGATAAACTCCATGGGTTGTCTATCCAAATCCAGTGGTTCTCAATTTTTTTGGTCTCAGGACCCCTTTACACTTCAAAAAATTGAGGACCATTTTACATTCTTAAAAATTACTGAGGACCCCAAAGAGCTTTTGTTTATGTGGATTATATCTATCAATATTTACCATATTAGAAATTAAATTAGTATAAATTAAAACTGATCAAATTAAAAATGTTTATTCATAATCATTTAAAATAAGAACAATAAACCCATTATGTGTTGACACAAACAACATATTTCTATGAGAAATAACTATTTTCCAAAATAAAAAATTTAGTGAGACAAGTGGAACTGTTTTATATATTTTTGCAAATCTTTTTAATGGCTGGCAAAATAAAAAAACAGCTGGATTCTCATGTCTGCTTCTGCACTCAACCTGTTGAGTATAACATATTGTTTTTGCTGAAGAATATAAAGAAAATCTAGCTTCACATAGATATGTAGTTGGAATAGGGAATAATATTTTTTAATAGGTGAATAATATCTGAATATTATTATGAAAACAATTTTGGCCTTGCAGACTCCCTCAAAAGTTCTTGAGAATTCTCCAGGGTCCTTGGTCTATACTTTGAGGACCACTGGTCTAGATTGCAAACATTCTTCATCCATCAACTTGCTTTTTTTCCTTTGTGGAAAGTTAGGCCAAAGTCTTTTAAGAGACTATTAATTTTATTTAGGAGGTTCCTCAATGTTCTTGGGCTTGGTACAATTAGCACAGTGTTATCTACAAACTGGAAAATCTACTGAGGATCTCTCCTTTACTTCTAATCTATGTTGGATCTCCTCCATTACAGTGGCAAATAGGTTGAGTGAGTATACTTCTTCTTCTTTAATATTTCACTTGATACTAATAAACACAGGGTCATCAAATAAAATTAATTCTACTGTGATAACTTTCAAAATTTCTTGTCTGATTTGGATATATGCATAGATATCTTGGTGGAAAGGTTGGTGATTTGCTCTAATGAGTCAAAAAAATTTTATAATCAATGAAAAAGAAAACACAATGGCATTGCATATTCTCTACATTTTTTAGTTGATGGTGTTATAGTAAAAATATGGTCTACTGTGGAATATCATTTGCAAATGATTGTCTGGTTCCTTTCCAACATACTCATCAAGGATGCCATCAATTCATGTGTAGATTATTCTCACAAAATGTATTGATGAGAAGATAGGCACATCAGTTGGTAGTTATTTACATTATCTCAGTTGCTGTATTAAAAATTGTTAAAAGTGTACCTTGTTCTGGTCTCCCTGAACCCCCTACCCCTTTCTATACTGTATTTTAAGTGAAGAGCCAACATAAAAGTGCAATAGCAGGAAATAAGATTGCGAAGGGGAACCTGGAAGTCACATACAAATCATCCCAAAGATCAAAGGAGCATAATTTACAAATTGTATCATATTAACCAAAATTCACATATGGTAACATATGCTGAATAACCAGAAGTCATTTAGGTGCTACTGTCAGAACCCCTTCAGTCCTAGGCTATGTCAATCTCAGACAAGTCTCAGATCTCTGCAGTAAGACCAACAGAATACCAACAAAGAATACCTAATCATTTTGAGATGATGTGGATATGTTCATTTTGCCATTTTACCAACAACTTCTACATGATTTGGACATGTTAATGAACTAAACCCAAGGTGGCACAAATAAGAGTTAGTCTGTTTTCCCCAAAATCCCTATAAAATGAGACCTGAAACTCTTTCCCCCAAGTACTCCATCTCCATATTGGGTCCATGTTGCCCAGTGCTCCTAATCCTAATACATGGTTACGTGTGTCATATTTTCTGCTTCTTCTCCTCCCCATCCTTAACCCCTTCATCACCTCATCCTATCCTCACAGCATCTGTCTCTTCTATCCCTTTTGCCGCTCATTTCTATACCCTCTGTGCTTTATTAAAATGTGATTACATCCCACTTTCTGCTGCCATCATGGGCTTTCCCAACACATACCCAAAGAACTAGGCATATCTGCCTCATTTCATAATTTCATAAATTATCAATTTAGCTACCTTGGGGAGGATAATAATAAGATCCCATATTTTTTCACACCTCTAATATCCTTCCTTCTATCATCTATCTTTTGTGTGTGTTTTTCTTATTTTTTTTTTCAATTTATTTATTTTTAGTTTTCAACATTCATTTCCACAAGATTTTGAGTTACAAATTTTCTCCTCATCTTTCCCCTACCCCCACCCCAAGACAGTGAGCCTACTGAATACCCCTTCCCCCAATCTGTTCTCTCTTATATACTCCCCCATGACCCCCTAACTTTCTAGTAGGGCAAGATGGATTTCTATAACCCAGTGCCTGTATATCTTATTTCCCAGTTGCATGTAAAAAAGAAATTAAAAAAAATTTTTTAACCTTTGTTTTTAAAACTTTGATTTACAGATTCTTTCCCTTCTTCCCTCCTCACCCACCCCCACTGGGAAGACAAGCAATTCAACATAGGTTGTACACGTGTAGTTATGTAAAATGTTTCCATAGTAGTTATATTGTGAAAGACTGATTATATTTCCCTCCATCCTATCCTGCCCCCCACTTATTCTGTTTTCTACTTTGACCCTGTCCCTTTTCAAAAGTGTGTGCATCTAACTATCCTCTCCCCCAATCTGCCCTCCCTTCTATCATATCCTCTCTTATCCCCTTCCCCCCTACTATCCTGTAGGGTAAGATACCCAATTGAGTGTGTATGTTATTCCCTCCCTAAGCCAAATTCAATGAGAGTAAGGTTGACCCATTCCCTTTTACCTCCCTGCTCTTCCCCTCCTTTGTAACAGTTTTCTCTTGCCTCTTTTATATGAGATAATTTACCCTCTTCTATCTCTCCCTTTCTCCTTCTCCCAATATATTCCTTAATTTTATTTTTTAGATATCATCCCTTCTATCATCTCTCTTGAGAACTGGTCCCTCAGTGCCGTCAAAATTGTATTGCTTCCATCACTGACCTTTTCCTTGTCTACTTGGTCTATTAGAGCTACTTTTCCTATTTTTTTTTCCCTTCATGTTTGTTTCACTTCTTCTGACAGCACACCTGGGACTCTAATGGGGTGACTCCTTGGTCCTTGATAGGGAAGAGAGTTTGTTGTAATAATCTTAATAGAGCTTTTCAATTTTTTATCTCTTTATTGTCCTTCTTCCAGGTTCATCCTTAAAATTCCTTGTAATTGCTTTCCTGGGTGTCTTTTCAAATTTTATTTCAATTTCCCTTTTCTGTTTCTCATTGTTTTATGAAGGAATGCTGCTCATAATCTTCTACTATCTATCCCAAAGAAATCAGAGAAAATGGAAAAGGACCTATTTGTACAAAAATATCTATAGCAGTTCTATTTTGTGGAGTCAAAGAACTGGAAGTTGAGGGGATACCTATCAACTGAGGAACAAATTGTGGCATATGATTGTGATGGAATGCTATTGTGTTATAAGTAGTAATGTATAGGATGGTTTCAGAAAAACCTGGGAAAACTTATATGAACAAAAGAAAAGCAAAGTGAGCAGAACCAGGAGAACAGTGTACAGAGTAAGAGCAATATTGTAAGGATGATAATCGTGAAAGATTTAGCTCCTCTGATCAAGACAATGACCCAAGACAGGTCCAAAGGACACATAAAGAAAAATGCTATCCATAATCAGAGAGAGAATTGATGAAATCTTGAGTGCAGATTGAAGCATACTTTTAATTTTTTATCATTTTTATTAGTTTTTTTGCATGTGTTTTCTTTTGCAACATGGCTAATATGGAAACATGTTTTGCATGAGTGCACATGAATAATCACTCTCATATTGCTTGCCTTCTCAAGGGGTGGGAGAGATTCAGAAGGGAGAAAAAACATTTGGAACTGAAAATTTTTTTAAATGAATGCTAAAAAATTTTTACATGTAATTGGGAAATAATGAAATAAATAAATAAAAATATATCTATAGGGAAAAAAGAAAATTTTAACATGCAAAAGTTAAAGAGTATGTGAGGAAGAACAGAAAGAAGACTCTGATTTAATCAATACCAAGACTGGAAAACTGGGAACTATGAAATAAAGCAGTGATTATTTTTCTCTCTCTGAATTTATAGAGATAGTATTTTCTACGAAACCTGAACTTTAAGAGTTGGAAGGGACCCCAAAGACTGCCTTAGTACAACCTGGCCATAAAAAGTATTCTTTCTGACATATCCAGAAAGTTGCCATCCAGATGTTGTTTTTAGACTTCCTGTCAGGTCTACCCACTATCTACTCAGGTATCTCAATCCATTTTGGGATAGTTCTAATTTCTAAATATCCAGTGCCAGGGAGCTTAGAAAACTGAAATACTGAATTAAGCCAGTATCTGACTAAGAAGCAGCAGAGAATATAGAAAAGAGAACTAGATGTGGAGTCAAGAGACCTGAATTCTTGTCCTGTTTATGCTACTAACTACCTGTTTGACCCTGAGCAAACCACTTAATCTTGGTGGACCTTTAGTTTCATTATCCATAAATTTATGGGTTTAAGCTAAATGACCTCTAAGATCCTTTTGCAATTCTTCTGTTCTATCATTCAACTTAGATTAAAGCCCCAGTTGGTTTGGAGCTGAACAAACATGATTTTTGCTCAGGAAACAAAGTATGTCAGATACACTTACAGGCCAAAGTTGTTAGCCTGAAAACTGGTCAGTCTGTGCCTTTAGAAGCTACATGACAGATACAGAGCACTGGCAAGTAAACAAGCCTCCTTGCTTGGTCTGTTAGCACCATATGTGGATGCCACTTCTCTAGTTTCAGGAAAGAAATGAAAGGAAATATTAGTTGAAAGAACATTGGATGTGGAGTCAAAAATCAGGGAATCTTGACTGTCGCTTACTACCTGGATGACCTTAACCAAATCATTTAACATTTCTGGGCCTTCGCTTTCTCATCTGTAACATGAGGAAGTTGTACTAAATAATTTCTATCACCGTTCCTAGTTCTAAATTCTACGAAAAGGTTGGTGGGCTGCTTTGTGAATATGGATGCCTCTTCTATGCATTTTGGGTCAACTCCTGTGGTCACAGGGCCTGAAAGCATAGCATTATTTAAAAGTTTTCTTTACTGAAATATAAACTTGCCTTTGGGGCAGCTGGGTAGCATAGTGGATAGAGCACTACTGGGGTCAGGAGGACCTGAGTTCAAATATAAACTCAGATACTTACTAGCTGTATGACCCTGGGCAAGTCACTTAATCCTATGGCCTCCTAAATACACAAAACAAACAAACAAATAAATGAATAAACTTGCAAAAGGAGGAAAGTAGCCATGCAAAAGAACCTAAAAAGGATTTAGACTTCTCTATCATTCTCATTGGGATTTTCTAGTCCAAATAAATGATAAATATTTTGTAGCCTCAAACGCCAAAACATTCATTACCTGATTGATAAGATATTTTCTCAAGGATTTTGACTTCATGCGCCAGGATTTCTCTTTTGGGGGGATGGGAAGAGTCCAGATATGTGACGTCGTCAGTGTGGGGGACCTTCTAGTATGAAATCTCCTATCCAGTGACTAATCAGCAGCTCGAGAAACAAAAGTTAAATAGCTTCCCCTAGGTACGTGTCAAAGTAGGACTTGATCAGGTCTCTCTGGCTGAGACTGAAGCTCTCTACCACAGTTTCTCTAAGCTGTCGACACTCTATTAAAAAATCTTTCTGCTCTACTCATGACCACTCTATAATGTAGCATATGAAAATACATTTTTTATCATATGATTTTCAATATATTTCTGGGTAACTTGATCCCAGGTCACCAGGGTGGAATGGCAGGGACAGATGAGAAGAGAAGGATTTCTTTCTTTGTCTTTCTTTTTTTTGTTTAGCCAAGGTAAGGAATACTACTGAATTTTCACTTTGCTCTCCATGTCTTCCTGTCCACCTCCTCTTTCAGTTACACATTTTCCTCCATGATTTCTCCTGCCCTTACTTTACCAAAGCTCATCACTGGAAACATGGTTGATTCTTCTTGTCTACCATCACTTCTCCATTGACTGTTAGATCACTCTGATTCTTTAGATATCATGGAGGCCAAACAATCCAAAACCCCTCACCATAGGGAGAACATTTATGTCAGAAAGATAGCTTTTTGAGCCTGAGAGAAGAAACTTGCCAGCATTAAAAACATTAAATTTATATTCTCCAATATCCTAATTAAGATCTTTCTCTTTCCTTCCTTCCTTCCTTCCTTCCTTCCTTCCTTCCTTCCTTTCTTTCTTTCTGGAGGGGGGAGGGCAAGGCAGTTGGGGTTAAGTGACTTGCCCAAGGTCACACAGCTAGTAAGTGTTAAGTGTCCTCTATTCACTGAGCCACCTAGCTGCCCTTATTTCCTTCTTAAGCTAAAATGCATTGCAAGTCATTGCCATTTTATTGATATACTGATACTGTGTTGTTACTGAAATAATGTTCTGAATAAGGTGCCCTCAGCTTGGAGAGTAGTATTTACAATAAAGCTTGGCTTCCATCCCCAGAAAAGTGTCTACTGTTGACTCTCATTTATTGATGTCTCTTTTGGTTGGGAACATCACCTTCCCAACCCAAGGGGAAATACTTTGATCTTTTCACAGACTGGCACTAAGTACTTACGAAAGAGCATTATTATTTATCTGGAAGTGATCCTTCCTTCCAGACAGCAGGACTGCTAGGGCACCGTGACAGACAGCTCACATTTCACAACTACTTCCTTGACATTCTTTGAATGTTTTCACACCTCTTCACCAGGCTCCCTATATTGCAACCCTCTATTCTTTAGAGAAACATGTACAACATTTGGCCTGGAGATGGATTCAATGAACCTGACGCATCTGAAGCTCCCTTCATCTTTGACTGTTTGGGTTGAGAGGCTGGGGGATTGATTGTTACTAACCTTGACTCTCCCAGCACTGAGTTGAGGAGGCAAAGACCTAGATGCCGCTGTCACTCTTGCTCTTGCCTGGGCCAAGTTACCTATTGAGAAAGACAAAGAACATGAGCTGAATGAAAAGCAAAGGCTATCTCATTTTGAAAAGACTATCATATCCATTACTGGAAAAAAAAATGAGGACATAGAGAGGTCCATCAGCCTTGCTGGACCATTATAAGAGACAAATGCCCAAGAATGGAGAGGAACCAAAATATAGTTGTGGCAATGAGGGATGAACATGAAAAACTGTCACTGCTCTGTGATTCTCAGGATGATGACAGGATAGGGACCTTGAAAAGAGATAGCACAACATTTCATATCCTCCATAAAAGGACGGCCATCCCACAGCAAGTGTGATTACTTTTCTGTAACTTCTTCAAATTTGTACGAAACCCCACCAGCCCCCAAAAAAAGAATAGGAAGGAAGTTAGTACCATGAAATCCCTTCAATTCTGGGCTGTGCTCAGAAGGGTATCCTTGGCCCTAAAGCTAACTAAAGATGAGAAAAATGATAAGACAATCTCCCCTTTGAACTTTTAACTCCCAGATTTGCCTAATCCTTGTGGCTTTTACCTCTCCAGATCATAAAGAGACCCCTCTCACAAGATTTACAGGCTTCTTAGGAAATCACTGCCCTCTGCACTGAGTGACCTGAAGTATATCTTTTGGGCCTTTTTGTTTGTAAACTCAATCTGATCCTTATGCTAAGGAATGTCACATCATGCAATTGTTCTGGAAAATAAAGGCTGCTCAAGACAATAGTTTTAAAATAAAGTTGTCACTGAAAGGCACCGCTGTGAATTTTGCATGTGCGAGACACTGAAGATTTCAAAGTTTTAGCAAGTCTAGCACAAGATGTCCAAATGTTTTCTCTGGCTGTGTCTTCAGAGGCTAAACTGTGATTAATAGCACTGAAAGAACCCTTTGAAGCAGGATTGGTGACATCAAAGTCCTAATCCAGGGGTGGCAGGGCGCTTTTTTTTTTTATAATGAGGGGGAAGCATTTTAACACATTTCAAAGGATTTACAGAATGAATAAACAATAGGCCCCAGCAGAAGCACCCCACACCTTTCAGAAACATAACACATAAATAAGTTTCCATTTTAATTTAAATGTAAATAAAGTGTTCACACTTCTTTTAAATGTTAAGCAGTCTGTTAGCATCAACACTCTATCTGGCGATTTCCGTTTAGAGATGGTTCATTGCTCCAAAATGCCCTTCTGAGTCTCCCTTAATGGTAACCACTAAAGAATGCACAGGAAAGAAAACAGAAGTCAAAAAGCATTTAAAAGAATTTATATCCTATAAGGGACCTGAGTAGAGATAGAAGCTGCATTCTGACTGCAAAGAACCCCTGGCAATCTCTGTGCTCCCAAATTAATGAGAAAAGGAAGAAACCGTCTGAGACAATCTCACCTGGCACATTTAAAAGGGGGTGATTTCTTGCTTCGGAGGATTTCCATCTATTTTCAAGAAACTACCACTCACAATTTCTGCACCAATCCCCCTTTAAGAGAAAGGACTGGGGCAAGATCCTATGAGCCCTGTTTCAAAAGTCAGACATATATCTCAGGCTGTCTCTACTGCCCTCTGCAGGTTTTAGGATTTTAGGACAAGTTTCTGGTTGGAAGGTAATTTGTTACTTGTTATTGGAAAGAAAAAATTAAGCTATAAAGGGGAAACGGAAATTTCTCTCTTTTGAAGTCTCCTAGCTATAAAAAACATAAGTAAAATAATAAAAATATAAAAAGAAAATACCAATAAACTAGCAGTATTATGAAGCTATTTTATAATATAAAAACATTCAAAGGGTTCAGAGAAGTAGCCCAAACCTGGATTTGAATCCTGCCTCTGCCACTGAACTACCTTTGAGGCCTTGGATAAGATTTTTTGAAGTCTTGGGTTCTTCATCTTCAAACTAGGAATAATAATACCTGGAATGTCTACTCCAAGGTTGGAAGGAAAGAGCACTGGATCCTGTTGGCATTGTTTCCTACTCCCTGTGTGATCTTGGGAAAATCAATTAACCTCTCTGTGCCTCAGTTTCCTGAGAGGGGAATTAGACTAGATGAAATAAAGGGATTGGATTAGAGTTCTTAAACTTTTTCTGAATCAAAAATATGTTTGGCAGCACCTGAACCCCTTCTCAGAAAAATGTTTTCTAAAGGCATGAAACAAAATACATGGGATTACAAAGGAAACCAATTATTTTGAAATATAGTTAAATATATATACACACATATGTGTGCATGTATTTGTATATGTTTTAAAATTCACATATCTCAAGCTAAGAAGTCCCTGGGTTCCTAGAATCTGGATTTCTTCACCTGGGGTTCATGAATCACCAAAAGGTTTGTGGATAGATTTCAGAGGGTATGGGAATTTGGATCGGGAAAAATATATCATAATTTTCACTAACTTTTGGTTTCCTTCCCAATCCTATGTATTTTCTTTTGTGCATCTAAAAACTTTCTGAGAAGGGATTCATGGGCTTCCCCGGAATAGAAGGGTTCTCAGGCCAAAGGGATTCAGGACACAAAAAAAGAATCCCTGAACTACATGATTTCTAAGGTCTTTCAGCTCTAAATCTCATGATTTAGGTATAAAACAATTTTCTACATGCTATTTAAATGTATGTAACAATTTAATAAATGTTATTATATAGCTTCTAATTAGTTTAGAAAACAAAATTTATCATCTCATCTTTCTCTCTGCATCAATCCCTTAAGTAGTCTACTTACTTGTGGTTGCTGTGACATTTGTATTTTGCCTAGAATGTTCTAATTTCACACTTAATTACATTATGGTTATTACAATGTGGTTTTTGTGGAAAGTGGTGGGTTTGTTTTTTTTTTTTAGCCGTGTAGTTAGAACCATATATTACATTTTTAAAAGCGATATACTAGTTTGCTTCTATCAAACCATCACATCTTTAGACTACCAAAATGAATCTGTTTTATATTTGGTCCATTAAGTCAATTTAAAATGGCTTCAAAAATATGGCAAAACTTTTACTTTTATCCAATGTGACTGGGCTAGATGGTGTTAGCAACTGCCTTGCAGTCTTCAATTTTTCTCCCAACTCAAAGGAAGTTTACCTAAGACTAGGGAAGGAAAGTTAATAGCTGGGAGGAGGTGATTACAATTGTAACTGAGGACTTGAAAGTGGCCCACTCTCCAGTGCCAAACTAAGAATGTGGTGAATTCATTTCAATGGGAGGAGCAATGGGGGGGGGGGGGGGTGGCAGGGGGGTAGGAGGAAGGAAAAGAATGAGAGGGGGTGGGAAGGGACAAGCCCTTCTCTTTTCCAGTCTGGTTTAGCTGGGGAGGGGGATTTACAAACATTTCCACTGCCTTTTCAGAGCAATATTTCCTTTATTTGCCTTTGATGAAGGTTAAAGCCTTACTGAAGCCTCAGACATGACTCTTACCTCTTCTCAGAGATCTGTAATTTCATGAATGTGGATACTTGCTCCAACACTCCTGATTGCGATCCATCCTTATCTTGTCTAAATTCTTTGTAGGGGTTTACTCATTACGCTGGGGGAATCTCTCAACATCGAATTGGAACCAATCTGCTAACAGTAGACACTGGATGGCCACTGTTATCTCTTGCTGGCTGCACCTGGCCCATCTCCCTTTGCACTCATATCTCTTTGTAAGTGTTCCTAACAGCTCTTATTTGTGGTTTCTTTTGACACTCCTGGTATTACTTGTAGAATTTCTGCTCCAGCAAAACTGAAACAAATATTTTCATTGAATTTTCCCAGGCTGAATATAAATCAGAGCTTTAAAGATTTGTGATCCAATGGTCTCAAAACATTACTTTTTAAAAGAACAGTAACTCCCCACTCCTTGCTTCCTAAGCCATTAAAACTAACAAACAGATCCTTGGCCCTGCAAACAGCCTTCCATCTAAAAACCAGGATGTTTCACAGGAGGTAATAAAGTTTCTCTTCCCCGTTCTGTAAACAGTGAGTCAGCTTGCTCCCAGATCTCTGTTTTCTTTTCACTCAGCGCCCTTTATTGCATTATGCTTCCCCTCCCACCACCACTACCACCACCAAAAAAAAAAATTCTTCCTTTTATGAAAAGCATCAATTTATAAAGTCTAAATTTTTCATTCTGTCATTATTGTACACATTATCTCCTAAAAGATTCAAGTCAAGATAGGCCTGGGCATTTAAACTTAGTTTTTTTGTCCATACCCTGTCTAGCCAGGGCAGGATAGCATGACACACACATGCACTGCCATATGTTCAACAAAGCCCAGGCAACGTTCATGGATAACATCAAGGTGCATCCAAGCAAATTCAAGGTGCCCAGAAGCAAATAAAAGCCATTAGATAGTGTTGTTGGAGAATGCTGGAGCCTGCGTAGCCTTTCAGAAAAAGCATGAAGATGGGATAACCTTTAACCCAATTACACTAATTGCCTGGAAGCATCCCAAGTCAGGACCACTTATAGCCCAACAGGCACAAAAAGCATGGAATGGGCAAAATGGGTGTCCCCTTTTCTGTAACCCTCTTCCCATTGATCCAGATGTTCAGTGCCTTCAGTGCTGCCTCTCTATTCCCACACCCCTCCACTCTACACCCCCTGATTTGACCTATTATATTGACATTAAGCAGCCTCTTTCATCAAAATTTCTCTGTCCCTGGGGCTCCATTATTCCAACAAACTAATCCCAGGCTATTTTGTTAACCCTTAATTAACTCATTTAATGTATTAATCCACACAGGTTGAGTATTAAAGATAAACTCCCCTGTTTGGAAAACATGTTATGCAGTAACAGAAATATTGTAAGGATGTAAAAGACTTAGCTGCTCTGATCCAGATAACAATCCAAGACAATTCCAAAGAACTAATGATGAAAAATGCCATCTGTCTCCAGAGAGAGAACCGAGGGACTCAGAGTGCAGACTGAAGTATACTTTTTAAACTTTCTTTCTTTCTTTCTTTCTTTCTTTCTTTCTTTCTTTCTTTCTTTCTTTCTTTCTTTCTTTCTTTCTTTCACAATATGCCTAACATTTTATGTGACTTCACATATATAACTGATATCCTAGTGCTTGCCTTTTCAAGAAGAAAGGAGTATGACAGAGCGAGAAAGAGAATCTGGAAGTCAAAATCTCAAAAAATGAATGTTAAATTTTTTCACATGTAATTGGGAAATATTTAATGAAAAAATATATTGGAAAAAAAACTCCTCTGTTTGGCATTTAACATTTTCTATAACCTGGTCCCATGCTGACTTTCCATTCTTTGTACATTCTATTTCAATCTTTATGTATGTCTATGATCCAAATACACTGGCCTACCCCATAATTACTCAAATTTGACGCTCCATTTCTTATCTCTTTTTTTGCCCTGATGTTTCCCAATCTGGAAAGCTCTTCTTCCTGACCTCTGCTTCTTAAGTTTCCCTAGATTCCTTCCCACCTACTTATGCCCAAATACCTAATCATTTACATGCTTTCTTCTTCCCCTCCCCAGACCCCATTAGAATGGGAGTTTTTTGAGGGCATGGCTCTTTTTGCGTTTCTTTGTATTACCAGTGCTTGACACTTTTCCTGACCCATAGCTAATGCTTAATAAATGCTTGTTTACTGATTTTGGGGGTGTGTGTGGGAGGCAATGGGGCTAAGTGACTTGCCTAGGGTCACACAACTAGTAAGTATCTGAGGCCATACTTGAACTCAGGTCCTCTTGACTCTAGGATCAGTGATCTATCCATTGAGCTTCCAGTTGCCCGTTTACTAATTTACTAACTTAATTGAGGTATTTACTTTTTAACAGGAGTCACCTGAAAACCCCTTTAAATCAGTCAAAAAATCTAATAAGATCTTAATCTACACTAAGAAGTATAGTGTCCAGGACTAGGAAAGGTCTATGTCCTGGTCTGACCATGTCTGGTGTATTATGTTCAGTTCTGGACTTCTCATTTTAGGGTCACACTGATAATAGGAAAAACATCTAGAGGCAACCAAGATGACAAAGGGAAGAGGGCAGGGAAGAGAACAAGCCTTTATTGAGTACCTACTAGGTGACGGGCATTGTGCTAAGAGCTTTACAAATATCTGATCTGAAAGGAGATTGTGGGAAAAATACTTTATAGTTTATTCTTTTTTAATCTTGTTTGAGTTTAGCTTTATGTGACTAGATATTGTTTAACTCAGAACATGAAGTGTCGGTCATGCTGACCCTAGGTCACTTTAAGCAATGCTCCGGTCTTGTTTTGGGTTCACCCAAGTCTTGGATCTACCCAAATCACTTATTTTGGGTCCGCCCACTCAGGTCTTTGGTTTGTCCAATAGCTTGTTCAAACGGGTGCTCTGTAATGACTAGATTACATGTTAGAACTTCCCTTCTTCACATGGCAGCAGGACAATGGAATTACACAACAACCAGCCAATCAGAAGGATTTCTGAGGCTCAGAGCTGCTTGACATTCCAGTGATACTTTGTGAATGAATTCTAACCGAATTTGCAGATGCCTGCAGCTGCCAGAAACCAACCAGCTCAAGAGCAACCTTGAGCAGCAGCTGTAGACTCAAGACCTTGCTTGGATTTCCTAAACATCCTGACTTGTGTCTACAGATGTCCCCCTCCCTTTAACACCCCTGACTCCCTTGCCCAAAAGCCTCTAAAAATTATATTATCTCACCCTTTTCCCACTCCCCTTTGAGCAGCTGAGAACTCTCTCTCCCTCTTCGCCCCCTTGTAGGATCTTCTCCTACCTGTAAACCTTTTCTCAGACAATAAATGCTTTGTAATCTGTGAATGGACTCTGTTTCATTTTACAATCCATCTTTTGGGGCCTGGAGTCTTCCTTTAACACTTCTATTTTGGCTTTCACCAAGTTTTACTGAATATCTATACTTATCTACTGGTGTACATAACAACCAACAACTGGAAAACTTCCTTTTTGGAACTGATTTCCTCTTTGGACATGGCTGCTCTGTTTATACTCTTGTTTGAACTCTTTATAACATAAAACACACAGAGACTTGGGAACCATACCTCTCTCTCCCCTGCCAAATAAAAATAAAATTCTTTCCAAAACCTTTTTTTTTTTTTAGGTTGAGAGTTTGTTCTCAACTGACAAGATCATACCATATGGGGCTTGGTGGAAGGAACCAGGCATATTTAACCTAGAGAAGATGGTCTCTGAAGTCTTGCGGCTTCTGTATTCTGTGAAGCAGGGGTAAGTCTCTTGCTGGTTTCATGTCTCATTCTGGCTAGGATCTGGGTTTCACCAATAGAGTGAAAGGCAGGGCTTAGGACACAGAATTGGTCATGGAAAATGGAGGGGCAGGGTTAAGAATTTAGGAGAAAGACAAGTTGATCAGTCCAAAGAAAGTGAGTTTGGAAGTGGCAGCTCTGCTGCTCCTTATCTATGTGTATTTGGGTCAATCTCCTCTTCCTGGCCCCAGTATCCTCATCTCTAAAATAACAAGGCTGAACAAAATGTCTCCAAGACCTTTTCCAGTTCTATATATCCTATGATCTACTGAACTTATTTCTCTCCTTCCAAACAATGATGAATTACAAACATATGAGACAGGCAATTTTTTTCCTCTACTTCATTTTCAATATTTCTAGAGGAAGAAATTCCGTGCTACAAATCTTTGCCCTCTAATTTGAAAACTGAGATGGGGACAGCTGGAAGGATAAGCTTCACCCCCTACAGAGTCCTGACCCTTCTGTGTTTTAACAAAATCAGAAATAATCTCCAAGATACTTCCCTCTCTATACACTGAATTTTGTTTTTCTCTGAAATCTAGTCAAATCTAGTCATTCTCTTTTTCCTCAAAAAAGGTAACCTAACTTTTCAATTCCCTGCATCAGTTTTGATTCAGAGTTGGGTTTTTTTTTAATTTGAACAAATTTATACAAACCCAAGCTAACATTGAGTCTAATTAGATAATATTAAGACATTCTCCATAAAAGAATGACTATTCAACAAAGGCATATAACATACCTTAAATCATACCATCAGAGATCATCTTGTTGAAACTACTCATTTCACAGATGAAGTCATTGAGTACCAGACACATGGCCTAGTTCACACAGAAAGTCAGGAACAGATTTTGTACTAGAACCCAAATCTCTTCACTCACAGCTCTTTCTGTTACATCACACTTCACCGACTTCCTAGTTTTAAGTAATTCTCTTAATAATGCCTTATAAATGTAACTTGTGGCCTACTACCAAATATGCATGAATTCACATGAACTGAATTCAGTCTTGAAGATTTCCCAATAATAACTCGATATTTTATGCCACTACCTAGGGTTTGCTCTGGGAACATCTGAACTTGGCTTGTTTCTAGCTCTTATCTAACTAAATAAAGAACTGTTAATTACACAACAAAAAATAGAGAAGGAATTTGAAGCAAAGTACACAAAGGATCAAACATGCTTTCACCTATAGTGAGTCCCACATTTCCCTGGCACAAGCTTTAAACACCACCCTGTTTTGAGACTTTCCCCAATAATGTGGGAAAATAATTTGGAGTTATTATGAAGTCAAGCAACCCGTCTTTCTGGAAAGGTCCCCTTGTCCTTCACTAGAAGGGCATAGATTCTATACAATCATTCCATACTCACCCCACCTTCCTGGGGTTGTGGCTTTTCTATGCAGGTAAAGAACTCAGGGCTACTAGAGAGTTGGTCTTTTCTCTCCCCAGGACTACTTAGTTCATGTGACATAGTAGCAGCAAAGGGCAAGGTCGTAGAAATCAGTAAAGAGAAATGAAGAAAAACATGTTATCGTGAAAAAGGGAGTCAGAGAATCTATTCTCAAATCCCGGGCTGCTACTTGCCACCTGTGTAATCTTGAAAATGTCCCTATACCTCTCTCAACTTCAGGATCCTCAAAATAAGAAGACTGGACCAAATGATTTCTAACATACTTCCTAACTCTAAATCTATGGTCCTAGTTTTTTAATCTGTAAAACTGGAACGTAGGATTAGATAGCTCCTGAGATCTCTCCTAGTTCTAGATTGGTGATCCAGTGATAGGATGCACTCTTAGAAATTGGAATCTTGGGGTGGGTAGGTGGCACAGTGAATAGAACACTGGCCCTGGAGTGAGGAGGACCTGAATTCAAATCTGGCCTCAGAAACTTAATACTTACTAGTCATGTGACTTTGGTCAAGTCACTTAACTCCAATTGCCCTCCAAAAAGCAAAAAATAATAATAATAAAATAAAGTGGAATCCACTACTTCCTAAGGCAGCACATTCCACTTTGGGGTAGCTTTAATTATCAATTAATTCTAATAATTATTATTAACTCTAACAATTTAATTATTAATTCTGTTAAGCAGTATCTAATTATCAATTATTAATCTATTATATTCTTCCCCCTTATATTAAGCTTGAATTTTCCTCTTTACATCTTTCACCCATTGCTCTTGGTTCTGTCCTCTGTGGCTAAGCACAAGTCTAATTTCTGTGTTTGTTCATTTGCTTCTTTCGTTCTGTACCTTTTCGTAACTCTATAGTAAAGGTGCTTATTTCTTGAATCTCCATAGAGTGTTCTTTCTATTTTTGCATTAGATACTACTAGTCATTTCGTGCTAGATGGAATGTAGTCACCTTCTGTGAGAAGACAGGACTGTTGAGCCAGAAGGAACCTCAGAGGTCATCAATG
This sequence comes from Pseudochirops corinnae, assembly GCA_028646515.1. NCBI lineage: Eukaryota > Metazoa > Chordata > Mammalia > Diprotodontia > Pseudocheiridae > Pseudochirops > Pseudochirops corinnae. The sequence goes on from CM053588.1 coordinate 243,195,939, forward strand.
CTTCCCTATTCATTTTAAAATGAGGAAACTGAGACACGGAGACGTCATATTTGCCAAAGTCATAAAGTTAAGTGTTTGGGGTATGACTTGAATCCAGGTCTAACTAACTCTAAGTCCTTTCCCTTGAGTCCCTAAAACAAATCAAGGAAAATCTTGTTCAATCAAATATGGAAATGCAACTTTCATACACAGACTTTTTTTTATTTTGCTTTAGTGGAATGACTATTACATAAGTGCCTCTTCAAAGGCCATCTTGTTATGTGTTTCTAGATGTATTCATAAAAAGAAAATGAGAGTGGTCCAACAACACAGGAAAAATGGCAAGGCTTATTCAGAGCAGCAGCTGGCACTATGTGGTGAAACGGAAACTCGACAGATCAGGGTTTCACTGCTAATAAATATAGGGGAGTCATAGCTGTCTCTATTACCCAGGATGTTCAAGAAGGAGTCTGAAGCTGTCTGAGATGGAATGGAGAGAATTTATAGTTACTTTCTCCATATCCTTGACCCAGGTTGGTTCTTAGTCTAGGGAAGCCCTAAGCAGGCAGGCAGTTCTAATGTCATGGGGAATTGGCCAATGACAGCTCAGGCCAGGCAACATATACAGAGGACCCACACAGACATTTAATGAGCCTGCTTTTGGAACTTTATGACTATTGATGTGGTACCCCACTCCAACACATACATATATATTTGGCAACTGTTTCCTATCTACTTTCTGTGTGGTGAGAAAACTGCCTTTTTGGTTGATTCCTGAGATGGAATTAGGAGTCTATACAAGGAAGGAAGGGAGCAAACATTTATTAAGCTCCTACTGTATGCCAGGCACTATATAAAATGCTTTAGAAATATGATTTCATTTGATTCTCACAACAATCCTGGGAGATAGGGGCTATTAGTATATATTCTTTTTACAGTTGAGGAAATTCAGGCAGACAAATGTTGCAGACTGACTTTGCTAGGTTTATGTAATTGGTGTCTCTGAGCAGGTAATGAATTCAGGTTTTTCTGACTCTATCGGGGTGGGGAATCTGTGACCTTGAGGCCACAGGTGGCCTTCTAGGTCTTTGGGTGCAGCCTTTTGACTGAGTCCAAGTTTTACAGAACAAATCCTTTTATTGAGGAGATTTGTTCTGTGAAGTTTGGATTTAGCCAAAGGACTGCACTTGAGCAGTGCAGGTCATTTGTGGCCTTGAAGCCTGCTTCTAGGCCCAGAGTTCTAGCTATTATCTATTCTATCTATATCTTATCTATCTTATCTATCATATTACCTATATCTATTCTATCTACCTAGATGCCTACACAAAAAGCCTCAGTGGAAAAATAAGGGACAGCAGACTTGCCTGGGAGGCCATGTACTTCCAGGTAGGCCTGATTGAAGGAGAAAGGCAGTCCTTCCCTCCCCACTGGCCCCCTAGAACTCAGAGAGTTCTTAAACCTCATGGTAACAGGAAGGAAAGAAAGTGAATTTTTCTATTTGGGCTTTTGAGCACACTCCCAGGCTAGCTCAGGAGTCAAACAGGTTGCTTCCTCAGCACAGAATAAGCAGACAGTAAACAGTCACTAAATACTAGTGAATACCCAGAAATGGAGAGCTTGGTCTCTCCATTCAATATCATCCTTAACCTCCAGAATAGGTCTCATCAAAAATCTAGGTGGTGCCCTACCAATATTCTCAGGACTTGGCGATCACTGACAATCCCTATCAATAATAATTCCTTCCACATTGCAGAGGTAGGGCAGGTAGGGGAGTGGCACCCCTTTGATCTGGAAAATCCGCATAAAATCTTTTGGTCCTTCCTTTGTACCAGAGAAGAAGTCTGAATCTTTTCTTTTACAGTATCTCATTGTAAAATTTGGGTTAAGTATCTGATATATGTATACATATATGTATAATGTATATGTATATAGTTATATGTAGGTCAGTGTTAAGTAAGTACAGTATGAAAAAGTAATTTAAAAATACAAAATAAATATTAAAATCTTCAAAAATGGAACAACTTTTAGAATAATACTGAACATATATAACAAAAGACATTAAAAAAATATTGAGTAGAATATGCAGTGTGCCTTAAATGTCCATATTACCCCTTGATCAAGAGACTGAATGAGAAATGTAGTAGGTGGCATATAGATGACTTCAACACCTTCAATGTGGAATTCATGGGATTCTGGATTGCCAGGGGCATTGTCCAGAAGCAATAACACCTTAGGGTAATCTCTTGCTAACAAGGCATTTTCTAACCTTGAGAGTAAAACATTGATGGAACCATTTAATTTCTTATGCCAACCCAGGATATATTGAAACCTCGATTGGGAAGGTCATGATGTGGAAGAGATAAGTATAAAGTCTCCCTGTAGAGATCCTGATTCCAGCCAAGGTAAGAATGTCCTGATTTGTGCCTAATCTTCTGGAATCCCCCCACTTCCATATGATAGGCAACAGTCCAGAACTGATCTAATTGAGGTGTCTTATGGCTTTTTGTAAGTGGATGTGGGCAAGCTGGAGTGAAGATGATATCTATTGACAAGGAGAGCATTGCCTAATTCCTGGGTTCTAGTTCTGTCACTCTAGGCCTTCTCATTTGTAAAATGAGAGGATTGAACTAAATCAGGGGTCCTTAACTTTTTTCATGTTTTGGATCTCTTTGGCCACCTAGCAAAACCTTTGGCCCTTTTCTCAAAAGAATGTTTTTAAAAGTATAAAATACATAGGATTACAAAGGAAATCAATTATATTGAAATATAATTATCAAAATATATTTAAAAATCAAATGAACTACATGGGATATGTGAAAGGAGACATCTGCATACATACACATTTGTGTCTGATGGTAGTCATCTCTAGGCGTGGGGAAGGAGGAAAAAAAGGGAAAAATTGATATGATAACTATTATATATTTAAAAGGAATAGCAAGCTGTACATAATAGATGTGCAGTTTCATTTGTAATCATTTTTTACTATATTATATTATAGAAATGTTTATTTTATTCCATAAATTAAAAATGAAATAAATATTTTTTAAAAGCTATACAATGAAAAAAATGTTCAAGAACCCCAGGTTAAAAGCCCCTGAACTCAAGAATCACTAGGGAAGCTTCCCAGCTCTAGAATTCTGTGGCTCAACCATGTTCTTCATTCCCAGCTCTTTCAACATTCAGGACATTACAGCTGCCCTCTAGGGGTCAACAAGACGTTGAACAATGTATTAAGCAAAATGCTAAACAAATCACTAGTCACATGAAGGACTCTTAGAATCCTTTTTTTTCACTTTGGGGTGTAGATGAGGCTGGGCCAGGACATATAAAGGATGAATGTAAGAGAACTCTGAACTGCTGGAAGACAACTCTGCTGATTTGGCATTGATGCTCAATGGCGGAGGCCCTTCTTTCAACTCCACAGTAGGACAGCTGAGTATCTTAGAGAACTTGGGACCACACACATTTTACCAGTTCACTAGTCGAGAAAATTTCAATGAGGATATCCCACAGCAGAATCATAGGGATAATGCCTCAAAAGAGAGTGAACTTAATGGATTTGAAGGGCTAATGCAAAATTATAGTCTGAAGGTTCAATTTTTAAGAATATTTATGGGTTCCCATGGTCTGATTTCTTATAGATTCAAAATAAATTTGGATTTTATATCTCTTTCAGCTCCTGGATCCATGCAGCTGCAATAATTTGAATAGCTGTGGTACAATTTCCTGAATAAATATATGATTTTAATTAATTTCCAAATGAAGCAAGGTCTTTTTCTATAGATTTTTAGACAAGTCAAAATCAATTTAGATTTGTTTTTATCCCAACTGGGATAAATGCCCAGCACAGGAAATACATAGATTGCTTTTCTGACTGTGGAACATTAGAATTAGCATCTCTTCATGCTAATTCTAGCTAGTATTGCTACACAATACAGTTGAAGTCAAGTCTTCATAGGACAGTAGTTGACATTTGTGTGGTATGTTAAATTTTCACAAACAACAATTCTTGTGAAGTATCCAAGGAACGGAAGCATCATTTCCCCTATTTTACAGAGAAGGAAACTTAGGATCAAAGGGTTTAAAAGTGACTTGCCCAAGGTCAGAGAGCTATGGCATCCCATATGGCCATTTATCTGTTTAGGGACATGTCCCTTCCCTTTAAAAATATTGTGTTTCTCTTGAAGGTAGGGTCCAGGGCTTATATTGACAGCTCATCTATGCATAGCAGGAACTCAAGAAATGCTTATTAATGATGATCTAAAGTTAATCAACAAACATTTATTACGTACGTATTACACGACAGGCACTTTGCTAAATCTTGGGGATATCAATAAGAAGAATGAAAGAACCCTACTTGCAAAGGCCAGTTTGAAGCTGTCTACGTTTACTTACTTTAAAGGCCATGCCTGGCATAACTTCCTAAATTCTACTTTCTGAAGCCCTGGACACAGTCATCTGGGAGGTGCTGAGTGTTTGTGAATATGCATATTCACAATATAGAATATGAGACTTAATAGAAGCCTACTGAACCCATCTCACAGTCAGTAGCACATTATTATGTATGTCCGATAAGATGAATGAGATGGAGGTCATAAGCCAGTCTGTACCAAGAACTCTTTGCAAAAGGCTGAAGATTTCCACCGGTAATACAGAAGCTAAAACTGTCTCAGAATTTTATGTTTGTCATGCACTATTCAGTTAAACATGTACTGCTTTGTCAGAACTCTTTTATTGTCTAGAATTGGTTAGCCCTGCTTTGTTATTTAACTTTTGGCTTTTCACATACATCATCTGCCCAACTAAATTTGGGTGGGCAAAGAACGTTGGGTTTAAAGCCCAGCTTTATTACTTGATTTTTTTGTGACCCTGGATAAGTCATACAACCTCTCTGGATCTCAACTTTCTTTCTTTTTTAATTAAAAAATTATTTCTGTATTATTTGTTTATTTTTAAAATTCTTTTTTTTTCAAATTTTGAGTTCCAAATTCTCTTCTTTCCTTGAATCCCTCCCTTGCCCATTGAGAAGGCAAACAGTATATCAATTATGCATGTGAAGTCATGCAAAACATATTTCCACATTAGTCATTTGAAAAAAAAAAGCAAGAATAATTTTAAATTTTAAAAGTGGAAAATGTATGCTTCAGTTTGCACTCAAAGTTCATCAGTTCTCTCTTTCATGGCGGATGGGATTTCTCATCATAGGTCTTTTGGAATTGTCTTGGATCATTGTATTGATTAGAGTTACTAAGTCTTTCTGGGTCTCAATTTTCTCATCTGTGAAGTGAGAGGACTGGACTGGATGACAACAGAGGTCCCTTCTAGCTTTCAATCTATGCTCCTTTGATCTATGATCCTAAATGTTAAATCTGATGTTAGAGATCCTGCCATATTCTTCTTTGTTTAGCCAAGCACAATGCCTTGCTCAATAGGTGCTCACTAAATACAGGTTGATTTGATTAAATGGAATGTTTAGAAGAATGAGGAATTCTGATTGATTTGGCTTTCTGATTAAACAAACAGTTTCACTGTGGTAGATGTAAGTGTGGAAGGTATAGGAGGTTAAATGGAATCTGTGCAGATCCTAGGGTATATCTCCAATTTTATTTTTAGAAATATGGTTAGAGACAAAATTCTATTCATTATCATTCTGGGGTAGAAAACTTTCTTCTGGTATGCTCCAAGGGGATTTCTATTAATGTTTCCAGTTAATCAAGGTCTTACTTTGAACACTATTCTCAGTAAAAGGAAATTTTATGTAGGACATTAGACTTGTAGTCCAAAGACCTTAACTAACTTCTGGATCTGTCATTTATCCCCCTATGACTCTGTATAAGTCATTCAACTTTGCTGAACCTTCAATGAAAGGCACTGTGCTAGAGAAGTACAATGGAGACATTCAAAGAAGTATTTGACAGGGTTCTTGATCCCCAGATGGAGGATTTGTAAGTGGAGGATTTATAAATGGAGATTTATTAAATATGTCATTATTATTTAATTAATAAATTAAATTATAAAATTAAATTTAAAGTAAAATAAATTATTTAGTTAATAAATTAAATTATTATTAATTAAACGCTATACTATGTGTAGAACTCTGGGCTAGATCCTGGGCCATGGGGAAGACATAAAGCTTAGATACAACATGGCTCCTGCTCTCATAGAGTTTACAATCTGGTAAGAAATAATAACATAACTTAACTTCTCCTTCAAAGAGAAAACCAATGATACCCATCTCAAAAAGTTGCTGTGGAGATCAAAAGAATCATTGTGATAAAATAACGAAGAATATGATGGAAAAAAAGTTGGAAGAAAGAGACAATTGGGACTACTACATTTCCAAATAAAATATAAGCCAATAACAATCAAAATTATCCAGTATTATATGTATTAGAATAAAAATAGTTTATCAGCAGAATAAAATGAAGAAACAAGAAAATGAGATTTAGAAACAAATATGCAGAAGTCAAGTATTTAATAAATCAAAGCATATGAGTTATCAGGTAAGGAGCTCCTCATTCAACAAGGACTGCAAAAAATTTAAAAAAGAGTCTGATAAAAATAAATTTAGATCAGCATCTTCACAACTTTCTGTAATAGATTCCAAATGGATAAACAGAGTTATACTTTTAAAAAATTAGAGGCCAATGGAAGTTTATCTCTTTCATAACTGTGGAAAGGCTAGATTTTTAAACTAGCAGTGAAATGTAATTATTTTTATTTATGAAGGATTTTTAAAAATAAAATATTTTATTTTATGAAGGATAAAAATAAATATTTTGATAAAATAAAATTGAAAAAATATACAAATATTAACACAGTAAGAATAGGAAAAGAAAGCATGGACTGGGAAATCTTTTTTTGCATTAAGTTATTGACAAAATATTTAACATCCAGAATCGAATTCATTTATTCAACAAGCATTTATTAAGCACCTACTCTGGACCAAGAATTGTCTACATGTGAAGAATTCAGACTAGAATAAAATAGTCTCTTTCTTCAAGGAGTTGATGTTTTAAGATAACCATTATCTGGTAAACAAATGGTTAAAGGATATAAATTGTCTTCAAAGGAAGAAATAAAAATTATGAATAGCCTCTGAAAAATTATTCAAAACTACTAATGGTACTGTTCAATATGCATTTTGTCATACAGAAATTAATTCATTGTTTTATGTTTTTATTCTGAATTCACTCATTGAAATGGAATTTCTTCATCACTTCTACTTATTAAGGAATATGTGAATGTGAATTTGTATCTACATTATGCAATATGCAAAGATAATGAAGTGTGGATTGTTTGAGGGAGAAGTGAGGCAGTAAGAAGTCAATAGTTTCGTTGTTCTTCCTAGTTTTTGTGCTGTGTGACAAGACAGGTTGAGACATGTTAACATGTGTTCAGTCATGCAATGAGATTCTCAATATGAAGTATATTGCTCCATCAGTTGTGTGCCAGGAGTCATTGGGAAACATCATTACTGTTTCTAATCCTGATTTGTCCTTCATAGATGTTGGTACACATTACTTAAATTCTCAGTATGCTTCATAAACATATCTATCATATAAACAATTTTTGCTGCGTATGCAGTTTGCTGCACGTTCTCTCAAGAGCAGGGATTCTTAACCTTTTTTGTGGTATGGACCTCTTTGCTAGTGTAGTGAAGCCTGTAGATCCTTTCTCAGAAAAATATTTTATTACCTTTGTGCATAGTTGAGGGAAATGTGAAATTTCAGTTGGAAGTTAGTGAAAATAAAGATATTATTTTTTCCCATCCCAGTTCACAGACCCCTTAAAATTTATCAGTGGACCCAGGGAAAGAAATCTGGCTCTGCAGGGACCAAGGTACCAGTGAGAGGCATTGTGGTATACCTAGTACTTGGAGAGCTAGCCTTGGAGCCATGAAGATCTTCATACAAGTCCCGCCTTTGACACACAGGCTGTGAAACCTTGGGTAAGTCACTTAACCTGATCTAGGCAATTCTCTAAAACTATTAGGTACAGAGAAGGTACCAACCTGCCTCGGTAAAGGGAGTTTTCTCATTTTGGTTTATAGTCATTTAAAAGACACAATTCATTTAAAGGATTTAAAAGTGGCAGAGCCAAGAGGGCAGGGAAAAGGCAGGGACTCTCCTAAGCACTCCCAAATTCCCCTCTGAACAACTTTAAAATGATGCTTCAAGATGAATTCTGGAGCAGCAGAACAAACAAAAGGATGGGGTGAAAAAATTTTCCAGAACAAGACAACTTAGAAGGTTGACAGGAAAGGTCTGTTTCACTGGGGTAAGAGTACAGCACAATCCAGTGCAGGCCATTCCCTGGAAAGCAAGAACAGGCCTTGGGGATGACTGAATCAGCAGTGGAGACCTCTGGAGCTTTCCTCCCACAAGTGGTAAGGGGGCCAGACAACTGATCAGAGAAGATTACAGATGACACTTTGCTGACTCTGGGTGCAAGACTCAATTTTCTTGAACATATAGGGATCTGGGTCACAAGCCAGAGTTGCAGTCCCCCGGGTAAAGAGGAGTACAATTGCATTAGAGCTCACTGCCACTGGGAAGTGGGGTCCCTAGTCACAGTTCCAGGGTGCAAAAGAATAACTGTGGTCATTCACAGATAATAAGCCAGAAGAGAAGTGACCACACCACTCCATAGAAGAACTCTAAACTTACAGGTCCCCAGAATTTGCTCTGAAAACACCAGTATAAAAAAACCTGAAGCTTGAGACACTCCAAGAGCAGAGCTCAATTTTAACATAAAATTAAAAGTCAAGAAATAGGATGGGAAAGTGAGCAAACAACTAAAAAAAAGAACTTGATTACAGAAAGTTACTATGGTGACAGAAGCTCAAAACACAAATCCAGAAGAAGATAATAATGTCAAGATGGCTGCATGCAAAGCCTCAAAGAAAAATGTGAATTGGTGTTAGGCCCAAAAATAATTCCTAGAGGATATCCAAAAGGATTTTAAAAATCAAATGAGAGAGATAGAGGGGAAATTGGGAAGAAAAACGAGAGTGATGCAGAGAATGATGTAAAAAAAAGTAAACAGCTTGGTAAAGGAAGCACATAAATGGAAAGAGATGTGCAAAATTTCATTGAAGAAAACAACTCATTAAAAAAATAGCATTGGCCAAATGGAAAAGAAAATACAAAAGCTTACTAAATAAAATAATTCTTTAAAAATCAGAATTGGGCAAGTAGAAGTTAATAACTCTATGAGATATCAAGAAATAATAAAAACAAAATCAAAAAAATTTAAAAAAAATATGTGAGATATCGCACTGAAAAAACAACTGACCTGGAAACCAGAGATAATTTAAGAAATACTGAATTACCTTGAGCAAAAAAAGAGCCTAGACATCATATTTCAAGAAGTTATAAAGGAAAACTGCTCTGAAATCCCAAACCAGAGGGTAAAATAGAAATCAAAAGAATCCATCAATCACCTCTTGAAAAAGATTCCAAAATGAAAACTCTTAGCAATATTGTAGTCAAATTCCAGAGCTCCCAGATCAAGGAGGAAATACCACAAGGAGCTAGAAAGAAACAATTCAAATGTTGTGGAGACATAGTCAGGACAACACAAGATTTCACAACTTCTACATTAAAGAATCACGGGGTTTGGAATATGATATTTTTTTACGACAAAGGAACTAGGGTTACAATGAAGAATCACCTACCTAGCAAAACTGAGTATAATCCTTCAGGGGGGGAATGGAAATTTAATGAAATAGAAGACTTTCAAGCATTGTTGATGGAAAGACCAGAGCTGAATAGAAAATTTGATTTTTCAAATACGAGACTAAAGAGAAACATAAAAGATAAAGGTCAGATCTTAATAGCTAGAAATATGCTAACTACTTGTGGGTAGACTGAGCCAATACAACAAAAATGACAATTCTACCCAAATTAATTTGCTTATTCAGTGCCTTGCCAATCAAAGTACCAAAAAAATATTTTATAGAGCTAGAAAAAATAAGGACAAAAATTCATCTGGTAGGACAAAAGGTCAAGAATATCAAAGGAATTAATGAAAACAAAATATGAAGGAAGGTGGTAAAACTGTACCAGATCTCCAATTGTATTACAAAGCAGTAAACATCAAAACACTCTTCCACTGGTTAAGAAACAGTGTGATGGATTGGTGTAATAGATTGGGTACAAAATACACAGGAATATGGTAATCTACTGCTTGATAAATACAAAGATCCCAGCTCTTGGGATGAGAAATCACTGATTGAACAAAACTGCTAAAAAAAAAACAAAACCAAAACTGGAAAGCAGTATGACAGAAACTAGGTATAGAGCAACATCTCCCACTATAGACCAAGATAACGTCAAAATGAGTACATGATTTAGACATAAAGGTGATATTATAAGCAAATTAGAAGAGCAAGGAATAGTTTGCCTGTCAGATCTTTGAAGAAGGGAAGAATTTATGACCAAACAAGAGATAGAGAGCATTATGGGATGTAAAATGGATAATTTTGATTACATTAAATTTAAAAAGTTTTCTCACACACAAAACCAATGCAACTAAGATTAGAAGGAAAGCAGAAAACTGGGGAAGGGGAGAATTTTTACAGCAAATTTCTTGGATAAAGATCACACTTCTCAAATATATTGAGAACTGAGTCAAATCTATAAGAATTTAAGTCATTTCCTGAACGATAAATGGTCAAAGGATAGGAATGGGTACTTTTCAGAAGAAGAGATCAAAGCTATCTATAGTCACATGAAAAAAATTCTCTAAATCATTATTGATTAGAGAAATGCAAATTAAAATGACTCTGAGGTATCACCTCATACCTATCAGATTGACTAACATGACATGAAAGAATAATGGCAAATGTTGGAGGAGGTGTGGAAAAATTGGGACACTAATGCAGTCTTGGTAGAGTTGTGAATCGATCCAATTATTCTGGAGAAGCATTTGAAACACTCCAAAAAGGCTATAAAATTGTGCATACCATTGTTCTAATAATAGCACTACTAAGTCTGTATCACAAAGAGATCCCCAAAAAAGCAGAGCAGAGGATCTATATGTACAAAAATATTTATAGCAGTTCTTTCTGTGGTGGCAAAAAATTGGAAATTGAGGGAATGTCCATCAATTGGAGAATGGCTGAACAAATTATTGGTATATGAATGTAATGGAATGCTGCTTTGCTATAAGAAATGATAAGCAAGATGCTTTCAAAAAAACCTGAACTTCACATGAACTGATGCAAATGAAGTGAACAGAACCAGGACGGAACATTTGCACATTAACAGAAATATTGTACAATGGACAACTGTAAATGATTCAGCTATTCTCAGTAATACAAAGATCCAAGACAATTCTGAAGGACTTATGATGGAAAATGCTATTTACTTCTAGAGAAAGAACTGATAGAGTCTGAATGTAGATTAAAGCACACTATTTTTTACTTTCTTTAATTTTTTTGTCTGTGTTTTCTTTCACAACATGCTAATATGGAAAAATGTTTTGAATGACTTCAAATGTACAGTCTTAACAAATTGCTTACCTTATATGAGGTGCTGGAGGGAGAAAGAATTTGGAACTCACATTTTTTAAAAACTAATGTTAAAAATTGTTTTTACAAGTAATTGAGAAAAATAAAATATTTCAAAATAGCAAAAAATTATTAAAAAGTAATTTATGGAAACAAAAACATTTACTATGACTTTTCACTGATAAATTGGCAGTAATCAAAAGTGTCTAATTAAAAATAGAAAAAAAGAAATTATGAATAATTGTTTGACCAAAGATTTTTGCAGAAAGGTCTGTCTCACTGCTCTATATCAGATCCATAAGAACATCTTTGAAAGACTGTTTTTAATAAACAGTGAATACCTCTCTGGTGTTATCACTTGTTAACATTGTCAGTGTTTAAATGCCATCCAGAGCAGAGCACTCTACTCAAACATCTACTTTCTCATTGAAACATAATTGGTAATTTGCTCAAACTTGCTAGTGTTGTTATCCAAATTGAGGCTTCTTAACTACTCTGGTTAAGAGGCCAGAAATTCTTCTCAAATTCTGCTTTATCCTCCTTATCCTATGAACTCCTATCCTATGAACTCCTATCCTAGGAAAAGAAAGAAACATCAGGACACCTAATAATTTACCAGGTTTTTTTTAAGGTTGCTATTCTCATAAACCCCAGCTACTGCTGTCACATAAGGTTATGTTTTATGCCAACCATTCTCTCTAGAGTTTAATCAAACCTATCCTGTAGTTCTTGAATCCTTTGTTACCTTGTCCTTCAGCTGTTTCCTTTGCTCCTATTCACATGATGCTTAACACAACTGAGGGAGTCATACCTACAGCCGTGTAGATGCGACCCTGGCAAATTTGTGTTATGTAATATTAACTGGGTACTCACTGCATCAAGGCAATTTTTACCCCGTTCCTCTCTAGTTGATTTTATACCTCTCCCATTAGCAGCTGTTCTGAACCTTCTCTTTTAAATACACTCCACATACACATAAATACCACCTGCTTCCCTTTCCTTTGCAACTAAGGACCTTGCCTCAAACTGTACAGAGAAAATAGAAGCCATTCAGCATGAGCTCCTTCTTCACCCCTTCTTTTCATCTCAAAGCTCCTTGATAGCATTATCATTTTCTCCTTCTTTACACCAGTCTCTGAAGATTTTTTCCACTATTCAAACCAGTCCAGTGGCTCCCTACAGCCTCTATGATAAAATATAAACTTCCATTTAGCTTTTAAAGCCCAGCCTAAATTGGCCCCCATTTATCTATCTTTCTAGTCTCATTGTACATTTCTCCCTCTTCCACATTCCATTGTCTAGCCAAACTGGCCTCTTTTTGCTCTCCATCTTCCAGTTCAGTAATTCTATACTTCACACCAGCTGTCCCAATCCCTGAAATGTACTCTTTTCTTCCCTTCCTCTCTTAAGATCCCTGGTTTTATCTAAGGCTCTGTTCAAGCATCACTTTCTTTATAAACTTTCTTGATTCCACCTCTACTACCTAGCTTCTCACGCCTTCCCCTTAAATCATCTTTTATTTATTTGGCATATTTGCATCTTTATAAAGCTGCCTTTACTAGCTAGACTAAAATCCTGTTGTTGTTTTGTTTTTTTATTTGCTTTTCTTTTTTGGTATCCTTGAGGCTACCACAATGGCTGGTATATAGTAGGATATAGGCAGAGACTAGACCTGTGATTTTATTAATATAGGGAAATTCCCTCTACCAGTACAGATCAGCATCTTCTCTGTCATGTAGAGTTTTAGAGTCACCCGGAACACCAAGAGGTTAAATGATTTTGCCCAGGTTCAGACAACTAGTATGTGTCAAAAGTGGGCCTTGAACTTGAGTCTTCCTTGTTCAGAGACCAACCCTATCCACTGTTCCACACTCTCTCTCACAGAGCTGGTACTTAATAAATGCTTATTGATTGACTGATTAATTGGTTCTTATGGTATTATTAAGAGAATAGACAGAAAACAAAGATGTGTTATACTGAAGATCTTGAAGGTGCCTCTCTGAAAGTATAGAATGTTTAGGATAACTTTAAAATCATTTTTGAAAAGACCCTATACAATACCACAGCTAGGTCTATATCCCAAAGGCATCCAAAAAAGGGGAAAAGAACCTATTTGTACAAAAATATTTATAGCAGCTCTTTTTGTGGTGGCTAAGAATTGGAAATCAAAGGGATGCCCAATTGGAGAATGGCTGAACAAGCTGTGGTATATGATTGTAATGGAATATTGGTGTGCTATATAGGATGGTTTAAAAAAAAAAAAACCTGGAACAACTGACGCATAGTGAAGGGAATAGAACCAGAAGAATGTTGTACGCAGCAACAGCAATATTGTTTGATGAAGAACTGTGAACGACTTAGCTCTTCTCAGCAATATGATGATCCAAGACAATCCCAAGGGACTAATAATGATGAAGCATACTATCCGCCTCCGGAGAAAGAACTGATGCTGATTGAATACAGACTGAAGCATGCTATTTTTCACTTTCTTTCTTTTTTCTTTTGTTCAAGTCTTCTTGTACAAAACAAATAACATGGAAATTTTTTACATAATTGCACATGTATAACCTATATCTGATAGTTTAGGGAGGGAGGGAGGGAAGAGAGGGATAAGATTTGGAACTCAAAACTTTAAATAGAAATGTTTAAAATTTGAGGAAAAAAGATCTTTGATTGAGTAGCTATCAATTACATATTATTATTAAATTCATCTCGCCCCAAGATGTAATCACATTCTGTTAATCTACTAGCTAATAATAATAACTAGCATTTATATAGCACATTAAGGTTTACTACATGCTTTTATTCCATCTGATCTTCACAATAACCCCATAAGGTAGGTATTATTATTATCCCCGTTTTACAGATGGAAAAAAAAACAAAACCTGAGGCTGAGATGTCCAAAGTGATTTACCCAGGGCCACATGTCCTGAGTCACACAGTGTCTGAGGTCTAATTTGAACTCAGGTCTTCCTGACTCCAGATCTAGGGTTCTATCTACTGTGCCAGACTACTACATCTTGACTACTATTGTGGACCATGTGCTGTTCATCAGTGATCCTTTAATTCTTTTTTCATGATCAACCCATCTCCATTTTTGCATATAAATTGGTTTTATAACATCCTTTACACCACTCCTTCATAATTCTAACCACCTTTTGATTACCACTTGTCTCATAACACCTTTACAGCGACTCCATAATTCTTCATCTGGGGCCATCTTCAGTCGTCCTGTTCTATATCCTGCCGCTGGACCCAGATGGCTCCAGAGGAGAGAGTGAGGTTGATGACTTTGCATAGCCCTGCCTCACTTACATCTAATTCACTTACAAGTCATGGCACCACCTTCCTGATGTCATTGATCTTCGAAAACAAAGGACAAACAACAATTCTTTGTCATGTGCTCACATTGATGATGTGCCCTTCTCTGCCCTTTAAGTGATCCTCTATTTCAATTCTTCAGAGACTGTAGTGTTCCTATTCAATAATACTGGGAAAATAGTGACTTTTTTTTTTTAAAGACCCTTTGTCTCCAGGAAAATGTGGTCAAGAAAAGATCTTTGCAATTTCCCAAAGGCAATAATCCAGCCACTCTCCTCCTGTTCAATACTGAACTCAACTCATTCATTGTCTATTTGCAGCATCTATCCTATATGTGTTCCACCAATATGCAATCTTTGTAAGTTGTCCATTCAACTAAATCTAATTGTCTCAACAATAGGCATTTTCACTTTTTTTTTTTTGGCTTCTCTTATGGAGACACTGAGGAAGTTGGATCAGATGATCTTTAAGTAAGGACCCTCCAAATTCTAAATCCTATTATTGTAGTCAACTTGATTGACTCTATCTTTTTCTGGTCACCCTGAATTCCACGAATTGTTTAGCCATTTCCATTAGCAAAACCAGAAAACACCTAAATACCTGGAAAACCCACAACTCACCTGTGTATGCCCATTGAACTATAGGTGACTTTATGAGCATTCTCATAACTAGACTCACGTAAACATGGACTTAAAGTATAATCAGTTCTCTTTCTCTCCCAAACTCTCACGTTCAGTTAAGCTCCATTTAATTTAGTTTACTGATGTCCCACATCTGCAACCCAGCAAAGTTCACAATTGTTACATTTTTGCACAGCTGTGGTTTAAAGCCTTCCTTTGCACACAACACACTGGCAGCAAAACAAAAACGATTAACTTTTATATGCTTTTAACATATGGACCAGACAGTTAGAAGCAGGAAAACCTCCTGGGTTCTAAAGAGAAAATATAGTTTCTATTAACTTGACCCAAATTCTTAGAAAAATGCTAAGTTATGATCCATCTCTAAGTAGAGAGATTACAATTATAATGACTTGGTTTCTAATTCATTTGATTTAAAGTGCCTACAGTTATCTTTTAGCAGGAAAAAATGACCCTGAAGTCCTATTATAAATAGATTTTATAGTGGGATGAATTAATAAACTGTAAGTGGTTTCGGAGTCTTTTTCTCTAGTACGAGCTGTGGAATTAAAAGGAAAGAACCTTTAATCTTAAATGGAAACATATTTCATTTCAATGAATAAGGAGAATATGGGACAAGAGAACTGGAGTGATTTTTCCTCTTTCTGACCATTTGATAAATCAGAGTTGCTGCCTGTGTTGTGTTTGACAATGGCATTAAAGGAACAAAATGGCTCTAAATTAAAGTGATATTTCAAAATAAAAACTGTGGCATATGTGTGCATATATTTAAGAATTACAGTATTAGCCTTAAACAGATAGTCATAAGAGAACAGTGGCCATGATTCCCAGCAAATAGTAACTCTTTTAACCGTTAGAGCCTTTATTGAAAATCTTTCCATATTGAGGTTTTGGATTTTCTGATTTCAGTCTATGTTATTAAAGGACAGGGTATATTAAAGGATATATCCAAAGACCTAGACAACAATGACTAAGAAACAAGTCAAATCTTTTGTGAAAAAAACAATCAAAGATAGACAATATGAAGAAATGTGCCCAGTGTGGAGGCTTGGGAGTAAAAATAATAGTAAACAATCTTGTTTGCTGTATTTGCAAAAACACTTAAAGGTTCCACTGATAAATGTCTGCCATATAAATCTAAAGCAATGATCTCTTTTTTTTATTCTTATGTTTCTATAAAAATAAGTGTTGTACCTCTTCAGAAGCTTTTTGTGCTTCTATTGACATAATCATGTGATTTTTATTTTCTAGTATGTTCTAGTTTAGTCTAGTATGTTGACAGGTTTCTTAATACTGAAACAGCCTGATATAAATCCAGCCTGGTCCTGTGTACATGTTTGTGATACATAGTGGTAGTCTTCTTGCTAATATTATATTTTAAAATTTTGCATCAAATTTTTTAGAGGTATTGGTCTATAATAGTTTTCTTATTCTGTTTTAGGTACTAAGATCTTATGTGTAGAGAAGGAATTTGGTAGAATTCTTTCTACTTTTTAATAGCTTGTATAATATTGGAACTAATTGTTCTTTAAATTTTTTATATAATTTACCTGTAAATCCCTTTGGTCCTTTCCCTCTCCCGCCAAAGGAGGCTTTTTCACTTTTTAAACTTCTTTTTCCAAGATTGGGTTATTTATGGCCATTATTTCTTGTTTTATTAATCTGGGCATTAAATGTTTTAAATGTTCATCCTTTTAATTTAGATCATTAGTTTTATGGATATATCATTAGTTAAATAGTTTAAATACTTTATTTTTCACTTGTTATAAATTCATCTTTTAAAATTTTCATCCTGGGAATTTGGTTTTCCTATTTCTTTTATTTACTTAAAGTAGCTAATGGCTTATCTTTTTATTTTTCAAAAAAACCCAATTCTTAGAGTTTTTAAAAATAAATTCAGTCCTTTTTTGCTTTCCATTTTGTTAATTTCTTTGTTTTTTCACTTTGGTGTTTAGTATTTTTTTATGGCTTTCTTTTTTCAAAATTCATTGATATGTTCTTTCTTTTGCTGATGAAAGTCTTTATAGATTTACAGTTTCCCCTAAGGATTGCTTTGGCTGCATCCAAAAATTTTGGTATGTTGTTCCATTGTCATTATTTTTAAGACATTATCTATTGTTTGACCACCAATTCTTTAGGATTAAGTGATACAGTTTCTAATTAATTTTAGTCATATCTTCAGTGGCCCTTTACTGAATACAATTTTTATTACATAATCCATAAAGAAAGTATTTAATATTTTTGCTTTTCAAATTTGTGAAGTTAGCAAAGATGTCATGTATAGCTGACAAATATCAATATTCCTTTCTTATTTTAATTCAATAATTAACGGAAGGATATCATATCTAACTTTACCAAAATTCTATTCAAATTCTTAACTTTTCTTCTTTTTTGGTTAGATTTTTCTAGGTATGAGAAGGGTACATTGAAATTGGACACATAAGTGACACAGTAGATAAAGGACTGGGCCTAGAATCAGGAAGACCTGAGTTTAATCCAGTCCTAGACACTCATATGTTACATGATTCTGGCTATAATCATAGTTGTATGATTCTGAGCAAGTCATTTAGCCTCTATCTGCCTCATTTTCCTCAACTATAAAATGACGATGATAATAGCAACTACTTCCCAGAACTGTGAGGATCAAATAAAATATTTGTAAAAATCACTTAGCAAGGTGTCTGGCACAAAAACGGTGCTTGATAAATGCTTGTTTCCTTGTTTCCTTCCTTCCCTATTATGGTTTTAATCTCTATTTTTGCCCATGTCTCATTAACTTTTCATTTAAGTATTTAGATGCTATTTCATGTGGTGCATGTATGTTTAGTATTGATATTAATTCATTGTCTATGGTATCTTGCAGCATAATGTAGTTTTCCCTGCTTATTTCTGTTAATCAAGTCTACTTTTATTTTTGCCTTGTCTGAAATCATGACTGCTATCCCTGCCTTTATTACTTCAGCCAAAGCTGATAGATTTTGCTCTAGTGTCTTATTTTTAACTCTGTCGATCTTTGTATCGTATATATTTCTTGTAATCAATTTTGTTGCTTATAATCAATTGCATTCTGCTTTCTTATTATTCTACTATCCTTTCCTCTTTTATAGATGAGTTCATCCCATTCACATTCAGTTATGATTGATAGTTATACATTTCCCTCCATCCTATTGTCTTATACTTTTCCATCTACTGCAGCTCCCCTTTATAAAGAAGAGGGTGGTGAGCAAGGAATACGCTTAGCATCAGTGCTCTATATTTAATTCTTTCTGTTTTAGCTTCCTTGCCTATCTTCTCTTTCCCTCCCTCAGAGTCTAATCACAGCTTCTTTCTTCCTTCCCTTCTTCTTTCCTTCCTCCTTCCTTATAGTTAGTAGCAGCAGCAGCAGCAGTAGTAGTAGTAGTAGTAGTAGTAGTAGTAGTAGTAGTAGTAATAATAGCAGTAGTAGTATTCCTAATCAAAATATAACAGGATTTTAGAGACTTTAGAGATCACCAAGGTCAAACTCATTCTACAAATGAGGAAACTGAATCGCAAAGAGGTTAAGTGAATTACCGTGTGCTATATGGGATGTAACAATGCCAAGATTTGAATTTAAGTCCTCTAGATTCCAAATTCCAACTTCTTTCACATAACCACAGGCAATTGTTGTTATTCCCTTCCATAGCGTTCTATCAGGCTGGTTCAGAATCCCAGATATGTCTTAGACCCTTCATTTCCCCACTTTGGATGGGGCAGGAACATATTTCCATAGATGAGACCCAGCTGGTTTTGTACCACAGCAGCCAGAAGGTTACAAAAAAAGTTAAAGCAGGGAAGAAGAGACTGGCTAAAATGCCTCCAGTGGGTTGAAAGTCTAGTGAGTGGTGTGTGTGACTTGGTTGCACATTTTGCTAGTTTATTTTAATTATTCATGTACTATGTTTGCTTACATGCATCCCCAATTAATGCTAATGTAATATTGAGGAGCAAAGGTGGTCTCTGTTCTCTTCTTGTTATGTAGATAGATGGAAAATGGATATGAGGACTTTTTTATGGATCTGGGTTTCCTTGAGTTTCTTTCTGCATTTTACTACTTCTTCAAATGGTCTGGTTAAACATCAAAATCTGGTGGGCTCTATGCCAGCAATGAGTTACATGGATTAAGCATATTTCTGATGTGCTGTAAGGTACTCCCAACGTTACAGGGAGGTCAAAGTCCATAAAGCATAGATTTTTGCTAAACCAAATATTTGATCCATAAGTAAGCAGCTGATTGAGCTCTCCTGATCACTCAAACACTTTTATCACCCAGAGTCACAGGTTATCAGAAGTACAAAGGGTTTGTTTAAACCAGAGGCTATCACCCTCCTCCAGGATTCTACCCACAATCTGTTAATCTGGGCATTTAAAAGTTTTGTAAATATTCAATAATTCAATTTAGATTTTAGAATGCATCCAAAGCAATCCTTAGGGGGAAAAATTATATCTGTAAAGACTTTCATCAGCAAAAGGGAGAAAGAGCAGATAAATGAATAAAAAAGCCAACAAAATAAAAAGAGAAATCATAAAAATAAAATAGATTAACAAAATTGAAAGCAAAAAAGTGCTAAATTAAGAAATAAACCTAAGAGCTGGGCAAGGAAGAGCTTACAATAATAATAATATGTATATAATCCATGACCAATTTAATACAGATAACTAGGTGGCATAGTGGAGAGAGAACAGGGCTTAGTCAGAAAGACTAGAGTTCAAATCCTGCCACACACTTATTATCTGTGTGACCTTGGGCACAGAGCTTTAAAACATGCCTACCTCCCAGGGTTGTTTTGAGGGTCAAAAGAGATAACATTTGCAAACTTTAAAGTGTTCTTTATATACTATTATTATTGTTATTATTACTAACACATGTAAACTTTAGGTTTCCATGGACCAAGGGAGCTTCTTACTACCATCTTTTTGGCTTAGGATCCCATCCAGGAATGATCCTAGGAAAATGAGAATTTGACTAGTGTTCTAGGTCTTCACAGCAATAGAAAAAGGTCCCTTAGGTTTCATTCAAGCACTCAGAGTAACAAAATATTAAAAATAGGACAGGATCAAAAGAATCACAAAGAACTGAGCACATGAATAATCAATACAAATCTCCTTCTCCATCTGGTAACCTATACCTACTATGAACAAACTTATCATAGATTAAAAAGTTGAAGAGAATTTAGGGCCCATTGGATCTAATCTCATCATTTTATAGATGACAAGTGGAGGCACAAGGAGCTTAAATTACTTTTCAGGGTAACTAGGTAGCCCAGTGGATAATGCTGGCCTTGGAATCAGGAAGACCTGAGTTTAAGTCCTGCCTCAGACACTAATCTAGCTGTGTGTCCTTGGACAAGTCACTTTAATCTATAGCGTCAATTTCATCATCTGTAAAGTTCACAGGGTTATCATGAAGATCAAATAAGGTTTATGCAAAAAACTTTGCAAACCATAAAGAACTATATCAATGCTATAATTATTAATATTGTTGTTATTGTTTATGGTCACTTTTTTGGGACATATACAATTCTCCAGACCTATTGTACTAACCTGGATGGGCTCCTTTCCCACACAGGGTTGCTAGAGACTCTAGCACCTCCTACACCTCTGATGATTCCTACCTCTCAGAGTTCTATACAGTTCTCTTCACTTATATTCCTACTATGGGTGAGGTTCATCCCCACTCCCCTCCCCATCCTCTTCTTGCTCCTCAGCTCTAGATCCTGTTCAGCCCAGAAGTACTTCCATTTGGTTTAGCTAATCTTCCACTGGGTCTAGGAGGTTTGGTCTAAGAACTCTTCATCTGGTCTAGAGACTGTCGTTGCTTCACCTCTGCTGTTGACTTCTATTGCCAGCTTATATTCTTGATGTCTCAGATTAGCTCAAGAACATTTTGTAGCTTGGGCTGGTGCCTTAACCCACTGGAATCCTTGAAGTGACCATGGGGCTGTACAGATTTCCTTCCAGGAAAATGCATCCAATTGTGTTTCACGGGCTTCCCTCTGCCTAACCATTTAGTTCTTTTTCTCTCAGTTTTATCTCTAGATTCATTAAAAAAAATAAGCCCAAAGATATAGGTCAGATATACAAATTGGCTGTTAATCAATTTAATTAACACCAATATGGTGTCAATGGAGCAACAGGTACCCAGACAAAGCAAGGAATTCCAACTCTACATAGTTGGGCAGCTAGGTGGTGCAGTAGATATAGCACAGGGTCTGAAGTCAAGAAGATTCATCTTTATCTGTTCAAATCCAGCTTCAGATACTTACTAGCTGTGTGACCCTTGGCAAGTCATTTAACCTTGTTTGCCTTAGTTCCTCATCTGCAAAATGAGCTGGAGAAGTAAATGGCAAACAACTCTAGTATCTCTGCCAAGAAAACCCAGATGGGGTCATGAAGAGTCAGACGAGTGAAAAACAAATGAACAACAACATGGGAGTTAACCTTTCAAAGCCTCTTTAGGAGATACCATCAGTGTCAGAACAAAGTGCTAATTAATACAGCAACAAGAACCCAGGATAACACATAGATACTTGAAGAAAGCTCTTCTGTTCCTGAAGAGTCTTCTCCAAACCGTAGATCCTTGCTTCCTTTAACTGATCCTCATTTCATAAGGCTCTAGTTTCCTCACCATCATGGTTACCCTCCTCTAGACAGGAGCCAGCTTTTCACTGGCATTTCTAATATATGGCACACAGAACTGAACCTGGTGCTCCAAGGCACAGTACAGCAGCACTATTGCTTCCTTCTGGGCAGTTTGTCTCTTGTAGCTTGAGTTTGCATCCATTTTTTTGGATATTGGTCTTTATCACATAATGATGATGATTTTTATCACATAAACTATTGTTTAGCCACCCTGTTGTGCTGGTGAAGTTGATTTTTTTTGAATCCAAGCTGGGCTTTTACATTTATCTTCATTACTTTTCATCTTATTAGATTGTTGAATGAATGGTCTACCCAACTAGTCAAGATCTTTTTTGGATTTTGATTCTGTGGTTCAAAATGCTAGTTAACCTTTCAGGTTGTGTGGGTGTCTCACAGTGGCTCAATCTAACATAGCAGATAACTTCAAAGAAAGTGGTTTCATCCTGAGTTTACCTGGAACTCAGTTATAAAGGGCCTTGTTTTCCTTGAGGAACAGGAGCTAAGAGAAATTGCTGATCTGGGAGTGAAACAGGTTAAGAGTAATAAGCTGTATGTGTTAGGCTGAAAAAAGGTGAATTCTGTAACTAAACAGTATAGTAACCTGTGTTCTGAAATTTCCTAGGAGCACAGATTCACAGATGTACAGTCAGATGGGAAATTAAAAATCATTTAGTCTAAACACCTTATTTTATAGATAATAAAAATGAAGCCCAGGAAGCAAAGAGACTTGCTCAGAGCTGCCATGTTTCATTCCCTACCTGGATTTTTTTTCTGACTTTAAGGACTCTGCTACCATGACCCACAGCTGCCCTCACACCCTGAAATTTCCAGCAGCACTTGGGACCTTCTCACTATGCAGTATCACTCTGCCAGGCCAGCCCCTTTCTCCTGTTGGCAAGTTCCTTTCAAGGGTTTCCGTTCTGGGGATGGGCCCAGATAGGTCTTGTTTTATTAAATCTCTCCAGACCGTGATTCAGATTCTAAAAACTGTCATCATGCCCTCTTATCCACCTCCACTTGAGATGAATTATTTATTGTACCCCAATTTTATTTAATAGTCTTAATCAGTTCAGTGTGATTTCATAGGGGTAATGATGGTTAGCAATTATTAATGCTATACTCTAGCAATAGACATTGAGTCAGTTTAGTTAATATTAGTATAGGAATTACTATTAATATGTATTATATATAATATTTAGGGATAATTAGATAATATTCTTTCTTATAATAAGCCCCAAACTTTAAAATATGAGCTAGAACTTCACTAGTTTGTTAAGCTATACATTTAGTGTTCACTAACCTGTTAAAAAGTTTGAATGCTGACTAGAAGACCCTTGTGGGTGATGGGCATATGGCAAAGCCCAGCATTGGCGGGAGGTCTTGATGTCATATGGAGAGTTCCCCAACTTATTTTTGTCTCTCTGGACCACCATCTTGCCCGACATAAGGAGGGGCCTATTTTATGACTGCTTAGAAGAAATGACCCTTGCCTTGCCCATCCTGTGACCATCCATGCTGATGCATTTTTTTCTGGCCCTCCTGGAGGGTCAAGAGCAAGGTTTAGCAACCAATAAGACTCTACATTTTACTTTGCCTCTTCTGAGGTTCTGGATATCAAGTATAAAAATAAGGCCCTGGGGACTAGGGGGCATCTCAGATTGTGAAGATCTAATGTTCCATTCGTTGAAGGTGTCTATTCCCTTTAATAAATGATTATTAGTTCAGAGCTCTGCCTCAGTGGTTTTTCTTCCAAATTGGACAATTTTGGACCCCACATTCCTCCGTGTGTTTGTCTTCCCTTTGAGCAACTTGAAGGCCCCTGGGCTTTCTTTTTGCTTTGTATCATCCAGCACTTAACAGAGTAAACATTTAAAAATAATCGTAACCCACCTACCCACTATATAACATATTACATCTATTAATACAGTTTAGTGTATTGGAATGAATGCTAGGCTAGGACTTAGCAAATCTGAGTTTGAATCCTGGCTTAAACACTTACTAGATATGTAACTATGTATAAGTTAATTAATTTATCTCCACCTCAGTTTCCTTATCCGTAAAATGAAGAGACTGGGCTAAAAAATCTCTTAGGGTCCCTTCCCAGATCTAAATATTTTAGTTCTAGGTTACATTCCAATGATACATTTTGTCGTCAAAAACTTCATTCCTAAAGGTCAGGACAATGTAGAGTCAAAGAGGTAAGAATTCCTGCCCCATGCACTATGCCATTCCCTTCCCAAGAGAGAAGTCTCTGCTACTGATTCAGGATTGAGTAGACTGAACCCAAATCTTCTCCAACGGCAGACTGAATTGTGTTCAAAGCACTTTCTTCCCAGGAGTCCTTTTAATTAAGGTATCATCATAATATAGTCACCATGCATTTGATACTATTTTTGTATCTCATTTTAGCCTCACAATAACCTTGCCAAAGTAGATGGAGCAGATATTATGCTAAATCCTGATGTTTTCCCTTTAATATAAATTGGCCATTTATTTATTCAATTAATATTTATCAAATGTCACTGTAGCACTGTTCTAGGCACTAGTGATACAAATATGAAAAAAAAATAGATTGGGGCTCTCAAGGAACTTACAATCTATTAAAGAGATAGAATATCTGTTTAAAAACACAAAACATAAGTTACAATGAAAAAAAATAAATAGAAGAGGTCAAACAAGGAAGCATGAGAGTTTTGGGGAAGGAAGGATTACTTCTAGTTGGGGATATTCTAGAAAGGTTTCATGAAGGTATCTGAACTGGTCCTTGAAAAAAGGGAAAGAATTTTAATAGACAAATTCCCTATCTGTGCCCATTGCTTTAAATTCTAACAGACAAATCTTGGTTCCTGAGAATTGATGATGAAATGTATTTCCCTCCTCATTAGAGGCGGTGGACCACAGGTATCAATTACAACATCTTTTTTATTATACTATGTGTATAGAAATGCTTATTTTATTCCACAAATTAAAAATAAAATAAATTCAAATCTTGTAAAAAAAAAAACAAACCCAACACGTTCTGTTAGTTGCAGTATTTGTGCACGTTTGTTTGGCTCAACTATTTTTCTTTATTACAAGAGAGGTTCAAAGTAAAGGGAAAAATTGTTGGAAGGTGACAGTGGTGCAGAAAACATTAATACAACATTAACATAATTCTTATAGACATTACCTTAAGCCGGGCCCTATCCATTTCTCATCAGAACAATTAATTTCCTCTTTATTAGACTGAGAATTGATCGACAACTATTAAGCCAGGTAAGAGGTTCTTTTTGTATTGTATTTTTGTCTTGGAATCCTTAGCATTTAGCCCCATTTCTGGCATACAGTAGGTGTTTAATAAATGCATGTTGGCTAATTGTTTATAGCAGTGCTATTACTGTTACAGACCCCTCTAACCAGCCTTTAACATCATTACTAAACTATTCTCCTTTACCTTTTTCTTTGATGTCATGTAATATTTTATCAGAACCCAGATGCTTATTTTCTGCTTCCGTGTGTTCCCCTCGATGTTCTTATTCTGTCTTACTCAGCAGCCCATTCCCAGCGTGCCTTTTAGAATCACTTTCTCAGGAACACAATTATCCTACTTCCCCTCCAAGTCCTTTCTTAAGCCAGGCTTAAAATGCCCTCCAGGTTCTTGCTTACCAGATTCCTTCTTATTCTAGAAACATGCTGAAATGCCATCTTTCAGAAAGATTTTTTCTAAGTGAAAGTGAGATCGTGAATGCCCTAGTACTTCTCTATTTCCAAATAAGAAACTTCTATTACTTCTCTTCCATTTTTTACTTCACTCTAGGGATTTACTTTCCATGTCCACATAGAAATGCTGACCCAAATCACGCAGCCCAATACCTCTGTGACTTGGTGGAAAAGGTCTAGGGTAGGAGTTCTCAACCTTATGAACTGTGAAACCCCAGGCAAGTCACTTAATCTTTTGTTTGCTTCAGCTCCTGTAACTACAAAATGGCAAGCACCTACCCTGAAGGGTTGTTTTGAGGATCAAATGAGATAATATTAATTAAAAAAACAGATATTGGTGCCAGGCATACAGTAGGTGCTATATAAATGCTTCCCCTTCCCTTTTCATATGTTTTTAAATGCAAAGGAAATCAAACATTAGTGAAAATAAAGATGAATTTTCCCCATCTAAGTTTGTGAACCTCCTAACTCTTGGCTTAGGAAGCTGCTGATATTTAGAGGGGCTAAGAAACTTGCCTAGGAACACTTTATTAGCTAATGAGTACCAGTGGGGGGGGCCTGTTTGTATTTATATATTGCTTTATTTATTCACTGTTCTACAGTGTTGCTCATTTGTCCTTTGCATCTGCTTGTATACATCTCATTGATCTTGTATTATGAATTAATCCAGGTCAGGACCAGTACTCTATTCTTTCAACCTGTTAAACACTTCAGTATAACACCAAGTGTAAAAAGATGCTCAATAAATGATTTTCACTTGATTGACATACTATCCCAAATTGGTGCCCTCACTCCAAATGGCTTCAATAAAAGAAAAAGTTCATTTGTGGCAACTAATTGTCAGAAGAGATTGGCAAAATTTGCAGCTGATTTTTTTCTCTACCAGACTTCAAAGGAGTAGTCAGTGAGCTCCACAGAGGAATTCCAAGGGAATAAAGAGTGGCCCAAGGTCACCTTGGTTCAAACCTAGATCCAACCACAGTTTTTGTTCTAAGTGTTGACTTAAGCCAAATCTGCTTGGGTTATTTTTGCTCTGATCTCCACAATTTTTTGGCTCCTTCTAGAACCAAACCCAGAATTCAAAAGATCTAAAGAAATAGACTTTGTAGAATCTTTCTAAAACTTCCTTTCCTACTCAGATAAAGTTTTCTTTAACTCTTAGTAAGCAGAACACTCTTCTACAAGTAAAAATATGCCATAAAGTCTTCTTAAAACTCCAAAAATCACTCCAATGTTTTGTAAATTATACCATTCATGTGCTGATAGATCTAGCTTAACATTTCTAAGGGGATAAAATTGTTACACATATAATGTTCAGAAAACCCAGTTTCCCTGGAAAGGGTTACAAACTAAGTTTTGCTGCATCTGAAATTGCTCTTCAGAAGGCACAAAAGGGTGGTACAGGCATGTGAGAGAGGAAACAATTTAAAAAAAGATATAAAGGAAAGGGAAGAGGGAGGGGGAGAAACTGACTCCAGCTGCCACCACTTACCTGATCATCAGTGGGAATCTTAGAAATCAGAAAGTGCTGGGGAGAAATATGCATTTCTATCATTTTCTAAACCATCAAGAGGAAATCAGTCAGCCTGCTGCTTCAGGAATTCAGGAGGAATCATGCATGTCTCTTTATGACCCCATGTCTCATGAAATCATTTCCCATCCTTTTAACCTTTTCAGTACTCTAGGATATATAGAGAGAGCAGGGTGAAATGGAAGAAAAGACAGGAATCTCTCTGCACCTGAATTCATGGGATGGATTTCCCACAAGACAGCTAAAGCTTCAGTAAAATTGCTGAGAAAAAAAAATATTGCTATCTCCTTCTTTGAGATCCACGAATAAGGGAGATTGTTAGTGATGCTCTATTTGGAAAGCGAAGGGACCATGTGATCATGGTTCTTGAGGTGGGAGGGAACTCAGAGGTCATTTAGTCCAATCTCCTCATTTTATGGTTGTGAAATCTGAGACCTTGAGAGACTAATTGGCTTGGCCAAGGTCATATAGATAGTAAGTGACAGAGATGGAATTTGACCCCAGTTCTTCTGATTCTAGAGTCAGTGTTCTTTCTACTGTTCCCTTCAACAGAAACCCATGTCTTTGCTACCTACTTCAGATAGAAAGTAGATGGACTCAAGAGTATAGATCTATCTGTCTGTCTGTCTCTCTATCTAGGACATGGCCAGTGCAGTAACTACTTGACTGTATTTTATACATGTATCTTTGTAAAGGGTTTTGGTTTTTTGATTTTCTCAGAGCAGTGGACAAGTAGAGGAGGGCAGAGGAGGGGAAAGGGAAAGACTGTTGCTCTGGAAATAAAATGAAACCGAATAAAAAAAAAAAAAACTTAAAAAAAGAAACCCATGTCTGACCCTGGAAATCAGGACAATACAATCAGATCAAGAGCTACACAGTGAAAAGAAACTATTCTTTTAGACTTTAATGAAAGGTTCTTCTGAGCAGCATCAATTTCTCTCCAAAGGCAACCAGTTATGATATTTGTCCAACAGCAAAGTTTAGATTTTAGTGAATTTTTGGTAGAGACCATTAATGGATTTCAAAATTGGGCCTCTTTGCCTTTTCCCCTAGCTCCCCCAACACAGAAGTTTGCAAAATAGCTTTGGTAACAGTTATAGTCACTGAGATGGTATCAAGCTTTTTCAAGAAGAAGGCTCAAGGTTTAGGTCAAGCCAAGAAGGCAAGTCAACAAACCTTTAATAGGGGCTATGTGCTAGACACTTGGCTAAGCCCTGAAGATACAAACATGAGAAAAAATAAAGACAATCTCTATTTTCAAGGAACATAATTCTAATGGAGAGGAGGGCATAACACAACATAAAAGGGAGCTGAAAAGGTTGGTGAGAGAGGGATTCAGATGGTGGCAATGTCTGGAGAGTGAAGCATGGTTTATCTGATCCCTTCCTCAAAATGGAATCCAGGAAGAATTCATCAATGGGAGAAGGGGGCTGCCAAGGCAGAGGGAGAGGGAGATGAAGCAAAGTGGCAAAAACCAGAGAGTGAAAGAATTTAAGATGAGAAAGAGTAGCAGTGCTGCTAATGGCTTTCCATTATACCAAAGATATGAAGCAGACTTCTTCCTAAACTCCAAGAAACTTAGAACTTCGTTTCTAGAAGGCAAATGTTCCACTCCACCCCTACACCAACCGTATTTGACTGAGAAATTGCACCCTGTTTCAGTACACTCTGTGTCCATTCTCCTTCCTTCAAGTAGTTCCCATTTTCTTTTCAAAGACTATGCTTACACCCCCACTAAAAGCAGAGGATGTGATAGTGATTTGAAAATTCAGAAATTTAATATTATTTTTGTCCTATGCTCAAAACCTGGGGAGGATTTTGAAATAAAGTGGGAGGTTATAAAGCTTATAGGACAATACAAATGGGTGTCCCAATTCCAAACAAAAAGGTAAAGATAAAAGAAATTATAAGCTGGTATTATTTTAGAAAATATTATTATAAAATGGCATCTTAAATACAATCAACTTTTTTTGGGAGAAGGAACTGCGTAACTCAAAGGAATTATTGTTTGATGAGGATGTCAAACTATATATGTATACACACATCTATGTATATATTACATCTACACACATGGGTAGATATACAGATACTACAAGACTCTTCCACAGGAAAAAGCATTTGTCTTTTGGAGCTAATTTTTTTTTTCTTCTATTCATTTCTTTTTCACCATCATCTCAGTTTGCAGGGCAAAGTCATTTCCAGGCAGGAGTCAGATAAACTTACATGACACACACGGAGTTCTTTTGGTTAGAAGAAGAAAGTTGATTTTTATCTCTTTGTTGCTGTTCCTTATTGATGTTTAAGGTAAGTAACACAACAGTAAGGGACCGTGTGGCGAATTCTTAATTCCGGGACAGCACCATCTAGTGTCCATGAGTTTGAAAAGTATTGAATTTTACCAAAGGCTGGAAAAGTAGAAGTTCTGAAGCTATGAACAGATCTCACAAGACCTTATTCAATTTCCCAGAGTATTACAAATACCAAGCCGAAAGTTTTGTTTTCTTTAACTTGCAGGGTGGGGATAAGATGTTGGATTCAGAGTACTGAAGAGTTAGGTTCAGATACTGATGCTTACTCTGCCTCATTTCTCTCATTTGTAAAATGAAGAGGTGGGATTCAGTGGCCTTTAAAATTCCTCCCAGCTCTCATTTTATGTTCCTATGCCTTAAGGAATCTTTTCCACTAAACAATTATAGAATCATAAAGCCACAGGCATTTCAAGTCAAATGGTATTTTATTTCAACCTTCTCTTTTTGCAGAAAAGGAGAAGTTAAATGTTTTGCACGAGGTTGTTGTCATTTGTTCTCAGAGGACCAATGACACGATGAGGATGATGTCTTGACTTGTGCATGTATTGAAGCGAGGCAGAGTTTCACAAAGTCACTCTCTCCTTTAGACTCACTGAAATCCAGTAGCAAGACAAAGGTCAAGATGACTGGCACATGGCCCAGGATAAAGTGGGTGACCTTGCACAAGGTCACATAGCTATGAGAATTATTGTAATTATCTTCCAAGGGTAGAAGCCATCTATACAACAGTCTAAAGACCCAAAAGGGGTGAAGGAAAGGAAGTATCCCTCCATTGCTTCCTGTCGATTTTTTTTTTCTGGAAGAAGCTCCAGAATTCCTTCTTGCCCTGTCCTGAGGTGGGCCTAGAGAATAGGCCATTGATAGGCTCCCTGATATTTTGTTTATAGAGGCTTTTTTGAATAAAGTGAAAAACCTGGTTCCAATTTTATTTCAGAGTTGAGATAAGGCAAAGGAAGCAAGCCATAGTTATACTGCTCAGCCAAGCTTTTCCTTTCCCTCCTAGGTTGCCCAACTCAGACCTGGCAACCTTCCTCTTTTAGGACACACAAACCCTTTGCTGTGCCAATGATTTCAAGAGAGAAACAGAGGGAAACAATGATAAAGAGAGATTCTTCTGCCTTCCTTTTTAAAAGCACCTACACAACTAGTTCCAGACATAGCCACAGAAGATAAAATTCTGAGTATACCCCCGTGCATAGATGAAGTTGGCTCTGTGGGCAGAAACAGTTGAGTCCCAAGTATTTGGCAAATCAAAGAAGGCTTGACCCAGAGTCCTTTTTGAGGAAAAGCAAAGACTTAGAGGTCCTTATTGACATCAGTTATCCTGTGCCTCTGCTGCAAGATTAAATGTTCAACCAAACATAAAGATTAATGTAATGAAGCCTGTGACCTGTGTATAGGTCAATGATTTCTAACAATTTTTGTAACTCTCATTCCCTATCACTACAGAATGTCGGTTTCAAGCCTGAAGCATTTTGTGAGCTTCTGGTTGGGCAAGACACCTAATTTGGTGATGAGAATGATGATTCAATACTGTTTGCTCATGTGAGCAAAAGAGTTGGTGAGAGAGCTTTGGAGAAGGGAGAATCTTCATTCCTGCTTTTAAAGAGGATATGCCCAAGTTTTAGAGTCTCTTTGGGACTGACTCCAAGAAGAGAGGGAAAGGACTTTGGGAGGCAACAGATTTGCTGGTACGTAAAACCCAGATCTTTGACATGTTCTAGATTCCTGCTGGCCTCCCTAGAAACTTGAGGGAATTTCTTCTTGGGTAAAATTTAGGCCTCTCTCTAGGTTGAGTTATCTCTAGTGGAATGACTCAGAGATTACCAAATGCATTTATGCTCTTTCAAGTATACCTTAGCTTCCCATTTCCTCTGTCTACTCAATTTTCTACCCCTCTCTTCTATCTCAACTTTACATATACTCTTGACCTTTTCATCAGCCACAAAGTTTCCATTTCCATGTTAATGAACTTCAGAATTCCTTTACCTGACTATAATCTTTCATTGTTCTACTTTTCTCTATGCCTGTTGACCATAAGACCACTATTTTGTCTTCATGACTTGCAGCATTCCCTTCACTCCTTGGTTCCTTTCAACACCTTCATCCTTTGTCACTCTCTTTTCTTCCTTAATTCAACAACTTGGCGAACCAGTTCAACCTGACATTATCTTCTACTCTCAAATTCCTTGTTCACTTATCTCATTACTGATCACATCTAGGCCACAGTTGTTGATGAAACTGGTATGTAACTGAAAAGCTGTGTACTTGCTACAAAATACAATTTTTTGCAAATAGATAGGCACAGCCTGATCCACATGAGGTACATCAAGTGGCTTTCTCACTCTAAGTACTACTGAAATCTAAACATATATTTTTACAAAATGGTACTGGGGAGACAGCCTGCTTAAAAAAAAAAAGGAATTTGTAAGGAAAGAGAAAAATAGAGCAACAAGAATAACTACTTAGGTTGTATTTTCCATGTCACTTCTGAGACTTTGGACTGAATAACCTTAAAAATCAAGGGTCTTTTTAGTTCACAAACCCACCCCCTCTCTTCCTTGAGCAAAGTACAATTATTCTAAAGCACCCATAATTAGTTCTACTTTTATATCTTGGAGGGTAGGACAATGAAGCTGATCTGATACCACTACAACTCCCACAAGGTTTTTGTTTTGTTTTGGAACAGGGGAGAAAGGACGGAAATATATAATAGCATAATGAACTTACATTAGAGACTATTTAAATAAAGACTCCATAGGAGGGTAATTTTTTTCCTTGTAGAATGAAATTAAAATGAAATCAACAAATATTTGGGTACCTACCATGTGCAGGGCATTTTGACTTACTCTAAAAGGTTTTTTTGGCCCAAGTCCATTGAGGAAACTGTTCGTCTACACTGTGTAACTTTGGTTGTGCCTGACATCCATCCTCTGAGAATCTCAAAACAGCCTACAAGTAGAGGTGTGCTGGAGCCAGCTTCTATGTGCTCGAGAGAGCTGATTGGTGAATTTTCAGTGTGAGCATTTATACCTTGGAATTTGGGAAACACTACAAATCAGGGCTTGATTTATTCTGTAAATTGTCCAGACTTAAGAAAGTGGTGGATAAAATGCTAGTCATGCAGATTAAACTTTCAAGGGTATTTTTTTTCCTGCTGGTTGCCGAACATTTGCCTGTACACTTCCGCCTACAAAGCATTGATTGTTAAAAAGTGATGCTAATGGCTCACATTTCTATAAAGTTTTTCTTACCATTCATGAGGAAAGCAATCAGGGTAGCATCGTCCTCACTTTATTCTGAGCAGACCGGTAAAGTGACTTATTCTAACAAAATTGCTTTGTTTTTACTTTATATATCTTTTGGATTTGTCCATCTGTGTACCTGTGGTTTCCTCTCAATAGAATGAAAACTTCTTGAAGACATGGACTTTTTGGTTGTTCTTTGTATCTCTAATATCTTGCACAATGCAAAGTATTCAGCAGTTATTTAATAAGTGCTTGTTCAGCTGAATTAAATTGAAGTGAACTAAATTGTGTTAGGGGTTGGTACAGAAGGTCATATGAATACCTCCTTTGATCAGAGTTTCAAGGTAGGCATGGTATAAGAGTAAGTGTTCTTGGAATTGGAATTAGACGATGTAATCCATCATTTCCCCCTTGCTACCTGTAGGAACTTAGCTGACACACCATCCCCCTTTGGGCCTCAGTTTTCTCACTAGTAAAATGGAGGGATTAAATTTCATGACCTTGAAGATCCTCTCCAGGTCTAGATGCTACAGTTCTCAGTCTGTTTAGTCTGTGTCTTGTCTTGTGAAAAGGATGGGATGAATCTTTCTTCATGGTCAGAAAAGAAGGACAAGTGTGGGGAGGGAAACATTGAGGGGGGTAAAAAGAGAAAGAAAGGGACAATCAAGAAGAGAGAAGAGAGAGGGAATTAATAAAGAACTGAAAGAGAAACATTTGCTTTGGGGGAACTTCAGGCACAAAAACTGCAGGAAGATGCTTACAGGACAAAACAGAACAATATAAGAAAGTGCCCTTAGATTAGGTTGTCTCTCTGAATAATCCCTCTGAAGGAAGCTCTTCCGAGTAGCTTTGGCACTTGACATATCCAACGTGTTTAATATCTTCTTAGTGTAAAAGAAGCTCAAACATTTTAACATGGCATTGCCTTGGGTACCAGCAAAGATTCTATTTCATTCACTTTATTTGAGAGGCAGTATGGCATAGTAGATGGAGGGCTAGCCCCAAAGCCAGGAAGATCAGGCTTCAAGTTTCATTTCTGATATCTACTGTGGGACTACTGGTAACTTAGAACCTTAAAGTATTTGTGAGAATTAACTCGTGATCCCTTATTTTATATTTGATTTTACTCTGTAAGGGACTTTATTCTGTAACCATATTCTGATTCTGTGGAACAAATCTAAAGCCTCTTCCTCTGTCTCTGAGTGAAGAAGCTCATGAATTTCAAAGTTTAGTCTCCTCTCTCCCTGAAATTAGATACCAAAGGCTTAAGCTTCCCACAATGACTATCAGTTAAAGAAAAACTTTGTTCTCAACATTCCCATAAAACATTAGCATTTCCTGCTAGGTTTGTGCATTGATCCTTCAGAAGGTGGACTAACTAACTGACCTTGTCCCATCTTTTGCAATTCAGGTGCTCTTATCTAATCCCCAGGTGCCAGTGAGTCTATATTCCTGGGTCCCTATCAGTAACTTCAGAATGCAACTGGGACCCATAAAATTCCCAAAAGCATTTCTTAGAGATGGAGAGAAATGGTCTCCATCCCATGTGTGGGCTATGGCCACTTTCTGGACTACACCTACTTTTTGATGTAACCAATAATGATCCCTCATTCCTATGATACTGGCCAATAATATGTTTTCTGTTTTGTTCTTTGTTCTGCGCTTATACAAATTGGCTGCATCTTTAATTTGAAGTCTTTGGCATCAATAGAAGCAAGCCATCTACCCTTTATTATCAGGTTGCATGCCCCTAGCTAGAGTGCCAGGTATGAAGTCAGGAAGACTCATCTCCCAGAGTCCAAATCTGACCTCAGACATTTACTGGCTGTGTGACTCTGGACAAGTCACTTAATCCTGTTTGCTTCAGTTTCTTTATTTGTAAAATGAGCTGGATAAGGAAATGACAAACCACTCCACTATCTTTATCAATAAAACCTTAAATGGGGTCACAAAGAGTCATACTGAAATGACTGAACAACAAATGTCCATTAATAATTGATATCTTGCTTGGAGAAATGCCTTAGTTTACCTTTTTGATAAATTTTATATATTAGTTTCAGAGAAGACTTATACTCACAAAGAATATGTTTCTGCCTGAGAGAAATGCCTTAGTTTACCTTTTTGATAAATTTTATATATTAGTTTCAGAGAAGACTTATACTCACAAAGAATATAAGTTTCTGCCTAGACCAAAGGAGTTTCTTCACATAGAAGTTTTCTTTACCAGTGAAGTCACAGAATCGGTTTCTATCCCTATGGCTTTCAAAATTTAACATTACTGAATTTCGTTCCTAAGACAAAGGTAAATAATTTTAAAAACCCCTTTAGTCAGAAAAATCTAACTCATGCTAAAGCTATTCAAAAATCTTCCACTCAGTATAAATGTAACCAGTGGTATTTCTAGGCTTATTTCTTTTCTATTCAAATGAAGACTTTAGCACTTCAACTTTCCATTAATTCATGGAATCACAGAATTTCCAAATTGGAATGAACCTCAGAGGCCATCTAGACCAACCTATAAATGTTCAAGAATTTCCTTCTACAAAAACAACTGTACCTGAAGACTTACTGAGAGAGAGAATCCACTCCCAAGGTAGATCATTTCACTTTTAGATAGCTCTAAGCAATAGGAATAATTTTTTCCATAATGCAAATTTAAATGTCTCTTTGTAATCTCCTTCCATTGCTCCTGAAGAACAATTCAAATTCCTTGTTTATACCTGCCAGCCCTTCAAGTACTTGGGAAAGAGCAATATACAGGGATGTAGGTGCTCTCTCCATGTAGCATCAGATCACAACACTTTTATGACGTACTAGATGTTTTCAGACAATTGTGTCAGCCAAGAAATCCTTCTCCCTGCTGTTGCTCTAGTGACAAACTTCTCTGCTCTCAGCTCATTTATTTCTAGACAAACAGACATTTGGTCTTCCAAGCCCTTTCAGATTCATAGGACTCACCCAACCCATACAGCCCCCTGGCACAGCCTTTGAGAAAGCTGGGACACCTCAATGAGACTTGTCGGTAAAACCTTAGTGGAGTTCACATAGATAAAATTGCAAAAATGGACCAAAATATATGTATAAGAATATAAATGAGAGTTATTCTAGCCCTCTAGAAAAACTAGGGCTTCTCAAACTTCTCAGGCTAGGGCCTTCAGGTCCAGTGAAAGAGGATGGGAAAGGCACATAGGAATCCAGAATAATTTGATTTGTTAATTCCACATGCTCAGATCACTTACTTATATATTAACAGTAAGCCACAGAAGTTCCTTTGTGCAATTCAGTGATAGAAGCAATCCTACCAACCCAGGGGAATCATGACCTAACTTGCTAGGTACGTTATCAGCTTCAGGAAAATTATATGTGATGTAATATAATAATATAATATATTTCATACAATGCTCTACATTATAGTGTGTGTGTGTATGTGTGTGTGTGTGTGTGTGTGTGTGTGTGTGTGTGTGTGTGTGTGTGTGTGTACAGAGAGAGAAAGGGAGACCAACAAACAGATAGGCCTCCATAATGGATAGAGAACTAGTCTCAGAGTCAGGAAGTCCTGAATTCAAGTCTCATGTCTGATTATCTACTGGCTATATGACCCTGGGCAAATTAATTGACCTGTTGGGGCTATGAACAATTCTTTACAATTCTAAATTTCAGAGCAGATAAAAATTTGCACTGCTGGAGGGAGTTTTCTATTTGGATGAAATAATAGATGGAGACCATGGCAACTATGAGCACATGTTCTTGCTGCCATGATTACTCGGTGGGGAAAGGAGAGAGAAATTCCCTTTTTTGTGTTGCTGGAAGACCAGGGAAGAGCTGGCAGAATTTCAAAAGCAAGAAGAGAGGGAGTGGATGGGTCTTTTTCTTCTCTTTTTTTAGAACATAGTGAATGGGTGACATTTCCAAGCTCAGTAGACAATCTTCTCAGTCATCTAGTCAAGGGGACTGATAAGGAAGTGCTTCATCAACTCAAAGGACAGGTCTTTTAGAACTTAACCATAGCGTGTCTCTCCATGGAGCCAGAGTATACATGCCCAGCTAACACTAGAGGTGTCCTAGGACAGCAGTACAGGGAATTCCTTGATCGTCCCCCTTAGATTTGTATCTATGTCTATGACTATATCTATGTCTTACCTATATCTGTCTATGTTTATGTCAATGCCTATATCTATAGTTGATTCTCATTATTCAGAGTAGTTATGTTCTATAACATCATCTCAAACAATGAATCAGTGAATATTGAACCAATGGTCCTTGGGGAAATACAGGGTTAGGTTCCTGCAAGCCTCTAGTCACAACATTTACTTTAGCATTTTCCAGAGCAGCCTCAAGTATACATTAGTTAAATTCCTTTTCCTTTTTTTGGATGTACTGTATTGTTGATTCATTAACATTAAACTCACAACCAATAGTACTGTAACTCATGCCTGAATGAGACTTTTCTAACACCTGTATTTTCTCTGTAAGGGATATCACAGCCTTATGCTTAGAAACACTAGATAATATGTCAGCATTATACTTTGGGGCCATTTTTAAAAAATGAAATCACTATCAAAAAACTCAAAAAAATGAGGGAAATGGCACCAGACTGAAAAAAAGATACTTGTTTACAGTATAAGAACTGAAACAAGAAGGCACAGCATCATCACCTTGTTTGACCTAAGCTGGGAATGTGCACGTCTGGTGACTCAAATTTTCTGCTGCTCTGCATTTTTGATCTTCCTAACAATCCTGGGAGGTAAACGCTATATTGTTATTCACATTTTATAGTTAAGGAAACTGAGGCAAACAAAGGTTAATGGACTTGACCAGGAGTATATAACTCATCAGGTGAGGTTTCACCTGACTGTTCAAGGATACATGACATAAAAAATGTTAAGAATGTTGTGCTATAAGAAAAGACAAGCAAGTGGATTTCAGAAAAACCTGGAAAGACTTACATGATGTGATGCAAAGTGAAGTGAGCAGAACCAGGAGAATATTGTATGCAGTAACAGCAATGTTGTGTGATGATCAACTATGAATAACTTAGCTCTTTTCAGCAATACAATGATCCAAGACAATTCCAAAGGACTCATGATGGAATATGTTATCCATATCCAGAGAAAGAACTGACAGAGTCTGAGTGCAGATCAAAGCATACTATTTTCACTTTCTTCCTTTTTCATGGCTGTTTCCTTTTGGTCTGTTTCTTCTTTCACAACATGACTAATATGGAAATGTTGTTTCATGATTGCACATATACAGTCTATTTAAAATTCTTACCTCTTGGGGGGGAGGGGAAGGAGGAAGAGAGAGAGAGAAAATCTGGAGCTCAAAATTAAAAAAAATGAATGTTGAAAATTGTCTTTACAAGTAATTGGAAAAAATAAAATACTATCCCAAAAATGCCTACCATAGACCTTTTCTACTGACTCATAGACCTATTGGGATGCATGAATTGGGTTGGTATTTCTATATATACAAAGAGGTAAGTCCATATTGTAGGATCAAAAATAGAAGGGCAGTAATAGAAATTTCCTATGTGAAAACAGAGAGGCCTCAGGGCATTCACAATCTCACTTTCAATTAGTCAGTAAAGACTTCCTGAAAGACATGGCATTTCAGAATGACCTCTAAAGAACAGCAAGTATTGATTTTCAGGTTACAAATAAATTTTACCAAGTAGATGAATTCACAAATACGGAATCCAAGAATAATGAGGATCAACTGTATATTTCCATCTAATATGTGCCAGTCATTCATTCATTAAACATATGTTAAGCATCTTCTATGTGCTAGGCACTGTTCTAAGTGCTAGGGATATGCAGAAAACAGTCTCACTCCTTGAGGAGCTCACAATCTAATGGGGAAGACGATATCCAAACAATTATGTATAAACAAGATATATACAAGATACATTAGAAATAATCAACAGAAGGACTGGTATTAAGAAGATTGGGAAAGGCTTCCTGTAGAAGGTAGAATTTTAGCTGGGATTTAAAAGAAGCCAGGAGAGCCTGAAGGAGCAGATTCCAGGTATGGGGGATAGACAGTAAAAATGCTAGGAGTTGGCAGATGGCCTATGTTCTTTGAAGAATAGCAAGGAGGCCAATGTCACTGGATCAAAAATGGTTTTGTAGACAGTGGAGTATGAGGAGGGGTGAGGGTGTAAGATGTAACAAGACTGGAAAGGTTGGGAGGGGGAGGTTATGAAGGAATTTGAATGATAAACAGGATTTTTTAAAAATTAGGGCAACATCCAAATATATGTAATTTGTTGTTCAATTATTTTTCAGTCATGTCTGACTCTTTGTGACCCATCTGGGGTTTTCTTGGCAAAGATTTTGGAATGGTTTACCATTTACCTCTCCAGCTCATTGTATAGATAAGGAAACTGAGGCAAACATTTTTTTAAAAAGTGATTTGCCCAAGGTCACACAACTAGTAAATGTCTGAGGCTAGATTTGAACTCAGAAAGATGAGTCTTCCTGACTGGCACTTTATCTACTGTGCCACCAAAAGAAAATGGCAAGTGCTAAAAAAAAAAAAAAATTAAAAAAAAAAGAGGTCAAATCTGCAAAGAATCCCTATTAAACTACCTTTCTGGAAAAGGAAAGACCCCACTCCCAAGTCACCCCACCACCTCCGTGTATGCCCTATCTACAAGACAGTTTTCAAATCTCATTCTCCAGTTTTAAGAATGGCTTTTTACTCTGAACTCACTGTCTAGGATTAGAAGGCTTAGCGGAACCACAAGGCTAATGGAAACCATCTGAGCATTATGGCCCAGACTAGCCTAGCAGACAAATAAATACCTGTTTTGGTTAATGGAATAGAGAAGAGCTGCTGAACAAGTTTGTTCTCTGAAGTTCTCAGGACCATGACGATGTCAGCAGGTAATGTATCTCTGTTCTTCTCAAGGAAGCCAAAAGCATCATATAAAACCTGCATCAGAAACAGTAAATAAGCAAAAATAAGCTGCCTGCTGTCAGTAACGGGAAGAATTTGCCTAAGGTGAGTAATTAGTTGTGACACAGAGTGGTTTAAAGATAGACCTCTGAAGAGAATGCAAACCTGGTGCAGCTGTGCTTTCTAAATCTGGACAAGGAAATCAAAATAAAGCATGGTGGATGTACACTTGCTGATGGGCCCTTTCACCCTCACTTCTTATCAGAGGCCTCTTACAGTGAAGGACAAGTACAGCAACATGTAGGATGACAAGAGTTGGCCTCAGAGTCTGGAAGATCTGAGTTCAAGTGTCACCTCTCACACATTCTGACTGTGGGCAAGTTACAACCTCTCAATGCTCTAGTGGCTGAGAATGTGCTGATCTGAATTGATAGAGAGTTTCCTCACAAGGAAATTTCTTGTACTAATTAAATCAAATGTCTACTCCCTGCCCTATGTAAATAAATTGTTATGTAAATAAATAGTTATTCTTGTTGTTGTTACTACTACTACTACTACTACTACTACTACTACTACTACTACTACTACTACTACTACTACTACTACTTAGTAGAGGTAATATGGAGCTGTGAAGTAACCAGGAGAAATCTAGGTTTGAATCTCATCCCTGACACTTTGAAGCTATGGGACTATAGGCAAATCATATAAACTCTTTGAGCTTAAGTTTTTTGTATCTGAAATGGAAATAATAATAACAATAGTACCCATTTCACACAGTTAGGTGGTGCAGTGGATAGAACACTGGCCTTGGAATCAGTAAGACTCATTTTCCTGAGTTCAAATCTAGCCTCAGACACTTACTCAGAGAAGAAAATGGCCAACCATTCCAGTATCTTTGCCAAGAAAACCCCAAGGGGAGAATCACAAAGAGTGACAACTTAAAATGACTATAAACAAGAGCTGATTTCACAGGGTTGTTGTGAGAATCAAATGAGATAATGGATGTGAAGTGTCCTGTAACCAATCCCACTAATGAGAAGCTGGTCTCCTGTCCATTTTTGGCAAAACCCTATGTTTCTGTAACCTGAATCTCAAAGCCCCTTTGTATGGGACTCTTTGCTCACTTTGCTATTGTCCCCTCATTGATGGAAATCAATGCCCTGCTTCTGTGAGAGGGGCAAGATTGGGAAAGAGGAGACCTCTTCAGTCTCTTGAATCTTTGACCTCTGCAATTGCTTTAGACATTTCTGGTTTCCAACCTGAGAGAGAAGATGGATGATGCCAACCCCACTTGAGATTGCTGAGAGGAAAATAAGACCCCAGGAAGAAGCCAGTATGAGAGCAGCTGTCAATTTCCATCCTGTCTCTGTCTCCTGCTTGCTATACTTCTAGAGTCTTCAGGGAATTTCCCCTTGGTTGAGATCTGGGGCTGTTTTATTTGAGCTGAGTTACCTGTTCTCAATGAGAGAACTTTTATCCGGCATCATCTGCTACTTTCTATGTGTGTTTGTTTTGGAACCGGTGTTTGATGGGAAGAGAGTCAAGCCTTGGATATAAAGCTTGGACCCTTCTCTTCCCTTGAAATAAACAGCAATCAGAAGTTTAGCTTGAACCTGAAAACCAAATTCTTTAGACTGATAACATTTAAGGAGCAGATAGATGTAATTCTAGCCTGGTCTCTTCTCTTTGAGGAGAGCAGAGTGGCCAAGATTCTGGCTTCAAACTCCTGCTGGCAGAAATGAAAAGTTTCCTTTGGAGAAGGAGGTGAGGGGGAAGGGGGAAAAGAAGTTAGAGATGCCCATTCTGCCTCCCTTCAAGTCACACAACAATACACTATACTACATGTGGGGGACATATAGCATCTCATAGTTATCCTTTTCTTAAAAAAAAAAAAAGACAAAAACAAAAAAAACCCTGATTTTTTTTACATCACCTTCATTTTCCAATATCTCTCTTCTCTTCCCTTTTCAGTCATCCATTAAAATAACAATATAAAAAGAGTGAAAGCAATTCAACAAAAGTAACAACCAAGACTTCCATTATATGCAGTTAATATAGCCACACTCCTAATCTCCACCCCTCTGCAAAGAAAGGGTGGGAGTGAATGTTCATATCTCTGCCATAGGGCCAAATTTGGTCATTCAGTTTCATAGTATTCAGTTTTGATTGTTTCTGCTGATCTTTCCAATGTAGTCATTGTGTATATGTTTTTTCTGGTTCTGTTTACTTCACTTTGCATCAATTTATATAAATCATCCTTTGCTTCTCTATATTCTTCATATTCATGGTTTATTAGAGCATAATAATATGGGAGTTTTTGATGCATTTCCTATGCATTATTTCATTTAATACATCTCTTGGAGGAAGGCAGAACAAGCATCTGACAGATAAAATCTCAAACTCAACATATCCAAAACAGAATTCATTAT
Source organism: Pseudochirops corinnae (assembly GCA_028646515.1). NCBI lineage: Eukaryota > Metazoa > Chordata > Mammalia > Diprotodontia > Pseudocheiridae > Pseudochirops > Pseudochirops corinnae. Next base: position 243,238,168 of record CM053588.1, read on the forward strand.
CTTTTACCCCCAAACCCACTCATCTGTATTTCTATCAAAGGCACCACCATTCTTCCTGCTTCTCAGTTTCAACTTCAGAGCCCTTCATAATCTAACAGGTGCCCTCAAGCTCCCCACTCGACCTCTTCTCAGTCTTCTTACACCTTACTCCTTGTCCTAAACTCTTCAATGCAGTGACACTGGCTTCCTTTATGATCCCCAAATGACACTCCATCTCTTGTTGCTGTTGTTGTTCAGTTGTTTCAGTCATGTCTGACTCTTCATTACCCCATTGGGTGTTTCCTTGGCAAAGATAGATCCTGGAGTGGTTTACCATTTCTGCTCCCTTTCATTTCACAGATGAGGAAACTGAGGCAAATAGGGTTAAGTGACTTGCCCAGGTCTCACAGCTAGTAAGCGTCTGAGGCCATATCTGAACTCAGGAGGATGAGTCTTCCTGACTCCAGACCCAGGACCCTACCCAATTTGCCCCCTAGTTGCCCCTACACCATCTCTTAGATCTGATCATTTTCTCTAGTTGTCTCCCATGTTTGGAATGTTCTCCCTCATCATCTCTGTCTATTGACTTCTTTCAAGTTCCAGTTAAAATCTCACACTGTACAGCCGTGGTTCTCAACCTTCCTAATGCTGTGACCCTTTAATACTCGTATGTGGGTGTATCTGCATGTGGGTGGACCCACCTGGAGACGGATAGAGGAGCGGAGTCTTGGTTCCTAAGACCGTCGGAAATATGGGTTTTCCGATGGTCTTAGGTGACCCCTGTCACCCTGTGAAAAGGTCGTTCAACCCCCAAACGGGTCATGACCCACAGGTTGAGAACCACTGCTCTACAGGAAGACTTTCCTAACACCTTTGAATTACAGTGAATTCATATTTATTTGCTTCTTATATTCCCCACCAGATTGTGAGTTTCTCAAGGGCAAGGGCTAGATCTTTGCATCTTTTTATATCCCCAGGGGGCATCTAGATGGCATAGTGGATAGAGTGCCAATCTTGGAGTTAGGAGGACCTGAGTTCAAATCTGTCTTCAGACACTTACTAGCTGTATGACCCTGTGCAAGTCACTTAATCCTGTTTACCTCAGTTTTGTCATCTATAAAATGAACTAGAGAAGGAAATAGTAAACCATTCCAGTATCTTCGCCAAAGAAGAAACAAAGGTATTACAATGGTCTCTTAATTCAGTCTCCCTGCCTGGAGTCTCTCCCCATCTCAGTCTGTCCTCTACACAGCTGCCAAGGTGATTTTCCACATGTGAAGAACTGGCCATTGTTTTCCACCACTCAAAAATTTGTGTTTCTCTGTAGCCTGTGATCCAATATCAACTCCTCTGTTTAACTCTTAAAGCCCTGCAAACCTGGCCCCAACCTATCTTCCCATTCTCATTATGTGTGACCTCCTTTGCTGGACTCTGAATAAGCCAAACTGGCCTTCTCACTATTCCTTACAACACCCCATCTTCCATCTCTTCATCATTGCATTGACCAGTCCCCATGCTCAGAATACACTCTCCTTTTCTTTGCTTCACAGAATCCTCCCCTTCCTTCAAGATTCAGCTTGAGAACCATTTTCTACATGAAACATTTCCTGATCCCTGTCTGCTAGTGCATGCCTCCCTCTCAAATTACTTCATATTTAATTTCCTTGCATTAATTTGTATTTGTTCTCCTGCATCCATTGTGCACACACACTGATGCGCTTGTCTCTTCCAAAAGAACATGAGCTCCCTGGGAGTAGTGATTGTGTTTGTAGTTTAGTCAGTCAGTCAAGAAACATTAAGTACCTACCATGTTCCAGGCACTATGCAAAATACTGGGGCTACAAAGAAAGGCAAAAGATAGTCCCTGTCCTCAAGGAGCTCACTCTAGTGCCTACCATATTGCCTGGCATACAGTAGACAGTTAATAAATACTTACTGATTGATTGACTGAAAAAAAAAAAAAACCAGAAGCTCCATCAAATAGCCTAATGTTTTACCCAACAAGATTGCTTAACTAATAAGCAGCAAACTCAGGACTAGAAACCAAGGCTTTAGATTTGTAGTCCAGGAATTTTTGCTGCATCTCACACTATATTAACTCTTATGGATTGCAAAGATACATTTAGTACATTCTTATTACCACATTTAGGGAAGCTTAAGGTGGAAAAAGTGCACTAGGAGACATCTAGTGGTAAAACAACCCCCACACCAATTGCTGAGGATCAATGAGGGATTCCAGAATGGTGAAACAGATAAATGCTGTTTTAAGGAAAACAAATAATGATGAGACATCCAAGAGCATGTGTGGAATGAATAAGGACTTCATTAATACGGATGTATACATATCTATCTATCTATCTATCTATCTATCTATCTATCTATCTTTCTTTCTTTCTTCATAGACATATGTACACATATTTACTAAGTGAATTTCAAGAAAAAGGAGGAGAAGGGGAGATCATGTGAAACAATCTTCAGGCTTGTATTTCACAGTCTTGATTCTCTAAGTTGACTAGTTCAATCATCCACCACCTTCTGCCCTTTATTTCCTTGTCTGTTTGTCCTTACAGCATCATTATTGTCCTGCCATTCCTCATCCACAGGTCACCCCCACCATTCACCTTCTCTGCTCCAACTCCTATGTTACTGAATGCCATTGGAGGAATTCATGAAGTTGAACCAATTGAGTCCACTACAAATTTGTGTTATCTAATCTCAAATGGGCCCACACTTGTGCATGGCCATCCTTTTCCTCTTTCAAGACTGACCCCATCATGCTCCCCTAAGCAACTTACTTACATTTGCAGAGTGAAATAATGCTCTGGGTGAGTCATGATGGTATTGCTGGTACTTTTTTGATCCAAGTTTCCTGAAGGTAAAAAGCCCTTCAGCATCAGAGAAGGGTGAGCCACTCAAAGCATTACATAGACAACTTAGTTGTCTCGCTTCAGCTGGTGGTCAAGAGACCAGCAAAGACCCAAGGACATTCCACTACATCCTGCCCCCAGTATAGACTAACACTTTCAGGAAATGGAAAAGCAAGTTGTTTAACCTTTTAGTTTTCTCATCTGGAAAATGAAGATAGTGATATTTATCTATTTGCCTTAAAGAGATGTGAAGAAAGTGCTTTCCAAACTTAAAATTATATAAATATGAGTTGCTATTATAGTTGGGCACTTATACTGAAGGCATGTGATGTGTTTAAGAGGAAGAAGTAAAACATAGCTCCTGACTAGGACCCAAAATAAAACTTCCTTTATATTAGATATGCTTTTTAATTTGCTTTTTCAATGATGTTATGCAAAATTAACTCATATCATGTTATATATTTTAAAAACCAATCTGGACATACAGTGTTTTAAAATTTCTCCTTCCTCTCTCTCTCTCTCTCTCTCCTATTTTCTTTCTTTCCTTCTTTCCTATCTCTCTTTTTTCTCTTCCTTGTTCCTTTTCCTTCCTCCCTCCTTCCTTACTTGTTTCTTTTTTTATTCTCTCTTTTTTTCCATATTTTAAATTTCTTTTTCTTTTCTTTCTTTGTCTTCCCATCTCACCCAGGCTAAAAGTGCAGTGGCTACCTACAAGTCTGTTCCCATTAGGAGTTTTTACCTGTTCCATTTATGACCTGGAATAATTTGTCCCTCGTTAAGAAGTCTAGTGGTGTTTTTCTTCCAGGAGTTGACCAAACTGATGCTGAACTTAGTGTAGATAACTAATAAGCTTAGCCCACTGCAGCTCAGAATGTCCAAGCTAAAGAGATCTACTCATTTCAGCCCCCTTAGCTGCTGAGATTATAGACCTCTACCATCATATCCAACTTTTAAAAATTTCTACAAAACACTGCCATTCTGGGACTCTGAAACGGGTCCTGCTGAGGTTAAGTAACCATAATTCAAGCAGTATTTTCCAACTGGGTGGCAAAAAAAAAATTATATGTAAATCTTAAAAGGTTTCCTATTGCTTATAGGAAAAAATGCAAATTCCTTATCTTGACACTTATGGACCTTTGCAAAAGGTCTCTAAACCTACTTTTCAGCCTTATTTTTCCCTACTCTTCTAAAACTATAAAACTAACCCATTTCCACCAAATACCCCCAGGTTTTTCTACTTCTTTGCCTTTGTTTATATACCAATATTATCCCCTCTTTCTCTCCCCTCAAAATTCCTAAATTCCTCACCCTATAAGGTCCAGCTTAAATGTTATTTCCTGCACGAAATGTCCTTTTACCTCCTCGATTAGGCAGATAAGTGGCATAGTAGACAGAGCACTGCATTTGGAATCAAGGAGGCTTGAGTTCAAATCCTGACTCAGACGCTTCCTCAGTTGTATGACTCTGGGTGTGTAACAACCTTTTTCAGCCTCAGTTCCCTCATCTATAAAGTGGGAATAATAATAGGACCCACCTCACAGGACTATTGTAAGGATGAAGCACATTAACCTGTGTAAAGTCCTTAGCAAAACCTGCAAGTGCTATATAAATCTTAGCTATTTTGTTTTAGCCAGTGTTAGGGATGCATACAGCATGTTCTGCCTTATATCACAGCTAGCTGTATATCTGCCTTGTTCCTGCTATGAGAGTGGAAGCTATCTGAGGACAGACACTGTCTTTATTCATCTTTGTATCCCCTTAATGCCCAGCATAGTGGTTTGTGCACAGCAGACTGGATAATTTTTAAATTAAATTTTATTGTTTTCAGTCAGCAAAAATCTGTCTTCCTACCTACCCACTCCCCATCTCCCAAATGAGAAAGAAAGAAAAACAAAACCCCAATTACAAATATTTATAGTAAAGCAAAACACATTTCTGCATTGGCCATGTCCAAAAGAACATACAAGTCACTTTGTACTCTGAGTACAGTGTTTCATCTCTCTATTAGGAAGTGAATTAACTGGATAATCTTAAAAACAGCCCATAGCTTCCCTGGCCCTCAGTTTCATCATCATCACACTAATTATCATGGCTGACATTGATATATGGCTCTAAGTTGGCAAAATGCTTTACATTCATTTTCTCATGTGATCTTTACAACAACCCTGAGAGGTAGATATAAGGATTTTCTATAAATCAGGCATAATACTGGTCTTACCTAAGTGTAACAGCAAGCACCCTAGCATACCTAGGATGGCTGCTAGTGCAGGTTCTTTTATCTGCTTTTCTAAAGGAAAGCAACTCAAAAGTAATTAAAAATCTTACTTTAATCAAACATATATATATCATTCACTTAGTTCAGGGGAAAAAGTCAGCACCCTGATCTTCATAAAATAGAAACAGAAATTACAAGCAGACAAAAAATACAGAGAAAATAACGCAATTCAACAGACCAACAGACAGGGCTTCTAGCTGTCTGATCATTACATACATACAGTGTTAGTTACTAGAGAGAGAAGCACCAACATCTGGGTTTTAAAAGGGGGGGAGCACAATGGCTGCCCAGAGTCTCATCTAGCCAAATCATACAACTCTTCCCATAAGTGAGCCTCAAAGCAAAACCTCGCCTCGGAGGTATGTATAGCCTTTTCCAGGGTCAGAGAACATCTCAACCTTCATGACCCACTGCCTAATTACAAAGTAACACAAGGCATGGACCTTCCTGAAAAACAAGTCTCCCCTAAGCAAGCTTCTCTTGTGAGGCCCATTAAGGGGCAGGGAAGATTTTCAAATTCCCTTACTGTCATACTAACTCACAATGTTGTTATGGATATCAAAGCCCTTCATAAAACTAAAACATTATACAAAGGTGAGGTATAATATGGTACATGGCATAATACCATATAATATAGTATATGTAAGGTATAATGTAGTAGATACAAAGCTTGACTTGGACTCAGGAAGACTTCAGTTCAAATCTCCTTTCCTATATTTGTTGTCAATGTGACCATGAAAAGTCACTTTAACTCTTGAAACCTCAGTCTCCCTATCTGTAGAACAGGGATATCAGTGTGTGGAGTGCCTACCTCATTGGGTTGTTGTGAGGCTATCACAAGATTATGTATGAAAATATTTTATAAATGTCAGTTATTTATATTTTTAAAAAGGAAACTTTAAACATCTGTCTCAACACTGCTATTGGAACCTGAAATTTAGGTTGATATAACATCACAGTAGTTGGATAAAAAGAAAACAATTTAGATTGTCCTCAACAGCTTACTCCAGTGGAGATATCATCAAAGGACCTACATTCAAATCCTGGTCCTCCTATTAACCATCCGTGTGAATTTGAGTGAGTCAATGAACTTTTCTAGGCTCCAATTTCCTCATTTATAAAGTGAGAAGATTGGACCAGATGGCTTCTAATGTCCCTTCCTACTCAAATCTATGATCCCATATCTCCAAATATTTTGATGCTTGGTGCTGGATAGAATAAACATCTGGATGCTTAATTGATTTTCTTGGCTTTTTATTTAGATGCTACGGTCCCCTGTAGGCCTCACCTAAAATTATATCAACCCTCCCAGTTTTATTCACATTTTAGGATTACTTTAAAATTTGAACATTCACAGCTAAACACACTGGGAAAAGATGTAATATGTTTGCTCTCTGGAGAGCTGTCACTTCTAGGCAATACCTCAGGTAAGAGGCAGATGGCAGCTCTCTAGGCCACCCCTGTGAGAAACTGTTTCTATGCCAGAGGCAACTTTTGTAATCAATCCCACTGTGAAAGTTTGTGAGTTATGATTATGGATTCAAGAAGAATTGAAAAGGAAAGAAATCTGCAAACCATTTCACAAGCTTCACAGACATGGCAATGTAGCCATTTATCTCTCATTAAATTCATACCCAATAACAGTCAAACCCCTTTTACCTTTCCAGCATAGTGCTGAATGCCAAAGCATAGCTCCACTCGTTTTGGCCTCCAGAAATATTTACATCGCAGATTATCTTCAAATTTATCTGTTTAAAGACACAAGCAAACCATAGTATAGAATATCCCTGAGAGCATCTGGATCAGGCTTTCCACTTAAACCAGTCACAAGTGCCTGCCAAAAGCCCCTGAAGATCTGAATAAAGAGAAGTAGAGTTAAGTCTGAGTCACTGCACTTCAACTAGAAGAGAAAGATGAAGTGGGAAGGGAGGTGTTTCTGTGGGACATTTTTTTATTTGTTGCTTCATCCCCTCTCTAGGCATCTGGTTAGTCCAGGGGCGGGGAACCTGCAGCCTCAAGACCACAGGGCAGGTTCCCTGACACTGCACTAGGCAATATCTCCCAGAGTTAATGGTTTCCAAGTATGCTGCTTCTCCTGCTGTTTCTAAGAACTCCCCACAAATGCTTTTTTGCAGTACCAGGAACATCATCACCAAGTTGCTCTAGGACAGAAACTGTCCCAGGGGATGAAGATAATATAGGTTTTAATCCATCTTGGCAACACACAAGATTTATAGGTACTCAGGGAAATTAATAGAGGTGTCAACAGACTAAACTTTTCATAAAATATGGAATGCAATCTGCTATGTGAATAATCTTCCCCAATAAGGGAAAGGATAGAAATATTCATTCATTGAGTCTGTCATCAAGTATTTACTAATACCTGCCAGGAAGACAGTGTTGTGCTAAAAAATAAACAGAAAAGACCTTCAGTTCAGTCCTGTGGATATTTATTAAGCAATCGCAATCACTATTTACAGGGTACTGTGTAAGGTGGCAGAGATAAAGAAACAAAATGGTCCCTGTCCTCAAGAAGTTTATGGTATACTGGGGGTTGAGAGGGCACAGCATGCACACAGCTAAGTAAGTATGTAATATATACAATATGAAAGGGAGACAAAGAGAAAGAGAGAGAGACAGAGAGAGAGAGGGAGGGAGAGACAGAGAGACAGAGAGAGAGAGAGAAAGTAATAGCTGGATATCCATGATGATATAATAATACTTAATTCCTGTCCTTAAAGAACTTACAATTTAGGTGAAGGCCCAAAAAAAAGGTACCTAGGTGACACAGTGGACAGAATACTGGGCCTGGAGTCAGCAAGACTCCTCTTCCCGAGTTCAAATCTGTTCTTAGACACTCACTAGCTGTGTGGCCCTGGGTAAGTCACTTAACTCTGATCGCCTCAGTTTCCTCATCTGTAAAATGAGCTGGAGAAGGAAATGGCAAACCACACTGGTATCTTTGCCAAGAAAACCCCAAATAGGGTCCCAGAGAGTCGGACATGACTGAAACGAATGAACAACAAATCAAATGAGCTTATGATAAAAACAATGTCAGAAATGTTAACAAGGTAGTGTATGATAAAGTGTGTAATGAGTGAAACAGATAAGTAACACACAGAGATTACCGTGCACTAGAATGGCCAGAGAAGGACCCACGGAGCTGGTGAATATTCTGCAATGTCTTTAATTAGCAGTAGAAGACGCAAAAGCAAAGAAAACAGCGCAGCTAGGTGGTGCAGTAGAAAGAGTCAGTCCTGGAGTCAGGAAGACCTGAGTTTGAATCCAGTCTCAGTCACTAGCTGTGACCCTGTGAAAGTCGCCTAACCCAGTTTACCTCAGTTTCTGTATCTGTAAAATGAGCTGCAGAAGGTCATGGTAAACTACTCCAGGATCTTTGACAAAGAAAGCCCAGATGGGATAATGAAGAGCTGGGCGACACCAAAAAGTAAAGAAACGGAATGAAAGAATCCCAGTGAGAGAAAACAGTATGAGTAAAAATGAAGAAGAGTGAAGGGGAAGGGAAGGGAGTAAGCAATTATTCAGCGTCTACTCTGTGTAATACGTACAATATGAAGGGGGGAGAGAGAGAGAGAAAGAAAGAGAGAGAGAGAGAGAGAGAGAGAGAGAGAGAGAGAGAGGGGCTGTGCCAGGCTCGCTGATAAGAACTTTAAGAAATACTATCTCATCTGATCCTCACAACAACTGTAGGAGATAGGAGATGTTATTAAACCTGTTTTACAGTTGAAGAAACTGAGGCAGAGAGAAGTTAAGTCACTTACTCATGGTCACTCACAGCTACTAAGTGCTTGAGGTTGGATTTGAGCTCAGGTCTTCCTGGCTATAGGCCCAGCACTCTGTCTCATCCAATGAGAATCGTATGTTTGGGGAAGAGTAAATATAAAGATCGGTCTGGCTTCTATGGAGATATTACGGAAGAAACTAATAAAAAGCTGTGGCTGGAAGGGGAATTTGGAACCAAACTGTCATGGTCCTTGAATTCCAGGCTAAGTTTAAGCTTCAACCTATAAACAATGGAGAGACATTGGAAATGTTTTAGCAGAGGAATGATATAATAAAGCCAGCATTATATTATGGGATGATTAAACTAATAGTCATGATCAGGATGGAAGTGGAAGAGAGAGAGAGAGAGAGAGAGAGAGAGAGAGAGAGACAGAGAGAGAGAGAACTACATAGGAAGTATATATAATAATTCTGGCATGCAATAATGAGGGTTTAGAGTCCAGTGGTTCTCACCCTTCCTAATTTTGCAACCCTTTAATACTCATATGTGGGCGTATCTGCATGTGGGTGGACCCACCTGGAGATGGATAGGGGAGCAGTGTCTCCATTCCTAAGACCATCAGAAATATGTGTTTTCCGATGGTCTTAGGTATGTGAAAGGGTCATTTGACTCACAAAGTCGCGACCCACAGGTTGAGAACCACTGGTTTAGATTATGGCCGTGTCAGTGAGTGTAGAAAGGAGGGTTGGGGATAGGGACTGAACCTGGGATTTCACTGATGTAGGGAACACCCAGGCAAGGAAACTCCCTTTACCAATGCAGGTCGGCACTTTATCAGCAAGAGAAGGTGAAAGACTTCCATGGGGCCACACTATCAGTAGGTGTCAGAGGAAGCACTTGTATGGAGGTCATCTTGACTTTGAGGCTGGCTCTCTGTTACTGGGCCACACTCTCTCTCAGAAAGGATGGGCCAGATCTAAAGGAAGATAAGATTTGCTGACCGGGTGTGGGAAAGGAAAGAGAAGTCAAAGATGAATACACCTCCCAGATCTTGGTGACTGGTAGCTCCATTTTCAGAAATAGAAAAGTCAGAAGGATTTGGGGTCGCTGAGTGGAAAAGATGAGTTCACTTTTAGACATGCTGAGTCTGGGAAGATAGTAGGACATAAAAGTTACTTGTCTCTTGCTAAATGTTCTAATTAATTTTAAAGGGGGCTACATTTTATACACATATTACTAGCTGAAAAAATTACCGAGTATGTAAAGCTTTATGTTGGATCCCCTTGCCTTGAGGATATGAACAGATGCCACATTCTGGACTGAGTGTGTATTCCTTTCTTGAAAAAATACATACCAACTAATGTCAGGTCTGTTGCCTGGGGAAATCTGCTTTCTTCATCAAGGAGAGAAAGCAGTCCCATTGGTTTCTGGAGAAACATATCCAGGAGAGGGCGATTGTCTTCATATTCCACTATTGTGGCATCAATTCCTTCTTTCTGATATTCCATCTGTTGGAAAATTTAGTATGAATACACACAATCCCTTTTCCCCCATCTCCACTCCCCAACACTTGACTAGTCAAGTTACAAACAATATATTGTTTTGCTGTGAAATTTCTAAGAATAAGTTAATCAGAGTGAATAGAGTCAGCTTCAACACTAGAAAGCCTGGGATTCAGGTTCCATCTCTGACATCCTGACTATGTGACCCTGGGCAAGTCATTTGACATTTTAGTGTCCCAAGCAAGGTTTTCAGAGAAGGTGCTAATGTACATAGGTAGGGGGAGTTCCCTTATTCAGGGAGTACCTCACATCAATGAAATCACAGGGACCATATGGTCCCTGTCATTATCCCTGCAAAATTTCTAGAGAGCAATAGCATTAAACTTTCTGTAATAAATTACCACTGATACTTATATGCTCTCTTGTGTGCAGAAATGTTTGTGTGGCTCTACCTGCTAATGACTTGTAGCAAACAGCTGATCCTGGATAAAAAGGAGATGTTTGTCTGTATCTCTCAAGAGAGAGTGTGACACTGCATTTTTAGAATAGAAACAAAGAGTAGTCAAGAGGACAGCTAGAAGAGCAGGGAGGCTGAAGAGAGGAGAAAACCTTCTCGGTAAGCATCTGATTTAGACCAGGAGGTAAGATTTCTCTGGCAATGGAGCAAGTCGGTCTAGCCTGACAGCCTCAGACAGAGAATTACATTTCTCACAAAAGCAGACAAAAAGATTTCCTACTGAGGATAGATAGGATTGGTAGTTGGTAACAGGGAATGGGAGAATAGGGAGCCCTGTACAGATTTATACAGAACAACTGAAGAAAGCTATCAGAATTTTCTCCAAAGCTGGATGAAAGGACACTTGGTATTTACTTTAGGTCTTGGGGATGGCCTAACTAATAACCAGTTTATGTGCATCTCATAATCATTATTTCTTTTTTGGAGGGGGTAAGACAGTTGGGGTTAAGTGACTTGTCCAGGGTCACACAGATAGTAAGGTGTCAAGTGTCTGAGGTCAGATTTGAAATCAGGTCCTCCTGACTCCAGAACCCATGCTCTATGCAATGTGCCACCTAGCTGCCCCATCATCATTCCTTAAGTGGTTACTGTTATATGAGAGAGGACTGGCCAGAATGGTTTTTGTTTCCATACCAACTAGCTATGTTTGGAAGGAAGGGTATCCCAGAGGAAGGTCTCAGTAAATTCTAGAGACATAGCCTAGAGACAAGAGCAATCCTGAGCTATAGCAAAAGCAGGAAACTAGTAGCCAGTTCATTGTTATGCCCAATACCTTCTGTTTTACTTACCATCAGCCTCATAGGACTCAGTTCCCATCTCTAGGACACTAAGGACATCCACTGCCCCTCTATAGAACCCTAAATTGGGCAAGACCTCTAGCAAGGATGGCTTTTGAGGGTAACACAATTTATGGCACAGGGACACTGGTGGGGTGTTGAGAGCAACAAGGGGCTAGGCCCAACTTGCAAGTTCATCAGTTCCATTTTAGATAATATCTTATATATTGTCTAATTAAGTGAGGGGGGGGGGACTATGATGTATGGAATTAGTCCACGGATAGTGGCATTTTGTTTGGAAGGAGGATTTAAATAATTGGCTTGTCACCAGTTCCACACAAGTACGAAATTGCACCTTTCTAAAGAGATCTAGATTTCTCTATTTGGGCTAAATTTAGACTATTTACATGTTCTTGACAGGAATTTTCTATTTAAAATAGAATCTCCTCTCTAGCCAGCCCATTTTCTCCAAAGTCTTCCCTCTTCAGCCTCTCTACCTGAGATTTTGCTTTGGGCCATAGACAATTTGGAAGGAGTTTACCATCTCCTATCCTTATCACTTCCATTATCATATTTAATTATTTCAGAATTCAATTTTACCTGCTCAAGTGCAAAAATGTGTTGGTTGAAATAGTACTGAATTTGCTCATTGGCAATGTTTATACAGAGCTGCTCGAAGGAGTTTCTCCGGAAGTTCTCGAATCCAAAGATATCCAGAATCCCAACATTCATCCCACGCTCTGCACGGCTGCATGGGAAATAAGCATAATATCCCTCCACAAGAAGAAAGCACTTCTGGACAGCAGATAAAATGCACACATGTTTACAAACCTGTGTACAGTCATAGAAAGAAGAGACACCCTGCTAAACAGAACTTGGCATACATGGAGAAACCATATAGAGATGATATAGTCTCTGTCCATCACTGTCTCTCTCTCTCTTTCTCTCTCTCTCTTTCTCTCTATCTCTCTGTCTCTTCTAGTTTCTGTTTTCCTCTTTTTTCTTTTCTTTTTTGGTCTACACTTATGACTTCATCAGCAGATGCCTACATCAGGCAGGTATTCACCTATAATTTATAGTCTTTGGGGTTACCTGGAGTACTGAGAAGTTAATGACTTTACTCAGGACCATAGAGCCAGGAGAGGTTAGAGGCAAAACTTGAATCAAGGCCTTCTCATCTCCCAGGGTCAGCCCTGATATTGTTATACCATGTTCTCTCTCATTTACTCTTATGGGGTTTGATATCCTCATCTTCTTCTGCTACATGACTGACTTCCCTGAATGGACGTTGCCTCAGACAAACTGAGACCTGGGAAAGGCCCCAGCTTAAAATGGCCAAGGTCTCCCCCCACATCCAGGACCTTCACCAGTTGTCCTGACCTATGTCTTGCCCCTGGACTCCGATGACCTTGGAGGCAGGAGTGAGGCTGATGACTTTGCACGGCCCTGACTCACTTAAATCCAATTCACTTCCAAGTCAAGACATCACCCTCCAGAAGTCATCCATCCTCTTCAAAATAAAGGGTGAACGACAACAATGACTGTCCTAAAAACTGTGGGAAGATAAGTTATATGCTTCCCTTGAGAATAAATGCAGTATAGAACAAGACCTCATCAACGTGTTGTAAATAAGGATATAGCCAGTTATGTCTTACTAAGAAAAAAATCAAGAACAGATGATTTCTGTTTTAAAGTTCAAAATACATGTTCCTTTCCCCTGAAAAAAAAAATCAATGCTATCTTCTGAGCAAAGCTCTAAACTCTGTCTCCTTTCCTCTATCCCTCTCTCTTTTCCCTCTCCCTCACCCCTTCTCTCCTCCCTTCCTTCTCCTTCTCCCTCCCCTCTCTCTCCCCTTCTCTCTTCCTTTCTCCCTCTCCATCCCCCCCTCTCTCTCTCCCTCCCTCTTTCTCTCTCTCTCTCTCCCTGTTCTACACTCCCGCTCCCATTTCCCCTGCCTCTTCTTGTCCTCCCCTCCTTCTCCTTCACTCTCCCTCCCACTCTTCCCTCTCTTTTCCTCTTTCTGTGCCTCCCTTCCCCTTCCTGTTCTCCCTCAGTTCCACTCCCTCTTCTCTCCCTCTTCTGACCCCTTTCTCCCTCCCTTCCCCCTAAACTTGCCATATATTTTTGTCCGGCTGTAGAAGCGTGTTGATGCGATTTACAATCCAGCTGAAAAGCCTCCCATACAGGGCTTTCGACATGGCATCTCGAACGTCAGCTGCTTTGTCCACAGTGTTGGTGCGGATGATAGTTTCCCCTCTGGTGACCACGCAATGTGAGGTGAGAGCCTCCTGGAGTTCCTCTGAGCTGATGCCAAGCAGGGTGGCAGCTGGAACACAACAGAACCCAGATGTGGGCCCGAGACAGGGCCTTCTGAAACTGCCACAAGCCAGGGCAGCTGCAGCCACAGTAGTAGTAGCAGAAATAGTAGCATCATTAACATGTACTAGGAAAACATAGGGCCTGAACATCAAATAGTTACCATTTTCCAAGGCCACTGAATTGGGAACTTCACTCTTATCCGTCTGGTGTTCCGAGGAAATTGATGCAAACTCAATGTTCCCAGTGTTCAAAATTGCTGCTAATATTCTGTACACTGAATGTACCTCCTGAAAAGGACACCAAGTGCCAAGTATCATTTTTTCTGAGTTATTATTAACCAGACTAAATTAACACTATAGTTCTCAAATTCAGATTTTTGCATTATTCTCTTAAATAGGGAGAAAAACTTAACTGATTTTGAATGTAATTTTATGCAAGGGTAGGGATGTGCCTGTGATGCCATGAGGTTGAGCTGTGGGATCATAGATATGGACCTATGGAAAGGACCTAGAAGCCATTTAAACTCTGCCTTCCTCCCCCCGCCCCAACACACACATTTTACAGGTAAAGTCCAGGAAAGTTAAATGACTGATCCAAAGCTTCATTCCTCTCCAGGATGCCCTGCTGACTCATCTCCATAGGACTGCCATGCCATAGAAATCTCTTTAACCCACAAGCTCATTTTCCCCTTGTACTGCTCATATCAGAAGTACCCTCATCCCTGAGGCCTCACCTTCCAATTGGCTGGTTCATTTTTTCACCTATTTTAAGGAGGGGGCTCAGGCCCTAGACACAGCTGCTTCAACTCCACAGGGCTTTCTCTGCATTCACCGCTCCTTTGCTGGGCACATTCCCCTTCCCCTCTCCAGTTCCCTTTTAATGTTGTCTCCCCTGTTAGAATGTAAGCTTCTTGAGAGAAGGGATTATCTTTCTCTAGACTTGTGTCTGTGTTCTCATTATTTAGCACAGTGTCTGGCACAGGAGGGGGTTTAATAAATGCTTGTTAACTGATTGACTTACTACATGGGTAGTAAGTATCAGAGGTGAAATTGGAACCCAGGTCTTCAGACTCCAGAGTCCTTGCTCTTCCCCATGGACCCTGCTACCTTTGTCACGGACGGGATGTGGGAGTGGAACAAAGAGCTAAAGGGGAAAGGATAAGCCCTCATTTTCATGATGATAAAGCAAATAACATAGATATGAGAAATTCATTTTTTCATTCCATTGTATTCATAGGTTCAGAGATGGGATGGACTTTAGAGATTATTTAGTCCAAGGGTTTTATACTCTTTGTTAACCTTTTAGAAGTTAACCTGCATTAACTCTTTTCTTAACCTCTTGAAGGCAGCCTAGTATTTCAGTGGAGAGAGCTCTGGACCTAGAGTCAGAAAGACTTAAGTTTCAAATCCAGTCTCAGATACTTACTAGCTGTGTGACCCTGGGAAAGTCATTTATCCTTGTCTAACTCAGTTTCTTCAACTGTAAATTGGGTTTGATAATATCATGTACTTCCCAGGGTTACTGTGAGGATCAAATGAGACAATATTTGTAAAGCACTTAGCATAGGGCTTGACATACAGTAGGCACTTAATAAATGTTTATTCCCTTTCCATTCTCCTTCCCTTTTATGTTCTGATCTTTGGCACCATCGTGACCCTTGTAGATTACCTCGCCAAATGATGTTTTTAGTATATACAATAAAATACATAGGATTACAAAGAAAACCAATTATATTGAAATACAGATATCAAAAAAGCAAATTCAAGGAGACCAGGGTAAGAACCCCTCACCTAGTCTAGCTTCCCCATTTTGCAAATGAGGGGCCTGAAGCCCAGAAGAGTTTCAGAATAAGGATTTGAAACCCAGATTTTCTGCCTCTCTCCCACACCATGTTCTTTCTGCCTGTTTTTCTGTAACCAGCAATTCTAGAGCCAAGAAATATTTCCAGAATAAAAACACTCAGGCAGAGATCTATATTAGTGCTAAAATAAACAGCTCCTAAATGATGATACCCCCATGCCTACAGCATTCAGATCAGCAATAATAATAAAAAAAGGAGCCAGCCCATCTACAACAGTGCCATCTGCTGGCTACCTGGTAATATAGCAAAGCTAAATGGGGATTTTCTTTTAAAAAGTGTCTGCTCTAGGAAAATACTAGATTTAAATGAAAGCCCAAATGGCCTGCTCTGAGTTAGTCAAATTACTATCTTGATAATGTAATTTAAGGAGTTTTTTGTGAAAAAAAAGTCAGGATGCACAGTGGTGGTGGTGGTGGTGGTGGTGGTGGTGGTGGTGGTGGTGGTGGTGTGTGTGTGTGTGTGTGTGTGTGTGTGTGTGTGTGTGTGTATTCTCTGTGTATATGTGTTTTAGGAAGGTGATTTTACTGATTCCTTAGAGCATGTGAAAGTCCCATGAGTCAGGTTCTCTACTGATGAATTAAGCTATAGCTTCAAAGTCTCTAATTACTTAGTTCAGTTTCATTCACTTAACCACTTTAAATCAGATTCCCAGGCTGCCTAGTACATTCCCTTCAACTTAAGTCAACTCAGATCAATCCATCAGAAAGCATTTATTAGGTGACTATTATGGACCAGGCATTGTATTAGGTGCCAGGGAAACAAAGATAAAAAATGAAATATCCCTGCATGCAAGGTGCTTATATTCTATCAGGAGATAAGTATATATTAAGTATACAAGTATAACCCAAGTCTCAAAGCCTATTGGTATGCCAGGGCATTAATCTTCACCAGTGAGGAGGGAGTATGGGCTTTGGGACTTGAGTTATACATAAAATTCATGCAAAATAAATACAAGATAACTCTGTGTGTGTGTGTGTGTGTGTGTGTGTGTGTGTGTACAAGTGAGCCTGAGCTCTAGAAGGAGGTGAGATTCTAAGAGGAAGAAGTAAGGAAGAAGTGTATTCCAGGCATTCAAGAGAGTCCTCAAAAGGGTGTGAAGAGGAACTGTGGTAGGAGGAACAAGAAGGCCAGGATGAGAAAGGATACGAATATACAATGAGCCTAGGTTGGAGCCAGGTTGTGAAAAGTCTTAAATGCCAAACCAAGGAGTTTGAGCTTGATCCCAGAGGCAGAATAACATAGTGAGACCTGTGCTTGGAATTTCACTATGGCACATGGAGAACTGAGAGACATTCATTAAATACCTACTATGTACAAAGAAGGCACAGTGTTCAAGAAGAAAAACAAAGACAAAAAATACTCCCTGCACTCAAGGCACTTACACTAAACTTTGGAGAAGTAGAATGAGCATAAAAATAAGTATAATACCAAGTAATCTGTGGACAGAGAGAATACTAACAATTAGGGAGAAGGGATCATGCATGGCTTCATGGAAGAGGAAGCCCCTGAATTGAGCCTTGCAGGGAAGAGAAGGATTCTGATGGGTATTGATGAAGAGGGAGCTCATTCTAGGTAGGAGAGACAGTTTGTTCAAACACATACTGAGCAGGAAATGGAGTATCCAGTTTGAGAAGCAAGCCCAGTTTGGCTAAAACATGGAGTTTGTAGAGAATAGTATGAAACAGGGTTAGAAAAGAAAGCAGAAGCCAGATTATTTAGGGCTTTGAATGCTAGGCCAGGGAATTTTCATTATATACTAGAGACAATGGGAAGCCAACTGAAGATTTTTGAGAAGAGGAGTGACATGGTCAGTCTTGTGCTTTGGAAAATTATTTTGGCAGGTATATGGAAAATGGACTAGAAAAGGGAGAAAGTAGGAATGGGAGACCAATAAGTACCATTACAATAGTTTCGTACCACTATGGTAGTACTAAAATAGTACCAATAAGTACCAATAATACAATAAGATCAGTATAGTAGTTAACATCAGAGGGGATGAGAGCTTGAATTAGGGTGATAGCATTGCTACAAGTGGAGAGAAGGTATATCCCAAAGAGATTTTTTTTAAAGGGGAAAGGACCTATTTATACAAAAATATTTATAGGAGCTCTTTTGTAGGGGCCAAGAATTGGAAATTGAGGGGATGTCCATGAATTAGGTAATGGCTGACCAAATTGTGGTATATGATTGTAGTGGAATACAAGAAAAGATGAGCAGGATGATTTCAGAAAAAGCTAGAAAGACTTACATGAACTGATGTAGAGTGAAATAAGCAGAACCAGGAGAACACTGTATATAGCAACAACAATATTATACCGTGAGCAACTGTGAATGACTTAGCTAATCTCAGCAATAGAATGATCTAAGACAATCTCAAAGGACTCATGAAGAAAAATGCTATCTTCTTCCAGAGAAAGAACTGATGGTATCTGAATACAGACTGAAGCATACCGTTTTTCACTTTTTTCCCTTTCATTTTATTTGGTTCAAATATTCTTCAACAAAATGACTAATAAGGAAATGATACAGATGACCCCCAAATCTATGGACTCTACATTAATCTTTCTTCCAAACACCCAATTCCCAACTGCTTATAGGATTTATTCCCTTGGGTGTTCTATCAGTTCCTCCTCCAAATTCCCCTCTTCCTGTTGAGGCTGCCACCATCCTTCCTTCATGCATGTTTGCAAATCAAACTTGTTCTTAACTATTGACTATTCCATCATTTTGTATGTATCAAGTCTTGATGATTCTTCCTCCACAATAGCTCTCATTCACATCCCTCTCCCTACTGAAATGATCTCTTCATTGGTCTCACTTCCAATCTCTCCCCTTTCCAATTCAATTTGACATTTGTCAAAATAACATTACTAACAAAAAATCTGACCATGACAGTCAGCCAATAAACATCTACTATGTGCTGAATGCTATGCTAAACAGTAGGGATCCAAAGAAAAGTGAAAGACAGTCCCTGCCCTTTGGGAGCTCACAGGGGAGACAATATATAAAAAACTATGTCCAAATAAGTTTTTTAGCTTATATTCTATTGAGGGAGATAATATGTATGTCTATCTATCTATCTATCTATCTATTGGTCTATCTATCTATCTATCTCTCCCAACAACACAAGGATATTAGCATTTATTAAGCACCTACTGTGTGCCAAGCATTGTGCTAAATGCTTTACATATATTTTAAAATTTAATTATCACAATAATCTTTGGAAGGTGGGTGCTATTGTTATCCACATTTTACAGTTGAGAAAACAGAGGCAGACAGTGGATGTGTTTTGTCCAGGGTCATAGAGCTAGTAAGTATCTGAGTCTGTACTTGAACCTAGGTCTTCCTGACTCCAAGGCCTAAGTTCTGTCTACTGGGCCACCTAGCTGCTCAATTTATAAGACAAATTGGAAATAATTACCAGAGAAAAAGCACTGAATTAAAGGAAATAAGAAAAGGCTTTCCAGTAGAAGGTAAGATTTTAGCTGGGACTAGAAGGAAGCCAAGAAATCCTAGAGTCAGGAGATGTAGTGCTTTGTTCAAGGAACAGCAAGATCACTGTCACTGGATCGCAGATTATGCAGAGGGCTGCAGATCTAACACCTACTATGCATCTAGGCACTAGAGATACAAAGGCAAAAATGAAATAGAAGCTTATATACTATTGAGGAAGATAATATGTATGTCTCTCTCTCTCTATCTATCGGTCTATCTATCTATCTATCTATCTATCTATCTATTTCTCCCAACACACACATACATATACATGTACATATCCATCATATACATATATATCATATATAACATATACATATGCACACACAGAGTAAATACAAGTTATCCCTGACTACAGAGACCTTGTAGCCTGAGTCTGTATATATTTACTTTATGACTTTTCAGGGATATACAAAACACAATTATATCTTAAGGATAACTACCATCTTATCCTTGGAAATCCCTAGTGGATTATATATATATATATATATTTTTAATTAGGCCTCCTGCTAAAAAGTTATCACTCAATATGAAACACAAATACATACACACATATACATACACATAAATGAAATTTATATTATGATAATTCTTGTCTTGCTAACTCATATAGAGGTGCCATATTGTACAATGTTAGATCTTGGAGTGCCTCACCTGAAAAGCAGACATCTGTGCATGGAAGGGGAAAGGTACTTGAAGTTGCCTGTAATTACTATTTACTCCCCAGTCTGTGAAAGAATTTCAAGACAATTTCTTGATGCTGCTGACGACCTTTTGCCAGGGCATGTTAAATCTGGTTATAGAAACATGTGGAAAGTGGTATATGGAGCAGGTGGAGAGGGATTACTGAAAATGGAAGACAGACTCATTGACCTACAATCATAAAGATTTGGGGATAATTTTCATTAAAGCAGTCTTTCATTTAAAGAAAGAGACCTGTCCCTATTGAAGGTATTGAGTGGCAATGAGAGGCTTTTTCTGAAATCTTTGTTTTGTTGTTGAGAATTCAATTGATGATGATAGCTTACATGTATATAACACATGATAGGCAATAAAATACTTTCTACATATTGTTTAATTTGATCTTCATGACAAACCCATAAGGTAGGTATAGTATTATCCTCTTTTTATAGCTAAGGACAAGATGCAAAGACATGGTGTGGTTGGCCTGAGATCACATAACCAGTAGGTATCTAGAACACATCAAGATTTGATTTTTAAAATTTTGGTTAGTGTAGTGGATAAAGGGCCAGCCCTAGAGTAAGGAAGATGTGGATGTATTACCACAAGCAATCACCTAACTTTTCAGTGGCCACACACATTACAGATGAGGGGAAGGTGACAAACATTTATTAAGCACCTACTGTGTGCCTGGCATTGTGCTAAGCATCTTAAAAATATTGTCTCATTTCATGATGACTTACTAATCTACATCGATTAAAGAAATTTCTATAAAATGGGAGTTCCTCACATTAATGAAACCTCAAATTTAGACACCACTGCCCCCAAAAGAAACCCCAAAAATACTATTGTAAGGACCTGGTAATAAAGTAAGGAGGTGGAGGGAAAGAATGCTTAAAAGAACTAATGGGTATTACAGAAGAGGATAGGGACTTCCATTTAGTTAAGATAACTTAAATAGTAACAGCCAAATAATGTGACAGAATTTTTAAATTGATCATTAATTTATCTCTATATGATGCCAAAACTGTTAGTTTAAAAGTGTAAAGTTTAGTCAGTTGAGCTATTTGATATGGGAAGTAGCAGGGAAAGGAGAAGGACTAGGAAAGAGGCTTGATTGAAGTCTCCTGAATCTTTGTGAATCTAGAAAACACCTGGTTTGTGCCTATTTACAGACATGCCTTTAGGTAAAGTAGCCACTCAGTATAGTAAACCTGTCTGTATAAGTACGTGAATCCATAGGACCTGGGGGGGGGGGGTCAGAAAGATAAGATCATTTGAGAAAAACAAATGAAAAAATACGGTACCTTCCTTCCCACTGTGGATCAAAATAAGGTATATCTTAGCATTTAACATGGGAAACAGTCAAGATACACACACACACACAAACACACAAACATAGACACAGAGTCATTCTTCATAATGTACTCAACAGTAATTGAAGTATTTCTATGTTGCATTTTTGTAACATTATGACAGCTAAAGAATCACTTGACTTTTGTTTCCATTTAATTTCTTTTCTCTCTTTTTTCCTTCTATCTTGCTGTGGCACCAACACAATATTCACAGCATCGACAATGACTATAAATATATCAGCATAGTTCTCAATCACAAAAATATAATAGACTTTCCATATAGAAGACAGAAGCAAAACATTTATTCAAACACCAGAAAACTGAATCCATTATAGTAGCAAAGAAGTTAATATATCATAATAGCACAGAGAGCCACAGCATCTTTTAGCCTTCCCACAAACCAACACTCACAAGGCTAGCTGTCTGCTTGCTTGTCATCCTCTCTCTCCCACTGTTTAGCTGCTCTGACTTCCAGTTTTCTGTGGGCCCTGCTCCATCCTTCAGCAAACTCCTCCCACTACAGGCTCCATGTGATTACATTTGGCCTATTAGGGGGCAGAGAAGATCTTCAAATTCTCTTAGGTCTATTAAGGTGCAGGGAAGATCTTCAAATTCCCATTACCATTACATTTGCCCAGGCAGGAACAGCAGCTTCTTACAGGACTGATCCCACTACTGATTGACACAGGAGATTTGACCTGCTCTGTTTCCAATCCTGTTTAGTTTGTCCCTCCTTAGGCAGCCTGGTGGTAATCCTCTGCTCATTATATTAGTCCTAGATTTAATGCAGATACCCAATTGACTTGTTCTTACTGAAGCTCAGAACTCCAAAGTTCAAGGGATCTACCAGCCTCAGCCTCTTTTGGTAGCAAGTATTAGAACTATGCACCTACATGACCAGCTCCAGTTAGTTTCTAGTCCTAGACACTATCCTTGGACATGTCCTCTAGGAGACAGAGCTGTTCTTTTTATAGGACTCCACAGATCTCTGCCCCAAGACTTGAGATCTCCATTCTTAAAACCTCCCTTTAAGGAAATGTTAAACCTATTGTATAAGACAATTTGAAACTATATTCTTGCTGTTGTAGTGGTTCTTAGGTTCTTTTTCATAATTATTAACAAAAAGCAGCATTATAAATTAATAAACATAAAGCACTTTTAACAGATGCCTGAGTGTGTTTAATTGTTCCCTTCTAAAGAATCAAGGGAAAGATATTTCTATTTTTACCTAACCTTTGGGAATTTCCACTGTCAGTCAGTTTAAAGTCTGTGGGAGGCTGACAGTGCAAATTAACAGCTGGCTAGAAAGAGGAAAGGTATTATTATGATTAAATCCAACCACACAGGGGAGTAAAGTCCCAGCCAAACTCACTGGATTAGAGCAGCAGTCTTTTGTAGAGAGTGACTGTCCCAGGGTAACTGGGGTGTCTGGCAATCTCATCCCTCAAGATTTAATACTCCCTCCTAGTGCCTAATCTCTCATTTCCTTTGTTGGAAAAGCAAAAGAATATAGATAGTTTGCAAAAACTATGGCATGAAGCCCAGAAATTGTGACATGAATATATCACAGAATAATATTTTTGCCAGGGTTATAAATATTTTCTGTCACGTCTAGCATATATTTAATAGAGACAGTCTGTATCTTATATGATAAGAGTGGTACAACATTCACAGATATAGAAAAAAATGGGTGGCTATATACTCCCGCAGAATTAAGTTACTATGCACAAGTTTAAGGGGCATAAATGAATTTGTCTTGGTGCCCAAGAAGTTATTTCTATAAACATTCCTGAGTATAAACTAGACAACAAAGTACTCTCATAAATGATTCAATTTAATGGCTACAGCAGCCACAAATATGGGAAAAGATAGCATCATTTAATGAAAATGGGGTTCTTTCAAAGTTTGCTATCACAGCTAGTCTGCATTAATGAGAATTTCAAAATATAGAGACCTATGTTGCTCATAATCCAATCCCTATGGTATTCAGCAA
Source organism: Pseudochirops corinnae (assembly GCA_028646515.1). Taxonomy (NCBI): domain Eukaryota; kingdom Metazoa; phylum Chordata; class Mammalia; order Diprotodontia; family Pseudocheiridae; genus Pseudochirops; species Pseudochirops corinnae. Next base: position 243,261,534 of record CM053588.1, read on the forward strand.
GCAATTAGCTCATTGTGCCAGAAGTGGATATCTTGATCTCTAAGCCAACTAAAACAGAGGACAGAGCCTTAAATAGGGTGGGTCCTGCAATAATGATACTGTTAGCATTTCTGTTTCTTTCAAAATTTGGAAACAACATACCTTAGCACCTATGTAACAATAATACTTTGTTAAAGTAACAATCTACTATATGGTTCATTTCCCTTCCTGCTCTGCTCCTTCCTCCCTGCCATGCCCCTCCCCCCAAATGGCCTTCCCAGCCTTGCCCTGGGGTTTGACCATTATGCTTCTCTAGGACCAAGGTGTCTCAGGACAGAACCATCACCATCCTGCTTCATATTCATCCCAGAACTCTAATATAGCATTTCCGCAAAGGTGTCTGATGGAATATGAATAGAGGTCCCATCAGAAAAAGGGTGGTGAAAAGGACACATTATACATCAGTTAATTTTTTGTGTGTGAAAATAGCATTAATTGCCTTTACTATGCTCCAAAATTCCCCCAGGTCTCTCTTCTCCTTATGGTATTTTTCTCATCTGTAAAATGAAATTGTTGGCCTCTATTGATGGCCTCTAAGGCCCCTTCAAGCCCTGAGTCTAAAATGGTACAATCCTATTCCATATTTTCAAGATATGCTCTATCAATTAAAAAGCATTTATTAAGTGTTCTACCCTGTGCCAGGAATGATAATGGACTCTAAGGACATTAAGTGAAAAAGTGAAGAGCATTTGAGGAACATTCTTGAGTTACATTCTAACACAGAGACAAACATGTGTATATATATACATATACAGAGAGAGAGAGAGAGAGAGAGAGAGAGAGATGCACAAATTAAATATAAGATACTTGGGTCGGGGAAGAAAGGCACCAATAGCTGGGAGGATGAAGAGAGGCGTAATGTAGAAGGTGGAATTCAAGCTAAGTCTTGAAGGAAACCAAGAATTCTCAAAGAATGCAGAATCTGAGGATTCTCTCAATCTATCCCAAGCTTCCAAAGTATAACATGCCATGTGGAGAGGCTGTGCTACAGAAATACAGCCTTCTGCTATTTGAGGAGTTACTTATTAATAGGCAGACACTTACCTCATCAGTGAACCCTATAATCTTAAAGCAGTGCTGAATTTCTTCAAATTGTTTTCCATATGACCCTTTAGAAATAATATCTTCCATCACCCTTCCTGTCTCATTATCTATGTACCTAAATGAAAAGGAATGTTACCATACAGTATTTGCTTTTGTCTAAAAAGTTGCACCCCAAATGCCATGCATGCCACGACCCATTTTCTTGCAGGTGCATTTGTCTAAGAGACTACAACTGCCAAGTGGAACTAAATATGCATGTGGCTGGGTAATTTAGGTACAACTGAAAATTTAATCCCTCCATAGAAAATCCAGGCAGTGAACTGTAGTCATTGCCGCATAAAACAACTTTATTTTTTGATGATTTTTAAAAGGGAATATTGGATTAAACACCCACCCCTAAATTCTCAGATAAATAGACTTCATAGTTTCAGTCAAGAAAGCATTCACCCAACATTTAAGTGTTTACTCATTGCTAATTACATTTTTATTTAAATACAAGAATCATGATATAGTTACCGAGGAGGCTTTTTCTCTGGCAGACTGTACTCAGAAATTTTCTTTTGGTGATAAAGACCAGCATAAATATAGTAAAAAATGTGAAAATTTTTCTCTCCTCTGGAAAAAAAAAATGGAATATTGTTAAAGTGATATTCAAGAATTCTTTTCAAAGCATAATGGTTCTGGATTTGCACATTGGTTCCCTATGCAAGGAGGTGAAATCTAGAACTGTGACCCTACCAAATTATACTTATCCTCAGCAGAGCCCACCCAGGCTCTGCCTATAACCACTCTTACTTAGTTCACCACTCTATAGTATAGTCTTGGGTCAGTCTGCTTTCTTTCATCATTTTTCTGGTCTCAAGGAAACAAGGGTATTTCCTCTTTGGAGTGCTAGGTCTACCTCTTTGACTCCTGATTCTTAAAAATACCTTGACATAGTCATTTTCCTTAAAAAGAGACTGGCTCTTAATCTAGAAAATCCTATCTGCCAGTACCTCTTTCCTCCTAGTCCTATTCTGTTCCTGTTCTTTCCTTTCAGGTATATTCTATTCTTTTTTTTGTTTAGAAGTTAATCAAATGGACTCTGATATCTGAACCCTCCCTCCATGTACTAGACTCACTGTCTTGGCACCAGCTATCATGGGTCTCTTCCTGAGAAGCAGTATTGTATGGTAGAATGAACACTCGATTTGGAGCTGGAGAACATATGTGTGAATCCCAACTCTGCCATTCAATCTCTGTAGGATGCTAGGCATACCACTATGCTCTCTGGTCTATTTCCTCATCTATGAAATGAGAGGGTTGAACTAACTGACCTTTAAGGCAGAGTTTTTAATTTTTTGTGTGTCATAAACCTCTCTGGAAGTTTGGTGAAGGCTAAGAATTTTTCCTCAAAAATAATGTTTTTAAATGCATAAAACAAAATACATCACATTACAAAAGAAACCAAAGATTAATGAATATAATGATGGACATTTTTTTCCTCTGATGGAAATTTTTTTCCTGTTCAAGGAAAAATGTACTATAATGTACTGTAATGTATCCATGATCCTAGAACCCTTGCTTTGAGGTTTCTTATGGCTCTAAATATACAAGTCTGGTGGGCTTTTTACCCTTTATTCTTCTGTTTTTCTAAATTCAAAGTTCCCCACTTCATGCTGCTTTACTCATGATATTTTGGTTCTGAGTCCTGATTACCTCCAGTGGAAAAAATGCCCTTGTTTAGAGTCAGAAGATCTTGGTTCAAATTTTGGCTTTGAAAATTACCACTTGTGAGACATGAGGCAACAACGATTCTCATTTATAAAGTACTTTAAAGTTTGCAGAGCATTCTACCAACATCACTTTGTTTATGAACCTTATAACAATTCTATGAACAAGATACTAAATCACTGTCCCCATTTTACAGATGAGGAATTGGCTTTCAGAGGTTAAATCGCTTTCGCATGGTATCTTGTCACTAAATTTTTTGTTCTGTTTTGAAAAATGGAATTCTTAAATAAAAATATGGGACTTATATTAACAAATATCAGTAATAGTGATATAACCAACATAAACAAAAGCTTTTAAAAAAACTTAGAGTATAAAGAATTATTCAATTATTCTTAAGAGCACAAAGGGAAACTGAGATCAATAACTTGAGAACCACTGAACTATATCATTTCACTTTTCTCTGGTCCTCAAATTCCACATCTACAAAATAAGGGCAGAGGACTGAAGTAATCTAAGGCCCCTTCTGGCTAAATATATTGTTCTATAATCCATTTTTTTATTATGAGACCCTAATACTTACTCAGGATTCTCAATAACACCAATCAATCCTGGTGCAGGTTTCTTTCAGTCATTAGAGTAGGTCATCATTTTTCTGCTACACATATATACCTTTAGAGACATAACAATCTCTACCAGTTTGAATCTATCTTTAAAAATATTTTTAAAATATATCACATTTATATTTGAAAGCAGAAAGCTGGGGCTCTCCTTTTGTTTGGGGTGAATCCTCAAGCTTTCCTGTTACCCTGGATGGCAGAGGAAGAGAAGTACCTGGCAAAACCACCAGGGGCAGTGGACCTAGAATGCAATGAGTAAGGAATATCAAAGAAGCGTATTTATACTCTACTGTTCCTTCCTTCCTTTTTGTTTGATTTTCATGGTATTCTGTGCTCCTGGGGGAAACTCTTTATGCATGATGTAAATAGGTGATTCCAGAATACAAAGCAGAGACTGAAGTTTTTAGAAGGAAGTTGGTGTTTTTGGTGAATGAGTGAACCCAGGTGAATTTTGTTGATAAAATGGAAATGTAACATTTAATGGTTATGATGATTATATATATGGCTGTGCTAATGTACTAGACAAGATCCACTTGGGAATACAACTTTGTATGTTGTTCTGAACAAGTGTTGGACAAGGAGATGCTACTGGTCTCTAGCTTAGGAAAGAAAACTATTTACTGCTCTTCTTTAACCACAGAGGCTGTAATATGTGTAATATTAATATGTGTAATATATGTAATATGTAATAAAAATATATGGGGCTATAACATGTATGATAATAGAACCATAAAAAGCATAGTTTATGTTCATATTCAGTAGGCCAAGGGGCCTTTGTTTTTACTAGCCTTCTTCTACCAACACAAATCACAACCTTTCTATAATTTGTAATCATTATTTGGAAGTTAAATAAGAGAAGTTAAGTGGCTTGTCCACGATATCCCACAGCTAGCATATGTGCCAGGCAGGATCTGAACCCAAGTCTGATTGAATTCCAAATCCAGTATTGTATCCATCACACCATGCTTATATAATCTTATATAAATAAGGATTTTAAAAGATTAAACATTGTACCTACACAGCTTGTTTTATTACTCTGGACTTTTCCAAGAGGTATTCAGAAATTTTTGCCCCCATTACAGCTCCCGTTGGCGTGAACATCATTTCCAAATACTTCCCAAAACGACTTGAGTTGTCATTGATGGCAGTGCAGGCATTGCCAAATGCTTCCACTAAGGGGTTCACCTGGAGTATTTTCTCTCTCAGAGCCCTGTTGTTGGCCTGTACACAACAGAGAAAGGGCATGAACACACTTGTTTTGTTCATTCGCACCCCCTATCTACTTAAATTCTCCTTATGATGTGGGAAGGAGGCTCCAAATGTGTTACTAGCAGCTAGTTGTAGAGAGTGACTTTCAAGACAAGAGTCCACAGGCAGAAAGCACTGTCTTCAATAGAAGTTCGTCACACCATTTAATCCCAACAGATGAAAGACACAGAATACTAGGGAAAAACCTCCCTTAGTAACCTGGTGTTTAACAAACCCTTTACCATTAGGAAATTCCTCCACAGATTTAATCTAAATTCCCATTAAGGCAGGTTAAGCCTCTTTCTTCTTGTGTCTGTAACTGGTTACATGTTATATTAAACCTTCAGCTATCTGAAGACCATTGTTTTTAAGGATACTTTTCCCCATCTTGAAATCAAGGTGAAAAATTCCTGTTCCTTCAACATTCCCTCAAACATTTTGTTTTTCCACCCTTTAAGTCACCCCTGGGGCAGTACCCTGAATACACTCCTGATACTTTCACCACTTTTATTTCCTGATGTTTTTATTTAAAAGATGAAAACGTAATTGCATATAACGAAGTTTATGGTTTTATCTACTATATGGGAAAAGGTGGTATGTTGGTAGCCAAAGGGGAAACATTAACAGAAGAATCAATCAACAAAGTTGGTTATTTTGGTTTTTTTCTTTACATGAGTAAGAATAAGCATTGTGTGTTTCTTTCTTTACAAAATACTTGATCTGCAATGCCTTCTTATAACTGTTTTACATAGCTGATAAATACCTTTCCCAGGAAGGTCAAATGCTGGACAATCAGATGGGCACTTTCTGTCTTCCCAGAACCACTCTCTCCACTGATGATAATGCACTGATACAGTAAACAGAAAGTCAAGCAGAGTATGATCAACACATGTGAATGTTCAACTGTGATTTCTGTATAGAATCAAGTCAACGTTAACTGATAAATAGCACACATCTATTTTCTTCAATCTATTATTCAAATTAAAATTGCAAAAACTCTAAATGACAAAGAAAATTCAAAACAGAAGAAAAGTAGAACAGTAGGAAGACATTTCAAGGACAAGGATGGCAGATCAGTCGAGTAACGAAATGCTTTAGAAAAGAGTTGTTAAACATGCAGTCAGCTAATGTGGCTAGATTCATATTAAAATGTAATTGAGAAATATTTAGCAAAATAAGTTAAAATACAATGGAACACAGATAATGTTAATATAAGTTTTCTAAGTCAAAGTGTTACTCATAAGAATCTTTATGTAACAATAATAATTATTATTGTAACTAACATTTACATAGCACTTACTATGGGCCAGGCACTATGCTAAGCACTTTACAATTACTCGTGTTTGATTCTCACCAAAAGTCCTGGGTGGTAGGTGCTATTCTTTCATTTAAAAAATACAGGGATACATCACATTTTAATTCCATAGCTTCAGTATCCCCATTTCACAGATGAGGAAACTGAGAAAAACAGAGGTTAAGTGACTTGCCCAGGGTCCCATAGCTGGTGAGTGTCTGAGGCTGGATTTGAACTTGGGTTTTCTTGACTCCAAACTCAGTGCTCTATGTAGAGCACTGTGCCATCTACCTGCCCAGTTTAGTTGTCCCCATTTTTATTTGAACTGGACACCACTGTTCTAGAAGATTAAGGAAATGGACCAATCTCTAATGAGAAAGTGATTTTATATCCTTGGACAATCTCTCCACTTAGAAATTCTTGTCACCCTTTCCCCTTTGAAATTACCAAAAGTTCCATGTGTGGTAAGAATGGCCAAGGTTGTCTTGCTGTCTCTAAAACTAACTGAATGCAATTCTTGTACAAGAATTGTACAATTGCTGCTCAACAAACCTGGAAACTTTGAAGAAGCTAACTATCCTTTGGTCAAACACAGGGGAAATTATTCTCTCCTTTAAAAAAAAAGTGCAGAAATCCATCACATTCTAATGTCACAGCTTCAAACTCAGCTCTCAGGGAAAAGGAAAGGAAAGTCAAGGGTGGTCAGAGGTTGACTTTTTCACAGCTGTGATGCTGAATGTGTCACCATTGTAAATGGAAAGATCATAAAATTAAAATGGATGGTCTGTCTGTTCTTAAGCAGCCAATAGTTGAAGGTTAGTACAGCACTTTTCCAATTCCATAATCATTTATCAGCAGCCACATTAATAGGAGTGGTCACTGATAACCATGTAAAAAAAAAGATCCCATCATAACAATCCTAAGATTTTAAAAAGAAATAATTCAGTTTATATGGTAGTACATCATATTCTTATAGCAATCATCATATAATTGGATTTGTGTTGCTCTGCATCCTCATTATATTCCTATTAGACATGTCTTTACTATACCGTGCCAAGAGAAATGAATGCTCTTTGTGTTAATGCTTCATATTTCCTAGGAAGTATTTTCATGTTCTCTGCTCCTATGACCTTTCCAGTACTGCTGGATTTGATTGGGTGACAGCTCTGTTTGCTGTGTTCTGTCACCGACTAGGATGGAAAGCTCTCTGGACAATGGGCAAGTAGCAAACTGAGTGTTGAACGCAAAGAAGCCAGAGTAGAACAAACATATGGAGTCTTACCTGGTCTTTGCTGAAAGTTACCATGCCTTGATAAGCAGCATCTGCTGAGGCAAATATGTGGGGGGGATTTGAGGACCGTTTCACACCATGATACAGTTTGGAAAACTGCGAAAAGAAAAAAATATGTTAGAAAGAGGAATGAGTACTGACTCTTAGAGTCAGAGGGCAGGGGTTCAAATCTTGCCTCGGACACTGCCTGTGTGACCTTGGGCAAATCACTTAACCTCCTAAACCTCAATTTTCTCATCTGCAAAATGAGGGAATTGGACTAGATCTCACTCTCACTAAATCTATAATTCTCTATGACAATATATCTTTATTCAAACCCTGAAAGTTAATAATCCACAGCTTGATGCCTGAGGCAGCAAGGTGGCCCAGTGCCAGGCTTAGAGTCAGGAAGACTTGAGTCTGAATCCTGCCAGACATTTTCTAGCTGTGTGACTCTGGGAAATTCACTTAACCTCTATTTGCCTCAGTTTTCTCAAATGTAAAATGAGAGGAACAATAACACCTACTCCCAGGGTTATTGTCAGGATCAGAGATGACATTTGTAAGGTGCTTAACACCGTTCCTAGCACACAGTAGGTGTTTAATAAATACTCTTCCCCCAACTGCACAGCCAGACCCTAAGAGTCTCTGCCCGTTTGGTGGAAGGCCCCTACTCCACAGCTGAGAGTCCCAGGGATGTGTGCCTGGCCTGACACTGTCCTTCATCAAAGGCTTTTTTTTTTCTAATCTTGTGGTTTGAGATGTTTCATTTTTTAATATGATTAATTGTGCTTTTTGTTTTCCTAGTGTTGACCCATCCTTGTAATCATGGCATAAGTCCCACTTAGTCATAAGGAATAATTTCTTGGATTAGTCCCTGTAATCCATAAGACATAATTTTATTTAAAAATTTTGAGTAAATATTCATTAATGAAAAAATTACTTTTCCCCTTCACCTCTCCCATACTTGGAAAAGATCTAAAGTCATTTATTAAATTATCTGTTTTAAAAGTCTCCATGACTCCTAGCATGCAGAGATCCAGTTTGAGAGGCAACAGCTACGATTTATAGTGTACATTCTTTAAGAAGCTATAAAGAAAAGCTGTACTTTTTCTTCCTACCAGGTTTGCTTTGTTGATTTTTCAATTCAACAGGCTAAAGGAGTGACACAAACCTTGAGGGATCTCTTACCTGTGGGGAGTATATGCTGAGATTTTGAAAGGGGTTTAGGGCTATTAAGATGTCTCCAACATATGTATAAATCTGTAAGTCTGCATAACGTTTCTGTAGCTGGTGAATAATTGTATCCTGAAAAGAATAAAATATTTTAAGTATAAAATTAAATATACTGTTTTCTGGTTAAGAGAGAGTCTATAAGAAGTATTGAACTTATTTGGTTAAGAGAGAGTCTATAAGAAGTATTGAACTTAATTCCTGTGATTCTATCATTCTGCTGATTAAAAACAAGTGTACTGTTTTCCCCCAAACACTTATTGGTAGGCATGTTGTAATTGTTCCAGAATGTAGGATGCTTGAGGTCAGGTAATTTCTTTTATCTATTTATGTTCAATGCCTAGCACAGAATCTTGCACCCTGATGTAGACTCTAAATAAATGCTTGAGCTATTGAATTGGATTAGTGATGTGAATGATGTTTTTCTCTCAAAGAAAAAGTTGCCAAATTAAATCCAAAAGCCATTTCCCTTATGACAAATGGACATTCACTAAAAAAAGAAAGGAAATTAAGAATTAATTTGAAAGGCTTGCATATCTTTGGACTTCATAACAGTTTTAAAATAATCAAGGAAGCTTCCTTTTTTCCTCTTTCTTCCTTCCTTCCTTCCTTCCCTTCTTTTCTTCTAACTTCCTGTGCCTAATTAAAACATCCCACTTAGAATTTTATTTAATAGGAAATTCCTGTTGATTAAGCACACACAAAAGGAGGACTTTATTTCATCATGCATTCTACTTCAAATTTATGTTGTGGGGATGGAGAATTCAAACACTTCTTTATCATACTTCAGTGATTTAGGCATTAGAGTTAAGGTTCCCCAGAGCTAGAAGATGCAGGTCTCTTGCAATTAACAGCTCTATTAAACATGCATATTTTATACAGGGCTTATCACAGTTTTCATTCTAGAATTCAAGCTATGCTAAGCTCAATTGTCCCTTAAATATATGATTCTTCTTTAAGAGGAAGAAACAACTATCCTGATTTTCAGGGATAAGTTGCGAATTTTGTAAAAACATAAAATAATTTCAGTGGATGTCATCCATCATTCAGGCCTATGACAAAATGGGATTTATTGAAACAGTTTGTTTTCTTTGTCACTGCATAGAATATAAATTAATGCATAATATAAGATCATAATCACAGTGCCTAGTTATTCCCTCAGCTTCATGCCAAGGTTACAAACAATTAACTTTGATGTGACTTTAGTAGAAGAAAGCCTTCAAAAGAAGGAATTAAAAACGAATTCATAGGAAATAATATCAATAAGCATGAGGATTTTCTCTCTCTCAGGGCACCATACCTCATCTAGAACCTCCAAATTGACCAAATCATCATCCAGGGAACATTTTTCGGGAGCTTCCACATGATAAGGTCTTCTGGTATACATGGTTTCGTGCCTGTGGATTTTCAGCAAAGCATCAGTGTTTATACAGTAAACTAGGTATCTCACAAGAAGAAAGCATTTCATCCAGAAGGCAGACACAGTGACCAAAAGTCTTATCTTAACATGCTTGGAGAGAAAGGCTTTGTTAAAGCAGCAGACACTAAAGCTGCCCGCCTCTAGCCAAATTGTTCCTCTCTCTGGTCCTCATTCACGAGATTCTCCACTTTCCATCCCTGTGCATTTGTACAGGTCATTCACCATGCTGGCAAGTCACTTCCTTCTTACTGCTGACTCATGGAGGTCCCCTCTTTCTTTAAGATACATTCAGACACCATCTTCTACAAAAAGCCTTTCCTGATTTCCCTCATCTGCTGGTGATCTCTCATGGAAACTTGGGCTTAAATACTCTGTCTCTGTGTGTGTGTGTGTGTGTGTGTGTGTGTGTATGTGTGTGTGTGTGTGTGAATTTATGTGGTATTTATCTTTATATGTACTTGTCTCTCTCATTAGAGGGAAGAAGGAATAGGAGATGGATAGATAAATAGAGAGATAAATAGATAAATGAGATAGATAGATAGATAGACAGACAGACAGATAGATAGGCAAACAGATTTAATTCAACGGGCTACTCATTCAAGTGCATGTTTAATTCTGGGCAATATGCATTGCTCATCCATTTTGTTTTTCCATTATAGATGTAGGAAATGACTAAACAAAAAGGATCTCATGGAGGGGCCCCTAGAGAGTTCTTAAGCTCAGTACAACCCACAAAACACTATCTTGAAAAGGAGTATTTCTCCAAAGCATTTTGACATTTTTTTAAGCTTTAAAGCACTACTTCCAGAGCTGTTGTGAGATTCAAGAGGAATATTGTATGTAAAGAGCTTTGCAAACTTTAAAGCACTATTAAAATATAAACTATTATGCAAATGTCAGTTAGAATCATTACTGTTATAATAAATAGGGAAATTGATTTTTTTGATAATGGGGATTGGGGGGATGGGGGTCTCTGCAAAGGGCAACTAGGTGATGCAGTGGATAGAGCACTGGCAGGCCTGGAGTCAGGAAGAACTGAGTTCAAATCTGGCTTCAGACGCTTACTAGTTATATGACTCTGGACAAGTCACTTAATCCTGTTTGCCTCAGTTTCCTCATCTGTCAAATGAGCTGGAGAAGAAAATAGCAAACCACTCCAGTGTCTTTGCCAAGAAAACCCCAAGTAGGGTCACGAAGAGTAAGATATAACTGAAATGAACAAACAACTGCAAAGACTATAATCCATGGTAGACACTGACAATACCTTCCATATGTATGTGTTCCTATCTAATGCCTCATTTGACGTTAATTTTTAGTGTATCATTGGACAAAGGTATCTCTTTTGTGATTGTTACAGAAATTTATGTGAGTTTAACATATGTATTAGAGATGTTTGTTTTAGATTCCTTCCAAGGCTACTTTTTATTCTGCTGAATCAATTGGTCTTTGGTTTGCTTTGGAGATTTGGGAGGAATCAATAAACAAGAGATTACAGCAGATTCGTGTATTTTAAGCATCTCTCCAACAGTGATGTGACTGGGAAGGTGATAATCTGATTGAGAAAATCTTCTACAAAAGACAACCTGTTCTCCTTCAATGTTTTCATCAGAAACAACCTTGATGTATAGTCAGACTACTCTCATAAAAATTTTATAGCAGAGATTCTGGGAAGATGGTAGAATAGGTCAGAAAATTCCAAGCTCTCAAGACTTCCCCCCATAAAAGAGTCAAAATAGCACCTTAGGGTGAACAAAGTATGGGTAGAGATAAATAAGAACAGGGGCATAACCAGGGTCCCCCTGGAATAATTTGAGAAAACCATGAGAAAAATCCCAGGCCAAGGTTTGGTCCCTGTGAAGAGCAAACATCTCCAGGTTAGGTTCCATTTTAACAGCAAGCTGTAAGTCTTTTAAATAGCAAGCAGCAAGCCCTGGGATTAGTTGATTTGAGAAGCTGCCTCAGCACAAATCACCAGAGCTTTTACCCCTGGGATAGTGAGGGAGTTGGGCGTTTGAGCTCAGGAAGATCAAGGAAACTCTGCTGACCAGGAACACAGACTAGTTGTGCTGCAAAGATTGGCAGGGGCAAGAAGGAACCAGCACACACTTGTTGAGTGCAGAAGCAGTGAAGCAGAAGCAGTGAAGCAGAAAGCCTCTGGCTGTGGGCACTTACAAGAGGTTGGAGGTTGGGCTTTGGTTTCAAGCTAAAGGGAAGAACTGGGACAAGAGGCACCATTTCCCATACCCCAGAGCTAGAGGTGACTACAAATAATTAAGCTACCACCACGAAAAATGCACAGGCAAAGGAGAAAGAATGCAACCATAGAAACCTATTAGAGGAATAGAGATGACCAGGGTTCATCTTCAGAGGACGATATTGAAGGGAAAAAAACCCCAAAGAGCAACATCAAATGGTCACCTGCCCGAAAAGAATTTATAGAAAAATTTTTAAAAGACTTTAAAAATCAAATGACAGAGATGGAGGAAAAACTAAAAAAGAAAATAAGAATAATCCAAGAAAAACAAGAAAGGTATAAAAATAAAGTCAACCAACTACAAAAGGAGATTCAGAATCTTAAGGAAGAAAATGACACCCTGAAAATTAGAATTGAGTAAAGTGAAGCCAGTGAAATTATAAGAAATCAAGAAATGATTAAACAAAATATGAATAATTAAAAAATAGAAGAGAAAGTAAAACATCTTATAGGGAAAACAACAGATTTGGAGAATAGATCAAGAAGAGAAAATATAAAAATAATTGGACTAACTGAAAGTTATGATCAAAAAAAATATTGATACAATAATACAAGAAATAATTAAAGAAAATTGTCCTGAAGCATTAGAACAAGGGGGAAAGTAGAAATAGAAACCATCAATCTCCACTTAAAAGAGATCCTATGAAGAAAACTCATAGGAATATCATAATCAAATTCCCCTAGCTCAAGGAAAAAATACTAAAAGCATCAAGATTAAATCAATTTAAATATGATGGTACCATGATTAGAATCACACAAGACCTAGCAGCAGAGACATTGAAGGACCACAGGTCTTGGAACACAACATATCAAAAAGCAAAAGAACTGGGGTTCTGGTAAAAAAATATCATACCCTGCAAAGTTAAGTATTATCTTGAATGAAAAAAAATAGACATTTGATAAACTCCCAGACTTTCTAGACTTTGTTAAAAAAAAAATCCTGAACATAATAGATGATTCAACATAAAAGAGCCAATCGAAATATAAGGTATGTAACAAAGATTGATTATAAGGACAGACTGTTTACTTTTTATATATGAAAACTGTATGTCTAAGATTATTATTAATAATTGGGTAGTTCATAAGAAAGACTGGGGTAAACCTGAGTATAATATGAATTTAAAAAGTAAAACCATTTAGGAACAGCTTAAAAGAGTAATTATTTTATACAAATGAGGTGCAAGAGGAAGATCTGATACACAGGAATAGATGGGGAGGAGGGCTGGTAGTTCTGGTAACCTACTTTCATCAGGAATGGGTTTAAGAGGAAACAATATATATATATATATATATATAGAAGAGTATAAAAGTCTTCTAAATTCAGAAGAAATAAAACAGTAGGGACATAGGGAGGGGGGAGAGGGCAAGGGAGGGATCTGTAGAGGGGAGGGTGAGGGAATAGGTAAATAGGAGTATAGAAGGGTATTTAGATTATAGGAATGGGAGGGTAGGAAAGGGACCCTTGGAAGGGGGTAGGCAAGTCATAGGAAGGTGAGGTAATGGGTAAAAGTAAAGTAGAGGAAGCAGGAGGAATGGGAAACAAGATATGCACAAAGATAACAAAGATCAGGAGTAGAATATGTTTGGGAAAGCATATGTCTATACATATATATGTATATATGTATATGTGTATGTGTATATCTATAGCTATGGAGAAACATATCTAAATTTTATTGTAGCCTTCTGAGACAGTGGAGGAGGGTATGTATATATTTATAGATTTAGAGAAACACATCTAAACTTTATTGTGGCGGTGGGGGGAGGAGAGGGAGAAAAGAACAAAGTAAAAAAGTACACAGAAGACAACAAAGGAAAACTCACAAGGAAGCAAAGAAAAGATGGACAATTCTCAAAATTATAAGTATTATTTCTCATACAGGTTTTGTTGAAATGAAAATTTACTGTTACATATTTTGAATCCTCTCTTATGCCCTGCTATGCACATGATATACTTTTTTTTTCTTTCTAACTTTGTATTTAAGTTCCAATATTTAACTTTATGATATATTTCTGTTTCTTTTTTCTATTCTGTATTTGTGTTCTGGCATTTGAGTCTAAAATAAAATTTTGAGAAAAAAAAGATTTTATAGCGGCAAGAAAGTATGTATGTAAGGAGGTAATTGCTATCTTCTTGATAATGTTTTTGATATTTTTGATAATTTTCCATTCATCTGGAATCTTCCACTCTTAGATATTCTGAAAATTGATAAATAGACCCATGGAATTAAGGGATTTCGAATTTAAAGGGACCTTTAAGAGCAAGTCCATCTCCCTAACATTACAGATGAGGAAGCTGAATCCTACTTTATATAAAGAAATGTTCATTTTATTTGGTATTCATGTTCAGAATATTTAAAAATTAATTTAAAAACTGCATTGCTGCCAACATTAATTTCTTTTCTACATATTTGATCAGATGTCTCAGCTCTTTCCAATTTAATCTTCTCTAGTGAAATTACTACTTTTTAATGTAGTTTTTTTGGATACTAATGTAGTAAAATTAAAAGGATGATTCCATTATTATTATTTTTTTTAATTTTCATCTGAATACTTTATTGTATTCTTGCCAGTGTACAAAACAGAAATCAATGAAAATTCGGAGAGGTAGATGAGAAAGTCTGACACAAGTTGAAAATTTGGATGATTAACTTGGAACATTGTTACACACATATAGATGAAACTTTTGTGCAGGCTTTAGAATTCTCTCTCCTTTGAATGGTCACAATTCACATCACAGAACATCACATCACGTCACAGATCCACATATGAAGATGGATTCGGAGATCCTTCCCAAGTAGCTTAAGATCATCTTGCTACAGGAATGAACAGACTTTCTGGGGCCGGAAAGAATTAGTACTGGAAGATACCCCAGTCAGCAGGGGATCATTTTGGGCATTTTGCAGACAGAATTGTTTCAGATCAGCAGCAGCTTGAGAAACCTTCACGCGGTGGAGCCCGGCCTTGAGCCGGAGCTGCTGCACCACCTTCCTCATGACGACGACGTTGGAGCTGCTGGACATGGCGCAAAGAGCCAGGGTCCGTGGTCGGTGGTCGGTGGTCGGTGGTGAGTGGTGGGTGACTGGGTCTGGCCGGTTCCATTATTATTGCTAATGAGAATTCTGTATAATACTATAAAATGGCAATAGATCTGATCCATTTCATGACTATTTCTAGTTCTTCCAGTTTCATCTGCAAATGTTCTCAAGATGATCTAACTTATCTTGTCTTATACCAAGTGTACTAGAATTCCATATTCCCCTCCATTGCTCATGTGAGAAAACATTGTTTGGAATCTTCAATTTTTTTTTCTTTTTAACATTTTGCAACTGTCTTCTAAATCAGTGCTGTCCTTGTTGTTAGGTCTTCCATTGCCAAGGAGAACCAGTTCATCTTTTGGTCTTTTCATTATGGTCATTCATTTGCAGCAGTTTCTCTAAGAAATGGTACTAGTTATAATAAATGTCTTTTATTTACCTAGTTCCCATTTTTGGAGTTGACAGCTCAATTTATTCAATTCAGTGAACACTTATAAAGCATCTACTATAGCCAGGCACTGTGCCAAATGCAGCAGTACAAAAGACACTTCCTGCCCTTGAGGAGCTTACAATTTAATGGGAGAGAGAACACGCAAACTAATATATACAAAGCAAGCTATATACAGGGTAAATAGCAAATAATTAGGAAAGAGAAAGTATTGGAATTAAGAGAAGATAGGGAAGGCTTCCTGTAAGAGGTGGGATTTTAGTGGGGACTTAAAGGAAACCAGGGAGGTCAGTGTTCAGAGCAGAAGAGGGAGAGCAGCGTTCTAGGCATGGGGGACAGAAAGAAAGAATGCCTGGAGCACAGGGTGAAGGATTGGGTTGGGGTGGTATAAATTAATAGCACATCTTTTCATCTTTATTCTTTTCTTTACTATTGACATTTTATTTTGAACTTTGATTTAACTAGTCAATCATCTAATTATACTTAGAAAACTGATTCTGAAATTACTCATATTATTATGGAAGCATATCTATTAAGGCCTATTTCTCTTAAAATATTGAGAATTAATATTAAGATAGTGTGCTTATTCTGAAATCCTTGGACATACCTGAATGAAGAAAAACCCTATCAGTACTTAATCAAATTCCAAGGAAGCAATGTCCTATATAGACATCTCCTTTCTCCACTCCCATCCCTATCCCCTTCTCAAAGGCCTAAACATTTTCTTTTTTTTCTTTTAAATTTATTTACTTTTAGTTTACATTTAGTTCCACAGGTTTTCGAATAGTAAATTTTCTTCCTTCCTTCTCCTCCCTCAAGAAGGCATGCAATCCAATATAGGTTCCATATACCTTCACATTAAACAGTAGTCAAGTGTTATGGGAATCTGAAGATCTTCCCTGCCCCTAGGCCCTTTGCTAAAGTGGCTACGTGACTCTGAGGACCTTTGGATATTTGAAAGTATACTCTGTTCCCTTATAGGCTGAATGTGGTCACGTGGAGCCTGTGGCGCCAGGCTTGTTTT
>CM053588.1:243278672-243298591 GCA_028646515.1 Pseudochirops corinnae
ATATGTTTGATTAAAGTAAGATTGTTAACCCATTTTGAGTTGCTTTCCTTTAGAAAAGCAGATCTAAGAACCTGTGCTAGTAGCCGCCCTAGGTATGCTAGGGTGCTTGCTGATACATCAAGGAATAAAGAAGAACTATAACCAATGGAATGGACAAGAAAGAAAAAACAAAACAGAACAAAAATGAGAGAGAACAAGTAGTTTGCTTCAATCTGCATTCAGACTCCATATTATTTTTCTCTGGATGTGGTTAGCATTTTCTATCATGAGCCTTTTGGAGTTGCGTTGCTGAGAGGAGCCCAGTCTACTAAAGTTAGTTATCACAGATACAATGTGTCTATAACTGTACAATGTTTACCTGGTTCTGCTCCCCTCACTCAGCATCAGTTTATTTAAGTCTCTCCAGTATGAAGTACATCTGCTCCTCATTTCTTATAGCACAATAATATTCTATCATATTCATGTACCACAACTTGTTCATCCATTTCCCAGTTGATGGGCATCTCCTTGATTTCCAATTCTTTGCCACCACAAAAAGAGCTGCTATAAAAATTTTTGTACATATGGGTCCTCCTCCCACTTGTATGATCTCTTTGTGATACAGCCCTAGAAGAGGTATCTAAACATTTTCAAAAAGGAAACTTGATCAAAGTTCAGAGAGGAGTTTTGAACTCCCTGAAAATCAATGCAGGTGATGCTCAGAAAGATCAGTATTATCCATGGATTAATCTAACTAATAGTACTTCTTTCTCTAACAAGACTAAATAGTTTTAGGAAAGTGATTTTCCAGGGTACCCTGACATTTAATATTATATTATATTATATGTATTATTATAAGTTATTTTAAGTAAATCCAAAACCCTAAAATTAAACTTTGTATCTTTATTTTGCCTTTCAACAGAATTTTTTGTTTGTTTGTTTCACTGTCACTACAAAATGTGGCTTAAACATAGATTTTCAATAAGCAAGGAAACTGCGTATTTGGACTTCTTTTTTTTTGAAGCAACTATGTGTGGATTGATAATAAATTTATCTCTGAATCTAGGATTCAGAATTGTGCCAAAGTCGTGAATTTTTCTTCCAAACTGGTAACCAGTTATTTTTTGTATATTAAAATATGTTTTTGTAAGGGACAATGTTCATTGGACGCCAAGTCTGGTATCTTCTAATTGGCTCCTTAAAGAAGCTAATTATGACATACAGGCAAAAGGCTTCCGAGCAGTCCATAAATCTTTGGATTCTTTCATTTTTCAATCCTGAACCATATTTTCCAACATGGGCTTTTCATTGTTTGCCTTCCTTCATATCAAAGTCAGAAAGCATTCATGTATATGTTGACTCGTTTTGTTATGATTACTTTCACAGTTGTTTGCTTATGCTCATCAATAAATGATTACGAAATGCAATGGAAAAGTGTTTATTAAGTATTTCTATTCTACTTGGGGACGAAGATATTCAAAAAGATTTGTATATACATGATCTTTAGAAGAGAAAAGGGGAAAAACAATTAACAGGAGTTTTAGTCAAGGATTTCCCATAGGAGATGGTATTAATGGTACAGAAGCATAAGATATAATTTGTGAAGGTGATTGTTGTGAAATCAAATTGGAAAGGTGTAGGATCATAGAATCAAGGATTTAGAGGTGGAAGGCACCTCAGAGACTACCTGGCACAAACCCTGCATTTTACAAAATAGGAAACTGAGGCTAGGGGAAGCCTAAATGACCTGGCCAAAGTCACACAGATCATAAGTGTGACCGAGGCTGGTCTGATTCCAAAATTAGTGGGGTGGGGTGGGGTGGGGTGGGGTGGGGTGAGGGGGTTCCCCACTGGGTAGAGTCAAATTATAAAGGACTTTAAATGCCAAGATGAACAATTGGTATATCATCCTAGTGGCAACAGGAACCACTGAGGTTTCTTGAGCAGGGGGGGCAATATTGTCAGACTTATGCTCTAGAAAGATTATTTTGGCAGCATGTGGGATGGTTTGGAGGCTGTTACAACAGTCCAAGTGAGATGGAATTGAGGGACTGAAGTAGGGAGGTGTCTAAATAAGTAGAGATAAGAGGATAGATACAACAGATATTCTAGAGGTAGAATCAAGAAGGTAACAATAACCAGAGCTCACATTATTTGAATAATTATAATGGTAATAATAATAATGATGATGATTAATAATAACTCAAAAGTTGAGTAGTGGCCTTTAAAAAGCTGTGCTGTCGCCTTTTTCTTTTAGCACCACAATACATACTCTGATACATACTCCTCTCATCCCTCAAACCCTTCATCGTAACAAAGAAAAACGGGTTAGCAAGATTAGCCAACAAAACTGCCTCTTTTGACAGGGGAAGGAATTTCCATCATCTATCCTATCCCCCACCTCCCCATCCCACTCACCTCCCTAACAATAGGAGATAAATGTGTTTCATCATCTGTTCTCTATGACCAAGACTGATCATCATAACTTACCTGGTTTTGATGTTGTATTGATTTTCATTACCATAGTTATTGTATATATTGTTTTCCTGGTTTTTGATCGGTTTTGTATCAGTATGCACAAATCGTTTCTGAATTCCTCATATTCATCATTTCTTCCATTGCAATAGTATTCCATTACATTTATTCAGTCTTTGTACATACTTAGTTTTCAAGATTTTGCTACCACAAAACAATCCAAAAACATTCTATGAATATTTTTGGGATCCTTCTTTCTGTCTTTAACCCCATTAGGGTACGTATCCAGTAGTAGGATTGCTTGTCCAAAGTGTATGCATAATTTTGTGATTTTTTTGCATGATTCCAAACTGTTTTCCAGAATGACTTGACCAATGAATAGCTCCATCAATAGTATATTAATATGCCTCTCTTCTCATAGACCCTCTAGCATTGTATAGTTCTGTATTTTATCATTTTTTTTTCAACTTGACTGTTCTAAGTAAAAATCACAGAGTTGTTTTAATTTACCGTTTTAGTGATTTGGAGTATATTCTCAGATGGTTGCTGATAGCATTTATTCTTTGGAACACTGTTCATACACTTTAACCATTTATCCATTGAGGAATAGTTCTTTGACATATTTGTGTCAATTCCCTACATATCTTGGATATCCGATTTTTATAATGGATATGTGAGCCAAAGCTTTTCCCCTTTTGACAGTTTTTCTTCTTATTCAAGCTGCATTGATTTTATTCTTTCAAACACTTTTTTTTAAAACTTTATATAACTAAAGTTGCCTATTTCATTTATCACAATCACCTTAATACATTGTTCACTTACAAACTCTGACCATAATCACAGATTTGAGAGGTACTTTCTTCTTTTGTTCTTTCAATTTTTTTTCAGGATATGATCATTTATATTTAAGTATCCATTATTGTTGAATATTATATAAATATACATAATATCGATCTAGATTTATTTTATACCCAATTGCTTTTGAATATTCCCAGTTATTCTTGTTAATAAGGGAGTCCATCTTCCATAGTTTATATTCTTGGGCTTTTCAAAGGCTGAGTTAGCATGTTTGGTTGCTTCTGTATTTTGCTGATCTAATCTGTTGCACTCACCTAATTTTTAAGATTTTTTTTTTGGTACTAGTTATACCAAATAGTTGTGATCTTTTTTTTTTTTTAACAATATTATGGAAAAATAGGCAACTAACTGGGAGAACATGGAAAGCATTCTCTTCAGGGATAGAAATTACACATTATAAATGCCTCAGAAGAGGAAACACAGCCATTGCCTGGATCTCCCCCTACTGCCTTTCATAACAATCACCATCAGCACATCAGAGAAGGACACCCACTGAGCTACAGCTCTACCCTACTGGGTGACATTTAGCTCTGATCCACAGTGACAGGCTCTGACAGATTGCTTTTGCATGAGTTACCATGTAGAAAGTTGGAGTCATATGATTAAATTCTCCTAACCAATGACGCACACTGTTACAGAGAGCAGGGAGGGAGGGCAGCAAGGATATGCTCACAAGCTCCACATATTGAGTCATACATTTTGAATTGAAAGGCATTTTGAAAAAAAAATACACATTATTTTTTTCCATTTCTTTGGCTGTCAAATTTTGTTTTTGTAACCCAACTTCTGTGGTAGACCCAGCCATACCACTTTTGTTTTAGGGATAGGATTCCAGGGGACAATGACATGTTCTAAGAATCCCATGGGAAAGGAAAGGACACTGGACTTGAATTCCAGATCTGTAATACTGTTTTTAAGTTGAGTCACCTTGATTAAGTCACTTACCCTCTCTGGGTTTCATTGTCCTCACTTGCTAAATGCTGGATATTGTATCTTAGAAGATCCTGCCACTAGCAGTAGTCTGTGATTCTAAGTGCTTGACTTCTGAGTTATAGAGCTGGGTACCCAACTGTCACCTTTCATAATCAATCCCTTTCTTCTCTTCTAGTCTTCTTATTCTCCTCCATGATCTCCTTGCTGATCCTCACATACAAATGCTCCGCCTCCAACTCTGGGCACTTTCATGGCTATCCCTTGTGCTTGGAATGCTCTCCCTCTTCATCTCCACCCCTAGCTTTTCAAACTTCCCTTAAGTCTCAGCTAAATCCAGTATTTTGTAAGAAACATTCCATAATAGGGGCAGCGAGGTAGTAAAGTGGATAGAGCAACTGGCTCTGGAGTCAGGAGGACATGAGTCCAAATCTGACTCAGACACTTACTAGCTGTGTGACCCATGGCAAATCACTTAACCCTAGTTGCTTCCAAAAAAAAATAAAAAGAAAAGAAACCCTCCATAATCTTAGTGTCTTCTTTCTGAGACTATGCCCAGTTTATTCAGTTTGTTTATACATAGCTGTTTATATGATGTCTTACTCATTAACCTCTGAGCTCCTAAAAAGCAGAGACTGATTTTTACCTTTCTTCCTATCCCCAATGTTTAGGACGGTACCTAACTTGTTACAGGTGCTTAATAAATGCTAGCTGACTGCCTATAGAATTTGACTTCTTTACTATGAGAATGAATATTTATGGTATATATGCTCACCGACTAAATGGGTACCAAAACCAACCTTCCCTGAAGAAAGGACTGTCATCAAGGAATGTCCATTGGTAGGGAATGTGTTAAGAATGACTGACTACTTCATGAAATGGGCAGTGACACTTATTTTCAGTCATACTACCTTTATGGGCCACAAATTCCAGGGGTGAGGTAAAATCTCTTAAAGTTCTCTAGCTTAAATAATGGTATGTGCTGCATGCAGGAACAGAGATAGGCAGGAAGGAGTAATGTATGTACTGAGTGTGAAAAGAAAATATTCTATCCTAGACCTCGCTCAAACCTATAATTAAGAATTCTAGCCCCTACAGCAAAATTAGTTATCGTATATGTCTGAATATATGTGTGTCAGACAGTCAAAAAGCATTTATTAAGTGCTTACTATATACTACTAACTGCTGGGAATACAAATACAAGCAAAAAGAGAGCCAATGCCTGCCCTCAAGGAGCTTGCATTCCAATGGAAGAAGATAACACATGAAAGGGGAGCTACAAAGCAGAGATGAGGAAGGCATGACCTAGAATGAGGAAAGTCTGGTCTGGGGATCTTCCCCAACACAGAGGCTCCTGGAAGAACTCACTCAGGCAATAAGGTGCCTGTTGAGGTAGAATAAAGAAGCAGACTAGGCATAGCAGCTAAGTCCAGAGAATGTGCGTGTGTTAAGTATGCACATGTGTGTGTACACATGCACACGCTTGTGTTATATGTTTGGAAGGAAGGACAGAACCATTGTCTATGAAATAAATTGGAGACAGATGTTGTATGAATTGATGAAATTAAGGAACTGTTGGGAGGAGGAATGCAAAGAGTCCAAAGGAAGCAAGCAGTGGGGTGGAGAAGGTTGTGAGCCAGGTACCCAACTTACTGAGGAAAAGGAAGAATGATCTGAAGATCCACAGATGACAGTAATAAGAATCTAGGCAGGATACATGAAACTTTAAGGGAAAAAAATGGTGTCTGTGGAGTGATGGTAGCAGAGGAAGAGTCTGAAAATGGCAGGGTGGAGAAAGATATGTGCCAAATCCTCCACCTGACCCTGGGTATCATAGTGTATGAGAGAAAGAACAGTCAGCCTTAGAGCAGGTACCAAGAAATGTGATTCCTTTAGGAGAAATGTAGATTTCAGTGAGTACCAGAGAACAGAAGAGATCTAGGATTATATGTCATATATTTTGAGTTGGGGGCATTCTTAAAGGGCATCTAATCTAATCCCTTCATTTTACAGATGAGTAAACTGAGACCTAGAAAGATGAAAAACTTGTCTAAGGTCACAAAGGTCCTCTGACTCTTCAGCCAAACATCTTGCTCATGTGTGATAATCACAGAGGCTTCTGCAACAGAAATGAAGGGAATGCAGAGGGTAAGGTTAAGTTTACTGTGGAAGTAGCATTAAGGGGAGAAAGGGTGCAAGCAACTCGTGTGGCCAACACTGACCACCTTCACAGCTGATCCCATCAGCTGATCATCCTCTGATTCTGGATACCCCTAGACCAGCTTGTGCATATCCTGAGTAAAGGAACAGTCTGCCCCACTCTGGAGGGAAAATAGGAAGCAGGAGAGTGAGGGACTCTGAAAAGGGAACAGGCAGGGTTGTGCTGTTCAGTGCAAGCATTTACTCCTCAGAAACTGGTAAATACTACAAATCAGGGCTCAATTTATGATTTTGTTGATTGTCTGGACAAGAAAGTGATGGAGAAAAAAAAATGTTAATACTGTAAAATTCTGAGTTTAATCCACTCATCTATTTATTTCCATTTTGCAGGTGAGTTAATGCTATTCACATTCAGTTAGGATTACTATTTCTCTCCATACTATTTTCCTGTTTAATCTTTCACTTTCTCTATCCTTTCACCTGTCTGTCCCTCCTAAAAGTGTTTTGCTTCTGACTACCACCTCTTTCAATCCGATATTCATTCTATCAGCAATTCCCTTTCTCTTGCCCCCCTCCTTTCATGCTTCCCTGTAGGGTAAGATACCTTTCTATATACTGAACTGAGTGTGCATATTATTCCCTCTTTTAGCCAATTCCAATGAGAGTAAGGTTCAAATTTTGCCCCCCTCTGCCCCCCTGCCATCTTCCCCTCTACTATAAAAGCTTTTTTGAACCTCTTTTATGTGAGATAATTTACCCCATTCTACTTCTCTCTTCCCCTTTCTCTCAGTTTTTCTCATGTCTTCATTAAGAGAATCCCTCTTTCTCAGCCCCCAAAGTTGACTCACATCTATGCCCTCTGTTTATATATACTCCTTCTAACTGCCCTAATAATGATAAAGTTCTTAGGTAAAAGTATCATCTTCCAACGTAGGAATGGAAACAGTTTGACTTTATGGAATCTCTTACTCTTTCCTGTTTACCTTTTTAATGCTTCTCTTGAATCCTGTTTTTGAAAATCAAATTTTCTGTTCAGCTCTAGTCTTTTCATCAGGAATGCTTAAAATTTCTCTGTTCATTAACTCTAATCCCCCTCCCCCAATTATACTCAGTTTTGCTGGATAGGTGATATATGGTTGTATTCCTAGCTCCTTCACCTTCCAGAATATCATTTTCTAAGCCCTTCAGTCCCTTAATGTACAAGTTGCTAAATCTTGTATTAGTCTGACTGTGCATTCATAATATTTGAATTGTTTCTCTCTGGCTGCTAGTATTATTTCCTCCTTGACTTGGGAACAATGAAATTTGGCTACAATATTCCTGGGAGTTTTCATTTTGGCATCTCTTACAGGAAGTGATCAGTGGATTCTTTAAATTTCTATTTTACCCTCTAGTTCTAGGATATCAGGAAAATTTTCCTTTATGATTTCTTAAAATTTGAAGTCCAGGCTATTGTTTTGATCATGGCTTTTAGTTAGTCCAATAATTCTTGAATTCTCTCTCCTGAATCTATTTTCCAGGTCCGTTGTTTTTCTGATGAGGTATTTTACATTTTCTTAAATGTTTTTCATTCTTTTGATTCTGTTTTATTGCTTCTTGATTTCTCATGAAGTCATCAGCTTCTACTTGCCCAGTTCTAATTTTTAAGGAATTATTTTTGCAGTGGGTTCTTTTTTTAACCTCCTTTTCCATTTGGCCAAGTCTACTTTTTTAAAAGTTTTCTTCAGTGAATTTTTGTACATCTTTTTTCCAGTTTTTGTGCTTTTTTTTTTTTTTACCAAGCTTTTGACTCTTTTTCATGATTCTCTGGCATCACCCTCATTTCTTTTTCCAATTCTTTTCTGGACCTCTCTTACTTGATTTTTAAAATTCTTTTTGTGCTCTTCCAGGAATTCTCTTTGGACTTGATACCAATTCACAGTTTTTTAAGGCTGTTCTTGTATCCATTTTGACATTGTAGTCCTCTTCTGAGCTTGTTTTGGTGTTTCCTGTTACTATAGTAACTCTCAGTAGTCAGATTCTTGTTTGCTTGCCCATTTTTTCATCCTATTTCTTGGCTTTTAACTTTATGTTAAAGATGGGCTCCATAGAATGCTTTCAGAAAAACTTGGAAAGACTTACATGAACTGCTACAGAATAAAGTGAGCAAAACTAGGAGATCATACACAGTAACAGCAATACTGTACAATGGACAACTATGAAAGTCTGACTTAGTTATTCTCAGCAACACAATGATCCAAAACAATGTGAAAAGACTCAAGATGAAAAATACTATCTGTCTTCAGAGAAAGAACTGATTGAGTCTGAATATAGACTGAAGCATACTACTCTTTTCGGGTGTGTGTGTGTGTGTGTGTGTGTGTGTGTGTGTGTGTGTGTGTGTGTTTTCTTCCACAAAATGACTAATAAGGAAATATGTTTTACATGATTTCATATGTATAGCCTATATCAGATTGTTTACCATCTCAGGAAAAGGGGAGGGCAGAGATGGAGGGAGGGGGAGAGTCTGGAACTCAAAATTTTAAAAAGTTAATCTTAAAAATTATTTCTATATACAATTGGAGGGGAATAATATATTCTTTAAAATAATAATAAAGTTCTACTCTTCTTCTGGGTTGAAGAGAGCACTGTTTCAAGCTTTGGGTTTTTTATACTGCTATTTTCAGAGCTAATTCTGGAAACCTGTAAATTTTCATTTCTTCTAAGGTTGTATGATCTAATGAGAGGTGAGGTTACTGGTCTCCTAGCTTATGCTCTGTGAGCAACAACAAGCACTCTTTTCAGGCCTAGAAATGTGACCATGGTATATTTTCCCCTGTGGCTAGAAGCTCTACTGTGTTAATGCTCTTCTTCCCCTAGGAATGTGACCCAAGCCTATAACCAAGATCTCTCTTTGGGCAATGCAACAGAGTCCTATACCTAGCACTGGCAAAGTGTCCCCAGTAATCTCCTTCTGACCTCCTTATCATCTGTGGATTGAGTGCTCCAAGAAGTCACTGCTTTAGGTGTAGTCACTGCCAAGACCTGCTCTGCTGGCTTGCCTGGGTACCACCTGTGTTGGACTGCATTCTACCTTCATCCCAGCGAGCCGACCTCTTCTGCTGACCTTCTAAACTGTCTTGGACTAGAAATTTGTTTCACCCTACCCTTCTGTTGGCTCTGCCTCTCTGAAATTCACTTAAGGCATTATTTTAAAGTTGTTTGGAGGGGAATTTGAGAGATCTTAGACAAGTAACTGCCTTTACTGTTCCATCTTGGAACAAAATCCAGGAAGTCTTACATGAAGTGATAGAAAATAAAGTGAGCAGAACCAGGAGAACAATGTATACAATAACCACAATACTGTAAGGATGATCAAAT
Source organism: Pseudochirops corinnae (assembly GCA_028646515.1). NCBI lineage: Eukaryota > Metazoa > Chordata > Mammalia > Diprotodontia > Pseudocheiridae > Pseudochirops > Pseudochirops corinnae. The sequence continues at coordinate 243,288,435 of CM053588.1, forward strand.
GAGAGAGACTCAGTTACTCATCTCAAGACAATGATCCAAATAAGTTTCAAAGGACCCACAATGAAAACTGCTATTGACCTCCAGAGAGAGAACTACTGAACTCTGAGTACAGATTGAAGCCTAGTTCTCACTTTTGTTTTTTTTCTTGGTGTATGTGTGTGTGTGTGTGTGTGTGTGTGTGTGTGTGTGTGTGTGTGTGTAATACACAGCTGATTTGATGGGAGGTGGGGGAGAGAAGATGGTATGGTATGCATCTTCCCAGACTTAGGGAGTTTAAAAGACCAAAAGCCCAGTATGAGCACAATACTGACAATCAATCAGTAAACATTTATTAGCTGCCAACTTTGTGCCAGGCACTGTGCTAAATGCTGGGGATCCCAAAAGAAGCAAAGGACAACTCCTGACCTCAAGAAGTTTATAGTCTAATAAAGGACACAATACACAAATATATATATATGCAAACTATATGAAATAATTAACAGAGGGAAGGCACTAGAATTAAGAAAGGTTGAGAAAGGCTTCCTGTGGAACATAGGGTTTTAGTTAGGACTTAAAGGAAGCCAGAGAGGTCAATCACTGGAGGAGGGCATTTTCACACATGGAGGAACAGGCTGAGAGAATGCCCAGAGCTAAGACATAAGTGTCTTGATGGGGGAATAGCCAGAAGGTCAGTGTCACTGGATCAAAGACTAGGTGCTATAGTGAGAAGCAGAAAGACTGGAAAGGTGCTAAGGCATCACTTGCTTCCTTCATGAAGTATCCAATTATCCTGATCTTAAGCAATTGCCATTTCTTATTTTGTATGATATTTGTGACTGTGTAAGGATTATAAGCAGGAGAATCTTTCTGTTAATAACTCAAACTTCTTTACAAGTTTTATTTTGGTAAAGAATACATTACCCAGTGTGCTCATTTAGAAAGGTTAGGTGCTGTCAGAATTGTTTTGGACATTATTAGTTGAGAAAGTAGAGACATGTTGAAGTTCCTCATGGCCTATGGGAATTGGAGCCCAGACATAAGCCAGTTCTTGTTCCTAATCCCATGGGTTAAAACTGGGTTGCTGTTGGGTTTGTTTGTTTATTTTTGGCTAGTTGTGGGCTCAGAAGTTTAAAGAAAATGTCTTCCTGAATTTCAACTTTCTGAAAGAGAAAAAGCCATAATGTTTTTTCATAAGGGGAATTTGCCTATAAGGATTGCTCTCTTTCTTGGTCCAAATGTCTCTGTTTTTGGTTTTGTTTTAAGAGGAAAATACCAGAAGTAAGATGATATGTGTAAGAAGAATCTGGAAGCTGTAAAGCATATAAACACCAGATAATTGTAATGTCTCTTTTTCCAAGAGAAAACAATGAATTGTAAATATACAGTCATCATGGGGAAGAAGACCAAGGAATGCTGATGATTAAAGACAAGTAATTGACTTGAGGGATAGAACATCCTACGTGTTGGGGGGCCAGGGCATATGGGAGAAGGGCTCGGTCCCAAAGGGTAAAGGGAATGCCATGCTGGGGTCTGGTCAAAGAATGCATAGGGATAAACAAATCCAGAGGGCTGGGAAGAGAGAAGTTTAAGAAGTATTTTGAAGGTTTGAGGGGGGAGGGAGATGAGCATGAAGGAAGAAATATGAGGTATTGATGAATGACAATGTGTGACATTCACCAGCCAAGACAGAATCTTTTATGTTGGTCCCTTGCTAGCTCTTTTGCGGTTATGGTTCTGCCACCATGAACTTGAATTGCAGACACTTATAAAGTAAGGTTTGAGGGTAAATCTATCTCAATTCTATTTACCGAGGTCATTGGTATTGTTCTTATTTTTGTTGTTTTTGCTGTTGTTGTTCAGCTATTTCAGTTGTGTCTGGCTCTTCATGGCCCTGTTTAGGGTTTTCTTGGCTGAGATCCTGGAGGGGTTTACCATTTCCTTCTCCAGGTCATTTTCCAGATGAAGCAAAATTGAAGCAAACAGGGTGAAGTGACTTGTCTAGGGTCACACAGTTAGCAAGTTTCTGAGGTTAAACTTAACTGAGGTCTTCCTGACAACCTCCAAGACTAAGAGACACAGTATGGCAGAATGGATAGAGAGGTAGCCTCAGGGTCAGGGAGACCTGAGTTCAAATTCATCTCTGCACATATGAGCTGTGTGATCCTGGGCAAATCACTTAGCCTCTCCATCATCTTAGAGTAACTTTCTAAGATGACAAGATCAGAAAAGGTGATGATATGACAAACACTGGTAGAAGTTTCCTCAGTAGAAGCTCCCTAGACAAGTGAAATCAAAGGTCCAGTCCCTATCCATATTAAAGTTATAAATAATAACACTGATGTTAATAAGTTGGAAGTAAAACAGAAAATGACAATAATAATAGTTAATATTTACATAGCACCTACTATGTGCTAGTACTATGCTAAGGGATTTATACAATTATCATCTCATTTGATCCTCACAGAAATCCTAAGAGGTAGGTGCTTTTATTGTTCCTATTTTACAGATGAGGAAACTAAGACAAACAGAATCAAGTGACTTGTCCAGGATCACACAGCTAGTATATGTCTGAAGTTGAATTTTAACTCAAGTCTCCATGACTCCAAGCTCTGTTTTACCCACTTCTTCATTCATCATCTAGCTCAGTAGTTCTCAACCTTCCTAATGCCACGACCCTTTAATACTCATATGTGGGCGGACCTGCCTGGAGACAGAAGAGCGGTGTTTCGGTTCCTAAGACCATCAGAAATACGTGTTTTCTGATGGTCTTAGGCAACCCCTGTGACTCCCGTGAAAGGGTTGTTCAACCCCCAAAGGGGTCGTGACCCACAGGTTGAGAACCACTCATCTAGCTGTTCCATGGTAGAAGAAATCAGAAGAGTTAGTAAAACACTTTTTCAGCTCTTATCCCAAACTCGAACAAAAAATGACTAGGGAGAACTTCTGGGATGAATGTAGGTAGGGAGAAAGGTTTTCCACAAGAAGACAATTAACAGTCAAACTCCCACTGATGTCCCTGAGAGCAAATTGGCTAATTTCCCATGCGTTGTGAAGCCTAGTATTTACTTCTGATGTGTCAATCACCAACTAATAATGGAGACACTGACATCACTAAACTGCAACGGCTCCAAAACCTGACCTCCATCAGAAAACTGTATAATTTCCAATGTGAATAAGTACTGTTCTGTATAACCAGCTCCCAAAGTGATATTTTCTTTGTCCAAATTAGATTTTCATTATATTTATTATTAATGACACATAATACTAGTTATTTAGCCACTCGGAGGGGTTTGGGAATTCTGACCACAACCCCCATTAAACTGTGTCTAGAAAGTATTTTGTAATCATCTAAAACTAATATATTTTTTAAAATTTGCTTGCTATTATTACCTATTTTTTAAGAGAAAATGAGAGCTGAAGGCAATTAAGTTCCTTACAGCTAATTACTTTCTGAAATCAGAGTTGGACTTGGCAACCAAACAGATGCTACTTGTAAGGTTTTAAAATTTAGATGGCAACTACTTTGCTCCATCCAGCTCAGAGCCCAGCACACAGAGGCTCTGTCCTCACTCTGGTTGCCCTCCCAAGCCCACTGGATTCAGGCTACGTAAGGTTACAAGTACCTGTAGCTGGATTGAATTACTTTTCAGTACTTAAGGGACAAGGGAGGAGAATTGTCAATTCACTGAGTCCCAAGATAAATTCATTCAATTCAGTTCAACAACATTTCTTAGGATGTTGCATTGGAAATACAGAGAAAGAGCAATTATGTGTTTCATGTGCTGGATACAATGTTTAAATAGATACATTAATAATAAGTACAATGTAATATGAAGGGGCATCATACACTAAAAATGGAGAGACCAGGAAAGGTTTTTAATAGGAGGTGGCATGGAATTAAAGGAGGTTGAGCCAAGGTGGTAGAGTAAAGTCAGGCACTCACCTAAGCTGTCCCCCAAATCCCTCCAAATACCTTTACATAATGACTCTAAACAAATTCTAGAGCAGCAGAACCCACAAAAATTGGAGTGAAACAAATTTCCAGCCCAAGACAACTTAGAAGGTATGCAGGAAAATTCTGCTGCACCAGAGCAAGACAGGAGTGCAGTCCACTCAGGCTATGCCAGCACAGACTGAGCCCTAGGAAACCTGGAACAGGACGTTAGGGTGAATAAATCAGCGGCGGCAGTGGCTGATTTCCAGACCTCTCAGCCCACAGATGCCAAAGACAACTTAGAAAGTCATCAGGAAAGGTCTGTCACACCTGAGTGAGAGTGGAGCATAGTCGAGCACAGGCCACACCAGCACAGCCATGCCCCCAGCAAACCAGGAACACTGGTTTGGGAGCCACTGAATCAGCAGCAGCAGTGGCTGCTTCTAGAGCTGTCAGCCCACAGATGGTAAGGGGGTTGAACAACAGGACAGAAGGAAATTACAGGGGTCTCTGCTAGCACTGAGGCAGGACTCTATTGCTTTGCCCACATTCAGATCAGGGTCATAGTCCTAGGTGGCAGCAGAAGAAGCACTAGCACAATGAAGCATGTGGCCACAGTGGAGGGGGGATCCTCCTCATAGTTCCAGGGCAGATAAGAGTGCTTGTGGTCATTCACAGACTAGAGCAGAGGCCAGGAGAGTATTAACACCTCTCCTTAGGTCATACCACCCTGGAAGAACTGAAAACTTACAGGTTCTGAAAAGTATCTCTGAAAACAGCTGCACAAAATTCCTGAAGCCTGGAAGCAGAGTCCTACTTTTAACAAAGAGTTAAAAGGCAAGTAAGAGGCTGAGGAAATGAGCAAAAAGCAGAAAAAATTCTGATCATAGAAAGTTATGATGGTGAAAAGGAAGATCAAAACACACACTCAGAAGAGGAGAACAAAGGCAAAGCTCCTACATCCAAAGCCTCCAACAAAAATATGAATTGATCTCAGGCCATGGAACAGTTCAAAAAGGATTTTGAAAATCAAGTGAGAAAAGTAGAGGAAAAATTGAGAAGAGAAGTGAGAGTGATGCAAGAAAGTCATGAAAAAATGAGTCAACATCTTGGTAAAGGAAACACAAAAAATACTGAAGAAAATAACACTTTAAAATACCAGACTAATCCAAATGGTAAAAGGGGTACAAAAGGCCAATGCAGAGAAAAATGCCTTTTAAAAAAGCAAAACTGGCCAAATGGAAAAAGAGGCACAAAAATTCACTGAAGGAAAAAAAAAATCTCCTCTAAAAGTAGAATTGGCCAAATTAGAAAAGGAGCTACAAAACCTCACTGAAGGAAATAATTCCTTAAAAATTACAATTGAGCAAACAGAATCCAATGACTTTATGAGAAATGACAAAATAATATCGCAAAATGAAAATAATTTTAAAAAAATAGAAGACACTGTAAAATATGTCATTGAAAAACAACTGAGGGGCAGCTAAGTGGTGCAGTGAATAGAGCACTAGACCTGGAGTCAGGAGGACTTTAGTTCAAATCCAGCCTCAGACATTTAACACTAACTAGCCATGTGACCTTGGGCAAGTCACAACCCCAATTGCTCTGCCTCCCCCCCTGAAAAAAGCAAAGAAAAGAGAAAAAAAAAAAAAGAAAAACTGACCTGGAAAATAGATGCAGAAAAAATAATTTAATTATTGGTCTAGACGTCATCTTTCAAGAAATGATTAAGGAAAACTGCCCTGATATTTTAGAACCACAGGGTAAAATAGACATTGAAAGAATCCACTGATTACCTCCTGAAAATGAAAACTCCTAGGAATATTATAGTCAAAATTCCAGAGCTCCTAGGTCAAGGAGAAAATATTGCAAGCAGCCAGAAAGAAACAATTCAAGTTTCATGGAATCACAGTCCAGATAACACAAGATTTACTTGCTTCTACATTGAAGGATTGGAAGGATTAGAATATGATATTCTGGAGGACAAAGGAGAATTATAACCAAGAATCACTTACATAGAAAAATTGAGTATAATTCTTCAGTGAAAAAAAATGGATATTTAATGAAATAGAGGACTTTCAAGTATTCTTGATGGAAAGTCCAGAACAGAATAGAAAATTTGACTTTAAAATATAAGACTCAAGAGAAGCATAAAAAGGTAAACAGGAAAGGGAAATAAATCATAAGGGACTTAATGAGGTTAAACTGTTTCTATTACTATACGGGAAGATGATACTTGGAACTCACAAGAACTTTCTTATTATTAGGACAGTTAGAAGGATTATATTTAGACAGAGGGCACAGGTTTGAGTTGAATATGAAGGGATGATATCTTAAAAATAAAATTAAGGGGTAAGAGAGGACTGTACTGGGAGAAAAGGAAAGGGAAAAGTAGAATGGGGTAAATTATCTCCCATAAAAGAGGCAAGAAAGAGTTTTATAGTAGGAGGGAAGATGGGGGATCTGTGAGGTGGAGTGGAGTGAGTGAACCTTACTGTCATCAGAATTGGCTCAAAAATGGAATAATATACACATTCAATTGGGTATAGAAACATATCCTACAGAAAAATAGGAGGAATAGGGGATAGGAAAGGGAGGTAATAGAAAGGTGGGCAGATTGAGGGAGGGGGTAGTCAGAAACAAAATACTTTTGAGAAGGGACAGGGTAAAAGTAGAGAGAGAATAGAATAAATTGGGAGGAATAGGATGGAGGGAAATACATTTAGCAATGGTAACTGTGAAAAAAAATTGAAGCAAGTTTCTCTAATAAAGGCATCTTTTCAAACATATGGAGAACTGAGTCAAATTTATAAAAATGCAAGTCATTCCCCAACTGATAAATGATCAAAAGATATGAACGGTTTTAAGATTAAGTAATCAAAGCTATCAATTGTCATATAAAAAATGCTCTAACACACTACTGATTGGAGAAATGCACATTAAAACAATTCTGAGGTATTGCTTCATACCTATTATATCAGCTAACAGGACAAAAAAGGAAGAGGAGAAATGCTGGAGGGGATGTGGGAAAAGTGGGACATTAACACACTGTTGCTAGAGTTGTAAACTGATTCAACTATTCTGTAGAGCAATTTGGAACTATGCCCAAAAGGCTTTAGAATTATGCATATACCCTTTGGCCTAGCAAAAGCACTAGTAGGTCTGTATCCCAAAAGAGATTTAAAAAAAAAAAAAGGGAAAAGATCCTATATGTACAAAAATATTTATAGCACTTCTTTTCTGAGAGCAAAGAATTAGAAATTGAGGTGATGCCCATCAACTGGGGAATGACTGATCAAACTGTGGTATGTGACTATGATGGAATACTACTGTATTATCAGAAATGATGAACAGGATGCTCTCAGAAAAACCTGGAAAGACTTACATGAGCAGATGCAAAATGAAATGTACTATGTACAAAGTAAAAACAACAGTGTAAGACGATCAGCTGTGAATGACTTAGCTATTCCCAGCAATACAGTGATCCAAGATAACTCTGAAAGACTTATGAAAAATGCTATACATCCTCAGAGAAAGAATTGATAGTGTCAGAATACAGATTGAAGCATACATTTTTATTTTGTTTTTCTTGAGCTTTTTTGGGTTTTGGTCTATGTCTTCTTTCATAGCATGACTGTCATGGAAGTGTTTTGCATGACTACACATGTATAACCTATATTGAATTGCTTGCCTTCTTAATGAGATGAGGTGGGGAGGAAGGAAAAGAGAAAATTTGGACCTCACAATTTTGAAAAAAGAGTGTTAAAATTGTTTTTACATATAACTGGAGAAAAATAAACTACTAAATTTAGAAAAAAAAAATAGGAGGTAGCACCTAAAGTGAACCTTTTGGCAGCTAGAGTCTAAGAGCTGAGAAGAGAACACATTTGAGGCTAAAATCCCAGGAACAACAAAGAGTCCAGTTTAGTTGGAAGTGTACGAGGCATAATGTGAAATCGGTTTGGAAAGTTAGGCTAGAGTCAGACTGTAAAGAGCTTTTATGTCAAGCTAAGGGGCTTGCATTTTATCCCAGAGGCAATATGGAACCACCAAAGATGCTTACACAAGGGAGCTATGTGGTCAGACAAATGCTTTAGGAAGATTATTTTGTCACATGTACGGAGGCTATTCAGTCATCACCTGGCATTTAATAAATACCTGCTATGTTCCAGGCACTATGCTAAGCCCTGGAGTCACAAAAAAAGGTAAAAATCAGTCTCTGCTCTTAAGTAGTTCACAGTCTAATATAGGAGATATCATCACCATCATTATCATCATCATCATCAATGATATCATAACTAACATTTATATAACACCTACTATGTGCCAGGCACTGTGTTAAGTGCTTTATAATTAGGATCTCATTAGATCCTCACAACTCTAGCAGGTAGATGCTATTATCATATGGAGAAACTGAGACAAACAGAAGTTAAGTGACTGCCCAGGGTCACACAGCTAAGTAAGCATCTGAGACTAGATTTTAACTCAAGTAGCTCTTCTTGACTCCAGGCCCAGCGCTTTGTCCTCTGCACCACTAAGCTACTGCAATAATTATATACAAATGAGATATATTATACAGGATAAACTAGAGGGAGGGGGACAATCACAGGAGGAAGGCACTAAGATTAAGGTCAACTGCATAGATTGGAGGGGGAAGAAACCGAAAGCAGGGAGTCTAGTTGGAAGACTTTGCAATAGTCTTGGCTTACGGTAATAAGAACCTAAATTCACAGGGATGAGAGAAAGGAACAAACAGATAGAAGAAATATTCTAGAGGTATAACTGATAAAACTTAGTAACGAACTGGAAATGTGAGAGTGAAGAATTGAAAATATCTACCAGACTAACAAATCCAAGTGACTGGAACAATGGTAGTACTTTCAATGAAAATAGAGAAGTTGGAGGGTGTTATTTGTCTTTGGACCAGAGATAAGCCAATGTTTCTATCACAGAGAGGCTTCTTTTTTAGGCTAGAAGAGAGTCCATTGATAAATCATCAAACAGCTTGAAGAAAGCTTAAATAAAATCAATCTGAGTGTTGAAGTTACAGGTCAGCATAGGATGCTGTTCATAGCAGAATCAATAGTCAGGAATCATTCCATTACAAACCTCCAGTATTAGCTTTTTTCAACTTCTGATATTAGCAGCTACCTTCTTTTTTTAAAAATATCATTTATTTATTTTTAGTTTTCAACATTCATTTCCACAAGATTTTGAGTTGCAAATTTTCTCCCTATCTCTTCCCTCCACTCACCCCAAGATGGTGATTACCCCTTCCCCCAGTATGCCCTCCCTTCTATTATCCCCTATCTCTCATTGCCTTCTTCCTTACCTTCTTGTAGGGCAAGATAGATTTCTATACCCCACTGCCTGTATATCTTATTGCCCAGTTGCATATAAAAAATAATTTTAAATATGTTTTTAAAACTCTGATTTTCAAATTCTCTTCCTTCTTCTCTCCTCACCCACCGTCATTGAGAAGGCAAACAATTCAATGTAGGTTATACATGTATAGTTACATAAAACACTACCATGATAGTCATGTTGTGAAAGACTAACTGTATTTCTTTCTATCCTATTCCACTTCCCATTTATTCTATTTTCTCCTTTGATCCTGTCCCTTTTCAAGTGTTTGCTTCTGACTACCCCCTCCTCCATTCTGCCCTCCCTTCTATCATCCCCTCTTTTCCCCTTCTCCCCCTACTTTCCTGTAGGGTAAGATACCCAAATTAGTGTGTATGTTATGCCCTCCTTTAGCCAAATACAATGAGAGTAAGGTTCACTCATTCCCTCTCACCTCCCCCTTCTTCCCCTCCATTATAAAAGCTTTTTTCTTGCCTCTTTAATGAGCGATAATTTATCACATTCTATCTCTGCCTTTCTCCTTCTCCCAAAATATTCCTTTCTCACATCTTAAATTCATTTTTAATTTTTTGTATTAACTTTTGCTTATTTTTAGTTTACATCACTGATTTCCACAAGACTTTGAGTTACAAATTTTCTCCCCATCTTTCCCCTACCAACCCCCCCCATAACAGTTATCCCACTGTATACCCATTCCCCCAATCTGCTCTCTCTTATATCCTCCCCCATCACCCTTCTGACTTTCTGGTACAGCAAGATGGATCTCCCTATCCCAGTGCCTGTATATCTTATTTCCCAGTTGCATGTAAATAATAATTTAACATATGATTTTAGAACTTTAAATTCTAGATTCTTTCCCTTCCTCCCTTGTCACCCACCC
>CM053588.1:243299091-243354756 GCA_028646515.1 Pseudochirops corinnae
TCCCCTCCATCATCCCCCCTCTCATCCCCTTCCCCCCTACTCTCCTACAGGGCAAGATATCCAATTTAGAGCATATGTCGTTCCCCCTCTAAGCCAAATTCAATAAGAGTAAGGTTGACCCATTCCCTTTTTGCCTTCCTGTTCTTCCCCTCCATTGTACTAGTTATCCCTTGCCTCTTCTATATGAAATGATGGACCCCATTCTGTCTCTCCATGTCTCTTCTCATTCTATTCCTCTCCCACCTCTTAATTTTAAAAGAATATCATCCCTTCCTATTCAATTGATCCTGTGCCCTCTGTCTATATACACATATATACACACACTCCCATATGTATTCATATGCATGTATACCCTCCTATATAGACATATGTGTATGTATACATATATATACATTTATATTCCCTTCACCTATCCTCATACTGAGAAAAGTTTCATAAGTTACAATTCTCATTTTTCCACATTGGCATGTAAATAGTTCAACTTTGATAAATTCCTTATGGTTTCTTTTCCATGTTTACCTTCTCATGCTTCTTGTGTTTGAATGTCAAATTTTCTATTCAGTTCTGGTTTTTTCCTCAAGAATGCTTGAAAGTCCTCCACCTCATTGAATGACCTTATTTTCCCTTGGAACATTATAATCAATTTTGCTGGTAGGTGATTCTTGGTTTTAATCCTACCTCTTTGGCCTCTGGAATATCATATGCTAAGCCCTCAGATCCCTTAATGTAGAAGCTGCAAGATCTTATGTTTTCCTGATTGTGTTTCCACTATACTCGAATTGTTTCTTTCTGGTTGCTTGCAATATTTTCTCCTTTAGAATTTGGCTATAATATTCCCAGGAATTTTCCTTTTGGGATTTCTTTCAAGAGGTATCGGTAGATTCTTTCAATTTCTATTTTACCCTCTGGTTCTAGAATATTCAGGAAGTTTTCCTTGACAGTTACTTGAAAGATGATGTCTAGGTTCTTTTTTTGATCATGGCTTTCAATTAGTCTAATAATTTTTAAATTATCTCTCCTGGATCTATTTTCCAGGTCATTGGTTTTTCAAATGAGATATTTCACATTGTCTTCTATTTTTTCATTCTTTTGGTTCTGTTTTATGATTTCTTGATTTCTCATAAAGTCAATAGCTTCCATTTGCTCCATTCTAATTTTTAAGGAATTATTTTCTTCAGTGAGCTTTTGTATCTCCTTTTCCATTTGGCCAATTTTGCTTTTTTAAGGCATTCTTCTCCTCCTTGGCTTTTTTATTTCTTTTGCCATTTGGGTTAGTCTATTTTTTAAGTTGGTATTTTCTTCAGTATTTTTTTGGGTCTCCTTTAGCAAGCTGTTGACTCATTTTTTATGATTTTTTTGTATCTTTGGTCCAGAAGACAATTGTGATGTTGATGGTGATAAGTGGATGACTGGCATACATTTACTTAATTTTAAAAAGCAATAAAGAGTGAGCTTTTCAAACTCATGTGGGTTCAATGCTTTCTCCCTATGTTTGGCATTTTTACTACCAAAAATAGTAAAAACTCACAACTTCTATAGTCCTTCATGGATTGCAAAAAACCCCATCTACCTCACAATAGTCTCATGAGATAGGTATGACAAGTATCAGTGTTCCCCTTCAACAGATTTGGAAACTGAAGCTGTAAGATATTAAGTGACTTGGCCAAGATCACACAGCTAATGAATGTCTAAACTGGTGATACAAACTCAGGGCTGGCATTTTATCTACTACATAGTGCTACTTCTACTGTCAACATGAAGGATCGTCTCCCATAACAATCATCTTTTTCAGTCAGAAGCAATGAATCTGCCTAGTTCCTTATAGAACCATTGTTCTTTTCATTCTCTTTAATCAATCAGTAAGAATTTATTAAGTACTTATTATGTATCAGGCACTGTGCTAAATGCTGAAGATATAAAGAAAAGGCAGGTCCTGCCCTCAGGGAGATTACATTTTAATAGGGGAGACAAGTACATAGATTGGTATATACAAGGTCGAATCAAAGATAGAGAGTTGAATGCCCAAAGGGCTATAAAATCATGTATACCCTTTGACTTATCAATACCACTACTAGGTCTGTATCCCAAACAAAGGAGATTTTTTTAAAAGGGAAAAGGATCTATATATACAAAAATATTTATAACAGCTCTTTTCTGGGATGTTATGGGAATCTGAAGATCTTCCCTGCCCCTAGGCCCTTTGCTTAAGTGGCTTAAGTGGCTCTGAGAACCTTCCCTGATTTGAAAATATACTCTGCCCCCTAATAGGCTGAATGTGGTCACATGGAGCCTGTGGCGGGAGGCTTGTTCTTCAGGAATGCCCGCGCCTTATTACTTTGTGATTAGGCAGTGGGTCAAGAGGGCTGTGACAATCTCTGATCCAGGAGAAGGCTATATATAACCTGAGTTTTTGCTTTGGGGCTCACTTTGGAAGGAGTTGTGTGATTTGGCCAGGCAAGACTCTGGGAAGCCATTGAGCCACCCGGCTTTGAAAACCCAGATTTAGTGGTTGTGATGGTCAGACGACTGGAAGACTGTCTGCTGATCTGTTTCTTTGTCTGCTTGTAACTTCTGTTTGTAACTTGTGTTTGTATTCTGTTTGTATTCTCTGAAGTTCAGGGTGCTGATTTTTCCCCCTGAACTAGGTAAATGATATATGATTGATTTAAGAATGATTGCTAACCCATTTTGAGTTGTTTACCTTTAGAAAAGCAGATCAAAGAATCTGTGCTAGTAGGCATCCTGGGTATGCTAGGTTGCTTGCTGGGGTCAAAGAATTAGAAATTGAGGGGATGCCCATCAATTGGGGAATGGCTAAACAGGTTGTGGTATGTAATTATGACAGAATACTACTGTACCATCAGAAATGATCAGCAGGATTCTCTCAGAAAAACCTGGAAAGACTTGCATGGGCTGATACAAAGCGAAATGTACTGTGTACAAAGTAACAGCAATATTGTTAAACGATCAGCTTAGCTGTATGAACTTGGGCAAGTCACTTAACCCCAATTGCCCTGCTATTCTCAGCAATACTGTGGTCAGAGACAACTGTGAAGTACTTCTGACGAAAAATGCTATCCACCCCCAGAGAAAGAACTGATGGTGTCTGAATACAGATTGAAGCATACTTATTTTTTAACTTTATTTTTCTTGAGTTTTTTTGGTCTATGTTTTCTTTTGCAGTATGACTGTTATGGAAATGCCTTGCATGACGATACCTGTATAACCTATATGGAACTGCTTGCTTTCTCGGTGAGGGATTGGGGTGAGGAGAGAGGAAGGGAGAGAATTTGGAACTCAAAGTTTTAAAAGCAAATGTTAAAAATTGTTTTTACATGTAACTGGGGAAAATAAAATATTAAATAAATGGAAACAAGAAATAAACATAGGCAAAGAGGTGAAAAAAAGATAGAGTTGGAAGATATTTCAGAGATCATCTAGTCTAGTATCCAACTCTCTCATTTTACAGATGATAAAGTGAGGCCTAAGGGAGTCAAGAGATTTGCTTACAATCACACAAGTAATACATAATCAAGCCAGGATTGGAAGCCAAGTCCTCTGATTTCCTCTCTCTCCAAATGCAGTATTCTTTACACTGTTCTGCCCTCCCTCCCCTAACAGAGAAGACCAGAGGCCTCAGAGGGGAAGGTTCTGGCAGATGAGAGGACAAGGACAGGTTTCCTGCAGGAGGCAGAGCTTACAAGGATAGGCCTAAGGACCTGTAGTTTTTGTTGTTGTTGTTGCTGTTTATCTTTTGGGAGGAGAGAGGGCAGGGCAATTGGGGTTAAGTGACTTGCCCAAGTTCATACAGCTAGTAAGTGTTAAGTGTCTGAAGCCAAATTTGAACTCTGGTCCTCCTGACTCCAGGGCTGGTGCTCTATTCACTGTGTCACCTAGCTGTCCCAACCTGTAGTTCTTAAATAAGCAGTATGTATAGATTTTGAATAAGCACAATTTATTAAAAAAAGAAAAGAAAATGTAGACTGCTAATTGCTCTGAAAATAAAGGTAGATTCTTTTTTGTGTGAGCTACATATTTGTCCACTGCAGTAAAGAAATTTTTCATCCTGTTTTACAATGACCCTTCCAAGAAACAATGGTCATATTGCCTGAGCTACCACTCAAAACCTAGAATTCCACCAATCCACAGATATATATATATATATGTATGTATGTATGTATGTATGTATGTATGTATACATACAGAGAGAGAGAGAGAAAGAAAGAGACAGAAAGAGACAGAGAGAGAGAGAGAGAGAGATTTGGGATGGGGACTAAACCTGGAATTTCATTGTATAAGGAACTCTGGATGAAGATAATTCCTCTCTCAATGAAAGTCAGCACTTCCTCTGTAACTCAAAGTCTTTGAGAGATACCTAGAGCGCTGAGAGGGTGAGTTGCCCAAAGCCATATAACTAGTATGTAGCAGAAGTAGGGCTTGAACACCTGGTTCCTAGACCTGCTCTATATTGACCATGCTACTGTAAAGTAATAAATACACACATATACATTTTATATACATACATACTATATTTACCATTTTTCTTAAATTTATAGATATTCTGAGAAGAAATTAGCCCATGTATGTAGGATTCATTTACATATGACTCACAAAAAATTATTTTGCATTCAAAATTCATGAAATCCTTTATTATTTACTTTCTTTGGGGGGGGAGACATAATAATCTGTCAAAAGTAAATGGATACATAGTTCTAGGACTGGATCTAAACTCAGAAACTGCATGGTTCAAAAGCATTTCTGAACTTTTAAATCATCTGCTATCCTCAAACTCAAAACTATAATTGCTTAACCTTTTGGGCTAAACCATTCCACATTGGGCTCTTATCTCTTTCAAAGAAGAAGCATTAGGAAACTCAAGGCCATCTGTTGTGAGGAGCATAACAAATGCCAAGCCAACTACAACACTCTTCCATATGCTAGGCCCGGAGAGTCTATTTCAAGAACATCTCAGCATTATCGATGCCACTTGATTTACCAGGTTCATTGAGGAAAATGTGTTTATCCAGAGCATCTGGAAGAGCCAGATATACACTGACATTCTATGAATTTGAATGTATTTATCATTAAATTTGTGCTGGGGGATATGTAATTCAGTATCATTCAAGGTTTTCCATCTTCACCAAGCAAAATTTGATCATAAATTCTATTTCCCCTATGATCTGGAAGCAGCAGATTGAGACAGAGACTCAGTAGTTGCCTATCAGTCAATGATATTAAGTATATGATTGATTTCTTTCTAAACCTTGTGACTTTTTTTCTTTAGGAGTGGTAAACTGGGCTATATGTGGGAAGATAATGGATAAAAATCAAGATAGATAGATATACATATATATGTATATATACACACATATGTGCATACACACACACACACCCCCATCTGGTTGAAGTTAGAATTCTGAACACTGACCTTTCCAAGCTTACATCCAATAGAGATGAGAGGACTATGGACATTTGTGTACCCAAGGATATGTTTGTAAGGTGGTTTCTATTGGGCATGTCAGGTCCTAGAAAAAGCATCTACATACAATTAAATTTCATTTCAATTCAATTAGCATTTATTAAGCAATTATATGTGTCAATCCTATGTCAGGCACAAGAGATATGGAGACAAAAGCAAAACGGTCTTTGACCTGAAGGACCTCACATTCTACTGGGGAAAGACAATATAGGCATGCATACATACATACATACATACATACATACATACATACATACACACATACAACATACAAAACTGTTCCTACTCCTCCTACTCAATTTTCAACCTTTTGCACAGTGACTTTCCATCCCCACCACTCTACTGAAGATGTTCTCTCCAAGATTACCAATGATCTCTTAATTGCTAACGCTGATGACATCTTTCTCAAGGATCATCCTTCTTGCGCTCTCTGCAGCATTTGACACTGGTAGCTGGTTCTCCTTCCAGGTCATTTCTTCTTCATAGGTTTGATCACCCTGTCATCTCCTACTTTTTCTCCTTACTGTCTGAATTCCTTTTCATTATTCTTTGCTCATTTGTCATCTAGTTCTTGCCCTCAAACTATGGGTGCCCCAGAGCACTCTATCGTGGGCTCTCTTTTCTTCTTTCACCATACTCTATTTCTTGGTGGCATCATCAGCTGCCATGGGTTCAGTTGTCACCTGGGCCCTATGGAAATGACTATATATCTACCCCAGCCTCTAGTCCTTTAACTGCACTCCAGATAGTTCCAAGTAGACATCCCACAGGCACCAAAACTCAACATGTCTGAAAAGGAACTCATTACCTTCCATACTAAACCCTTCCTACAAACTTCTCTATTTTTTTGAGGGAACCACCACCTTTTTAGTCAACTGAACTTGTAAACTTGGAATCATATTCAACTTTTCCCTCTCCCACACCAACCACATTCAATTAGTTTCCAAGTTATTGATTCTACCTACACGATGTATTTTGCAACTTTATCTCCTGTCAACTCATTCAGCCATCACCCTAGTTCATGCCTTCATAATCGCTCTTCTATGCTATATCAACAGCTTTCTGTTAAGACTTTTGCCTTCTAGGGTGGCAGGTAGGGGAAAGATGGGGAGAAAATATGTAACTCAAAATCTTGTGGAAATGAATGATGCAAACTAAAATAAAATTTTAAAAAAAATTAAATTAAATTTTAAAAATATATTAAAAAAATAAAAATTTAAAAATTAAAAAAAAAGACTTTTGCCTTCTAGTTTGTCTATGCTGTTAGCAAAATAATCTCCATAAAGTATGAAATCTGACCACATCACTCCTCTATTCAAGAACCCTTGGGATCCTATGGCCTCTAGGATAATCCTTCATAGTCTCAATCCAGCTTTCCTTTCCAGGTTCACTTTGTAATATTCCTCCTTTACATACTATGTGTGCTATACCTGGAATTTAGCACATCACCTCCTACCTCTTGCCTTTGCACAGGCTATAATATCCTCATGGAATGCACTCCTCCCTTACTTTTGTATCTTAAGAGTCCCTAACTTCCTTCAAGGTACAGCACAGGTATCATCTCCTATAAGAAGACTTTCCTGATACCTCTCTCCTAATTGGTACCTCTCTCTGTCTTAAAGGTATTACTATTGCATTTATCTTTTTACAAGTCATGTCGTTTCCATAAAGTGAAAACTCTTCGAGAGCAAGGATTTTATCTTCATTTTGTCTTTATAGCCCTGGTGCTTAACATGTTGCCTTGTGTTTAGCAGGTGCTTAATAAATGCTTTTTGTGTTGGAATGGGAGTGGGAGTAATTAGCAATTTTTAGATATTATTCTTGCCAGATTCCAGTAATCTGCTTACTTACCAGTGTCTAATTAAAAGTAAAGGAGAAATTAGAATGCTTTTTCAGCTCTCGAACAGCTAGAATACAGACTTTTAGAACAGAGACATCCAATTCCCTTCTAAGAAGATTGAAAGGACATCTGGGATAGGATGAGTTGATCATACTATTTGATTAGATATTTACTTGATTTGAACAGATTGAGATCAGATATCTAAACAAGAAATAACAAAATCTCCCTAGTGTCCTGAGCTCTAAATAATGGACTTCAAGTGTGTGGTAGAGTCTCAAAGTTCTCTTTTGGGGGTGGGGGGAAGGATACTTGATACAAATAGAGAGAGTTGTTATTGTCTGACTCTTTGTGACCTCTTGGTAAAGATGCTAGAGTGTTTTGCCACTTCTTCTCCAGCTCATTTTATAGATATGGAAACTCAGGTAAACAGGATCAAGTGATCTGTCCAGGGTCACTTTGTGCAAAAAGAGGTAACTACTGGCTTTTTAAGGAGGAGTTCCTACTTCCTTCTGCAAAAACAAAAGAATGGCTGTGAATGATGGTAGGTAACTCAAGATAACATAGAAATTTCACTAGATCAGTATATAGATATGGAGACAGAAGGAGCTAACCAAGCAATGATCTAGGACTCATGACCAGGAGTTCAGCCAGAAGTTTGGTTTTTTGGTTTTTTGGTTGTGTGTGTGTGTGTGTGTGTGTGTGTGTGTGTGTGTGTGTGTAAATAAATTTCCTTTAGGTGTATTATAGCCAGGATCCCTGCAAAAGCACATAAACCTGGAAGTTAGGAAACCTGGGCACCAAACCCATCTCTGCCACTGGTTTACTGTGTGTCCTTGGACAAACCTCTCAGCTTCTCTTAGTTTCAGTTTTCTCATCTGCAAAATGAGGGTGTTCATAGATTTGGAGGTAGAAGGGACCACAAAGACCATCTAGTCCATTTTACAGATGAGGAAACTGAGGCCCAAGAGAGCAAATGACTTGCCCAAGATCACAAAGGCAAAATTTAAACCCAGATTCTCTGACTCCAAAGTCAGTGCCCTTTCCAGTGTCCCACAGTGGTCTGTACTCGCTAGGGTCCCTTCTAGCTCTCAATCCAAGCATTTTTATGAGTTTAAAGGTCTAGTGAGGTTATTCAATACACAAAGGCTACCAGGTCTTTGGGTGAGAACATTAAAAGATAAATTTGACCCTTCATGCCACAGGATTGTTACATTTTGTAATAATAATTTTAAAAGATTATAAAGATTGTCACTCTAGGCTAGTAAATAGGTATTGGGCATTCAAATAAAATTCTAGAAATATACACTGAAAGCAAGCCCCAAAATCTACAATGTCAATACTAACAGATGGAAACTGTCACTGGGTTCTAGTCTCTTTTTCACTACTCCTTAGAAAGGTAACTTTGGGCAAATCATTTAATCATGCCAAGATTCAATTTTCTAATCCAATAAAATGGGTCTAACAATACCAGCTCTGCCCATTTCAAAGGGTTTGTGTGGTGTGTGTGTGTGTGTGTGTGTGTGTGTGTTCATGTGCAGGTGCACGCGCAAGCACTGCATGTATAGGAGAATAAGAGATAGAGAATGAGAGACAGAGAATTAGATGAGATCGTGTACATAATAGTATTTTGAAAACTACTGTGTTTTGTACACTTTAAATGTCATAGGTAGAGGACAGAACGTTGGACATGGAGTCTTGGGTTCAAATCCTGCCTCTGACACTGTTTCTTCAGTTGTAAAATGAGTCTAACAATACTTAGCAGATATTAGAGTTGTAAGAATCTAATGAGATGATGTATGTAAAGTACTTTAAAAACCTTGAAGCATTTATATAAATGCCAGCTACTAGTATTATAAATCATCTTGGGAGACAGCATGATGATAGGGAGCCGGGTCCATAGCCAGGAAGAACTGAGTTCAAGTCCTGGTCCAATACATTCCCGCTGTGTGACCTTGGGCAAATTATCTAATTTCTAATTGCTCTGGAGACAACTCTCTTAGGCAGTGTATAAGGTACAGAGGAGGGGTCAACATCTATTGGTAGAAAGACGTTCTTTATCCAGGACGTCCTTGCATCATTGAAATCACAGGTATAGTCCCTATCCCTATCCCTATAATTAATAGGAACAAAGATCTCTCTGTCCAAAGAAACTTGGGACTTTTTAAGTGGGATCAAAGATTCCTGAGTCTAGGGTCAAACCTCCCTTTTCTCTGTAAGAGGAAAGAAAATAACTCAGGATTTGGGAAGGTAGCTACAAGAATTACAATAGGAATTAGAAGCATTGAGGGAGAGATTTTCTCAGGTAATGAAGCCAAGCTGACAGCTATTTTTGTAGAGATAATAAAGAAAAAAGCCTGTATCTGAAGAGACAGCTGTCAGGCATAAGAGGGAAAGGGACAAATATACAGGGTTGAATGACCTTGTCCAGGAAGTCTAGAAAATCTTCTCTGCCAGCTTTCAAAACATAACATAGAAAGGAGGAGGTTAACTAGTCTTGGATCATTTAAAAATAGTTTTCTGGGCAACACAAGGAAACCAAAATGGGGAGAAAGGGGAGAAACAAAGCCAAATGGGGCTCATTTGATATTCTTAGGACACTAAACCAGTAGAAATTCTCTAGAAAAAATCTAACTGAAAGTTAGAGAATGGAAAGGGAGGGGATGGAAGAGAAGGGAGGGTCAAAAATTTGGGACTGCCAAAATGGTACATGACAGGAAGTTGCTACTATTGCTGCAGGAAAAGAGAAATCAGCAGGATGCGTTCACATTGAAGCTACACTTCTCCCTGGCTTAGCACTCCTAGTCTCACATACGAATATTTGGAGTTTTCTGCTTATAACCAGGAAAGTTCTTCCAGAAAAAGCATATGTTTCCATGACTTATGAATCATGACATTTTATTTTCTTCATCAACATTATTTCAAGTGTTGTTTTAATAAAAATGGACTGAAGCTTATCTGTGTCCAAGCAAATTGTACATCACCAAGTGATTGTTGAGGAAAGTAACCTCATTTGCATTTAAATTCACTTTTAAAATAGAGAAATTCTGCCACCTCCTGGACAGAAACCAGAGAACCATGTCTTAGCAACCAATAAACACTCTTTAAGCCATCTTGAATGAAATGAACATTCATTTTAAACTTTATCTTTAAAAAAAGGAAGAAATTTGGTTAAAAATTTTTGAAGGGCAGGACCAAGAAATATCTGACTTATCTAAAATATCATATTGGCTCTTGGGCATGTTTAATTAAGCAGAAAACAACCTTTGACTATATTATAGAAAAAAGCTTTCCTTTTAGTTTTTAATCTTTCCCAAATTATTTCTCCATGTACATTCATATCTATAATCTAGCATTCATCCAAAGAAAGATTTTCACACGAACTACCAATTACTTATTTCCTATAATTGCATTTACTGACAATACTTCTATGTATTGAATAAATATAAAAATAGAATTAAATGGCCACCAGAACAAGATGAGATCTCAGTTCTGATCGAATGAAACTAGCTGTAAAAGCACAAATGGAAAGCACTGCATTCATTCCTAGGGCTTGGAGCACTTAACTAAATGTAAATAAAGCCCTTGAAAATCCAGAGATATAATAATTACCAGTCACAATGGCTAGCAAATGAAGATATTTAAAAGGATATTTTAGGAATAATCAGAGAAAAGCTGTAGGAAGATGTAGCACATTACCTGGATTTGACAACAGAGCTTAGATGTGCTTTCTGGTCTTGAAGGAGCTTAGCCAACTGTTTCTGTAGAGCCAAATCCTTACCATGGGCTTCTTTAATAAATGGGTGCTCTAGGAGATGTGTGACGGACGGGCGCTTTTCAAAATCCTTAATAAGACACCTGGTTAAAAGACAATAACAACAAAGAACAATATTAGCTATCCAGTTGTGTGTGCTTAAACCAAGTGTTTGAAAGAAGATGCTATTTCCTTACTAAAATATTTTACTCCATAGCATTTTTTAAACTAATATCCGGGACAGGCAATATTTAATTTATTACCTGGGTTCCTTTTTTAAACTAGCACAAATACTATTTTAACTTTAAAAAAAATACAATATGTTGAGAGTTAAACATTATTTTCAACTATTCAAAATATTCTGTACAACAGAAGACATAGAGAGAATTTTTTTATTACTGAATTGAAGTTCCTTCAAATAAATGTTTTCAGTTAGAATCTACTTGATCAGTCTACCCACTAGATTTCAGCCACAAAGAGAATGGGGTGCTGGCCCTCAGTGAAAAGCCAAAATATAGAAAAAGACAGTCTCCTTACTTGATCTTGGGAAAATGCATTTAGGAATCTTCCAGCAAAGAAACCAATCATCGTAGGGCAAAGTTCACCCCTTGATTTCTAATGGGCTTCTGAGGGAAGCCCATAAACCTGAGCTCTGAAAAATGACTGTCTGCAGTATAACTCAGGTAAATTGGAATGAAATAATCCAAAAGAGAGGGAGGGGGGAAACCCCACCTTTTCAAACCAGTGTAGCATCTAAGCTCCTCCTGTGGCTAATTAGTATAACCACCTTTGTGTTTCACACTCAATAGCTTTTTAAAGAAGACAATGACTTAAAATTGCACGTTTCATGCCCTGTGCTATTAAAGATGATTTTGACACGAGGAAATTTCTGGTGAGACTGACTCTGATGAATATCCTCTCTAATTACCATGGCATTTCCACACTGAATAGCTAGCTATATGAAGCAGTTGCAACATATATGCTTTTAGACACTTCAAGATTTAAACACAGTGGTTTTGGGGTAAATCGTAGATGCTATACTGCAATAAAAATTTGCCCTAAGCTGTCTGACATGCTATCAACATCTAAAACAAAATATATTGTATGTTATGAAATTCATTGACAAATTATTAAACATCTTGCCTCATCCTGAATATTTTTGAGAACATTTAAGTACAGTCCCTACATTAATCCTTTACCAGTAAGCTTACAAAAAGGCTTTTGCCATGTTCACTAGAACTGAAAGATACTCTGTAAATTTCTCTGCTGGTCATTTCTACAATTGATCAAGGGAAGATGAGTTTTGCGGGTTTTTTTCCCCTCCTTCCTATCCGTTAAAATAGTTTTCAGCTAGGAAAATCAACAGAACCTAGATTATCTCCATTCTGCTGACTGTGGGGCTATAAATACCATCCCTGGCCCTTACCAAAAAAGAAATCAATCATTTGACTTTTACAAGTGGGGGGAGGAAGGTGTTGAGGAAGAGGGGACCTCTTTAATAATTAGCATGTGTGGTTGCTTTGAAATTTTTTTTTCAATTTAAATTTCCTCCTAATTCTTTGCAGGTCTGCCTACCACATTTATACTCTGCACAACAAGGCTTCAAGGAGCCATTATTTCATCAGTGTATGGATTGCAATCCCTTTGGAATCCAGGCTTCAAGAGTAAATGTGGGTGAAAAATCCATGAGTCTATGGTCAAGCTGGTGATGAGCTTCTCAGCACTTAAATGGACTAGTCATTGAATGGCAGAGCTATGGCCCACCCAGTCTGTTATTGGGCTGATTCTCAAAGACTTTCCAGACTGGGAAGGTCTGCCAGAGATTGTGTTTTCCTTTATCTTGGTGCCCTCCCTCTGATATTACTTCCAATTTTTCCTATCTATAGCTTGTCTGTACATAGTTTTTGCAATCTCTGCATGCACCAGTCTCTCCCATTATACAGTGAGCTGCTTGGGAGCAGGAACTATTTTTTGCATTTCTTTATGCTTAGCAGAGTACTTGACACATAGTAAGTACTTAATAAACCTTGTTGACTTGATTTAATTTATATTTTCCTGGTGGGAAAAAGCCCTTGAGAACTCAGGGTTACCTCTGCCCATGGGAGGAGGATTTTAATGGAGACTATGAAAATGAGAGGAAAAAAAATTAAGCATATTTTTCCTACCTGGAAAAGTTCAGGTTGGAATCTGGACCAGTGATTTCATTAGTATACTTGGACGACATAATCCTCTCTACAAATTCAGGTCTGTTCCTTCTTTGCAATTTATAGTCTTAGAAAGCTGCCTAGAGCACTAAGGGATTAAGTGACTTGGTCAGGGTCACATAACCTGTTAAATGTCAGAGGCAGGATTTGAACTCATGTCTTCCTGGCCCTGAGGCCAGTTCTCTAGTTACATAAAGGATTTAAGTCCAAGTTTCCATGAGAGACAGAGGATCACTAGCAGTTGAGGGAAATCAACTTCAAGAGGTGAAGGTAAGGCAGAAGTGAATTGCCAGCATGGTGAATGGCCTGGACAAAGACACAAGGATGGAATTCAGAGAGTCCTATGAGTGAGCAGCAGGAAGAGGAGCAGTTTGGCTAGAACTAGAGCCTGGCTGCTTTAGGGTCCACTGCTTTAACAAAGCCTTTGTCTCCAAGTACATTACAATAAGCCATTGGCCACCGTGTCTTGTGTCTGCCTCCTGGTTTCTAGCAGAGTCTGAGGATGGGAGAAAAGACAACTTCGATCACAGCATACAAAAGGAGGAAACAAAAAGAAGCCTCCTTCTAACACTCTCTTCTGGGTCTATGCCAGGGGGCCAGCTGCCTTACAGGTGAAACTACCATGTGACAAAGGCTATTTCATTCGTCAGTAACTAATCCTCCTTGGATAGAGTAGAACATGGGCTAATCTCCTCCTGAATTCCATTCTTAGGGTATTTTGGTACAGTTCCAGGATGCAAACAAAAAAGTGTTATATCTTGTTTTAGATTTTTTAAAAATCTCATGGAAAAGCAATGCCACTACTATCATTTTTCAAGAGGGAGCCATTTCTCAATACCCTCTCCCCCCACAAAACAAACAATCAATCCTAGAAATAGGGAAGAGGCCTTGCGGATGAACAGAGGATCATAGACCTAGAAGTTTTAGGGACCTCAGAGACCATCGAATCCAACCATTTCATTTTACAGATGAGAAAGCTGAGGGTCAGGGAGATTACCTTGCCCAAGGTCATAGAGGTAGTAAGGATCAGAAGCAAGATTTGAACCCAGGTCCTCTGGTTCAAGGGCTAGAATTATTTCCATTTTGCCACATTGCCCCTCTGAAAGGGGGGAGGGGGAGAAAAGCCTGAGAGAAGTACATCAGCTGAGGGCCTCTTAAAGATTTAAGGAAGGAAGAAAACCGACAAAACCCCTTCCTGCCTTTATGCATAGGGACCACAACCAAGAGGTTTACTTTAGTTTTACCAGGTGTGTATGTAAACAAAACTCTGCTCATGAGAATAACAATGACAATGATGATAAGTAAGTAGTATTTATGTAATGCTTTAAGGTTTTCAAGGGGCTTTTTAAAATACCATTTCACTTTTTTTTTCATAAAAATCCTAGGAGGCAGGTTATATTATTATTCCCATTTTACAAATAAGCAAACCGAGGCAGACAAAGGTAAGATGACTTGCCCAGGGCCACTCAGCTGGTAAATGTTTGAGGTGAAATTTGAACTCAGGGCTTACTGACTCCAGGCCCAGCAGTCTGTTCACTGCACCACCTAGCTACCACTGTGGTGAAAGACTGGCTCACTGTGAGAGATTTGTACCTTTGGAGCTATGAAGTAAAAGCCGAATGTCTAAAAGTTACAAAATGGAATTGTCATGTGTATATCCAATGGTGCTGAAGGCTTGTTTCCTGAAGGCTATGAAGACATCAAGCCTTCAGACTCTGGCTAAGAAATCTGAATACTCTTTTAAGAGACTATAAACGTATAGAAACAGGAGGTGGGCTAAAGGCAATATATCATTCTTCTGATACTTTTAATATTCGTTGTTGTTCAGTCACATCTGACTTTCTGTGACCTTATTTGGAGTTTTCTTGGCAAAGACACTGGAGTGGTTTGCCACTTCCTTCTACAACTCGTTTTATAGATGAGGAAACTGAAACAATTAAGTGATTTGCCCAGGGTCACACAGTGAGTAACTGTCTGAGGTCAGATTTGAACTCAGGTATTCTTGATTCTAGGTCTGGCATTCTATCTGTTGTACCACCTCGCCACTCCCACTAGTAATGACTCTCACTTTAAAAAGCTTTATAAGGCTTATAGAGAACTTCACTCACAATACTGTGAGGCAGGTGATATAAGTATTATTCTTCTCATTTCACAATATGATCACACAGCTAGTAAGTGTCACAGCCAGGATTTAAACTAAAGTCCAATGTTCTTTTCACTCTACCTCAGAACCTATCAGTTAACAAAGAAACAAAAAGCTGTAGCCTCTGTTAGGAACAGCTGTCCAAAGATGAAAATGGATGCTGGGCATGCATTAGGGCATAGTATGATATTTCAAAATATTGTTCCATTTCATTTTATTCATTCCTCAAGCATTCCTTGAGTACCTTCTATGTGCACAGCATTAGACACAGTCAAGAAAGTGGAGGATACAGTCTATGCCCTTGAGGAACCTAGAAGGAATATTCCTACATGAAACCTCTGGGAGAGAAAATGCAAGATTATAGCATTTATCTATAGTTTATCTATCTATGGCAAAGCAAGTCAGTATGGGCTGGAGTCAATCAGAGTCATGATCTGAGTTTTAATGGGAATTATGTATAAGGATGGGTAGAAAGGAAATAGAAAGGCGCCCCACGTTGAGGGAACAGCATGATCACAGGCACAGCAAGGGGAACATGGAAGATATGTATATCTGTATGTATTTGCATTGATAGGACTGTCTTGGATCCAGTCATTTAGGCAGTAATTTGCCTTTGCTTCTACAAGTGCCTCCTCTTAGAAGAGCGCAGAGCTCAATTTGTTTTAGTCCTTTTGCCAAATTAAACAAGGATATTCCTTTTCCTTTATTAACAGCAATGCTGCTGCTGCTGCTAGCTAGTAAGCATTCATATGGCTATCCTTTGGGGAAGCACTTCCTATGGAGAAATAGTCAGCCACCCTCATCAACTGCCAACTAACTGCTCCACATAGGGCTAGCAAGCCCTCCTAGCTGATGCCACAGAAAACACTGAGGGAGAGACAAGAATCATCATGTACCAGACAGGTTGAGCCATCATGATCACCTTGACCACCGTCTCCCCTTGGACCCTGAAAGAGACAGCAGAGGTCCCTGAACCCAAGAACCTTTGGAATAACAATGCTTCCAGCTCAGTGTCCTCAGTCACTATCCTGGGAAGCAGCCCCCATGGAGACGTAACCTGAAAACAGCTCCTGCAGGTGTTACAGCTACAGCTACTGAAGACCCAGAAAAAAAAGTTCTTTCCATCAGAGTCCTTGGCACCATCAGACAGTTCAACATCAGAAATTGGCATGATTTCATCAGTGGAAATGGCATTAAAGAAGAGACATTAACATCTTCTTTCCCACTTTACCCTAAGGACTCTTCCATTTTACTTGAAATTGAAACCTTCTGCTTTGTGTTGTTTCTCCCATTAGAATGTGAGCACCTTGAGAGCAGGGATAGTTTTATTTTTCCCTCTGTATTTCCAGCCTTAGCACATTGCTTTGTACATAGTAAGCAATGAATAAATGCTTCATTCATTCATATAGTACTTGAAGATTTACAAAGTGTTTTACATATATTATCTCATTCACTTCTCACAGAAACCCTGAGAAATGGCTATTATTATCTCCATCTTCCTGAGGATGAAGCTGAAATTGAGAGAGGTTAAGTCACTTGCCTAGGATTACACTACCTGGAAGTATCTAGGCAAAATTCTGAATTCAGATCTTCCTGATTCCAGGTCCAGCTACATCACCTAGCTGTCTCCAGGGACAGTCTAAATTGATGATAGAAACCCATACCCATTCTTCAGTTCATCATTTCTTCTGTGTCCACCTGCTGGGGGGCGGGAAGAGTGATTTGATGGGTGGGGGAGAGAAAGAATAGGTCTTCAGCTTTCCTAGAAGTATGTTCCCAAGTTGACAGCATGGGAGATAGGCCACAAAAGATGCATGGACAAACTTGTCTGGTGTCTTATGTGAGACTGTAGAAATGATGAAGCACCCATACACTTTTGATTTTCCTGATAAAGAAGGAATGGCACACACCAGACTGGGTTTGGGGGACACAAGGTTTCCTATTATGCATTTCCACCTTTTAATATGACCAGATTGTCTTCCAAGATGTTGACTGCCTAAAGGTATCTGACAAATGTTTATCTCTTGCAATGCAAAAAGGGTGTCATCTAGTGTGGAGCACATTACTGAAGAAATGGCAAAATATATTCTCTGTGGGTGCCAGCTCTCTCATCTGACTGAGGTGAGGTGACAGGAGAGACAAAGGTTCATGCGGCTGTCATCTCTCCTGAGATGCCTGTAGCAAATCGCTCATGCAGAAAAGTAATGCTTTCTGAACCAAGGGTATGCTAGGATCAAGGCTATTTATTTGCTACATCCATTCAACTGAACTGTCTTCCAAGGAAAGCTAGAACAAGGAATTCATTAAGTGATGACAACAACTCTCAGGTTGAAAGTAATGTGCTACCTTGCCCTCTGTCCTCTCATTGCTCCCACTGTAACTGATTCAGACCCATTCTTCATCCTCAGTTGATTGGTAGAAGTCTTTGTCCTGAAGTCTGTGGTTCCACTTGAAGGCAAGGTGCATAGTGAATAGTACACTGGATTTGGAGGCAGGAAGACTTGAATTTGAATCTTGCCTCAAATACCTACCATCTGTATGATACTGGGCAACCTACTTAATGTCTCTGAACCTCAGTTTCCCCTACTGTAAAATGACAATAATAATGGCACCTATTGCAAGGATCAGATGAGAAAATATGTGTAAAGTGTTTTTCACACCTTAAAGTTCTACATGTCATTTATTATTAAAATAAGTTACAATGCCGGATTGCTGAAAAACTACTGTAAGGTATATACCGAAAGACTATAGATTGTTAGAGCTACAGGGACTTGTTAGTAATCACGTCCCCATTCATACTTGGTGCCCTCCCTTCATGGTGTGACACATACTCCTGGGAATGACAAACACATGATGGGCTGCTTGAACATGAAGAAAAAATAAGAGAGGAAGCAAGAGACACAAATACATGCTGGCCTTGATGAAAGTCAATCTATTACCTCATTTGAATTTCTAGTACCTTCCATCATGCTTTCTTGGCTGAAAATTAATTCTCAGAATTCATTAGTGTCACCACATTAAACACAGGTTGCAGCCATTTGCTGCTCTCTCACAGCCTGGCTCCTAAGCACTGTTTCCACTTTCCCACAATTACCAGCCAAAGGAAAAAAAAAATCCAAAGCATTTATTAGCAAGGAAGAGCAGGCACCTCCTTGCAGAAGGAGCCAATGGCAGCCGTAGATCCTCTGGCTCCAACATGATAACATTGTTGAAGAAACAGCAATTCTATCCTTACAAACTGCCATTTTATTACAAAAAAACTAGAGTTCTAGAAGGAGGAGGGAAGCAGGGGAGGAGGGGGTGGTTTATCAAGAATCAGTCAAATAGGGACATCTGACCAAGAAAAAAAAAGCCGAAAATGCTGAGGAATGCAATAAGACGACAATGGTGAAACTCCTCATTTATTAAGCACGTAGGGGGAATGTGGATAAGACTCAGAATTCATGCCTTTTTCTTATTTTCTTTCTGATTTTCCTACTGAAGGCTCCTCAGCATTCTAAAATAGCTCCATTCATACTAAGAAAAAACATTACTGCTGTATTATTGTATTACATAAAGCTCCAGCTCCAGGGATCATCAAATGGAAGAGGGAGAAGAAGAAGACCTAGTCATTAAGGAGAGAATGTCCTCTAGGGTCTACACTCACCCTGTCTCCCTCAGTATAACAGTTCACCGTGCGTTCTGTTGCAAAGTAAATATCCCTTCTGGAGAGTAGAGCTAAACTGTATGTCAGTGTTTTTATAGCTACCCTGAAAAGACAGGCTCACTGCCCCAGTCTGAGGGATTAAAAATTAAATAAAAATTAATATGTTTTTAAATTTTTAATAAAAATTAGACAGTTGTGTTTAAAAATTAATTATTTTGCAAGTAATAAGCATTTTTTTCTCTTTCCCACCTCCCAAAGAAAGAGAAAACCCTGTAACAAATACGCTCTGGCAAACAAACAAACCAAAAAATGCTTTATTTTGGCCCTGTCAGCTATGCATGTTCTGTAAATACATTACCTCTCTCTCAGGAGGTGGGTGGTTTTCTTTATCACTGACCCACCAGAACCATAGCTGAACATTGTACCAATCAAATTTCTTAAGACTTTCAAAGTTGTGGATTTTTACAGAGTTTGTGTCATAGTATAAATTGTTCACCTGGTTCTGCCCACTTCACTCTGCATTAACTCACACGAATATTTCAAACCATCCCCTTCGTCATTTTTTTTGATACGACAGCATTTCATTACATTAATGTGCTATAATTTATACAGCCATTCATCTTTTGATGTGAACCCTCTTAATTTCCAGTAAAGAACTGGAAATGACAAAGAGGCATCACAAAAAGAGATGCTAGAAGTATTTTTGTTATATGGATCTTTTTCCTCTTTTTTTAATTTTTTATTTGATAGATTTAAGCCTACTCGTGGTATTTCTTTATGAAGTTGTGATTTTGCCAAGCTTATATAAGTAGTAATAAGCTCTAAGGTGCAATTTAACTCCAGGTTCTCTGATTCAAATTTTTTTCCCCTCTTTCCTTGATCTCTTTGGAGTAAGGACTCATAATGGCATCACTGGGTCACAGGATATTAACAGTTTAATGACTCTTGAGTCATAGTTCCAAACTGATTACCAGAATGGTTAAACTAGTTCACAACTCCACCAACAGTGCATTAATGTACCTGTTTCCCCACAGCCCCGCCAACATTTATCACTTTCCTTTTTCTCAACTTTGCCAATCTGATGTACATGAGGTAGAATTTCAGCATTCTTTTTAATTTTAATTTCTCTAATTAATAGTGATTTGGACTATTTTTTCATATGGCTTACAGAGCTTGGACTTTTTTTTCCCCCTTGACAATCTATTAGGTGATTAATCTTAAAGAAAACTGAATGATTGCTTTCCCTTTTTATAGTACATGTGTGAGGGTCCTGGAACCTCTGACTGCAAAATTCTCACAACTTCTTACATAGGCACAACTAAGAGAATATAAAAAGTCTCAGGAGCCAGACAGGTGGTACAGTGCTGGACCTAAAGTCAGGAAGACATGAGTTCAAATCCTATCTCAGGCACTTACTAGCTGTGTGAGCCTGAGCAATTCACTTAATTCTTTTCTCCCTCAGCTTATTACTACCTATATAAGCTTGGGAAAATCACAACTTCACAAAGAAATACCACGAGTAGGCCCAAACCTATCAAATAAAAACTCTGTAATAACAGCCTCTACCTCCCAGGGACCAGATGAGATAACATTCGTAAAGCATTTTGCAAGTCTTCAAGCATTACTTAGATGATAGCTATTGCTATTTTCATGTTGTTGTCAAGCTCTACCATCTCTAGGGGGGAAGTGGGAATACCCGTACAAAAGCTAGAGAGGCTGTGAGTAAAGATGTCAGCTGCCATCTTCACTGAGATGCTAGGGATGCCAAGTCCACAGAATAGACTGAAACAGGAAACTCGCTATCATCTAAGAATTGAAGCTCTCTTAGAGGGAGTGTGGTACAGGAGGGAACAGCTGAACCTACAGGCAAAGGACTTGAGTCTGAATCCTCCCTCTTCTACTCACTACTTCATGTAACATTGGACAAATCATTTAACCATGCTGAGACTCAGATTCTCATGGTGTTGATTACTTTGATTGTCTCTTTGACTTCTACAACTATGATTATATGATCCTGAGAATATTTTCCATAAAAGACAGCATGGAACAGTGGGCAGAGAACAGGGTTCAGAGTCAGCACGCCTGGGTTAAAATCCTACCTCTGTCACTTACTATTTGTGTGACATCAGTCAAGACACTTCTATTTTCTGGGCCTCAATTTCCTCCTCTGAAAAATGAGAGATTGGATTAGAGTACCTCTAAGGTACCTCCAGCTCTAAAGTCTATTATTCTATGATCCTGGAAACTGGATAGACACACAAAGGGCAAGCCAATCAGAACTGAAAGATCTGGATGCTCTAGGGAAAACACAAGGATTGTATTGGAGCTAGAGAGAAAACAGAGAGAGTCAAGAATATAAATTCCTGAGGCTTGAAGTCAGGAAAATAACCTTGAGGCCCAGACAGGATACAGCATCTGAGATGCTATGGTCTCTCTGCCTGTTTGTTCTTGCTAACAGAGATGGGTCACATATTCAGACATGAGTAGACCAGTCTGGGAATCATTCTCATGAGCAGTCCACCTCTTAGCAATATGACCAATTTGGTCAAGCTCCTTCTTCTTTTGACAGACAGACAGACACAAAATGGCACCTCCACTTATTCTCAGGCTTTTTTTTCCTCTGGGAACACAAAGACAATATAGGTTTTCTTTACCCTAGTGATCAAGGCCTTGCAAGTGTTTTATTTTTTTTTTGTTTGTTTGTTTTTGTTTTTGTTTTGGCAGTCTGGTGAAACCTATAGATCCCTTCTCGGAATGTTTCTTGCCTACATTCATAATTGAAGTAATGCTAAATTTTAGGTAGAGGTTAGTGAAAATAAAGACATGAATTCTTTACAATTCAAGTTAATAAATAATAATATAGATATTATAGATAATAGATAATAGTATCTATATATAGATATACAATATATATTATATATAATATAACAATAGATATGTATTATACATGTAATATAATAATAGGTAATAATATCCATAGTCCCTTTGGTGGTTCATGGACTTCAGGTTAAAAACTGCTGACCTGGAGGCAGGCATACAAAATCCCAGGAACCCCAGTGGGAACAGAAAAGCAGACTTTGAAAAGGATGATTTCCTCAAATTATATAATCCTTCATAGGCTTTCAAGCTGCAAAAATACCCACTGCATTCACCTTCTAGAAAACTCAGAATTGGGATTTAGGAAGGTATGGTTGCAATCAGATCTCCAGTATCAAAGGAGGCTAACTGCTTTTAGTCAGGATAGCAGCTGATGAGTTATGTCTCAGCTATGCCAAACACAAGCTTCTTTTCAGTGCACATCTTTGTTTCCTCCAGCATCTCTCAACTATGATGCCCGGTTCCCTTGACAATACCAGAGTGGGCATGGCTCTAGCTGAGCACATGAAAGGTTGTCTATATCTGGACAAAGCACATTGTTCTGGAGGGCATGTCCTTGTTATCAGCTTCAAACTAACATCTCTTCTAGCTGCTGACAACCAGGTAAAACCTTAAGAAGGTAATTTCTGAGAGACTGTCAAATAACTTGAGATCAACAGAGGAAACCTAGCACCTAAATAGGACAGGATATTGTTCTAAAGATCATCTGTGGTGCTAAGAAGTTAATGCAGCTTGAGACTGGAGATGACAGAAGGTAAATCAAAGAATTATAGTAAAGATCTATAATCCAACAAGTAAGGAAAGAGGATTGGGGTTTTTTTGGGGGGGGGGAGTGAAGGGACCTTTTTAAAATCTATGGAACTATTTTCTCCATATCGAAATAGTATTCAACCACAGAAACTGTCAGACTAAGATACAGATATTTCTATTTTTGGTTCTGTTCTACGGTTTCTCCAAACAGGAGGAAAGTAAAAGAAGTACCCAACCTAAGAATACAAATTGGGTTCAGGAGAGCAAATTTATTCCTACTTGAAGTAAGTCAAGATAAACACAAGAGAATCATAGCACACAAGACAGAATGACCACAACAATTCAACAGCTCATACATCACCACTAGCATAATCAGTTGAAAGGCCAATATCCAAGCCTCAGTGGGACATAGACATATTTTTGCAAGGCTAATAATTTGCCATTTCACATTTCACTTCTGTTAAAAGCTTAACCCAACCATCTTAATCTTCCCTCTGTTGGTCTCTCCTGGATGCCTACTGTTGGCACCAACCCATTTCTACTGCTGTTTAAGCACTCTCTCCCTCCCGCTGCTTGGTTTCTAGGGAAGGGGTCACTGGCAGTTCCTGCACTTCAATCTCTCTAGTCTATACCTTTAGAAGTTTGCAAGTTTGGTGGAGGAAGAAAATAAGCAATGGAGGCAAGATCAGCAGGGAGCAATACTGGTCTGGTTAGTCACAATACTGCAGAATTGAACCTACACTCTACGTAGGTAGCCACCACAGTCTTAACATTAAATTAAGGTAGAGAAACACCTTCGGTCCTAGCTGAACTCAGGTGTTACCAATTGGGAAGTTGTAGCTGAGAGGGGTGCCAGCCAAAACCTGTGTTTTCTTTTAAAGAATTCAGAATTTTGGAAGAAAGAATTGCTTTGGGAGGGGGAGATCAGACAGCTAGGTGGCACAGTGGATAGAGACCTGGGAATGGAGTCAGAAAGACCTGAATTCAAATCTGTTCTCAGACACTTACTAGCTGTGTGACCCTGGACAAGTTATTTAACCTCTGTCTGCCTCAATGCCCATCTGTAAAATGGGGATAATAATAGTACCTATCTCCCAGGGTTGTTCTGAGGATCAAATAAGGTAGTAATTGTAAAGCTCTTAGGACAGTGCCCGGCATATAGTAAACACTAAAGAAATATTGTTTCTTATTCATTCATTTCTTACTAAACCATAGGATCACATAGTAGAAAGGGTTTTAAAGGCCATCCGGCCCAGTATCCTCATTTTACTGATGAGGGAGTTAAGATTGTGAGAAGGACTTGTCCAAGATCACACAGGCACTAAGTGACAGAGGCACAACCTTCTCCATTCAAGTCTTGTGTTCTTTCCATTCCACATTGTTCTCTCTGTGATGAGTACACTTCTAGACACGCTGAGTTTAAAGTGCCAGTGGAGTTGTCTATCAAGGAGTTGGAGATATGGGACTCTAGTTTGGGGGAAAGATTAGGATACAAAGACTTGGGAGGCTCCTGAATTCATCAAACCAGAAGAGATGGCCATGAAAGAAAGTATAGAAAGAGAAGATAAGGGGGCTCAGAAGAATATCTTAGGGGATGAAAGCTTACAGACTGAGAGAAGGCTAGGAAATGATCATACACAAGTAGGAAAGGAATTTGGGAAAGGAGTTGTGTCACAGAAGTCAAAGGATGAGAGAATATGCAAGAGGAGAGGGTGGATAAAAGGGTTAAGGTTAAAAAAGAACTGAGAAAATTCAACTGAATTAGTTATTAAGGGGGCTATTGGTAACACTAAAAAGATAGTGGGGAAGTCAGATTACAGAGGGTTGAAGAGTGAGTGCTTGGCAGGAAAATGGTGCCAATGAATGAAGACTATTTTTATTTTAGCAGTGAAAGAGACAATAAAAATAACACATTAGTTTTAAGTCCATGGGGGATGGGTAAGGGATGTTTGTTGAAGGATAAGGTACACCTTTGAAGTTGCAGGTTAACATCCAGTATCTGGGCAGTAAGTGAAGCTAAGAGAGGGAATGGTTGACTAGTCAAGCTCTTAAAAGAGATGGGAGAATATGAGATCAAGGTCACAAGTATCAGGGTTATGTGTTCCAAGGGGAAGGGTCATATCATCCTCTTAGCAAGAGGTAAAAGATGAAGGATAGTTAGAGATGAGAGTAAAGGATACCAAGAAGCTCATGCTGGATGGTGATAATCTTCTCAGGAAAGAATGAGGTAAGGCTCTAGAGTCTGGGGTAGAGTTGACTGATTGAGAACAGAAGATAAGATTTGGAATGCTTGTGTCTGGTAATTGACAGACATTCAGGGCTGAGCAACAACTTGTTAAAAAAAAAAAAAGAAACAAACTTTAGAGCTGGACAATTTACCAGAAACTTCTGCAATTTTAGTTCCATCATCAGAATCCTTGGGCATTACTATTTTTGAAAGTCTGGCTAATTTCCTTGATTTAAAATCAATTTCAATTTTGACAAACAATAATGGCCTGTTTCACAGTCCAGGCTCAAGTACCTGGAGGGCATGAATTCTAATTCCACTCCAGACACAACCTGCCCTCTTAGACTAAACAAATCCACAACCCTCTTTATTTCTTAATTATCTGTTTCATTCTATCCTTTTGTATCTGATTGAAACAAAATAATTGAGTTCAACCTCAAAGCCTACTATGTGCCAAGCACTGTGAAGGGCACATACAAATGGAAAGACCCAACATTTGTCCTTAAGGGTACTTAAGAGCTTAAAATGAGCTTCTGACAAGATAAAATCTTTTCACCTAAAATGAGAGAAAAACATGAGGCAGAATAAAATCAAGTACCAAATATGAAATATAAATAGCAAGGGAAATATGGGAAAATCAGAAAAGGGAGAAGTCAGTGAGGGGCAGATTTGTAAGAGAAAACTACACTGGCAACTACTGATTGCTAAAACAGGAAGGGATCCTATTAGAGATGATCTTATTTAATGCCCGTGGGCCTAAGAGTCAAATTTATTTTATTAAAAGGCTTCTCCATCATCCGAAAACCTAGTTAGTACCATTCTAGAGCCAGACCAAAGGTTCCAGACTTCAGATCTAGCAAGTTCCTTGAGGGAAAGGACCACCTACTTCATGGAATTACAGAACATGGAAGCTGAAAGTGACCATTTAGTTCTAACCATATGTGAACAAGCTAGCTCAGTTACTACCCTCTTTGTGATTGTGGATAAGTCATTTAATTTCTCTGGGTCTCAGTTTCCTCATTTATAAGATGATAGGATTGAACTGGATGACCTTGAAGGTACCTTCTAGCTATTGCTATGATTCTCCCTTTCAATAACATACCCAAGAAGTGGTCAGACAACCTTTGCTCAAAGACCTACAGTGAGAGAGAGCCACTTGACCTTCTACAACAACCTATTCAATTTTTCAGTACCTCTAATCATTAGGAACTTTGTCTCCACATTTCTTTCTTTACGACTTTTACCCATTGCTCTTTGCTTTATCCTCTGGAGCCTGGCAGGAAAGGTCCCTCTTCTATGTGACAGTCTTTCAAACACTTGAAACTAGATATCATATCTCCTTCCCCCAAGTCATCCCTTCACCAGTCTTTCTAACTCCAGTTCTTTCAACTGACCCTCACACAACATGATCTCAAGGTCCTTCACAACACTGGCGGACCTTTTCTAGATGCTCTCTAGCTTATTAATATCCTACCTAAAATGTGGTACTCAGAACTAAACACAATATTCCAGATTGGGTCTGACTAGGGTAAAGTGTAGTGGGACTATCGTGCACAACATTTGATCCCTTGACTCACTGGGCATTCTTCTGGCCATCTGCCATGCTTAGAACTCTCCTTTCTCATCTCTACCTCATAATTTCCCTGGCTTCCTTCTAGTCTCAGCTAAAATTTCACCTTCTGCAAGAAGCCTTTCCCAATGCCCAATAATGCTAATGTCTTTGGCTTTCCTCTGTTGATTACGTCCAGTGTATCTTATATATATTTATCTTGTTTGTACTCAGGTGTTTTACACATTTTCTTCCCCAATAGACTCAAAGTTCCTTAAGAGCAGAGGCTTTTACTTTTCTGTATATCCCCAATGCCTATCACAGTGCCTGGCATATAGTTGGTATTTAATAATGCTTGTTGGTCAACTCTCACCTCCCTTCCCTGGTCCTGGACGCCAGGCCCCTAAGGCAGTCTAATTTTATATCAGCTCTTTTGTCCACCATAATGCATGAGACATGTCCAAACAAAGACAGTACCTAGCACAATTTGGTCCTTTAATAAGTACTATACAAGGTGAAAGATTTTTAATGACTATACTGTTCTGTATAAGTTACAAAGAATATCAGGTAGTTGAAATAAAATTGGTCTTGGAATACTTAAAAAAAAATAAGTACTATATAAAATGAGCAAAAAGAATTCAGGAAATTTAAGATATTCTATTTTTATTAATATGAGATGAACCAAAAGTTACTGGGCATCTTATGTTAAAGGAGCTGACAGGTCCTGTGATATATGCTTACAGTCACATGGGGATATTTTTAATGGTTATTATGACTTAACTACCTATAGAAAGAATGTGTTTATATTTATGCTCAGGAACTCTGATAAATACTTAATCGCAAAGGCTCTTGATTTACTCCTAAGCCATCATTATCAAGAGCACTGACTGGATAAAATGCATGTGAAGATTTGGACTTGCATGCTACAGAGAAAATGATCTCATTGTTCAAGGTTCTTTTAGTGTAAAATAAATCTTACATTATTTTGCAGATTCTAGCTGAAAATGGATAGGCAAAAGTAAATATAGGAATCATATCCAGCAACAACTAAAAGCAGGTGGTATCAGCAAAGGGAAAACACTGCAGGAGAAATTAGAATACAAAAACAAAAATGAATCAGTCCCTGGCCTCAAGGAACTTACATTCTACTGGGGGTGGGGGAGAGGATACAAGATATACACAAATAGGTAAATACAAAAGTATATTCCAGATAATACAAAGTGATTTCAAGAAGGTGATAATACTAAAGGAAGCAGGAAGATCAGGGAAGGTCTTGTGTAGGCCTTAGCAACTGATTAGAGCTTTGAAGGAAAAAAAAGTTTGTAAAACCATACTATATCATTGTTTGGTTAATCACTCATTTAGGCCATTGTTCCTTTGGAACTAAGTGGCCCCCTTTACCTGATTGGTTCACTTAACTTTGAGTTTTCACAGAATGAACTAATCAACATTAATTCCATAATATAGTCTATATGAGGCAAACAAAGCAACAGAAGAATGTTTCCAAAAGATTGTTGAAAAAAAATTTTGAGGCAACAATGGCCTCAGTAAGAACACTAGAGGTAGCGATAAGATATCATTTACGCTGTTAACTGGGCTAATGAATAAGATAGCATTGAGATACAGCAGTGTCTTTGCTAATATACAGTATTTTTCTTAATGCTGTTTGGTAGCTCTCCGTAAAGTAGGCTTCACTTCCTCTTTGGGCACTCAGCTATGAGAATATTCATTGACTGTATTCCAGGAAGTTGTTCTCTTTACAAAGATGTTAACCAGTGAAAAATTACCATACAATCAATCAGCACCTTCTATATACCAGATACTGTGCTAAGGACTGAGCATCCTTGACTACAAGATAACGTGTATACATATAAGCATAGCCAGAATATATACAGACTACATACTAGTTTGTAGAAGAAGAGTTCTGGAGACTGGGTGAATGACAAAAAGCTTCTTTTAGAAGGTAGCACTTGAGCTGAGTTTTCAAGGAAACCAGAGATTCCAGAAGGTAAGAATAGAGGAGAACCTGTGCAAAGTCCCAAAAATGAAAAGCAATGTGGTGTGAGAGAGAGACAGAAGGCTACTCTTGGGGGTGGCTAGGTGGCACAGTGAATAGAGCACCGGCCCTGACTTTGGGCAAGTCAACTTACCCCAATTGCCCCTCCAAAAAAATAAATTAATAAATTAAATAAACATTTTTTTTAAAAAAGGAAGGCTACTCTGGCAAAATTGTAGATCGAGCACTTAATATATGTTTTCTGATAATGATAATGATGGCATTGATGATATTAAAATAAATGAAATTTGTATTATGTTTTAAAGCTTGCCAAGTAGGTTGTTGCTGTCATTTCAGTGATACCTGACTCTTCAAGACCCCATTTAGGGTTTTCTTGGCAATACTGGAGTAGTTTACCATTTCCTTCTCCAGTTCATTTCATAGATGAGGAAACTGAGGCAAACAGGGTTAAGTGATTTGCCCAGTGTCACACAGCTAGTAAATATCTAAGTCCAGATTGGAACTCGTGAAGATAAGTCTTCCTGACTCCAGGCCTGGCACTCTGCACACAGAGTGCAGCACAGCTGCCTCTCAAAGTACTTCACATACATCCATTTGAACCTTCTGCATCCTGGGAGAGGTTAAGTCCATGGTCACAGAGCTAGTAAGTGACAGAGGTAGAATATGAAGACAGGTCTTTCAGATCACCAAGCCCATCACCCTCCTGACTACACTGCAATGCCTCTTGGGAACCAGTGCCGTAAAGATTATCTAAGCAGGCTCTTTATGGCATTTGACTAAAATATGTGATTAATCAAATGGTGGGAAGAACAAAAGGTTTGGCTGAAATTTTAATTTCATATTCTTTCTAGTCCCAGTTTCAGCTGACAGAAGGTCATTATTCTCAAATCCCCACCAAGATGGTCACCAGGAGATCCCTTCGTTGATCTTCTCAGCAGAGCAGTTTAGAATGGAAATAAAGTGTGATGCCTGAACTGTTCTCCAGAGAAATGGTTCCCTTTCTACCTAGAAGGAAGCTGCAGTACCAGGAGGGAGAAGTGCCATCCTGTGCTTTCAGACCAAGAAATGAAAATTTGCTCCCTAGAGATGCCAATCACCTGGTGCCTTTCACAAGCACTAAATTTTCTTAAAATATTTTTCTTTTTTAGGAAAGGAAGTGAATAAGACACTAACTGCCAACGGGAGCTTGGGGACTCCTTAACAGTCAATCATTGACATGATGGAGCAGAACAGCTCCATCTATTATATCAAAGTCTCATCGGAGACTTTAATCCTTTCTGAAAGGAAATCTCAGCCTGGAGACCTTAATTTAGCAAATAATAGGGATTCTGATTAACCACTGCAAGGAGAACGGTTCTGAAGACAGACATCATGGGTAATGAATGCTCTGCAAGAAAGTGGACAAAGAAGAGAGAAAAAAGTCCCATTATGCCAAGGAGATAAACCCTTTGGGCAGATTCTAAGTGGTTAATTCTCCATTTTCCTTTCTCTGTCTCCCTAACCTCCCTCCCAATCATATGTACTCTACCCTTCCAAGTGTACTATGCTGTGTTCTAAGCATTAAGCTGGTATTAGCCTGTCACATGTATCAGACAGGGGCAGCAAAGGAGCTATTTCATCAACTCCACATACATCAATGATCTGCTGGTGATGTGAATATCCTTCTCTGGCCCATTTGCCTAACGCTTTATTCCTATTGCTTTTGATTTAGGCTTTGAATGAGGAGCAGGAAGAGAGGGAAAAGGAGAGGAGAAAAGGGAGGAAGGGAAGAATGAAGGGAGAGAGGGAGGGAGGGAGGAAAGGAAGGAAGGAAGAGAGGAAGAAAGGAAAGAAGGAAGGGAGGGAGGGAAGAAAGAAAGTGAGAGAGGGAAGGAGGAAAGGAAAGAGAAAGCAAGAAAGGGAGGGAGGGAAGGAAGGAAGGAAGAATGGAGGGAACAGAGGGAGAGAAGGAAGGAAAAGAGGAAGAGAGGAAAGGAGGAAGGGAGGCAGGGAGAGAGGAATGGAGGAAGAGAAGAAAAATAAAGTGAGAGAGGGAAAGAGGAAAGGAAGAAGGGGAAAGAGGGAAGGAAGGAAGGAATGGAGGGAACAGAGGGAGAGAGGGAAGGAAGGAAAGAAAGAAGGGAGGGAAGAAGGAAGGAAAAAAGAAAAGAAAAAGTAAGCCCCTTTTTTTCTTAATAGAATGCAATTTGACAGGAGAATCCTGGGTCCAAAAGAGAGACCTGTGCAGCTCTCTAGGTGGGATCCCATTACTGCAGTTCAACAACTGCATACTGTGAAGCCAAGGACATGTAACAGGTTAAATGGGTCATGGGTTTCAAACTTGTGTGCTTTAATAAATCACATATATTTTAGCCTTCCTGCTAGTAATATCAGATAATGAGATGAGTGATTGAATGTATGACACAGTGGTCAATTATCATGTGGATGATATAAATTCTATTGCACTAAGCACATTTATCTCTGTATTGATCTGGCTTTGCTAGCAAGGCTCATAAATTACTAGTCTCCCATAACCATATGATAAATACTCTAATAACAGAATGCCACCAACTCCTGTTTTCTCAATAAATCCCCTTGCAAGCTGCAGCTGGAAGAGGAAAGAAGTAGCACAAAACTATGGGCTTCATTTTATTTTATTTTTGACTGAAAAAGACAAAAGCACGTGGGGGACCTGCCAAATATTATACACATCAAGGGCCTCTACCCTGGGAGATCTTGGGAATGTGCCAGGGACACTCATGACTGACCTTTTGAAGAATACTTTTACTTGACTAGAAATTCACAAACACAATAATTCTCTTTTACAAAAAAATCTACCCAATATTTGTTTGTGCCTCTCTATGAATTATATCTCTTAACTGTAAGATTTAGAGCTAGAAGTGACCCCACCAGTCATCTCATTCACCCTTCCTACTTTACAGATGAGGAACTGGGCCCTGGAAAAGGAGACTACTTTCCCACCAAGAAAAAGGAGGGTTGGGATTCAAACCGTGGCATTGTGCTAGTGAAGAGAGAGCTGGACTTCAGAGTCAAGAAGATGTGAGTTGTTATCCCACTTCGATATTTACTACTTGGGTAAACTTGGATAAGTCACTAAACTGCTCTGATCCCCAGGTTTCCTCTGTATAAAAAGGGCATATTGATACCACCTACCTCACAAAGCTATCATGGAGATCAAAAGAAATTATGCATGAAAAATTCTTTGCCAGCTTTTAAGGGCCATATGAATGTAAACTATTGTTAAATTCAACACTCAGACTCTAGATCCAACTCTTTCTACCATGTTGTTGTTCAGTCACTTCAGTCATGTCTGACTCTTTGTGACCCTATCCAGGATTTTCTTGGCAAAGATACTGTCATTGGTTTGTCATTTCCTTCTCCAGTTCATTTTGCAGATGAGGAAACTGAGGCAAACAGAGGTAAGTGACTTGTCCAGGGTCACACAGTTAGGAAGTATCTGAGGTCAGATTTGAACTCATGAAGATGAGTCTTCCTGACTCCAGGCCCAGTACTCTATTCACTGAGCCACCACCTGGCTGCCATATCATACTTTTAAACAAATTCTTAGCTTTCTTGGGCTTCCCATCTGTGATAAGTGATGCCACTTCACTTTTACATCATGAGATAGCAAATATATAGATTAAATGTTTCTGGGGTCCCCAGGTTCCTTCCACTCACCATAGGCCACAAATAAGCCTCAAAATGGCAGTGCTGTGAATTGGAAACAAATCATAACATAAAGCTGAAGCCTTTTCTTACCTATATGGAGGACAAATCATCTTTATATAGAGAGAGGGCAACCCAGAGGCTGGACCCTTACATGAACAACTCTGCTTGGCTATCCCAGGTCCCATGTAAAACTTTAAGGGCCTCATCTAACATCTAAGATTCTTGGTCCTTCACTTGAGGGCACCATCACTGATCTCTCAAAGTCCATGGAAAGGGCTAACTCCAACAAGCTATGGCAGTCAAAGCAACTTAGTGCTCCCATCAAAAATAAATCCCCTCAAAAACAACAAACAAAAACCTCAGGATAGCTGGTTGGTATTTTGGTGACATATATTATTCTTAATTTTTTTTTAATTAAAGAAAACCTAGTTTCCCTCCCTCCTATCTCTCCTCATTCCTCCCTCTTCACTGGGGAGGGAATCAATCAATCAATCAATCAACATTTATGAAGTGCCTACTATGTGCCAGGAACCGAGCTAAGTGCTGGGGATACAAAGAGAAGCAAAAGATAGTCCCTGTCCTGAAGGAGCTTGTAATTGAATGGGGGAGAAACTGTCCAACACATACGCATTGTCAAGCAAAACAAAACCTCACATTGATCATTTCCTCTGTGTGTGTGTGTGTGTCTGTGTGTCTGTGTGTGTGTGTCTGTGTGTCTGTATGTGTGTGTTCCATTCTGCAGCCTGAATCTATCACCTTTCTTTCTTTCAGGATGTGGGTAGTTTGCTTCAACTTTGGTCTTTTGGAATCATGGCTGGTCACTGTGTTGATCAGAGTTCTTACATCTTTCAAAACTGTTTATCTTTATAGTATCACTATAGAAATGATTCTCCTGGTTCTGCGCACTTCACCGTTTCCATTCATGCCAGTCTTTCCAGTGAGGTAGGTTGTTGAGTGAGTGCTTGACTGAGCAGGTGGAAGAGAGAGAGAAGGTGACCCTGGGGAGCCAATCCCCATTCCACCAAGAAGGTGTGGAGCTGGCTTGCTGTCTGAGAAGCCAGACTTCCATCTTTTCCAAACCACTAGATTTCCTACAATGTGTGACTGCACGAGGCACTCTAAGTATCCTCTCAAAGCATAAATTTCTCAGATCTCTCTTCACCAGAAAGATGAGATGATATTTCCTTGGCTCTTTGAACCTGATTTCACAGGCTCCTAACCTGATTTCCATTAGCTGGAACCTAATTTCTTTTAACACATCCTAATTTGGTCTGGGCTAAGTAGAAGTAGAAACCCTATTTTAAAAAAAAGCCTTCCAGTCATCAGGTATTCAGTGGCTTTCAGTATCCCTGGTAAGAGGCAATAATCAGTAACAGATATAGAGATATAAAGTCTAGGAAACAGATTCCTGAAATGATCAAATAAGCCTATTACAGAGTGCTCAGGTTATATAATGTGGACCCCTAAAGAGGTACAAAGACCCATAGGAGCTAGGTGATTAGAGAGGAAAAAATACTGGACTTGGACTCCAGAAGACCTGCTTTCAAATGTGGCCTCAGACACTTGATAGTCGTGTTACTTGCAAGTCATTTAACTTCTACCCCTCTTAATGTCCTTGTCTATAAAATGAGAATAATAATAGAACCTCCCATACAGGTTTGTTGGGAAGATGACATGAATGAAAGTTCTGAGTGTTCTGTTCTTTCCCTTACTACTATTTATTCCCATTGTTATATAATGAAGTAAGAACAGATTAACCCTTGTTGTGAGACTAACCCAATATTCTCCTTTGCAATGCCGAGTAGCTGGGCAGCAGGAAGAGCCTGAGCAAAAAGGAATATCCAAGCATCTCATGTGATGCAGAGAAGCAAAGGTAGCAGAGGAATGATTTCTGCCCCTGAAGATTACAAACCATTTGAGTAACTCTGCTATAATGTTTTATTGACAGTTCAAGGTGATAAGTAGAAGGAGTGAGCAGAGAGAGATTTCTAACCTGAACTGAATAAAAATCTTCTAAGCTGGAGATATTTACAAGCTTGTCTGAGAAAAAACGGAGAGAGGAATGCTTTCCTTGGAATCCTCTGCCAGTATATATCTGGGTTCTCCTCTTAGACATGCTTCTCAGAGAGTTAGTATAAGTCTCTTTCAAGGAGATCAGTCTGGGCAAAAGTTATAGTTGGGAGAGGAACCTAATTCCACTATCCACCCTATCATATTACTTGTGGGAAGACTCAGGCCCTACTTAACCTTAACCATGTTTTATCAATCTTCATTCCCTAAAAACTATATATGTATTATGTAGGTATACACACATATATGCATACATGCACACATTTACATACATATATAGATATGTTTGTATATATGTATGGTTAGTTGGTTAGTTGGATTTTTTTTTTGTTTTTTTAAACAGACATCCTTGCAA
The DNA here is from genome assembly GCA_028646515.1 of Pseudochirops corinnae. Lineage (NCBI taxonomy): Eukaryota > Metazoa > Chordata > Mammalia > Diprotodontia > Pseudocheiridae > Pseudochirops > Pseudochirops corinnae. The sequence continues at coordinate 243,333,669 of CM053588.1, forward strand.
AAAACAATTATAAGGTTCCTATCAAATGACTGGCCTTCTGTTACTTAGTCTGATGGTTAAAATGTTACAGGCAAAAGACCCCAGGAAAGACTTGAGAAATGCCCCCACTCCACTGACACTTGAGGTCAATGTCTGATATTCATTTTGTCTACTCAACACATACCAGATTTGGAGGTGTAAGAAATCATAGAACCATGAAGATTATTAAGTCCAACTGAAATATATATGTACATCTATGAAGATATATCTCTATCTCTATACTAATCTATATTTATGTCTATATCTGATTTCATCATGATCATTGTTGTTGTTATTCAGTCATGTCTGACTCTTCATGACCCCTTTTGGGGTTTTCTTGGCAAAGATACTGGAGTGGTTTGCCATTTCTTTCTCCAGCTCATTTTACAGATGAAGAACTAAGACAAACAGGGTTATGTGACTTGCCTGAGGTCACACAGCTAGTAAGTGTCTGAAGCCAGATTTGAACTCAGGAAGATGTGTCTCCCTGACTCCAGGCTGGGCAGCACTCTAACCACTGTTCCACCTAGCAGCCAAGCTATAGCCTAAAAGAATAGAGTACTAGGTAACGAATTGCATGTTATCTTTTTAACATTCTAACTCATACACATGTATAAATGAGACAATTAGAATGTTAAAAAGATAATATGTAATGTTTCCAATATTCTTTCTTTGCACATTATAGCTGATGACTACCAAGAATACACACAGTGTGGTATGGTGCAAGGAATGTAGAATATAGAGTAAGAAGCTGTGAGTCCAAACCCTGGCACTTATTACCTGTGTGACTATTTTATACCTCAGTTTTAACATCTGTAAATATATACATATTAGATATGACATACTTAATGTTAAGTGACATTATAATTAATGTCATTATAATAATTAATTGTAATTATAATGTAATTAAATGATATTATAGGAAGGAAGGGAGGGAGGGAGGAAGAAAGAAAGAAAGAAAGAAAGAAAAAGAAAGAAAGAAAGAAAGAGAGATTATCATCAAGATCCAGTCAGGATGTCACCAAAACGATGGTCGCAGTTTCAAACCTGGAAGGGGGAGCAATTATAGTTTGCCCCAGCATGGTTCTTGATGCTGAACACTTCTCTCAGCTTAGAATATATATATATATAGATATATCAAGGAGTCTCAAGTGGAGACAGAGTAGGTTGTTGCCTAGTGGTGTGATTTGCACGACTCTAGAAAGTACTCATACTAAAAAACTGAAGTTCTTCTCCCCCCTGGGACATGACAGACTTTGGTTATTTTTCCATTGCCTTATATCAGTCACAGAATTAGAGAACAATAATAATAAGCTAAACTGGACCAAAAATCCTCTCTATAACATACTCAGGGTCATTCAGTCTATGCTTAGAAACCTCCAGTGAAAGGGAAACCACTACCTCCTGAGACAGCACATTCCCCTTCTGCATAACTCTAATTTTAGGAAGGTTTTCCTAACAACAAGCCCAAATTCACCAAATTCTGCAGTTTTTATTCAACATTCTTAGTTCTGTTCTTAGAACCAGGCAGGACAAGTCTTATCTCTTTTCCACTTGACAGCTATTCAAATACCTGAAGACAACTATCACATCTTCTTGTAAGTCTTCTCTCCAAGCTAAACAGGATCTTCAGTCTTCTTATTCACTTGGTCACCTACTTCTGGATTCACTCTCATATGTCTGAGTTTTTTCTACAACATGGTGTTGAATGCTGAAAACAATACTCCATATCGGGTCAGAAATGTGCATAGCACAGTGAACTATTACCTCCCTAGTCCTGAATACCTTCTGCTCCAGGAAGTATTAGCTGTGCTCATCATCTCCTGAGAATAAATACAAGATTTAAAAGACCAAGAAGAATATTTGGGGGAGCTTTGTCAAATATCTAGCTAGAGCATTTATCTTTGCAAAGTATTTATCTGATGCATAATTGAGACAGTTGCTTGATTGCCAGACTGGCCCTTGGCTTATGAAAGGTCAAATCATAGAAAGAATACTAAGGAGGGAAATAGAAGATCTAGTCTTGGCTCTGCTTTTAACTACATGTGTGACCTTAAGCACCTTTAACTATTGAGGAATTAGCTCCTCATCTATACAATGAGAAGGTTGGATTGGATGACCTCTAAGGGGCCTTCTACCTCAGAAGCTCTTGTTCTATGACTTAATAATTTTCCTTAACAGACTGCAAATCTTTTGGGGGCAAAGACTATGTTGTTTCCTTCATCCTTGTATTCCCTACACCTAGCACAAGAATTTGTACATAGTGTTGTTCCATTGTTTTTCATTTGTATCCAGCTCTTTGTGATCTCCTTTGGGTTTGTTTGGGTTTTTTTTTTTTGGCAAAAAGTGGTTTGCCATTTCCTTCTCCAGGTCATTTGACAGAAGAAGAAACTGAGGCAAACAGGGTTAAGTGACTTGCCCAGGGTAATACAGCTATTAAGTGTCTGAGGTTGGATTTGAATTCAGGTCTTTCCTAGATGCCAGTAGCAGAGGACTAATAAATATTTATTTGACTACCTACTGGTTGTGATTACAGTTAGGTGATACAGTGGATAAGAGTACTGGATCCTGCCTCAAACACTTAATAATTGTGTGTTTTGGGGCAAGTCACTTAACTTTTCTCAGACTTACCTTCCTCATCTGTAAAATGGGGGTGATAATAAAGGTCTTTACTTAAGAGACTTGTTGTGAGGATCAAATGAGATAACATATATAAAGCACTTCACAAACCCTAAAACATTATTACAAGTGTTAGATACGACTGTATGTGTTGCTGAAACTCCAGTAGGGTGAAAATTAACACAGGAAATAATAAAATCTATCTAAGATTAGAATTTATTACAATCTACCACAGTAACATACATCTGGACTATTTCACTTCCCCCCCATAGTCAATGAGAAATCTGTCGTATTTCTTAGATTATTATACACATTGAGTCATTTGTTGTTGTTTTTCCCCCCCTAGAATTGGCATCATCCTCTTTGTTCACCTTCTTTTCCTAGCTTCTGTTCCTCTTCAAAACCCAGGCAAAGCCTGGTTCTCTCCCATCCCCGAAAGTCCTGACATTGCCTGGGAAGATATCACATCCTATGGCTGTGGTGAGGTATTTGTTTTGTAGAAGCAAGCTCCAAATCCTGCTGAGCTACTCCTTGGTTCAAATTATAAGAAAATCTGATATCCAGTGGGATAAGAGAGATTACAAGTGGGCCTTAAGTGAAAACAGAGTAGGGCCCTTGGAGTCTTTATATGATCAATTAGGTGATCTAAATTAGAATCTCATCGGGGAAATTCAACCTTGAAACACATAGTTATATCTGAGCTTCTCAGAAAACACTTACAGAATTCCAAATTTTTACAATTAGAGAGCAATCTAGGTTGTATTTATACATACATTTGTAAAATTACATGTTAGGGGAACTCATTTTTTTTTGTATTTTGGGTTTTTCCCTGTATTTCTATTAATTTACTAATTCCCTTTAGCTCAAGAGATACTAATTAATTCAAAGAGCCATAATAGCTAATCATTGGTCAAATAAATTTTAAAAGGAGAGAGAGTCTGTCACTGGAGATACCACTATTCATTTTAATTAAAATTGCAAATTTATGAAGTAATGTAAATAAAGGTTATTGTATCCTTCTGCTTCAGGAAGTATTAGCTCTGCACACCGCCTCCTGAGAATAAACACCAGAAGATTTAAAAGACCAAGAAGAATATTTGTTGGAGCTTTATCAATCATCCAGCTAGAGTATTTATCTTTGCAAAGTTTGTTATTCACTGACATTGCTGAAAGCCAGGGAGGAATTAAACATCCTTGAAACACAAAACAAAGCTAGGATACCAGAGCTGAATTGCTGACTTGAGGGGAGATATGATCAATACATAGAAAACAAACAAAATGATGTTTAGTTTCATATACATTCTGGCTCAGAGGGAAAGAAGGAAGGTACTAAAGCTGAATTTCACTGCTAACCAGAGGAATAAGTTAAAAGCTCACATTCTGAGTAGTTGTAGAATTTAAAATAATCCAATTTTTAAAAAAAATCCCAGTAGCAAAGTATTTCTGTCATTTGAAGTGCTGGTCAGAAAGGAAGAAAGTTATACCTCATAATTTAATGCATAAATTTTTTTGCACCAATTCTGACTCTGGTAATCTAACATGTCAACACAGGCTGCTCTTAGTGACTAGAAGATACGCCCAAAAAGATCAAAGTCTTTAAGTTGGACATCTAGAGCATAAGGCAAGTGTGGAGTTCCTGAAGGAGATCTGAAGCAGAGACCATGATGTCAAGCATAAGAAGGACACTGCTAAGGCAGGGGACAGGGTAAGATTGGACAATGGAGGAGTTCATGTAAGGTTTAGGAAAGACTGGATCCCAACTCTAGCACTCACTGGCCATCTTCTTCATAGGTGCCTTTCAGGCAAGGAACACAGAAGAGGGAGGGCACTAGGAGAAGGTGTGATAGTTATCCTCTTCCTCACCCCCAGGGATGTGGAGAGAACATGATGTAGAGAAAGATACGACAGTGACAGGACCATTGAGTGAGGCAACCCAGGGTCCAGACAATGTGAAGGTTTTCCAAGAGAGGAACCATGCATATAAATTACACTTCTGTGGTTATTGTGTATGTTGCTCTCTGGGTTCTGAATAACTCCTAAGGACTCTTCCCATGTTTCTGGGAGTTTTTCACATCTGTCATTTCTTACGTTACAATAATAATCCATTACATTCATAAGCCATAGTTCGTTTGGCCATTGCCCCAATTAATGAGCATCTAATTTCTATCTAGTCTCTGCTAAATTTCTGCTCTGTGGCACTAAGTTCCAGCCACTCCACCCTAGATATAATTCTGCTTAAAGAACCAAACTACATTACACACTGGACAAAAAAAACTATCACTTTCCCTTTGATGTACCAAATCCCACTATTGGACATGTACCTCAAGGAAGTCAAAGACAGAAAGAAATTTCCTACATGTAGCAAAGTATTCATAGCAACATTTCTTTTGTAAGAAAAAAGAAACAAGAAAGAAATTAGGTGCTGATTAATTGGGGCAATGGCCAAACAAACTGTGGTATAGGAACGTAATGGATTATTATTATAATATAAGAAGTGAGAGATGTGAAAAACTCCCAGAAACATGGGAAGTATCCTTAGAAGTTATTGAGAACTTGGAGAGCAACATACACAATAACTACGGTAGTGTAATTTTAAATGACAATAACAAAGACAACAGAAGTCAGTCAATTCAGTTTAACGGTAAAGCCCAGGTAACTGGGTCCAAAGGACAGATGGCCTAACACATCTCCCTCTTCTCAGTAAAGAGGTAGGAGACTAGGAATGTTAAATGACATAAATACTATTTATTTTGTAACAAAGAAAGGTTAAATATGAGGGAGGGAGTAGAAGGGAGTCCATGGAGAACTATCTGTATTATATAAAGAACAAATGGCATCAGTAAAACTAAAAGAAAAAAATCTTTATTGTTTAATTTTTATAATACAAAAGTCTTAGACAAAATAAGGTCAGAATCGGCTTGCTGATAAGCCCCAAGACATTTTAGAAAAACAACAGGAAGAAACCTGGGGACAAGGCAAAAGTAGCCATTTTGTTTTTCAATTCAAAGATAAGCAATAACAAAGAAAATGGAGAAATCTGCTCTGGACTGGGGTGTGGCAATGCAGAGAAAGAAGGCTACCATTGCTATGATAGGATCAAAATTAAAACCTTGATGCTGAATGGAGCAGGGCTGTCACTTCTGAGGTCTGCCCTGGTACTTGCCTAGATAAACTTGTTATGCAAATGGAATTAGCCAACAGGAAACCAGCAGATAAAGAAATTGCTATAAAGCCAACCACTTCTCATAGAAGTGACAAAAAAAAACCTCAGGCAGGCTCCTAGCCAGGATAAAAGGCAGTATGGAATTATAGGAGTTTTGCTTTAAATTTATGTAACTAAGCTGTCAGGAGTCATGCATTGACAAATGCATAACTAACACATATAAATGAGTCAATTATCACTAATGACTAAGGGTTGGAACTAAAGAGCTTGATGTTTTCATTATTTTATTTTAAACCCAGCAACCTGGTTTACTAATGGGATTCTAGATTCACTTTTTAAAGTATGTCCTCACCAAATTAAATGTGCTGGAGACTACTAACCAGCAAAATTCTGAGGTTCATCTCAGGGCAACCCTTTCCTAATGATACTTAGCTCATTCCTCATCTTGTGAGGTGAGACAAATCTATTAAAACTGGTCATCTTAACAACTGCCCATCAAGCAGCTGATGTACTGGAAAGAACAAAAGACTGTCAGTTAGGAGCTCTGGATTCTAGACCATTCACTGTGTGACCTGGGGCAAAATGTTTAACTTCTCTGAATTTGAGTTTCCTCATCTGTAAAATGGGGTGGTTGAACAAGATCAGTGCTTTTCATCTAGTCCAGGGCAAATACTAACTCACAAAACTTTTACTAGTGAAGGTCCTTCCTTCATAAAAAACAAACAAAAACCTATATACTTCAAAAAATAAAGTGGGAAGAGAATTGGCTTTGGAGTCAGAAACGGCTTTAAATTCCATATTGTGTTTCTTATTCCTTGCGTGACCATGGTGTAGACAGCCTCCTTCTTAGCCTATCTTCATGGAGGTAGATAATAGATAGAGGGACAGGCAGACAAAGGCGGGGGGTGGGGTCAGTGGGGGAAAGGGAGAGAGAGAAACAAAGAGAGAGAAATGATGGATATAGGTAGATGTAGGGAGGGAAGAAGGAATAAGAAATAAAGTCTTCTAGATTTTTTTCCTCTTTCTCCTTGTGTCCTGCTTCTCCTAACTTGGCTTCTTCCTTTTCCACCACCCCACTAAGAGCCCCTATGCTAAGGTTTCAAAGGTCAGAATACATTTATAATAATTTTACCTGACTACACTATAGTTTGGTTTGGGGGAAAAATGAACTCAATTATCTCTAAAGGTCATTCTAGCTATAACAACAGTCTATGGTTCTATCTTTTGGTTCTATCCTTCCAAGATTATGAAAGGATCCATTTTTCTGTGATAACTGGTCCAAGCAGAAAACATGGCTGAAATTGACACTTCTGTTCAAAGGGCACTAGTACAGTGATAGCGGAGCTGAAAATTGGTACAACCATTCTGGAAATTGTAAGATTCTTGAAATCTTATATATAACATAAGGAGGATAAGGGCAGAAAAAAATTCCATATATACTAAAATAAACAATTTTATGTAGCCAAGTACTTGGAATGAAATAGATGCCTATCAAGAATGACTATGTAAACAGTAGTACATACAACATTATACAATGCAATATTACATAATTGCTTTGCTCAGGACTAATTCCTCCTTTGATCCACCCTTCCTTTTATTCTCCTCTCTTCATTGTCCCCTTTCCCTCCTGTTTAGCTGTTAAACAAAAGTATTTCTGTACCCAACTCTGTGTCTATGTGTTTTTTCTTCCCTCCTCTGACAGGTCCAGATGAGAGGAAGGTTCAAGTATCAGCTGTTCCTCCAAACCTTATTTGTTTGTAGAACCTTCTACTTTTCCATACTAATTATGTAAGATAATTTTACCTCTCCTTCCTCTCCCTCTCATCCCTCCACCTACCATGTTCCTCTTCTCCTTTATCTCTATTCTTCTTTTAAAATCATCAAGATAAAAAAATTGAAAAAAGAGAATTTCCCATCATAAACATTCCTTTTTCCAATTCTTACAATGCTTTTTGTCTATATAAAATATGTAACCAAACTACGTTGAGAAGAAAATATTGTCTACATGGAAGATTGTATAAAAGTTGGTACGTAATTCGGATGAGAAGAATCCTTGAAATTCTTTAAGCCATGTCGTTGTTTTGTGTTTTCCTTGAATGAACATATTGGTATTAAATAACCAACATATTATTCAGTGTTTAGACCTATTAATATGCTTATGAAGCTTATTTATATGTGTTTTTTGGGAAGTATTACCTTTTAGGGAAAGTTATAATTAGATTTGCTAGCAAAGAAGGAAACAGAATATGTTATTCTCCTTTATGATCAGACTCAAGATCCCAGATCCTGGATATTTGGGATTACCCATACCCTCTCCTATAAAATAATTATAATCTATTCTATTCTATTCTCTCTCTCATTTTCTTAAACTTTTAATTTTAATTTCAATAGGGGGATTGGGGAAGGAGGGAGCATCTGGTGAGGCCCTCTGTTAGACAAATTTGTCTCACATGATCATTTGCCAGCCCTCAAACAAACCATGGTCTAGCTGTTCTCCTAATGGGAACAGAACAAGCCATGGGATGATCTCCAGGAAGAGGTCAGCCAAGGGAGAAGAATGATTGAAGAGAATTTCCAGATCCTCTGGTGTCGATTATTGTACAACTTGTATGCTCCTACCTTGGTGCATTACACAGGACCTAATTCTGTTACACATTTCATTGTGGTTATCATTCTCATCCCAACTCTCTGCTAGACTCCAGTTTTATACTAAATGAATATTTAATCCAACAATCACTAGATTTTATACTAGAAAGACAACTATCCCAATAGTTTATGAGTTCTTAGAGCTTTAAGAAAGTTAACCTAATGATTAGTCTTGGGCTTGTTGAGGTGGGGAAAGGACTTTCTGTCTCTCCTGTCATCTGTTACGCACTGATTTTTGTCAGCCTCAGTTGCCTTAATGTATTGACTCCCTGTTCCATGTCTGTATCTGTTAATATGTGTATATAGCTAAAAGACAAACAAGACCTAAGGACAAAGACTTAGAGGATGCATGAAGGAGGTTGCCCAGTCTGCCCTACCTCTCAAAGTGTCCACAGGTTGGCATTTCAGTGTGTGTCTTATTTCCTGGATACTACAGTTATAGAATTTGTGCAGTGTATTAAAAAAAAAAAACTTTAAAAAGTTTTTTAAATAAAATAATCAAAATAAAACCTTTCCTACACCTCTATCTAACTAGACCCCCTCCACCCCCATGACTTCTGATGATGATCGGGTTCTTCAAGAATACATGCATCACTGTGCCATCACCCCATATTAGAATATAAGTGGTGTATACATGTTTAGTCCCTTATGATTTTTATTCATGTTTATCTTTTTATGTTTTTCTTGACTAGTGTACTTCAAAATTTCTATACTGCTCTGATCTTTCATCAGAAAAGCTTGGAAGTAGTCTGTTTCATTAAAGATCCATTTGGTTTCCACAAGCAGGATTATACTCAATTTTGCTGGGGAAGTTATTCTTGTTTGTAAGTCTGTATCTTTTGCCATCTAGAATATCATATCCTCAGCTCTCTACTCTGTAGTGCTGGCTGCTAAATCATGTGTATGACCCTGACTGTGGTTGCTTCTCATTACTTGATTTTCTATTTCTAGATGTTTGTAGCATTTTTTTATTCGATTTGAAAACTCTGGATTTTGGCTCTAATGTTCCCGGGAGTTTTCACTTTGGAGTTTCTTTCAGGAGGTGATGAGTGGAGTCATTTGATTTTTACTTTGCTCTCTGGCTTTAACAGATTTTCAGTTTCATAATTTCTTGCAATATTGTATCTAGGCTCTTCTTATTTGGGGGGGGGAGGGTGTCATGATTTCAGTTAATCCAATGATTCTTAATTATCTCTCAGTCTGTTTTCCATGTCAGTTGTTTATGCTGTGATACACCTTCCATTGCTTCTTTTTTTCCCAATCTTTTGACTTTTGACTTTATCTTTAATATTTCTGTTGTCTCATGGAGTTGTTAGCTTCTGTTTGGTCCAGCAAGTTTGTTGCTTGGGTAAGGTTTTGTACTTCTTGAATAAAGCTATTAATTCAATAATCCTTTCTTCTTTAACTCTTACTTCTTTTCCAATTTTCCCCCTAGTTCTCTTATTTCATTTATAAAAACTTTTCTTAGAGCTTTTTAGAAAATCTTCCTTCATTTCTTCCAGAAATTCGAATTGAACTTGTGGACAAGCTATGGTTTTTCTTTTTGAGACTCTGCTTGTAGAAGTTTTAAAGTAATTAATTCTCTTCTGCTGAGTTTGTGTCTTGAGCATTCTGTCACCATAATAGCTTTGAGTGATTGGGTTCTTTTATTTTTTTGGTTGTTCACTCTTTAGCTTATTTTCTGACTCCAAATTTTACCTAGGGCCAGATACTGTGCACCTTCAGAAGGAATTTCTGGGCTGACCCTGCTGCTGCTTTCTCAGGATATGGATATTATTATGATTGTAGGATCTCAGGGACTACTCTAGCTAGGGACCCAAAAACTTTCAGTCTTCTCATAGTAATCTGATACAGAGTAAAGTCTGATTTCTCTAGTTTGAGCTCTGCAACTTCCTGATCTGGCTCTAGGACTGAGCAACAGGTCTGTGAATTTGCTGTTCCAGTAGACTGCTGATGAGTTGACTCAGCCACTGTCAGCCAGCTGGAAAGTTCTACTAATTCTGAGTAACAAACCTACAGACTCCCATATGGGCTGGAATTCTTCCACTGGTTATTCCATTGCAGGCTTCAGGCTGGGCTAAAAGCTGGAACAGAGACCCCATTCTGTTCCTTGGATTCAAGTCACATAGTTATGGCTTGCTTCTGAACTTGTCCCCTGCTCTAGACACAGTGTATGGTCTGCCATCCCTTCTCACCTTGGAATGCTACCCCTAGGCACAGGTTGTTTCCTCCGTCATCCCTGAATCAGTGATCTGAAACTGGATCACAATGAGTGACAAAGATGTACCTAATTCTGAACCCTGAACATATTTAAGCCTCTCTGTGCCTGAATTTGGGACATTTTGTGTGATATGTAGCCACTCCTTTATAGCTGTCTCTGGCTAGATCCCTGGCCCCAGTGACCATATCTCTCTATACTGACTTGGGCTAGAAAAATGACTTACTGTGATATTTCCTCTTGAACTTCCTGATCAGGAGTTAGTCTAGTGGGCTTTTGAGATGGGGGGTGGAGGGCAGTTTTGGAGAAGCCTGCCTGAACTTCCTGCTACTTACCTGATTGGTTTAATCTTATTTCTCAAACACCCTTATTGTTGCTCTTGTCCTTTTCATTCCCTTGTAATCCTTTATTAGTGTATGAAGATGCTGGACAGTTCTGGGAGCCACAAAGAAGAGAATGATCTTTCCTAGCATAGCGCTAGATGCAATCCTCCAGCCCATTGTTAGCGTTTTCTCCAACAGGCTTAATCACAAGCCAATCATATGTTCACAACACTCCAAAGAGCAGAATTACTACGAACATGGGCATTTTCAATCTGCCTTATCAGACCATAAGCATAACCTCTTCCAACACCTATGTAGTAGTAGAAACATGGGAAGACTTTATAAATTGATTAAAAAAAAAAAAAACATATCCACAATAACTAAAACAAATAGAAAGAACAAAAAATGGGAATATAATGATTAATCTTTCTTTGATGAAGAAATAATGCCTAATGGTAGTCATCTCTGGGACTGGGGGGAGGGGAGGGAAGAAAAAAGGGGGAAAGGAAATTTACATGACAACTTTTTATAATTTTGAGCATGTGTGTGTGTATACACATATAACTTTGAAGAGCAAGTTGTACATAGTGGATTTGCAGTTTCATATGAAATCATCTTTTTATTGTACTATTTTATGAAAATGCTTGTTTCGTTCCATACATTTAAAAAATAAATAAATTTTTTAAAAAAGAAAATATACCTCCTACCCTCCTGTACAGAGGTGTAGGATATTGCATATACTGTTAGACTAGGTTGATATGCTGGTTAATTTTGTTGAACCAAATTTTATCTTTATTCTTTGTTACAAAGGATGACTCCCCAGATAGGACAAGGGAAAGGGATATATTTGGAAATGTAGGCTATATAAAAACAAAAGATATCACTAAAATTGATTTAAAAGAAAAAAATATTTGTTCAGACAAGACTATGGACAAGAAGTGTCTGTTTTTCATGGAAACTTTCTAGATAAGCTTCATGCCCACCATGGTTATGTAAGGGAGCTGATGTTCAAAAGAGAAAGTCACGGACATCAGGATCCTGGGATGTTTCTGCTTGGACTTGTGGCATGAACTGGAGAAGCAGCAGCATGGAATGAGGGAGTCTCATAGAGAGGTAAATGGGCAAAGATCATAGTGAGTTAAGTATAACAGCCAACCATGGCATTTACTTTTAGTTAAGATTAAATTTACTTTTAGTTAATTTACTTTTAGTTAAGGTTAAATAGGTATACAGAAATGATAAAGTTGAATTGCTTTCATTAGGCTGAGTAATGTTCAGATTAGGAAGGTCAATCAGTGAAGGTGAGATTTGAAAGAGTGTGAAAATGGGGTTTCTAGGCGAGGATGTGGTTTTCTGTGGGTTCTGCCAATGTGATCTATGGCCTCATGAGCTAGCTATAAACAAGGATCCCATTCTCCCACTTATGATACCTCCACGTCAGTTCAGGGGCATCTCACTTTCAATAGATCTGGAAAGCACTGTAGTATAGTAGAAAGTATAAATAATATAAATATTAAAAAAAATATATAAATAAAATGCAACACAGTAGAAAAAGTCCTGGATACAGAGTCAGTGGGCTTATAGTCAAATCACTTCTCAATGATCACTTACTATGTGAGTGGCCTTGGGAAACTCCCTTCTCCTCTGCATCTCAGTTTTTTCTTCTGTAAGGAGGCTGGACTAAAGGATCTCAAAATTCCCTTCTAAATCTACATCTAAGTCCTACAATTCTTGTTCTTGGAAAGCTACGTGGAAGTTCATTTTTTTTTTTGTAAGTTAAATGATAATGGACTAAGGGTTGATAAGGTTCTTTTCAGTTATAAATACACAATTCTGTGATCCATAATCCTAACGGAATCCTGTTGTTAATACTTTTTGTCCAGAAAATAAGCCTTCCATGAAGTGATTGATGGACTTTTTTTTTTATCTTTTTGGTAATTCTGGATTTTCATGTATAATGCACTATTTCTCTTTAAGAGGGGGTAAACTCGCCTGCCTTAAAGTTGGGGTAGGATAACAGCCAACCCATTAGGAGACACCAACCCCAAGATGGAAAAAACAAAACAAACAACAACAACAACAACAAAAACTCTACCACTTCCAAATGGAAACAAAAGACAATGATACTGAAGATAAATCTCTTTAAGTAAAAGTTAGCCATCCTCAAACTCAGTATTCAACAGACTTAGGTGTTGTTAGCACCACCAGGTCTAGCTCTTGCTGTCAATCTAAGTATAATAGATGTAGAGTGAAGAGATTGTAAATAAATTTAAAAATAAGACCAAGAGACAGTTAATTACTTTGTTTCTTTCTTTATGTGTGGGGATGAGTGCTGTGTAGACAGATGTGGGCAAAATTGTGTAGCAGGTGAAGCATGGCTTTGTTCTCTTTTCATTCTCAACCATCACCCTTACACTCCTTTTGAGATTTTTTTCTGCCTCTTCATCCTAGGGACCCCACAGCAACCCAGCTCTGTTCCTCATAAAGTTAAAAATGTTTCTCACCAACAAATTCAACTTAATTAAAATTAGATGGGGGGTGGTTGATTAGGGAAAAAATCTTTACAAATATATCTGATAAGGGTCTAATATCCAAGATATAGTAAGATATATAACACAATTATGTAACCCCAAAAGTCATTCCCTGATTATTAAGTGGTCCAAGAATACAAACAGTTCTCAAAAGAATTTCATACTGCAGTATAGCAATACCCATGTGAAAGAATGTTTCAAATTGCCAATAAGAGAGACGCAAATAAAAACAATTCTGAGGTTTCAAATTGCATATAACAAATTGGCAAAACAACAAAGGATGAGAATAATCAGTGTTAAAGGGGTTGTAAAAAGACAGGCAAACTAATATACTATTGGTTGAAATGCAAATTGGTCCAAAAACTCTAGAAAGTAATCTAGAATTATATTAAGAATGAAATTAAAAGTGACTGAGTGACTGTCTTTACCCCTTTGATACAGAAATCCCACTGTTAGACAAATATCTCAAGGAGGTCAATTAGAAAGAAAGGTATAATATACACAAAATAGTTACCCAATAATTATCAATCAATCCATAAGCATATATAAAGTACTTGGGATATGCCTGGAGCTGTGCTAAGTTCTAGGGATAGAATGAAAACAAAAACAAAAACAAAAGCCTTTGGCCTCAATGCTTATATTCTAGGAACTAAATAATTATGGTATATGAATGTAATGGAATATTACCACCTATGAGAAAAATGAATATGAAGAATGGAGGGAAACATGGGAAGACTCATAAAAAGTAAAGAAAGCAGACCCAGGAAATAAAATACACATGACTATAGCAATATAAATGTAAAGAACAACAATCACCACAAATATATGAAATGAAAGTTATATCATTGTAATACCCAAGCTTAGCCCCAAGGAAGAGATAAGACAATACATCACCCTCCCTTTTTTTCAGAGGTGGGAGCATTTGGAAATGGGTGACAGCATATATTATAAGACTTCATTTATGTGTTGACTAGATTTAATGAACTACCTTTTTTCCTCTAGCTTTTTAATTTTGTTATAAGGGATGACTCTCTGGATAGAGAAGGGTGGGGAAGAATATATAAGGAAAGAGAGGTGATATAAAACAAACTATATCAATAATTTTACATTAATAATTGTGTTTATTAAATGTTAGGAATTTTTTTAATATGGTATGTACATTTATATAAATACAGATGTGTTAACATATATGTAAAAATACTAGTACAGATTTTAAAAGGACTTTAAGATTGCAAAGTATTTTAAATCCATTAATGGTTTGCCCCAAGATCAGTCAGGTACTAAGTGACAGATCTAAAATGCAACTCCTGCATAGTATTGCTCTGAAAAAGGCACTTGTGGACCTTAAAACACAAGGTAAATGAGTTATTATTGTTGTAGTTATTAGTATTTAGTTTCAACTATTGACTGGCTGAATCCATCTCACAAGAATGAATTAGCTAATAGAAAATTCAGCTACTTTACTACTTTTATTTTTGTAGAGAATATTTTGTTGTTGCTGTTGTTTTTTTTTTTTTTAAAAAGTAAATATCTGAAGGAGCTATGATTTCATCAACATAACTTCCCAATGTGAAAAATCCCTTCAAAAAAAAAAAAAAGTGGCAACCCCTCTGGCTCAATAAATCAGTCCTAAAGCATTTCTATAGGTACATTGAGATTAAATACTTTGCCCAAATTCACATAACTAATCAGCATTAGAGGCAGAATTTAAACCCAGATCTTCCTGCCTCTGAACTCAATGCAACTTCTCATTGAAAAATAAAATTTATAAGATGAAAATTTAAAAGAAATTATTGCTATGGCCTGGGCTCTGTGTACTATTAGAAAGCCCAAAGGAACTTTTTTTTTTTTTGCAGGCTACACAACCATTATCTAACAATTCTCCAAAGAGCTGCCATTCTTTCCCTTCCCGCAACAGAAAGTTCCAATGTGGATGACAAATTTCAGGCATCTAGTCTTCACAGTTCTGTGTCAAGCAAACAAAAAATGTTAACAGGCTTACTCTGGGTCAAAGTAACTTCTCAGCTATATATACGGTTCATTGCATTTAACAGGACAAATGCGAGACAAGGTCAAGACCAACTACTTATTTTTCAGATTCCACAGAAGCATCTTCTGTCTTTTACCAGAACAAATTCTATGCTGTAATCTACTAGTGTATACAACACCTCCAAGTGCCAAATAAATTCCACAGTTTAGATTTCACCCCAATTATTCTTCAAGGCCTCCCTGGATAAGCAATTTTTAATGGAAGAAATACTCACTGAGAAATGAAGTGGTTGAAATCCCAGCACCATTTTTCTGGATGAAGTAAAGTAGGTGGAGGATTTCTAAAAATAAAAAATATATATATTTATTTTCCTTTTAAAAACCAACTACTTATATTAGCTCTGTTAAAGGGGAGAAAATAGTATTAATATTTCCTTATCAATATATTTGCTAATATCATTAAACATAATCAGTATAATTAATTTTTCCTAGATAGAAAACCAGATGTAATAACACCTTCATTCATCCATTCATTCATTCATTCATTCAACAAACATTTTTTAATTCCTTGTTCTATGCAAGGCACTATGCCTCATGCTGAGTTACAAGTAATCAGAATAACAACAACATAATGAAAGGCAGAATGACACAGTGGACAGAGTGCCAACTTTAAGTCAGTGAGACTTGGGTTCCAGCCCCATGTCTAATAAATACTAATTCTGTGATCCCCAACAAGTCAATTAACCTCTCAGGGCAGCTAAATGGGATGGTAGAGCTTTAGGGCTTGAGTCAGGGAGATCTGAGTTCAAATCCATTCTTAGACATTTATTAGCTGGGTGATCCTGAATGAGTCACATAAACATGCTTGTCTCAGTTACCTTATCTGTAAAATGAGAAAGATAATAATAGCACCTGCCTCTCAGCAGTGTTGTAAGAATCAAATGAGATAATATTTATAAAGTGCTTAGCACTAAGTCACATAGTAAACACTATATAAATGTTACCTATTGTTATTGTTTTAAATTTGTTTATTATCACTATTATTGTTGTTATTATATCTGAGGCAGGATTCAAATGCAGGTCTTTCTAACTCCAAGTCCAGCACTCTAAAGTCCCTATTAAAACCCTGATCTTGCAGCCCCATTTATTTTTTAATTAATTTTATGCTAAATTCAAATATCAAATGGAATAGACATTTGCATATACATAGTTGGAAAGAAAAAGAGGATTGAGCATGATACAGATCTCTACTGTACACTACACAACTTGCTTTTCAAGTACATAATAAGATCAACATAGTTTTCAAAGCTGTCCCACTTGTCTCACCTTCCTTCTGTTCTTTTTTCTCCATTAAATAAAAGATGTCTCTTGTTCTAAATCACTATCGATTTGAGAAATGCAAATCAAAACAACTTTGAGGTACCACATCTCACTAGTCAGATTGGCTAAGATGACAAAACAGGAAAATGACAAATGCTGGAGGGGATGTGGAAAAATTGGAACACTAATGCGTTGTTGGTGGAGCTGTGAACTGATACAACCATTCTGGAGAGCAATCTGCAACTATGCCCAAAGGGCTATAAATAATTGCATACCCTTTGACCCAGTAATACCACTTCTGGGGTTGTATCCCAAAGAGATCATAGAAGTGGAAGGAAGACTCATGTATACAAAAATATCTATTGCAGCTCTCTTTGGGGTGGTAAAAAACTGGAAATTAAGGGGACGCCCATCAACTGGAAAATGGCTAAACAAGTTGTGGAATGTAATGGAATACTATTGTGCTATAAGAAATGGGGAGGAGATGGTCTTCATATTCACCTGGAGAGGCTTATACAAACTGATGCTAAGTGAGAAGAGCAGAACCAGGAAAAATTTGTACACAATCACAGACACATCGTATGTGTGATGACCAGCTTTGATAAACTGGACTCTTCTCAGCAACGCAGTCACAAGACAACTCTACAAGTCTCAGGATGGAAGGAGATATCTACATTCAGAGAAACATCTAGAAAGAACAGAGTTTAAATGGAGATTGAAGCAATCTACATGCTACCGTTCTTTTTCTTATTTGGTTTTGTTTCCTTTTTCCCATTGTTCACTCCATTGGTTACAACTCTTCTATACAACCAATCTAATGTCCAATGTGAAAGTATTTGCAGATCCTATATTTGATTGCATGCTGCCATGGTGACGGGGTGGTGGGAAAGCAAGGGGAGAAAATTTGAAACTCAAGGGATTGTGGAACTGAATCTTATAAACAAAAAGTAAATAAATCAATTAAAATTTAAAAAATGTTTAAATGTTTAAAAAGATGTCTCAATAACAACAATCTTTTTATTCTACCCTATCCCTATTTGTCCTTGCCTTCTCACCCCTTAAATTATGAAAAAAAAGAAAAGAAAAACACATACATAGCCAAGCGAAACAAATTTCCACATTGGCTGTGTCCTGAAATGCATATTTTATTTTGCATATGGAGACAACTCCATTTGTAAAGCTGGGCATGTTCAGAATGTACTTAAGTGAAGCTTCTTGGACTCTATTAGGTCACCCTACACCCTAGAGACCAAGCCATCACACTTGGGCTTTGTCAACTAAGTCTCCATAAAACTTTTCTTTTTTTTTTTTTTTAACCATAAACAGAAGAAAAATAGGCAGTATTACAAAGAAAGGGGGGCTTGTAGAATATTTGGTCTCTGATTTGGTTTTGCCCTAAAAATAGTTCTCTCTCAATCTGTGGATGAGGTACCAAATGGTGGCAACAAATCTTTTCTTTTTTAAAAAAATTAATATTTGATTTCCTCCAATTACATGTAAAAACAATTTTAACATTCTTTTTTCAAATGTTGAGTTCCAAATTCTCTCCCTTCCTCCCTCTTCTCCCCACCCCCATTGAGAAGGCAAGCAATTTCACATAAGTTATACATGTGCAGTCATACAAAACATATTTCTGACTAAGTCAATGGCAGCACATCTTTGCCCATGCTGTCCCTGTTGGAAACAGTTTGTAACTCCCCTCAGAGGGGATGGTCTCTAGGAGTGAGATGATGGGTTTCTTGCTCAGCATGATGAAGTCAGTGCCCAGGTGCACAATTAACAGCATTACATGTGTTGCTCTTAATGGATGTACATGCCTAGGATCCCTAAAAATATGTGTGGAGGCAAGAAGTTAGGCAGGCAGCCTTGCTGAATTCAAATGCTCAAACTCATTTAGAGAAAGTTTATAAACAGTTAGCAGGCAATACAATGAGGTTTATTCAGTGACATGAATATGACTGAATTATTCATTTCCCCCATTTCAACCTACAGCTTGGATATAGAGGTTGGTTCCTTGTCACCCTGACCACTGCAAAATGGAACTTTATGGGATTCACAATTTGATTCTAACTTACCTTTTTGGCCTTGTCTTGTTCTACTTCTTTTCAAATATTCTTTTTGTACTTAAGTCATTTTTCAGTCATGTCCAACTCTTCATGACCTCATTTGGGGTTTTCTTGGCAGAGATCCTAGAGTGGTTTGCCATTTCCTTCAAGCTAAATTAAATAGCTATCCATGACCTAAACATGTTTTCTCTGATTTTATTCATATACCTGATTTTCCTCTAATTCCTTCTCCACCAACTTAAATGCTACATCCTTTATGAAATTTCCCTGATTCAACCCCCAACTCTGTATATGGTAGTGATTTTCTCTCTTCTTATTTCATAACCCTTTCTTTGTGGCATACTATAGAAGAAAAAGCATATGGCAGCAGAAAATCTTGGTTCAAGTCTTGGCTTTGACACTATCTATGTGATAACAGTTCTGTCATCCCTACTCTGTCACTTATTTTCAATCTCTCACTCTCTACTGGTTCATTCCCTATTGCCTACAAACATACCCATGTCTCCTCCATCCTCAAAAAACCCTCACTTGATTCTTCCATCCCTTCCAGCTATCCTGGAAATATCTCTTCTGACCTTTATAGCTGAACTTCTCAAAAAGGCAACTACAATACATGCCTCCACTTTCTCTCCTCTCACTCTCTTCTTAATCCCTACAATTCCTCTTCCAATATTATCATTCCACCAAAAGTGCTCTCTCCAAAGTTCCTAATGATTTCATGGATACCAAATCCAATAGCCTTTTCTAAGTGCTCATTCTTTTTGACCTCTGTAGATTTTGACTCTACTGATCACTCTGTCTTCTTGATACTCTCTTGCATAGAACATAATACCACGATGCAAATGTTGGTTACTCTTATTGTTGTTATTCTTTCTAGGTTTTGGGGATACCACACTTTCCAGGGACCCCTGCTACCTCTCTGACTGCTCCTCAGTTTCCTCTGCTTGAACCTCTTCCAGATCACATCATCTTACCCTTGGTGGTGTCCTTCAGGGTTCTGTCCTTGACTCTCATCTCCCCTCCATATACACTACTTCTCTTAGTGATCTCATCAGCTCCCATGGATATAATTACCATCTCTATGCTGATGAATCTTAAATCTCTGCTGACCTCCAATCTCACATCCCCAAATGCCTTTCAGACATCTCAAATTGCATGTCCAGGAGACATTTTAAACTCACTATGTCCAAAAACGAACTCATAATCTTTTCCCCAAACTGTTCCCTGCTCCATACCCTATTTCTGTAGAGGGCAATACTATCTTGCAAGGCTCAAAAACTAGGAGGTATCCTGGACTCCTCATTACTTGTCATCTCCTATAACCAAGCTGTTGCCAAGGCCTTTCAATTTCTCACAACAACTCTAACATATGCCCCCTTCTCTCCTCTGAGATTGCCACCACTCTGGTGCAGGCCCTTATCACCTCCCACCTGAACTACTGCATCAACCTGCTGGTGGGTCTGCCAGCCTCAAGTCTCTCCCCATTCCAATCCATCCTCTATTCAGCCACCAACATAATTTTTGTAAAGTGAAGGCATATCATGTTACCACCTACTCCAGTGGTTCTCAACCTTCCTAATGCTGCGATCCTTTAATATTCATATGTGGGCGTATCTGCATGTGGGTGGACCCACCTGGAGACGGATAGGAGAGTGGTGTCTCAGTTCCTAAGACCATTGGAAATATGTGTTTTCTGATGGTCTTAGGTGACCCCTGTGACCCCTGTGAAAGGGTCATTCGACCCCCAAAGGGGTCGCTACCCACAGGTTGAGAATTGCTGCCCTACTCAGTAAACTCCAGTGTCTCTATAACTCCTCCAGGGTCAAACACAAAATGCTCTATTTGGCATTCAAAACTCTTCATAACCTAGCCTTTTCCCACCATTCCAGTATTCTTATACTTTCTCTCCAACACATACTTTTCTTTTTTTTTTCTTTTTTTTTAAATTTTATTATAGTTTACATCATTCATTTCCACAAGATTTTGAGTTACATATTTTCTCCCCCTCTTTCCCCCCACCACCCCAAAACAGCCATCCCAGTGTGTCCCCCCTCCCCCAGTCTATTCTCTCCTATGTCACTTTTCGGTAGGGCAAGATGGATCTCCCAACCACAGTGCCTGTGTATCTCAAGTTCCAGTTGGATGTAGTCAATAATAATAATAATAATAATTGCATATATATATATATATATATA
>CM053588.1:243355256-243413299 GCA_028646515.1 Pseudochirops corinnae
CTGGCCTGAAAACAATCGCTCAGTCTCCCTGCTGTCTGCAGGCCGCGGGCAGGAAGCTATAATGCGGAGGCAGGTGCAAAACCTCTGCCTTTTGCTTTTCCGCTCTGGAGACCTTTCGGCTGGACTGCTTATTTCCCCCTTTCGCAATCCCCACTTGCAGCTGGTGCTAATCCACTCACCTGAATGGCTCTTCCGCCACCCCCGGGGCACAGCCGTGGCTTCAGGCCAGGCTGGCTTCGGTTCGCAGTGCTGATATGGTTCCTCGTAGCCGAGCTGACTTTAGTGGGAAGTATCCTTGTGTGCCTTTCGGAGTTGTAGGATTGGTTTAGAGTCCTATTTTATGGGTATTTTGGGGTGGCTATGTGAGAGCTGCGATATGTTGCTGCTGCTATGCCGCCATCTTGGCTCTGCCCCTCCAAAAGGCACTTCTGGTAATGGAAGGAAGGCACCACCAAGCCATCAGCATGTGAAGACTCCTTATTTCTGGATGCAAAAATATCTGCTTACACGTTGCCCCCGGACAGAGGTCCCGGGTCCCCACGAAAAGGTCGGCGGCGGCAGAAGCTCCAATTCCCCCCAACACATACTTTTCAGTCCAATAATTATGACCTTCCAAATAGTCCACAAACCAGACACTCTGTCTACTGGCTCTGGGCATGTTCTCTGATATTCAACATGACTGGAATGCTCTCCCTCCTCTGCTGTGACTACTACTGACTTTCCTGGCTTCAACTAAAATCCCACATTCTACAGGAATCCTTCCCCAACCTCTCTTATTTCCAGTGCCTTCCTGCTGTCAAGTATCTCCTATTTATCCAGTATATATTTGGTTGCATATTGTCTCCCCCATTAGATTGCAATCTCCATTAAGGTAAGGACTGTCTTTTGCTTCCTTTTTATCCCCAGGACAGCACAGTGTCTAGCACACAAGATTATTAATTGATTGATAATGAGAAAATTATTTAACTTTTCTTAGTCTTGTTCGTCTCATCCTTAAAATATGGATAATAATACTTGCCCTACCAACTCCAGAGGTTTAACTAAGAATTAAAACAGAAGATAGACCATCCCAGGCACGGTCTTGGCAGGAGAATGAATGGGCCTAACATGACTTGTACTCCTATAGCATAGAAGGTTATCTCTACTCCACACCCCGCCCTCTGAGGGGATGTAGCAGGTGAGGGATATTGGGAAGATGAGCCTAAAAAGAGGATGCCATGAAAACAGTGCTTTGGGGGTGGCAGCCCGGGGCTAGAACAGGGAAGGGGAGAAGTCACAACATGGGGTATAGGCTGGTGAGGGGCCCAAGGTACAGATATGACAAACCAGAAAAATAATCAAAATAAAGAGAACCCTCCACCTAACTATCAATTTTATGGGTCAAAGTCCTAGTAGACTTGTCCTAGGTATGGCTTTGCCTGGAATCAGGAAGCCGTGACCTCAAATCCAACCTCAGACACTTACTAGTGGGGTGACCCTAGACAAGTCACTTACCCCTGTTTGCTTCAGTTTCCTCATCTGTAAAATGATCCAGAGAAGGAAATGGCAAACCACTCCAGTATCTTTGCCAAGAAAACCCCAAAGGGGGCCACAGAGAGTGGGATATGACTGAAACAACTGAATAACAACAATGTCTCACAGGGTAATTGGGAGGGAGGCACTTGTGAAGCTCCCTTCTCTTATACATTATTATGTTCTAATGTATATTATGGGTTTTTTTGTAAACCTCATACCCCTCATTCTAGAGTTGGCTCCCCAAGAGATCAGACCTCCTCTGATTTAACTCCATCCTGCCCACCCCAACCCACGGCTTCATACATAAGAGGCGCTTCAGTGTCTGTGGAATGCTCCAAAATGCAGTTTTATAAACAGTTAAGAATTCATTTCATGAGCTCATTAGAAACACCCATGAAATAATACTGAGCCTTGTGAGGAATACTAATGTAAAGTCAACAACCTCTTGCCAAATACCCTGCAGAGTCAAAATAACTCAATGAATATATGGACAAGAGGGAACATTTTTATTCTAACTAAAGTTCCATGATGTTCCTCTCCATTAGCACAGCTTAACAAACAATTGACACATACATGCATACATATATGTATACACATATATGTATGTATAAATTGGAAAGGAGGTAGAAAGAAGTCCCTTCTAATTGTGAATCTATAATTCTGTAGATATATTCCATAGCTATCTAGATAGCTATGAACCATATATAGTATGTATGTATGACCATATATTGCATAATAATATATGATTACATATAACTTAAATATTCTAATGCAATAAATGGATATATACCCATAAATGTAATATATACATACACATACACAGATATATATGTGTGTGTATATACGGGACCATATATACTGTAGCTAGAATTTAGAGTTGAAAGATTTAGAGCCAGAAAAGATTTATTTCCTCTAAAATCATCATCCTTTTTTAATATGTTTGTATATATGTATGTTGATTCTTTGTTAATTATGTGTTTGTATATATACATATATGTGCGTATAAATATGTGTATATGTTTGTATATGTCAAATTTGTGTTAACAAATATGTGCTTATATATGCGTATATGTCAGTTCTTTGTTGTCTCTGCTAACTGGAGAACATTGCCATGCTGATTATGAGTAGATAATCCCAAATTCTTTCATTCAGTGATATGCCACTTATCTGGGGCAGAGACAACTGATATCATCAACCATCTGGAATAGTCATAAATCCCAAAGTATCCCCCAAAGCTGTAAGCACAAGCAGCTACTAAAAAGAGCAGAAGACACAAAGGACTAAAGGAGATGTTACATGATTGGTAGATTAAACTAGAAAAATGCATGATCTCATGGGTAAGGAAAAACTATGGAAACAAAATCCCAACAACATCTAAGCCAAGAATTTTAGGAGAACAAGAATTTAGGAACAAGAAAAAAGAAAAGGGAAAAGTGGAGCAAGGAGACTGGCAGACCAGAGGAGGAGGAAACCACAGAAATGGTGATTGGCTACAACTAACAGTGGAGAAAATAGACAGCAGATAATAAGGAAAGAGGAACATATGTAAGATACAGAAGAAATACTATCTAGGCCACAACGATGGAGTGGGAGTATTCAGTAGAAGGGTAAATAGCTCTCCCCACTCACTTCAGTATTTCCTAAAGGCTCCTTTAGAGCTGAAAGAGACTTTAGAGGTCATGGAGTCCAATCCCCCCATTTTATAGATGAAGAAACTAAGACCTAGACGGGTTAAGTCATTTGTCTAAAATCACAAGGGTAGGTTCAGTAGCAGATCAAGGTTTCAAACCAAGGGGCTCTGATTCCAAACTGTATGCTCTTTCCAAATGTTCCAGAATGCCTCGCTTTTTATTGTACTATACTGAAAGGTACCCCAGGACCTGAACAGCACAACATGCTGGGGAAATTTAATGAAAGAGAAAGCCATCTCCTCTGCAGATGTTACTATATTTCAAACTCAGCAAGACAGCAGGGTCACTCACTATCATCTCTCTTTAATTAAACCAAAACCAAATCTATTAACCCACACAGTGGCAGATAGGGGCCGTGGAGTAGAATTAGACAGCATAGTGTAGAAAGAACACTGGACTTGGAGGGGGCCTGGGTTCAAATTCCATTTCTGCCACTAACTGTCCACATGAATCTGAACAGGTCATATCCCTCTATGGGCTGCAGTGTTCTCATCTGTCAAATGAAGGAGTGGACTTACTGAGTTCTAAGGTCCCTTCCAGCTCTGAACCTGATTCTGTGGCCCTACAAGCCTTTAAAACACATAGATTCTAATCTTCTACTAGTCATAAATAAACATTTATGGAACACCTACTATATGCACCGTACTGTGCTAAAAGCTTTCCCTAGTGAAAGACAATACGTGGAAGTATGTAAAGGATGAGCTAACAGAGAAAATGGAGACCTGCACCTGACTCGATAAATGGCAAGAATGGTAAAATTTGGATAGATCCATGCAATATGGATTCCATGGTTTCCTATAATTATAGATTAGCCTTTTGTAGTCCTTTACAATTGCAATGTGCTTTGGGTTTTTCCCAGATGTGGGATTTCATCAGTGTGGGGAACTCACAAAATGACTCCTTTTACCAATGCTGGGTGGCAACTCTTATATAATTTTTTGGAACTTTCAAACTAGATTTTCCATAGATATCTCAAACTCAACAGTGTCTAAACCTTTATTTTCCTGCTAAAACTCACCTCCTTTATGAACTTTCCTATGTCTACCTAGGTTATTATCACCATTCCCATCACCCAGTTTCACAGACTTGGGGTAATCCTTAATGTTCCACTCTCCTTCCACATATCTTATTTCCTGCATCTTGTCATTTCTTTCTCCATCCCATTTCTCATATGTATCCCTTTTTTCTCCACTCACTCCACCACCACCCTAGTTCAGGCCCTCACCACCCCTCACCTGAACAACCCTCTAGTATATCCTCCACACAGTGATCTGCCTAAGGTACAAGTCTGACTACATCACTCCACTGCTCAAAAAACTCCAGTCTTGTATATCACTGCTGTTGCTTGTCCTTTGTTTTCAAAGAGGACCAATGACATCCATGTCTTGACTTATGGATGAGTTGAATTTAAGTGAGGCAGAGTTGCACCAAGTCTTCAGCCTCACTCTCTCTTCCAGAGTCATCAAAGTCCAGAACTCCAGAGCCTCTCTTCCAGGCAGGACAAAAGTCAAGATAGCTGGCAATAACCCAGGATTCAACAGATGACTTTGGTGTCTTCCTTGTCTTACCAAGCTCTAAGTGCTTCACAGCACCTGCTTCAGCTGCCTTCATGGACACTGGAACAAACTATTTCCACCTACCCATTCTGCCAGGGGAAAGTCTTCACATGTTTGGGGTAGACATCTCCCTAACTCACTGACAGATCTGAGATGGGTTTCTATTAGAAAGTAAATTCCTTGAAGGCAAAGACTATTCTCACTTTTTCCCTGGATTCCCAATAATTAGTACATAGTGCCTGGCTAGCACACTGCAAGCAATTAATAAATACTTTGGTGATTGATTTAAATAGATGCATGTGTGTCCACCTACTGTATAAGACAGTAGACTCATAACAGTGGGGTGATGCTAATCAAGAAGGGATTCCCTTAAGAGAGGGCTTAGAAGAAGGCACTGAATATGAGAATTGCAGGAGGTAAAGGAATTTCCCCCAAGTTGAGGAAACAGCATAACTAAATGGTATGAAGGCACAAACATCCATTTAAAGCATCTTCAATGTCAAGGAGGTTGTCCAGTTAGACATTGTTAGGAAAGTGATCCAAATGTACTCTGTTCATTAGACACACAAATGGGTTCTAATAAAGCAAGGTATCTAAGTGCCAAACATTCTGAGAACACCAGTTAGAGTTACACATTGGCCTGCTGTTCCAGTAATGCCTTACATGTCAGACTAACGGGGTTAAAGTTTATAATTAGAATGTGGAAATAGTTAAACGTTGTGGCTGTGTGGCAGGCTCTGGATATGCAGGTGGTATGAGGTTTCAGATCCCTGGAACAGTTACTTTTGTTTTAAGGCATAAATACTCTGTTCAAAATAAATTACTTTAAAGGGATGTGAATTTAGGGGGTTTTGGTTTTGGTTTTAGCATGTAATAAATAGCTCTCACCAGCAATCCTGATGCTACCTAACTTTAAATGCACAGCGGGCTTGAGCTAATTTGCTGCCTGGGGCAAGCACTGATTGTTTTGCCCCCTGAGGAATGAACAGGCAGTCCTTCCACACAGCAATTGTAGGGGAGGTCACCATTACTAGGGAACTCAGAGCCTACATTCTGAGTCCTAATTTTGCTACCTCTGAGAACCTGTTGCCCTGGGCACAGTACCAATCAGTGGTAGCTGGCTCTGAATCAGAGAGGGAAAATTATAGAACTCAGATGAGAATGTCTACAAAATACCCACAGACTCACAGCCTCTTCGAACTGGAAGGGACCTTGGAGAAAGTCCCATTCAACCCCCTCATTTTGTACATGACAAAATAGGGGCCAAGTGAGGTTAAGTGATTTACCTGAAGCTGCACAATGACAGGATTAGAATTCAGTTGTCCTGACTCCAATCAAGTGCTCCTACCACAAAATTATGTGGCCTCCATTGGGTGAACAGGAGGGAAAATAAGACAGAGAAGATTAAAGAAATAATTCACATGTGCACACGTGTTCACACACACACACACACACACACACACAGAATTTTGCTAAAGGCGCAAAAGTTGGGGAAACTTTTCTAAGTCTGAAAGCAGATATCATAAAAAGGGTATGTCAACAAGGCTGGAGTTTCCTAAGTCAAACCAAAATTGGTTCAGAAGGATGGAGGCCCCCCCAGCACTAAAAGGAATTAGGGATTCTTTAAAAAAAAAAAATTTATTTATTTACTATTAATTTACAACATTCAGTTCCACAGCTTTTTGAGTTCCAAATTTTGCATTCCAATATAGCTTCTACAAATGCCTTTACATTAAGCATTAGTCAAGTTGTAAAGGAGAATTATAATCAATGGAATAAATAACAAGGAGGAAGAAACAAAACAAAATGAAACGAAAAAGAAAGAGAGCAAGTAGTTTGCTTCAATCTGCATTCAGACTCTGTAATTCTTTTTCTGGGTGTGGATAGCCTTTTCCATCATGAGTCCTTTGGAGTTGTGTCTTATAACCTTGCATTGCTGAGATGAGCACAGTCTATCAAAGTCAGTCATTATGGATACGATGTGTCTGTAATTGTGTACAATGTTCTCCTGGTTCTGCTCCCCTCACTCAGAGTCAGTTTATATAAGTCTCTCCATCTGCTCCTCATTTCTTATAGCACAATAGTATTCCATTACATTCATATATCACAACTTGCTTAGCCATTCCCAATTGATGGGCATCCCCTTGATTTCCAATTCTTTGCCACCACAAAAACAGCTGCTATAAATATTTTTGCACATATGGGTCCTTTTCCCACTTGCATGATCTCTTTAGGATACAGCCCTAGAAGTGGTATTGCTGGGTCAAAGGGTATGTACTTTTTTGTAGCCCTTTGGTCATAGTTCCAAATTGCCCCACAGAATGCTTGGATCAGTTCACAATTCCACCAAGAATGCGTTAGCGTTCCAATTTTTCCACATCTTCTCCAACATTTATCATTTTCCTGTTTTGTCATATTAGCCAATCTGACCATTGAGCTGTTATACCTAAGAGTTGTTTTGATTTGCATTTCTCTGATCAATAGTGCTTTAGAGCATTTTTTAATATGATTATAGATATCTTTAATTTTTTTTTTTTTTTTTTTTGCTTTTTGGAGGGCAATTGAGGTTAAGTAACTAGCCCAAGGTCACACAACTAGTAAGTGTTAAGTGTCTGAGGCCAGATTTGAACTCGGGTCCTCCTGACTCCAGGGCTGGTGTTCTATTCACTGCGCCACCTAGCTGCCCCTGATATCTTTAATTTCTTCTTCTGAAAACTGCTTGATCTTATTGGAAATACATCTAGTTTACCCCTATTACATATAATACTTGCTGATGGTTTTAGGTAGATGCTACTTATTATTTTGAGGAAGACTTCATTTATTCCTATGCTTTCTAATGTATTTAATAGGAATGGGTGTTGTATTTTGTCAAAAGCTTTTTCTGCATGTATTGAGATTATCATATAGAGGCTACTACTTTTCTTGATGATACGATCAATTATACTGATAGTTTCCCTAATATTAAACCAGCCCAGCTTTGCATTCTTGGAATAAATCCTAAATGATGAAAGTGTATTATTCTCATGATAAACTGCTGTAATCTTTTTGCTAATCTTTTATTTAATATTTTTGCATCTCAATTCCTTAGGGAAATTGGTCTTTAATTTTCTTTCTCTGTTTTGGCTCTTCCTGATTTAGGTATCAGTACCATCTTTGTATCATAAAAAGAATTTGGTAGGACTCCTCCAATTTTCCCAAACAGTCTATAAAGTATTGGAATTAATTGTTCTTTAAATGTTTATTGGAATTCTACTGTAAATCCATCTGGCCCTGGAGATTTTTTCCTAGGGAATTCATTGATGGCTTGTTCAATTTCTTTTTCTGAGATGGGATTATTTTAAGTATTTTACTTCCTTTTCTGTTAATCTGGGCAATTTATATTTTTGTAAATACTCATCTATTTCACTAAGATTGTCAAGTTTATGAGCATACAATTGGGCAAAATAATTCCTAAATATCGTTTTGATTTCCTCTTCACTGGAGATCCTTTTTATTTCTGATACTGGTAATTTGGTTTTCTTCTTTCTTTTAATCTAATTGACTTAAAGGTTTTACAGTTTTATTGTTTTTTTAAAATAAAACCAGCTCTTAGTTTTATTTATTAGTTCAATAGTTGTCTTAATTTCAATTTTATTAATGACTCTTTTGGTTTTTAGTAATTCTAATTCAGTATTTAATTGGGAATTTTCAATTTGTTCTTTTTCTAGCTTTTTCAGTTGCATGCCCAATTCATTGATCTCCTTTTTCTCTATTTTATTCATGTAAGCATTCAGAAATATAAAATTTCCCCTAAGAACTGCTTTTGCTGCATCCCATAAGTTTTGTTATCTTGCTTCATTATTGTCATTCCCTTGAATGAAGTTACTGATTGTTTCTATGATTTCTTGTTTGACTCACTCATTCTTTAGGATAAGATTATTTAGTTTCCAATTAGTTTTTAGTATATCTTTCCATGGCCCTTTATTACATATAATTTTTATTGCATCATGATCTGAAAAAGATGCATTTAATATTTCTGATTTTCTGCACTGGAGTGTGAGGTTTTTATGCCCTAGTACATGGTCAATTTTTGTGTATGTGCCATGTACCACTGAGAAAAAGGTATATTCTTTTTTATCCCCATTCAGTTTTCTCTAGAGGTCTGTCATATCTACCTTCTATAAAATTCTATTCCCCTCCTTAACGTCTTTCTTGTTTATTTTGCGGTTAGATTTATCAAGTTCAGAGAGGAGAGGGTTGAGGTCCCCCACTAGTAAAGTTTTGCTCTCTAACTCCCTTAACTTCTCCTCTAAACATTTGGCTGCTATACTGCTTGGTGCATATATATTTAGTGATGATATTGCTTCATTGTCAGTGGTACCTTTTAGCAGGGTATAGTTTCCTTCCTTATCTCTTTTAATTAGATCTATTTTTACTTTTGCTTTATCTGAGATAAGGATTGCTACTCCTGCTTTTTTTTTTTTACTTTAGCTGAAGCATGATATATTCTACTCTAGCCTTTTACCTTTACCCTGTGTGTATCCCCTTGTTTAAAATGTGTTTCTTGTAAACAGCGTATTGTAGGATTATGGTTTTTAATCCATTCTGCTATCTCTCTCCTTTTTATGGGAGAGTTCATCCCATTCACATTCACAGTTATGATTACTATCTGTGTCTTTCTCTCTATCCTATCCCCTCCCACCCCATTTATGCTTTTATTTCTCCCTTCTCCTCCTCAAAAGAGTTTTGCTTTCTCATTGTTCACCCCATTGGTTATAATCCGTCTTTACAACATGACTAATGTTCAACATGAAGGTATTTGTAGAACCTATATTTGATTACATGCTGCCATGGGGAGAAGGGGGAAGGAAAGGGAGGTGGAGAAAATTTGAAACTCAAGAGATTGTGGAACTGAATGTCATAAACTAAAAGTAAATAAATTAAAATAAATTTTAAAAAAAGAATTTTGCTTCTGACCATCACCTCCCTCAAATTCCCTTCCTATCAGTCCCCCTCCTTTTACCTACCCTTTTTCTTTACTACCTCTTCCCTTACTTCCAACCATCCCCTCCCTTTTCTTTCCCCTTCCCCCTCCTACTGCCTTGTAGGGCACATTAGATTTATATACTTAACAAAGTATGTTATTCCCTCCTTGAACCAAATCTGATAAGAGTCAATCTCAAACAAAGCTCTTCTCCTTCCCTTCTTTTCCTCTACTTTAATAAGGTTTTTTTTTTGTGTCTCTTTGCATTAATTCCTATGCTTAACTGAGTATATTATTCCCTCCTTGAACCTAAAACAAGAGTAAAGCTCATACAATGCTCATCTCCTTCCCTTCTTTCCCTTTACTATAATGTTTTTGTGCCTCTTGATGTGACATAATTTACCCTTTTCTGCCTTCTCCTTTCCTCTTCTTCCATTACATCTCTTTGTATACCTTAATTAGGTTTTTTTATCATCACATCAGTTAATTTATACTCACACCCTCCATCTATGTATATTCCTTTTAAGTGTCATAATAATTATACAATTCTCAGGATTAACAGGCATCATCCTCCCATAAAGGGATGTAAACAGTTTGCTCTTATCAAATAACAAGTTTGGGATATGTGTGAGTGTGTGAGCGTGTGTATGTGTGTTTATTTTTTCCCTGTTTACCTTTTTATGTCTCTCTTGAGTCTTGTATTTGAAGACCAAATTTTCCATTGAGCTCTGACCTTTTCATCAGGAAGGTCTGAAAGTCCCTCATTTCATTGAATGACCATCTCCTTCTCTGAAAGATTATGCTCAATTTTGCTGGGTAGTTGATCCTTTGTAGTCCAAGCTCAAACTTTGCCTTACAATATATCATATTGCAGTCCCTCTGATATTTTAATGTAGAAGCTGCAAGGTCCTGTGTCATCCTGACTGTAGTTCCACGATATTTGAATTGTTTCTTTCTGTCTGCTTGCAGTATTTTCTCCTTGCTTGGTTAATTCTGGAATTTGGCTACAATATTCCTTGGAGTTTTCAATTTGGGATCTTTTTTAGGAGGTGAATAGTGGATTCTTTTGATGACTATTTAAGCTCTGATTCTGGGACCCCGGGGCAGTTTTCCTTGATGATTTCTTGGAAGTTACTGTCCAGGCTCTTTTTTTCCATTATGGCTTTCTGGTAGACCAATAATTCTTACATTTTCTCTCCTGGATCTATTTTCCAGGTCAGTTATTTTTTCAATGAGATAGTTTACATTTCCTTCTATTTTTTCATTTTTTAGATTTTGTTTGATTGATTCTTGATGCCTCATAGAGTCATTTGCTTCAACTTTTCTAATTCTAATTTTGAAATAATTGTTTTCCTCAGTTTTTGAATCTCCTTTTCCATTTGGCCGGATTTTACTTTCAGGGATTTATTTTTTCTAGTTAGGTTTTGAACCTCCTTTTCCATTTGATTAATTGTACTTGTTAAAGAGTTGTTCTCTTCAGTGAATTTTTTTCCATTTTGCCAATTGTATTTGTAAAATAATTGGTCAGTCTTTCTTCTTCCTCTTTAATTTGTCTTTTAAAATCCTTCTTGAGCTCTTCCAAGAATGCTTTTTGGGCTTGAGACAAATTCATATTCCCTTTTGAGACTTTAGATGTGGGTGCAGTATCAGTGCTGACCTCTTCTCAATGTAAATCTTATACTTCCCTTTTACCATAATAGGATTCTTAAGTCTTTCTTTTTCCAATTTGGTTTGGGTTTTGTTTTTGTTTTTGTTTTTTTTTTTGCCCATTGTGATTGCCTGTTTCCTGGCTTTTAAAGTGGATCTCTGCTTCTGGGATACAGAGGGCTCTAACCCACACTTTTTATGCTGGGAGTTAGGGGCCTAGTTATTGGCTTTGTGTGTTGTGACCTCTGAGTGCCTAGACTGAGGCCAAGACCAGGACTTTCCATGTTTCCCCAGTGTTACACTGAAGCTCACAGCATTAGGGGTAGGGGAGGGATGGTCTGGCTGCATCAGGTTTCTACCTCTGTGCCCCTGGGCTAGAGCTCAGGAATGTTCAGCTGCTGGTGGTCAGGCCACACTGGTGTCTGGCAATTCCCCTGGTTATGGGAAGGTACACCTGAGGTTCTGGTGTTAGCACTTGCCGGCTCCACCCCCCATTAGGGTTCAGGATCTCTGCTGATAGGCTGAGATGGGACTTGGGACTCCTGTCTTGCACTTTAGCCACAGCCACATCCTTCCTCCAGGTTTCCCAAGCCTCGGGCTGGTTCCACTATTTCAGGATTTTGCCCTAGGGCAATATTCTCTGGGTTTTTCAGAGTTAAAGGGGGAGATGAGAGCAGCTATGATTTATTCCGCCATCTTGGCTTCTGGGAGGTTCAGGTGATTTTTAAACAACCAGGCTGTGCGCTGACAGCCCCAGGAGTAGCTGCTGCTACTACCACAGGCCCTGAGCTTGTCTCTTACCCAGCTCTGACAGACCCCTGTCCTGCAGTGAGAGGTTTAGGAATCACCCCTGCAGTGGATGAATCAGTTTACCCAGGCTCGCTCAGGCTCCACTATGGTTGAGTCTGTGCTGGTGCAGTCCACAAACTCCACATGTAGTGTTCCATGCTCCCCCTTCCCAGCTCAACAAATCCTACCTGAGGATTCTCTGTGTTGTTGACCAGGGCTGGAAATCTGCCATACTCTGTCTCCTAGTGGATTCTACCACTCTAAAATTTGTTCAGATTCACTTTTTATGGGTAACTGAAAAAATTCATGGGCAAGCTCAGGGGAGTGCCTGCTTTCACTTTGCCATCTTGGCTCTGCCCCCTGGAATTAGAGACTCCTAATGGAGGCAGCTAGGTGGCTCAGTAGATAGAGTGCTAGACCTGGAGTTAGGAAGACCTGAGTACAAACCCGACCTTGAACATTTACTTAGCTGTGTAACCCAGGGCAAGTCACTTAACCCTGTTTGTCTTATTCCACTGGAGAAGAATATGGCAAACCATTCCAGTATTCTTGTCAAGAAAAACCCATGGACAGTATTGGCATACCATGCTCCACAAGGTCACAAAGAGTCACACACAACTGAACAGTGACAACAAAAGGTCATTTAACCAAGGTAAAGAGAAGTATGTAGGACCAGGAAAACATCACAGCAACTACAATGATCTAAGCCAGAGGAACAATGAAATGATGTGGAACCATCTTGTAACATTGATGGCCCATCTCCCATAAGAGAGCTGGGATGCTAGGAGTGTGAAACACCATATATGCTGTCAGACTTGTGTTAATTTTTTGGTTTTGTTTAACTGTCTTTTTTTTTCTGCTGCTACAAGAAAAGACACATCTGGTCAAGGTGACCATATAATCAGAAATGATTATGATGTGCAAACTAAAGACTTTCAGAAAACTTAAAGAAAAAAGATTCCCCAGCTCAAAAATTATTTCCTTATAAGATTATTTCCATGTTTAAACTACCACTTGTAATTGTCTTTTTTCTCCTCCAAAACACTTTATTAAAATACAGACTTTTATAATATTACTCTAAGTTAATGGTGAGAAACTTAAATAGAAACAGATCCTGCCTGCTGCATATTGATTTAGAAAACCACAAGTTAACATCATCTACATTTTATTGTATTTCATTTATTTCCCAATTACATTTTAATCTGGTTCTGACAGCACAAGACCTCGGCTGTGAGTCTGATTCCTCTACTCTCAATCATTAGTAATGCTAGTGCCTTCCCTCTGTTAGTTATCTCCAGTTTATTCTATATATATCATTTGTACAAAGTTTGCATGTTGTCTTCCCATTAGAGCGAGTTCCTCAAGAGTTTATTGGAGGAGAAGGTCTTTGGTTTTTTGGGTCGCCAGTGCTTAGCATAGCATTGGGCACATAGTAGGAGCTTGATAGGTATGTTGGCTTGATTCAGTACCTCTTAACACATAAGCACAAAAGAGTTTCTCAGGTACCCTAAATAGAGAAGAGGGGTCAGATGGAATGGAACAGGACAAGCGCACTTGGATGAGAATGCTAAGACAAGGGGCATCCATACTATGGAGTACTGAGGGAGGAGAAGAGTCTTGAGAAGCCAGTGGAGTAGTATAAGAACATGGTCCTCTGGAGGTGAAGTTTGTCTCAAGAGGAATAATAGCACTAAAAGGAGAAAAGCTTCCTGCATCCTAATTTTGCTCCCAGGAAATCCAGCTTGGGGAAATAAGAATTTGACACGTAAGTAATTAATTCTAGATAATTGAGCATGATATTGAAGTGTTGTTGGTGTCATTGTTCAGTTGTATTCAATTATGTCTGACTCTTTGTGGCCCTATTTGGGGTTTTCTTGGCAAAGATACTGGAATGGTTTGCCATTTCTTCTCCAGCTCATTTTATAGATGAGGAAACTAAGACAAAAAGGGTTAAGTGACTTGTCTAGGGTCACTCAGCTAGTAAGTGTCTGAGGCCTGATTTGAACTCAGATCTTCCTGACTCTAGGCCCTATGTTCTAACCACCTAGCTGCCCCAATATTGAAATAAGGTGGCATGAAGAAAAATGAGCAAAGATTTGTATTTTTCAAGTTTGGGGAGTTCTTCTGAATCTAAA
The DNA here is from genome assembly GCA_028646515.1 of Pseudochirops corinnae. Taxonomy (NCBI): domain Eukaryota; kingdom Metazoa; phylum Chordata; class Mammalia; order Diprotodontia; family Pseudocheiridae; genus Pseudochirops; species Pseudochirops corinnae. The sequence continues at coordinate 243,369,553 of CM053588.1, forward strand.
CTTTAATGCACTATAGGTATGTCCTTTAAATCACACAAATTAACTTATGTCAAGTCATGGCACAGAATTATCCCACATAGAATCATGTGTAGTCACTAAGTGACAGGATATTCACTTCCTTTAGTACCTAGCCCAGGTGGGATCTATTTTTGTTTGTATGTTTGTTTGTTTTTGCCTTTTGGGAGGGGAAGGGGGAAGGCAAGGCAATTGGGGTTAAGTGACTTGCCTGAGGTCACACAGCTAGTTAGTGTTAAATATCTGAGGCCACATTTGAATTCAAGTCCTCCTGACTCCAGGGATGGTATTCTGTTTACTGCCCCAGGATCTATTTTTAAAAGTCATTTTCTCAAAATATAATGTTCCCCAGGTCAAAGACAATTATTTCCCAAGGCCTGTGCTTACACATGTTGATATTACTGAACTTTTTCAATATCCAGCCACTCTTACAACATCTGGAATATTCAGAGAAAGTTCAAATCTCAGTGTCTCCAAAGTACATCTGGATCCCTTCACATCTGCTGCTTTCTCCCTCTGCAGAACAGAGCACGGATATTGCTCATCCATGTAGCATATATGAAGAAGTCAAGGACAGGAAAAAGTCCTTTGCTGAAAGAAATGATGATGGAGAGGATGAGTGGGTGAGAATCTCAATGTGAGATTCACTGTGGCTGATTCGGAAGAATGGTCCTTTACATAAGAGCTTCAGTAAGGAATGCTGTAACATAATCAAACTCAGCTGTTGATGCCCAGGGCTCATCAGAGATAGAAGGATTCTCCCAGTGCCTTTGCTAAATACATTTCCTATTCAGAATGGATGCCGTTAGTGTATTTTTCTTCATACCTGGTTTCATATGAATAATTTTAAAGAGGATTGTTAGGCACAGGGAATGTTATTCTTGCAAATGCTTCATCAAATTTTGGAACAGGTTTCCAAGTTGGATATAGTGGGATTATCCCCTCTGGAGGACTTCTCTGCAGCTTGGGTGAATTCAAAGGCCTCAAAGAGAAACTCCTTTAATTACCCTCCAACACTTTAGAGGTAAACTGCTTAGTCATATGGCTAGATATGAGGGATACTAGATGAGAAGGTGGATGGTGCAATGCATAGAACACCAGGCTTACAGTCAGGAAGACTCATCTTCCTGAGTTCAAATCCAGCCTCAGACACTAGCTGTGTGAAACCAGGCAAGTCACTTAACCTTGTTTGCCTCAGTTCCTCACTTAGAGAAGGAAATGGTAAACCACTCCAGTATATTGGCCAAGAAAACCCATAAAGAGTCAGACATGACTGAAAAACAACTGAACAACCACAAGAAGTCTTGTCCCCAAATACCTCTGCCCACTCATTACTCAAAATTCACTCCTCCAACTCTTCAAATGTTCACTATTAAAATGGAAATCATGGAGGAACACTATACCCTTACATCTTTATCATACAATGTGAGAGGAGGGGATTGGCTTGACAACAGATCTTTGGAGCAAAACCCTATGGGAATTGTGCATAAGAGAAGTACTGGGGAGAGGAGAGGGTAGAGGAATAAGTAAAGCAGGGGAGGCATTATTGAATAGTGATATTAGGAGGATACCAAAGACAAACTTAAGTAATTCACTTTTTTTTTTTCTTTTGTCAAGACTGATTCTTCCTAGCTCACCCAGGCTGGAAGTAGAGTGGCCAGTCATAGGCCTGATCCCACTAAGGATTGGCATGCAAGTTTTTACCAGGCCTGTTTCCAATCTGGGTCAGTTCATCCCTCCTTAGCCTGGTTACCACCCACTCTTGGGGATTACCTATACCACTGGTTCTCAACCTTCCTAATGCTGCAACCCTTTAATACTCGTATGTGGGCATATCTGCATGTGGGTGGACCCACCTGGAGACAGATAGAGGAGCCATGTCTCAGTTCCTAAGACCATCGGAGATATGTGTTTTCCAATGGTCTTAGGCGACCCCTGTGAAAGGGTTATTCAACCCCCAAAGGCGTCATGACCCACAGGTTGAGGACCGCTAACCTATACTGACACCAAACAGTACAGACACATGATTGATTTAGCCTCATTTCAGCTCAGAATTCCTGGTACTGCCCCTTCCCTGTCAGCAATAGGTATAACAGGCATGTATCGCCATCCTAGGCAACAGTACTTCACAATTCTACCTGAGTCAGTTTTGAAAGAGACAGACAGACAGGCAGAGAGACAGAGAGAGATCATTTACGAAGCTCTTATCCTGTGCCAGGCACTGTGCTAGGGACCAGAAATACAAACACAAGCAAAAAGAAAAATAGGTCCAGCCTTCAGGGAAACCACGTTCTGATTGGGGAAGGGAATCGGAAACTCTGGAGGAGGGGGAGGTCAAGGCAGGGCTGTCACAGGCTGAGCCAGGTTTGGGATGCACACAGCTAGTGCGGTTACTTCCCCAAGGAAGCCGCAGAGGTGAACAACATCAGAGGATTGTTGGCTCTTGTTTTCTTCAGGTTGAAGAAGAAATAAGTCAGGCTTTGTGGCATCTCCCCGTTTTCCGTCTCTCTTTTTCCTACCTATATTTTTTCCCACTCTCCTAGGACTTTACCCTAAATGAAATAGAGACCGGACCACAACCTCCAATTTGAAGAAAGGGCCGTGGGCTACTCTTTCTATTCTGACTTTCAAACTCCTTCTTTCCTGAGCAGCTCTTCAGGGGTCACTTGGGAAGTGGATCTTTTGCTGTCAAGAAAACTTATTTTCTCTCTCTATCTGAAAAGAAGCAATGACAGGAAAGAGAAATGATCGTTTCTGCTGCCTTCCCAAAATAGCAGAAATGACAAATAAAAAGCAGCTGTGCTGGGTTCATAGAATGTGTACATGGGGTGGCTGGGTCACCAGGTAAAACAAATGGGCAGAAACCTTATATGAGCCTGAGACCAGACCTTTGCTACATAAGATATCAGCAGACCTATTGATTCTGGCTCCCTTAACAGCAGTCTAATCAATTCATTTGTAGTCATCAGTATTTATCACAAGGATCACAGCTGTACTAAGTGCCTGAAACATGTAGACATGGCCAAAGCTAAAACTAACATTTCTGTGCCTGGGGAAACAAGCAGGGGTGACAGAGGAAGCCTGACATGGGGGCATCTTTTGGTTTCTGCCCTGCTAAACTATGTGACAGGATATTCACTTCCTTTAGTATCTGGCTCCAGAGGGATCTATTTCTAAAAGTCATTTCTCAAAATCGCATGATGTTCCCCAGGTTAAAGACTTATATTTCCCAAGGCTAACATCCTTGCTGCTGGGTACCAGGGTCTACTACTGGAGGAAGCAGGGATAGATATAGAAGCTTAAGAAGCCTTTGGGTAAAAGAAATACATCTCGGGATCGTTTCTCTTTATGGCCTCTAAATTTTCTGCCCTTGGGTAAAGCTCCATTTTCTATTCCCTAGGTACAGTTCTGGACGTAGCCAGAGGCACCAAAATGTAGGGAGGGCTGCATGTGGTTGGCTCTGGTTGGTGCCTTTTGTTCTTGAAAAGGGAATAGGATAAACCATCTCTAGTTAGGGACACTACCTATGTGTGCACATTTTTATTTATTCATTCATCACAAGCCCTACTAAACCACTCTCATTAAGCCCCCTTCTCTCGTTTAGATATCAGACCTAATGCCTAGAAATTTAACACAGAAGATAGACTTTCATTTCAAAGCAGATTTGCTTTGGTCAGATTCTTTTAAGCTCTGACATGTATTTTATCTAGTGGCCTAATTTCAAATCACACTAAAAAAAATTCTTTGCCTTTCTACCTGGGCCTGCATGCCAAGGTCTGCTCGTGGTGACAGGTGCTGATGTTCAGCTGCTAATTTCTCCCATTAGAAACCATGTGGTAGGATCTGATGATACAATCTGTTCAGCTGAGGCCTTTCTTGGGATTTTTTTCACCCTACATAGACTCTCTCGCTAAGTCTATTGAAATAATAATTTTTAAAAGGAATACATGTACAATCTGTCCTTTAAATTATTTTAGTTGAGAGAAAAACATTCAAAGTCTTTTCTTTTTGCCTATTATAAATATATTAACCGTGAGCTGTAATTAGACACCCGGCTTCGTTCCCCCTCTAGGACAAATGGTGCTCACTGAACCATGACGTTGGTCTGATTGTGGTAAAATGACCCATTTGGTTTTACCAGCTGTGACTTTGGAGGGAGCTGAATGACAGTGAACACATAAAACCTGACAGATGAAAACATTTGCAGCTCATCCTCTCTATTACTGATCACTCAGCATCCCAAACAAAATGTTCCATGGCTTAGTTTCCAGATGTCTTGGTGGGCTAAGGAGGGCTATGTAGAAAGCTGATGTGGCACTGGAAAAGAGGCTAACCTCCAGGCATAATCTTTTCTTCCCCCTGGACTCCTAGAATAGGCATAGCACTGTACTTGGAATGATGGAAGCCTGGGTTTGAATCCTGCCTCAGCTATTACCAGGTGATCCTGGGTAAGTCACCTCACCTCTTTATTTCTTAATGTCCTCATCTGTAAAAATTGGGATGATAACAGCTAATCTGTACCACAGAGCTGTTGTGAGAAGCAAACGAGATAATCTGTGTAAAATTCAAAGCTTCACATCAATGTTGGCAATTATTATGATTACCTAGTAAAAGAATCATTTTGTTCAGTTGTTTTTTAGTCATTATCTGACTCTTTCTGACTCCATTTGGGATTTTCTTGGTAAAGATACCAGAGTAGTCTGCTATTTCCTTCTCCAGATCATGCACAGATAAGAAAACTAAAGCAAACAGGGTTAAGTGACTTTCCTGGGGACACACTGCTAATGAGTGTCTGAGGCCTGATTTGAACTCAGGCCTTCCTAATTCCAGGCCCAGCACTCTATCTACTAAATCAACTAACTGCTTCCATAATAAAACATAGATAGTGTTAATGTGTGATTTTCTAAGTTAATATGGGTTCACAAGGATTCTTATATGCGGTTTAGTGGCCCGATTTCTATTTGACACCACTGCTTTACACAACATTCAACTCATCAGATATTTATTAAATGCCTGCTGTATGCAAGGCACCATGCTAGGTACTGAGGCTACAAAGAGAAAAATGATACAATACCTGCTATCAATCAGCTTACATTCTACCAGGAAAGGTGTTTTTTACCTTTTTCGTGTCACAGATCCCATTGGTAATCTAATAAAACCTAAGAACACCTTCTCAGAGCAATATTGTTATGTATAAAGCAAAATGCATAGGATTACAAAGGAAATCAGTTACATTGAAATATAATTATTGAATTTTTTTAAGTGAATAGACCAGCTTAAGAGGCCTGTAAAAGGGAGACATAATATAGTGTAAGTAAGATGCATATCAGTGTGTGTAAGGTGGATTTTTGTCATTCTTTCTTATAGTTTAGTTCCCAGGATCCATAACCACAACAATCACTTGTTCCCAGGTGTTAAATATGAGTTCTCACAATCATGGGTCAAAACATCTCCATCATGCTTGTGCAGCATTATATAAAGATAAATAATATAAACATTTGTGCTTAAGTTGTAAATATCCACTGCAACTACACAGTGAGATAGAAGGATGAGATAATGTAAAACTGTGAGGCTGCTATTGGCAATATGCCTTTTTGTGTGTTACCCTATAAAGCAGGTGGGCACCAGTCAGTGAGTGGGGAACCCTTAGGGTTGAATGCACAAGCTAGAGTGCTGTGTGTGCCTTTATCGGCCCCTATCAAGGCTTGGGGGGAATTTGTGTTTGCTTTAGTCAGCCCTCATTGAGGCTTGAGGGGATTTAGAGGAGCACACAAGCCGTGCCTGTCTCAATTGACCCCATCAAAACATAGGGGTAGTTGCCTCCCCTCCATGCTGGCTTCTGTGATAGGGTGATTAGGGAATGCTGGAGGAGCTCGTGCTCCCATTATCTGCAACCCCACTGAGAAGACTAGACTAGAATAAAATCAGATTATTAGCCTCTGCAAAGCTGTCTTCCTGCCCTTCCTGTCTGACCAGATCAAGAGTGAACCTGTTAGAGGCTGGAGTCCAAAAACTCCAGGGCCCCTCATGTGTTATTTGTGAGATGCATAGACATAAACAAGTCAGAATTATACAACTTTCCTGATATAGGACGTGATTGAGGGTTTCTCAGAACCCAGGCATGTTGAGCATTCATTCCTTCTAACTCCATCTTCTATGTCTGCTTTTACAGATATCTCCAAAAGCCTTTCTACTATAAGCTGGGGTTCAAGCTCATTTGTGTAAGCCTCTCCTCAGTGGTTGAGAATCACTCAATGTTTCTTGCATTTCCCAGTCCCTGGTTCTGGTTCTTCCAAACCATGTTGTCTCATCCTGAAGCTTTCAAATCCAGAAGCCAGGAACAGGGCTGGGAGGGAAGTAAAGGCCACTTGGGCCCCTTCACAAAATGAAGGCTCCAGGAGAAGCTCACCAATGGCAAAAGGAGTCTGGCCTTAAAAGGAATGTTCCGTGTTGGGAAGGCCCTCACCAAGCTCATTTGTTCTCAATTTCAACAATCGCCTTTGTGGATAATTCTCAATTCTCTGACTCTGACTTCTCTGGGCTTAAATAGACCCAACCAGTGGACCAAAAGTAGAGGTCTGGGAAGGACATAGAACCTAAGAATAAATGTGGTTGAGCAAACAAGAAAATGGTCATGTGTATGGTGAGCCATAACAAGAGAGGAGACTAAAAGAAAAAGGGAAATGGCAGAATGGAGGGAACGAAAAGAAAGGAGGATGACACTGAAGACATACAAATAAGTGAACTGGCATTTGGTCTTCAGACTTCTAAATCAATCTCTCTCATGACCCAGGGGGCCAAGCTAATTTATCATACTACCTTATACACCTCTTACTAAAGAAATCAGAATGCCGGTAAGAATGTTTAAGGCAAGTCTACTTGGCAAATGGAACTGCTTCCCTCTGTCAGCTGCATGTTAATAAGGAGAAAAAAAGAATCAATCTGTCAACATCAACAATAGCAAAATCATGTCAAGTGTGCATTTTTAACTCTTCCGTCCTCTTATGCCTTAGTGGTGAATTTCTGGTGGACTCCAATGTCTCGGGGCATCTGCAATCTGGCCAGTTCCATCCACAGCCCAAGTAAACTACGTACAGATCATGCCTTTTTGTTGTTGTTCAGTCATGCCCAACTCCTTGTAATCAATTCTTTGTGACCCTATTTGCGGTTTTCTTAGCAAAGGTATGGAGTTGTTTGCCATTTCCTTCTCCAGCTCATTTTACAGATGAGGAAACTGAGGTAAACAGGGTTAAGTGTCTTGCCCAGTGTCACACAGCTAGCAAGTGTCTGAGGCCAGATTTGAACGCAGGAAGATGAGTCTTCCTAACTCCAGGTCTAGCATTCTATTCACTTTGCCACCTAATTGCCACCAGGTTATACCTATGTGATTCTAAAGCAACTGACCCGTTCACGAAGGCAGGGTGGTCAAAAAAAGATGTTAAAAGCCGCCATCAGTATTCTATGGATTCTAAGGTCTTAACTTAGGTTTCTTAGAACAGGTTCAAGTTCAGAAACTAAGAGGAAAAAAATAGCCAACAGGAGTCAAATATCTTTGCCGGGACCTCACAAAGTAAAATATAATTCAAAACCACTTGCTGGAGTCATCCACTTTTGGAACTCTAATTATTAGGAAGATTTCCCCTACTTGAATTTGTCTCTTCATGGCTTTCTCTTCACACTGTTCCTACTCTTGCCTTCTGGAGCAAAGCACCATGTGTCTAATCTCTCGTCCACAAGACCAACCTTCAAATGCTTGAAGACAGCTATCTCAAACCACCACCACCCCCAACCCAAAGTTTTTCTCTTTTCAGGCTTAAATATTTCCAGTTCTTTCAGCTGGTGATTTTATGGCATAGTCTTGGGGCCAAATCTAAATCATTCTAATTACTATCCTCTGGGTAGGCCTTTGGCTTATTTAATGTCTTCTCTATATAAAATACAGTGCAAAGATCTTTATACAATATTCCAGATGGGTCTGATCAAGGCAGAGTCCTACAATGATAGCACCTCATTTGCTCAAGACATGTCTCCCTTACTTCAAACTAAGACCATATTAGTCTTTTGGGTTGCCATTTGGATTCATACTAAGCTTAGAGTCCATTAGAAACTCCATAATTTTTTCACATGATCTACTGTCTAATGTTTTACCCTACTTTACACTTGTGCAATTAATTCATTGAGCTCAAATTTGAATTCAGGACAGTTAGCCCTATCAAATTTTATCCCTTAGAGTCAGCCTATCATTCTAGTCAATTGAGATATTTAGGGAGACCAACTTTCTTATCCGAAGTACTAACTATTCCTCTAAGTTTCTAAAAATGTAAATATTAATCAGTACTGTCCTAAGTATTAGCAGGTTAATGCATTATTCCTCACAGATAATAACTGTTTAACATATATTTCAGTAGAATTTTTTTTGACATGATGTTTATCTAGACTGAGAGGCAACAAGGTATAGTGGAAGCCTCATGGCACTGGGAGGCAGAAGATCTAGGTTGTAGTACTGGTGCTGTTAAGAGTCTGCTTGCCTTGTCACCTTTGGCAATATCTTAATTTCTGAAACCCAATTACCAATTAAACATTTGGAAGGTGGAACATAATACCTAACCCTTCAGCCATTTTGCTCAAGTCAGGAAAGTGGAACCAGAAAAGATAGTTATTAGACTGAAGAAGTGGCTTTCTGCTATTAATAGGGCAGGACCCCCTATATCCAAAAGTGGTTACTTCCTTGGGAAATGTGAGACACTCCACTAAGGCAGGCATTTATTTCACTTGACTATGCATATCTGTTACAAAAACTTATTTATTTATTTTTTTTGCTATTGAGGAAGAGTGAAAGAGAAAAAAATTTGATCATTGAAAAAATAATAACAAAAGGAATAGAAATGAGTTACCAATAGATACCTTCCCTAAGCCAAACAGAGTCTCCCATGTAGCTACCAGAGAATAGTGAGCTAATGTGAAGCCTGCTACTCTATGTGACTGAAAGGAAGTAGGAAAGGGAAACACCCATATTTGGCATAGTTTAGGATGAAGAAGATAAAGCACTATTCCAAGCTTCATGAGGGAAGACCTAAGAAGTAGGCTTTGGGACTAATATGGTCCTAATTTGACCATAAGTAGTAAGTAACACAACAGTATTCCATTATATTCACATAATTTGTTTAGTTATTTTCCAATGGATGGGCACTCCCTTATTTTTAGTTCTTTGCCACCACAAAAAAGGAGAGAGAGAGAGAGAGAGAGAGAGAGAGAGAGAGAGAGAGAGACAGGGAGGGAGAGAGAGAGAAAAAGAAAGAGAGAGAGAGAGAGAGAGAGAGAGAGAGAGAGCCTTTTCTCCTTTCTTTGATTTGTTTGAGTTATATGCCTAGAAAAAGCCTATTTCTTTTTGAGTAACACTTCGTGTATTCCTCACACCACTGGGGTAACAGTTAACGAATTCTATTTTCATTGTACAGGCCATTTTTAAAAATATTTGCATGTTTGTGCTACACTAGAAATTTCTCCTGATAGTCTACATTAAATACCACCCTCTCTTTCTTGAGAAAAATAATATGTATTTTATTTCATGGGGTGCTGGATCATCAGGTACCTTAAGGGTCCATGCCTAAACTGATCTCACAAGTTCTAGCCCTAAACAGATTTGGGTGGCAGTTTCTTATTTAACAGATTTGTCACTTTGTGACAAATTACACACTTTTTCTGGGTCCCAGTTTCCTCATCTCCAAAATGGTGACATTAGACAAGATGGCCTCCACCTGCTCTTGCAACTCTAGTAATGTCTGTTTCTATATTCTAGTGGCAAGAAATTGAGACACTACACAATTGAGGTAGCTATTTACAGCAGCTGGATTAAAAGTCCGTAAATCAGATACTATCCTGCTTACACAGAAGTACCCTGACCATGAACATCTGTAAGAATCCATCCTTTAGAGATAGCTAGGTGGTGCAGTGAATAGAGCACCGGCCCTGAAGTCAGGAGGACCTGAGTTCAAATCTGGCCTCAGACACTTAACACAAAAAACTAGCCGTGTGACCTTGGGCAAGTCACTTAACCCCAATTGCCCTGCCTTCCCTCCAAAGGGGGAAAAAAAAAAAAGAATCCATCCTGTAGGCAAATCTATTAAGTTTATGCCCATGCCCAATAGGAGTTGGAATTTTCCTTGAGAAATACTCTAATGAATGTCATTAATTGGCTCCAGGAAAACAACATTACATAAAATAATATCATGGGTAGAGATAGCTCCATAGAAACAAAGGAATAAATGACTGATATTTTCCTTGGATGGGAGGAGGAGAGAAGTAGGTAAAGACAATGAGATTTGATAGATCTAAGCTCTTTGAATACTTAGTGTTCTAAAGGGCTGAGTCAAACAGCACGTCAAGGTAAAGTAATCATCTTCTATTATAGCTCTGGCAATAGCCACACCTAAGTTCAAGGCACTCTTTGAGCCAGCGTATATTACAAAAACAGAACTCATTAACTCAGTAGCCACCTTTTAATCCTTCCCTTTTCCCAGAATAAACTATGAGACAGACTAACTTAAAGCAATAACATTTAACATAACAGACTAATAAAGTGAACAACAACGGTACCCCTCCCAACCGCTCCTCTCCCCACACGCAGGTACCTATAAAATAACAAGCACATTCTCTCTCAGTCCCCACAACAGTGTGGAGAGAGAGAGATCTCATAGCCCAAGGGAGGATCATGAGGGATTTGTCCCAGCCAGAACGCCTCTCTGCCTCCAAACTTGCTGCTTTGTGCCTCCCCGTATTGCTGTGGATGTCATACCATAAGCAGGGTTGTTTTCTGACTGCTCCCTTGTATTCCTTTTCTGAGCTGTCACTGCCATCCCTACTTTTCCATTGAAGATGCTGCTAACCAGCTTCTCTTCTGGGTTGATGCTGCTAACTTCTACTAGTCCAGTAGTTAATGTCTTCACTGAGCTACTACTGCACAGTTCCTGGCACACATTAGGTGCTTAATAAATGTTTATCGATTGATAAATTGAGCTGCTCCTTTCCTGCTGAATTGTGACTAGGCTGCTCCTTCCCATGATAGTGTTATCCTTTTGTGAGCCAGTCCATGGTCTAAGGGGTATCTCAGCTTCTGTTCATCAGTCTCACAGCCACAGCCACCCAGTCATCTTAGCAGGGTCTTTTCCCCTCACTCCCCACCCATTCAGTTGATCTTTGCGTTGATGTGAACAAATTCCTTTAAATTTCCATCATGCCCCTGGCTACTAGGGCCAAGAAGATCCAGATTAGCTTAGAGCTTTACTCAACCACACTTGAGAAATAGGTTAGAACTAAAAACCTTTAGCCCAGCAGTTCTCAACCTGTGGGTCGCGACCCCTTTGGGGGCCGAACAAGCCTTTCACAGGGGTCACCTAAGACCATGGGAAAACACATATTTCCAATGATCATAGGAACTGAGACACCGCTCCTCTATCCATCTCCAGGCTGGTCCTCCCACATGCAGATACACCCACATACCAATATTAAAGGTTTACAGCATTAGGAAGGTTGAGAACCACTGCTTTAGCCTATGCATATATACCTACACATTCTTGTACCTACTGCCCGACCACAGTCCTCCTTACATCACAAAAGGATCTTTGTTCAGGCACCATTATTCAGGATACAGTATTTATTTGCCTACGTGGAACCTCTGACTGCCCATTTCCTGAACCACGGATACAAACAGCAGTATTATTACCACTCAGTAACTGTAGGAAATCAGCCCACACCTAATGGCATTTACTAAGTACCAGTAGACTGTCAAAAACTAGAAAGGGCCTTAGAAGCTATCTATTCTATAAAGTATTTTTCTTTGGGCCAACTGCCAAGGAAGCCAGAGAATTTACCCACAAATGTAGTAATTACTTACCTTCACACCACAACTGTGAAGTGAATAAGATTCAGTACTTCCCTTATATAAGTGAGGAAGCTTCACTACAGTTTCTTTCAATGACTCATTGTGGTATGGAGGTGACCTTGGATTCTGGAAGGTCATGCCAATGGATGACAAATGTTGGCAGGTCCTATCAAGCTGCAGAGACATCATAGATGAGCCTGACAATAGAGTATATGCCCGTCATCCAAGGATCAGTCTAGCTAAGTTAAAAGAGACTAATCATTACAGCATTGAACACTAAGTAAACTCCAATTTAAAAAAAATCAGATTAATCCATGAAGATGATCTTCTAAGATTTGGAATCTCTATTGTCAAAGGAAAAACTTTGGAAGAAAATCCTCAAAGTATTGAATTATTAATATTCAATGAAGATGAAATGTAGAAATGGTAGAACTAAAGGGTCAAGTGACTTTTCCAAAGTCAATCAGAGGAAAAAGCATCCTGTAGGACTTGTGAGCTTGTTTTTCCTTGGCTATTGCTTGACTTGTAGAGTGCTGGACTTTGAGACAGGAAGACCCGAGTTTGAATCCTACTTCAGATAGCTGTAAGACCTTAGGCGTCTCTTAACTTTTCTGAGTAAAATGAGTAGATAGTATATTTAATATACTATAGATGTACATGCAATATATAATAACAATAGTACCCACCTCATAGAGTTGATCTGAGGATCAAATGACATATAACATGTGGATAGTAAGTACTTCACAAACTTAATGTGCTATAGAAATGATGGCTATTTTGTTATTGTATATTTTGTTATATATAAATATTTTGGAATATACAAGTACTTTCTGCAGCATGTTGAATAATAGGATAGTAGATCAGAAAAGGGCATTAGAGATTATCTGGTCCAACCTCTTCATTTTACAGATAGAGAATGTGTTGATTAAGCATTTACTAAGTGCCTTGTGATGTGCTAAATCCTAGAGATACAAATACAAACAAACAAGACAGCCTCTACTTTAGTAAAAATTAAATTAAAATTTAAAATTTTATTCTGAACCTAAGAAATAAAACAAGCATTTCCATAACATAGTAGAGTAGAAAAAAGATGATTGTATGAGAAACTGCAAATGTATTGTGTACAACTTGCTACTCTTTTCAAATATAGAATACAATTAACACGTAACTTTTTCCTTTTTTCTCCCTTCCCCCACCCTGTGGTGTATAACTATTACATACAGATATCAGAAGAAAGGGCTCCATTTGAAGAATGAGTAACGTTGGATAAGCAGGGAAACCAGAAGCTTTTTTCTTTATTTATTTAAAGGTCCTTTGTAGTTAATTTGAGTGTTTATAATAGTCAAAATGACTTAGGTCACTCAAAATTGTTCTTAAAACAACATCGTTGTTACTATATACAATGTTTTCTTAGTTTCACAGGTTTTAAAAAAATCAAACAGGAGAGTTTATATTTTATGCTAGAGGGAAAAAAAAGGCATTAGAGTTGGCGAAGAGGGAGAGTCACACAGTAAGATCTGCCTTTAAAAACTACTTTGGCAGCAATAGGTAAGATGGAGGGGAATAGGGGGAAACATTAGGCAGAGAGACCCATTAGGAGGCTGTTGGGATCATGATGAAAAGTCATGAAGGCTTAAACTAAGGGGATAGCTTTGTGAGTACAGGGAAAGGGTCAGATGTGAAAGATTCTGTAAAGGTGGGGCACTGGACAGAGATCTAGGCCTGCAGTCAGGAAGACCTGAGTTCAAATCCTGTCTCAGACATTATTGGCTGTATAACTCTGGACAAGTCACTTAATCTCTGTCTGCCTCAGTTTCCTCCTCTGTAAAATGGGAACAATAGCAGCACCTATCTCCCAGAGGATCAAATGAGGTAATAATTGTAAAGTGCTAAGCAAAGCTCTTGGCACAAAGTAGATGGTATATAAATGTCAGCTGTTATTAGCTATCATTAAATGAAACAGAGAGTGAGGCCTGCAGGATAATGCTGAGATTATGAACCAGGGGGACTAGAAGGAGAGTAATGTCTTTGACAGAAACAGAGAGGTTTGGAAGAAGGGAGAGTTTTAGGGAAAAGATAGTTCCATTTTAGATATGTTGAGTATAAGCATTCTCTATGGCATCTAGTTTGAAATGCTCAAAAGGCAATTGATAATTTAAGACTGAAGCTCCGGAGAAAGACAGAGTTATTGCCTTCAAGGAGTTTATCATCTACTAGCCTTCCCCACACAAGATAGAATGACTTGCGTGGGATCACACTGCTAGTGTCTGTGGCTGGTTTTGAACTCAGGTCTTTCTGACTCCAAACCTAGCGCTCTCCCCTGGATCTACTTATCTGCCTTAGGAAACATGGAGATGATGGACCAGTAAAGGAGATTAAGAAGAAGTAGTTAGCCAGGTAGAAAGCAAACCTCCAGGACACAGTAGAACAGGGATTCAATGACGCCAATTCAGACCACTCAGGAGAGCTGATTGTTAAATTTTCTGTGTGAGTATCTACACTTTGGAAATCAGCAAAAGCTCCAATTCAGGGCCTGATTTGTTTTGATTATCTAGACTCTAGACTAAAGAAAATAACGAAAGAAATAAAGAAAATAATAATAAAGTAAATTGAGCATGTAAACTGAAAAGTGTGGCACTTTTCCCCCTGAAAACCAGTTGTTAAACATTTACCAGTATATCACTGCAGCAGCTTCATGAAAATCCAGAGAGAAGAAAGGGTAATCCATAATGTCAAATTCCATACCTGCTCTATTTGGGGCACCAGGAAAAGAAAGCCAAAACTCAAACTTATTGTCTTCAAGGAGTTTATCATCTACTAGCCTTCCCCACACAAGCAAAATCACAGATCCAAGTTTAAATTTAAAAAAAGAAAGAAAAAGGTTTCTGGTTTCCCTGCTTATTCTTCAAATGGAGCCCTTTCTTCCAGCCCTTCCCTAACCAACCTAACTCACCGCAATCTCTTTCTTCTCTGCACCCTCATTCATTCAACACATAGTTGCTGAGTGACTCACATGCACTGCTCTAGGTTCTATGAGAGAGAAAAAGCACAGGGCAGGATCCCTTTCATAAGGAGCTTTTGGTTTGGTAGAGGAGATCAGTACGTACACGAACAGCTACAATACAACAACTACGTGATGAATGCTGTAAAAGGTACAATTAAAATGCTCCAGAAATTCAGAAGACAAAGTTGGCATTGAGGTCACTTCTACATACATGGAGGTAATGGGCAGGAAGAGAGAACATGTAAAAGATGGGTAGGACTCCAAATGGTCAAGATGGACGTGGCAGAGGGAATTCTGGGTAGAGGAACACGACTTCATTATCCTTCTTTGTGCCTAGCCAGTGCTTTGCCCATAGTAGGCATTCAATGCACATTTGCTGAATGAATGAATGAACGAAAGGAAGGAAGAAATGCACTCAGAAAGTAATATTTAAAAGCAGAAAATGGATCAAATTAGCTCTGATTAGAGCTGTGGGGCAGGTTGGGGACTTGAAATTTTGGCACCAAGTGCCAGATTTCAAATGGACATTAAATAAGCATAATAAAAGATGAGAACTATAAGGAGGTCTCCAGCAGGGTATTATTTTCCTGGAAATGCTGTAAGGGGAGAAAAGAAAAAAAAAACAACCCTACCACCTCCCACCCCCTACCAGGCTCTTGATTCACTAAAACCCAAATTGAAGCCTTGTTTTCTTTCCTGGGCCCAGTCATGAATGGCAGTAATTATCTACGAGGGGCTCTGTACAAGTCACAAAGCCGAGCTGGCTCCTGCTTCCTTGCAATTTTGAGCTATGCTTTTTTCCCCTACTACTATTGAGGGGGTGAAAAATAGATGACAATTACATTCTGGCTGGCTTCTGAAGACTTGACAGACAGCTGGAGCAAAGTCGTTCCTGCAGCTGTTAAGATGAAGAAATCAGCCTGGGGGGGGGGGGAAGGGGGTCAGATGATAAGGGATGGAGGGGACAGAGACAGAGAAAGGCATAGAGAGACAGAGAGAAACAAAGAGAGGACAGAGCAAGAGAGAGGAAAAAATATAGAAGAGACAAAATAGACGTCAGATTTGGGGTCAGGTAGCCTGGTAATGAACATTGCCCAACTCACACAGAAAGCACTTGCTGGTTTTTCAGACACATTCTCAGGCATTTATGAACTACTATTTATATGAAAGTGCTTTATAAATGTAAGATATTATTATTACTAGCTGCAGTGTATTTAATATGCTGTGGCTAATAGACCCTCACATAGCAATTCACAGCCGACTAAGTTCTATCATCCATTTTATATTATCAGATCTTTACAATATGAAGGAAGCAGGGCATCTTCTAGAGAGGATCAGAGAAGGTAAGAAGGAAGTGACTTGCTTGTGGCCACACAGCTTCTGACTTCTACAGCACCTTCCCTTGCTTCTGTTCTGTGACAGAGCCCAAGTCCTCTGAGCTGAGCTGATTTTGTTGCTAGATTATGACAATATGTTGCTAGATTAGGCAATTTCTTATGCAGTGTGAGGTAATGGGTAACAAATGATTCTTCTTCAATAAAAAAAAAATGGTCTCTCATTGATCTAAGTCACTGTTTGGGGTTCACAAAAACATAAAAAGATTTTGTTATTGCTTGGTCAATTAGTTGCATCTGATTCTTCATGACCCCATTTAGGGTTTTCTTGGCAACGATACTAGAATGGTTTGCCATTTCCTTCTCTAGTTCATTTTACAGATAAGGAAACTGGGGCAAACAGGGTTAAGTGACTTGCCCAGGGTCACACAGCTAGCAAGTGTCTAAGATTTGAACTCAGGTTCTCCTGACTCCAGGGCTGGCACTCTCTCCACTGTACCACCTAGCTGCCCATGAAAAGGATAGCATTATCTACTCTTATTATGGTCGAATGGGGTATATAAATTCTGACTCAGAGGAAAGGGGAAAAGTACAAAGCATGCACATAGAGGGTAGTTCAGGGAAGAACACTAAGAACCTGAAAAGGTAGGGGGCAATCCAAAGGGAAATAGGTACCATGGACAGAGCAAAGAGTGATACCACAAAGATCAGTGAAAAGATATACCAAAGATGAATTTCCTCTTCTCACAGTTCTGCCTAATGAGGGTCTTTCCTTCGAGCTGCTTTTTTGAACAGTGGGGATGGGATCTGTTGATCCATCCACACTCTCATTTAGTTCCTCCTGAGGCCAATGGATAGGTCATTCAGAACATGGAGAAATTCCCCAAAGGAGGAGAAGGTAGTGATTGGTCAGCATGGATGTTCTCTAATAGATCCAGGACCAGATCTGACCAAAGGATGGAGGCTAGGAAGCCAGAAAGAATGCATATTCAATGGATTCAGCAAAGTCTCAAAGCTGGATAGTAGAAATTAGTTAAAGGCTGGGAAGTTGCCATTAAAAATATCTTTCATAAAGTCATCAAACCTGTAGAACTTCTTTAATCCCCTCAAGATCCTCCTAACAGTTATGCTTCAGCAAACTTCATTTTCAAATAGACGAGAGAGGAGTTGCTGCAGTTCAGAAAACAAAAGAAAACAAACCCTCTGGCTTTCCCTGCTGAGTCTCTCTTGGTCCAACAGACAATATTGCCAAGCCATGTTCCTTCTGACACCTCCACCTATCTGTCTCTTCTATAAAGAGAAGTTTTTATTATCCTGGGTGACTGATGCTTCCTTACTTGTGAGCTCAGGGATGGGAAACCAATCAGACCTGCCTTTGAGAGAGTCTTCTCCTTTCTAGATAATATATAAGCTATTATGATTCTGAGCTATGATGACTCCTCACCCATCATTCCTGCCCTCCCTTCCTCAATTCTGCAAATTGTCCTGGTCCCAGAGCTAAGTTTCCCTGAAGTATGGAATCAGTAGTCACAGCAAGAATTTGGTATAGTCACGTGACTAATCCTCAGAGGAACCTCTTGGTAGACAATAAAAGATTTTCCTTTTTTTCCATAGATATCATGTCTAAGTTCCCTGGCTGAATCCCTTCTTTGCCTATTCCCAGGCCCACTTTGGAGGTGTCACACCCTCAACATGAGAGAGTTGGTGGTCTGTCCCTAACATCAGTTCTGGGCCCAGTGTGAAGGCAAGAGAGAGAGAGGACAGTATTTTTTCCATCTTGGTCTTGCCTTGGATATCTCCAGTTAAACCATAGTGACCTTCCCTTTGGGACCCTCCCTAAAACAAGCCAAATTAAAGGTCTATTTGTCCTCAGCAATAGTTACCTTCTCTCATTTTTCTGCAAGGCCTTTTTGTCCCAGCTATGGACTTTGTCAGAAGTCAAATAAAATATGGTAATATGAAAACCATCCAGGAAGGTGAGACTGTCTTTGACCCTTTTTCTTGAAATGTTACCTTTTACAGGTCCTGAATTGTGACTCAAGTTCACAAGGGCAAGGTTTCCTTAGTGGCCAACAGAGTTATTTATTTCTGTCATTTGCCTCTGGTTTCTAGCTTCATTCAGACAGGGACAGGTCAAGCTGTACTGTTTTTAAAAACAACAACAACAAAAAAACCCTTTGGCTGGAGCACAATAAATGCTACCTTATTTTCCAGTTAAAGTTACTCTTTCAAGAAGATATTAAACTGAATGGATCCTTGGTTCCATAATGGCATTATCTTTGTGAAATGACCTTCTAGAGTGAAGGGGCAGGTAAAATTAGTTCTAGAAGATGAAGAAATACCATGAGGAATTTTTATTTGCAAACCATTTTGCCAAGGAGTATTTTGTTTCCTATTAAAAATCACAGATCTATGAATTTAAAAATAAGAACGTCAATTACTAAGGGAAGGGGGGAGGTGGAAAAAGTGAACAGAATGCTAATGATTTTATAGCACCTGACTAGAAAGGAAACAAAATTCTTGAGACAGTCAAAGAGAATAAGAACAACAGTACTTAGAGACACTGCAAACCATCATACATATTAAATTCCATATCAAACTGTTTTTTAAAGAGACCTAAGATGGATCTTAGCCTTTGATAGAATTAGAGGTAGAAAGGGCTTTGGAAGTCACTGAGTTTAGACAGACCTCTCTTTAAAGAAATTCCTTTTTAGAAGCCAGTCCCACAAAGGAGGAGGCAGGTTCTTCCCTGGGAATACTTATTTCACTACTAAGAATGGATATGGGAATCTGTCATGAAATTCATGCTTGGGAAGCCCAAACTTAAACTTGGATCCCTGTGTTATCAACTTCAATCTCCCCAGGCAGAAAACTGTTTGAACCCCCTTCACCCATGTACCAATGAAGCAAACTGGGCAGAGGAAAGAGCACTAGATTCATATAGGAGAAGAAAGTATGAATTCAAATCTTAACTCTAGTACTTACTACCCATGTGACATTGGGCAAGTCACTTCCCCAGTGTAGACATCAACTTTAATATCTGTAAAAGAAGTGGGGCTTTGACTAGAAAGCTCCTAAGGGCTCTTCAAGCATTAAAAGTGATATGATTCTTCTAGGATCATAGGTACGGGAACTGGAAGGAACCCTAGAGATCATCTGATCCAAGCTCCTTATTTTACAGATAAGGAAAGTGAGGCCCAGACAGGAGAAATAACTTGCCCAAGGTCAAACAGTAATAAGTACCAGAGACTAGATTTGAACTCGGGTCTCCTGCCCCCAAATCCAGCAAATGCCTTTCCCATAATCTTTGTTTCCATGGTACATGGATGAAGACAGTTCGACCTCTGGGGAATGGGGCCATTCACAAAGGAGTCTAAATTCTGAGCCCTCTAAACACAAATTTCATGGAGGTCTCTCTCCCTTATATCGCCTTAATTTTAAAACAAATATGTCCAAGGAAGAGCATCCCACCTCTTTCATGAGGTAGCCTTCCTTTCTGAGAAGTTATTATTTTGAAGTATGAACGCCTAAAAGCTAAGATAAATAGTAAGTCACAAAGAAAAACCATTTTCATATATTAAAATGACAACTGACATTTACATAGAAGTTTACAGTTTGTAAAGCACTTTTTTTATATACTTAGGGCTTACTCTAGGTATTATTATCCCCATTTTACAGATGAAAAAACTTGAGGCCAAGACAGTGAAGTCACTTTCCCATGGTCACATAACTATGTATTTAGAGGCAGAATTTGAATCCAGGTCTTCCAGACTCTAAAAGATGCCCTCTATCCACTCTGCCACATTGCTTTCATCAGTGAGGATAAACTGTACCTGGGAATGAGATGTGGTTAACCTACATTTGGAAACTTTGGTTTTCAAAGCACTGTGAGACAGCAGGAGGCATCCTTTTGGACAGATTTCTGCCATTCTAATATTTTTCTATTCCATTCAAAGCAGTGTAAAAGTTTCCCTCATCACAAAACCCCAACCTAGTTTAGCTTGATGGACAAACTCTGCCTGTCCCCTAAGGAAGTTTGCTTAGAGCAAAAGCTTGAGGAATCCAGAAGAAAATGTTTGTGTAACGCAGGGGTGGAGGAGGGAAGGAAAGGAGAGGGGGAGAGGGAGTCTGAGTAAAGGTGTGTGTCAGCTATTGGGGAATGACCTTGTGAGGACTAAGTCTGACCAATTCAGTCAATCTCCTTTTCATGAGCAACCAATCACTCAGAATTTAAAAACAAATTAAAGAGGAAATGAAGTCATACTAGACAATGGCCGTAAGCATATTAGTGGTATGTGAGGGAACTCTTTTTTCTTTTCTTTTTTTTGAGGGAGAAGGTTTGGAGCAAGGTGGAGAACGGTTGCTATCTTTACCACAAAAAATTCGACAGAATTTTCAGGACAGGAAGAAACAAGAGGATTGGCTGGTGAGGCACTGAATGGAATGGAAGGTGAGAAATGAGACCAATTTCAGAATGTCTGAAACTAGACAGACATCTTGGGCTCTGCAGCACAAAATGTGGAGAGAGAGAGAGGGAGAGAGGGAGAGAGAAAGAGAGCGAGAGAGGGGGAGAGAGAGGGAGAGAGAAAGAGAGCGAGAGAGGGAGAGAGAGGGAGAGAGAGAGAGACAGAGAGAGAGACAGAGAGAGAGAGAGAGAGAGAGAGAGAGGAAGTGAGAGAGATTAGTTGCACTGCAAAGACCACAAAGCAACATCTAGCAGAACACAGCATCATCCTTGCACAATAGAGGGTTGTTACAGGATCAGTGATTTCTGAACTCGTATTGACACAAATCCTCAGCACTGGTAGTAATAATTAACACCTGCCACACCAGAGAAATGTCTTGGTGCTGGGAAAGACAAGGAAGCGAAGAAGCAAAATGTATCTTTTTCCTCAAGCAACACAGCTAAGAAGAAATGATGAAAGTCCGCTCTCCTTTCTTCAGCTTTTGCTTTTAGCTAATATGAGCCTGAGAGGCTACCAAAGGGTACAGACACAGCAATGGCACCATCACTACTGCAGTGTGCAAGGCCAGCACCCACCTTTCTCTTTGGGACTTCATGTGGCCCTCTCTTTCCCACCCCTCTAAATGTCCTTTTCATGTAATATTGTGTATGATGGTTAACTGTATCTGTTTCTTATCTCACTACTATATCATAATAATGTCATTTATATAGCACTTTAAAATTTAGAAAATGATTTGATATACATATGTACATATATGTATATATAATCCCATATATATATGTTTGTTGCATACATGTGTGTATGTGTGTATGTTCATATAGACACACACATATATGAAATATCTCATTTGGACCTCTTAACAACCCCATGAGGTAGTCACTAAAGGTATATTTATCCCCATTTTATAAGTGAGGAAACAAAAGCTCAGAAAGGTTGCCTATAGTCACACAGATAGTACCAAAGTCAAGATCTAAACCCACGTCTCTGACTCCATATTTAGAACTCAACACACTATAGTGGTGCTACTTCTAAGCTCTGAGGGTATGGAGCGTGTCTTATCTAAGTTGTATATCTCCACCAATGCCTACATTTGTTGATTGAATGGATGGATGAATGCAAAGAGATGAGCTATTGAATTTGCTTGGGAAAAGGAGGGTAGTTGATTATCAGTGTCCTCCAAGACAATGAGGCTAAGCTGAGGAAGTCCTCTTCTCCATTCAAACTTTGCTCTGGCCACAATGCAAACAAACGTTTGTCTAGTTCTTGAATATGTACAAAACACTTTCTTCACAACAATCCTGTGACATAGTATATTAGCATCCTTATTTTACAGAGGCAACAACTAAGGTCCAAAAAGTTAGGTGACCAGACTAAGGTCATACAACTAGGAAGCATCAGTGTGGGAACTGGAGCACAAATCTCCCTCCAAGTTCAATATTTTCTCCACCAAACTGTATCACAACTTACTACTATAGTTACCCAACAGAAATCATTTAGCCGCACATTCTTCATCCATGACATAAAGGTAAAAAAATTGCCTTCATACTTCATAGGGATGAATTGGCAGTTGGAGTATCATGAGGAAAAACATGGGGGAAAAGTTAAATGTGAATACAAAATTAACTATTGTAGGTCCAATGACTTCACGATGTCATGTATTTAAGGCAGATAATTCAGTGAAGGCTTCATCATATTGACCAAATGTCATGAAAATTTTTAACCCAACAAATGGGAACATACCACCATATAGTCATTGGCTCTGGCGAAAGGTGAATTCACCCACTGTTCCTGCAGACCCTAAGGATGCAAAATCACTTTATAAATCATTTAGTTGAAATGAAAAGTAAGGGATATTGTTGCTTAAACAGTAGAATTCTCAAAGCATCACATCTTTGAAGTCTCAAAGATTCTGATATAAGAAAGTGCACCTCTTAGTAGGGAACACTTTGCTTTTCACTCTTGGTATGGTCAGAATTTAATATTATCACAACTATGTAAAAGTTCTTTCAAGTTCTTGTAGTTGTTAGGCCTTTTTTGAATGGAGTTTATAGTTTCATACCTTTCAAAGTACCATAATTATTTCTAAAAGTAAACAGAAATAGTGTAGATTTCTATAACAACAGAACACAGAAATGATGAAAAATATTCTGCTATTCCCACTGATTTGGGGCCACACATGTTAGGGTAGAGGGATATATACATATTTATGTGTATAATCTACATATATAATGCTACTCTTTCATATACAGGCATACAGCTGATAACACTGAACTAACATCAAGGAGACTAGGGATTGTTCTTCTGGTAGAGGTAAGAGACTTAGGTGGATCCACCAAAACTATGCTCTTATAACCACGGCCATACATTTCCAAGATGGCTGGCATTATGGATGCAACCTAGGTCCATGGTACAGAGAGCAAATGCTGTCTCATGGGAATCATGCTCATGACCTAGGTTTTACCAGATCTGGCTTCTGGCCATAGGAACTGGGCAAACCATTAAAAGTTTCTGGGTTTTTAAATGAGGTGATTGCATTCCATGATGTCTAAGATCCTCTGACAATCTGCAGTTCTCTGGATCTATGTTACTTGATCTCCTTTGGCATCACTTTCCACATCTATAAAATGAAGTGCTAATCCTAAATGATTTCCAACATTCCTTCCAACCATAGAGTTTTACTACTCTGATTTTAAGTAACTTAATCTATTTGGTTCTCACTTTCCTCATCTTCAAAATTAGGATTTGCACTTGATGGCCTTGATGGCCACCTTATAAGGTATTAGGTCAATTAGCAAAATACTCTCTGGCCACCTGAGTTGATTAGCAGGTCTATTTTGAAAACAACTATTTGAACTCAATTCAATAATCTCTTAGCAACTTGTTAGTAGCAGGTTAGCAAAAAGATATTATCAAATAACTTTCTTTAAAAATTCCAACTTAACTCCTATTTCTCTACCACTACCTATCTCCCAAACTGATTTATTTATGTGTGTAGAGCTAAGCATAGATTCCATAAAATACTGAGGAGGTTCATTCATTGGACCTGAAATAAGATGCCAAATCTAGGCTAAGTCTTTTGGGGGTGTGGGTACAGAGCTAAAAAAGGTACTTATGGGAGGGGAGAGTCTAGCACCCATTTTCTCATATTTTTTCCATTATTGTTCAAGATATACCTGAAAAATTGAGTAAAAAAGGCAAAAAAAATCAACAACTATCATTTATGGTATAAGTTCAACAGAACAAGATCAAATACTCAACATGTCTAAGCCCCAAGGATCTGTGTCTAGGGTTACTATTCCCGTAGTCTGAATTAGCCAATTGCATCATGGTATTTCAACCAACCAACTTCAATCATTGCTACAGTATTTATACTCTGGGCCCCACCCCCCTTCTCCCCTGATCCCTTCATCACATCATGTACTTATAATAGGAATGGATTTGCAAGAAATATCCTTTAGAAAACAGTTCATTTTTAGGCACTATGCCTGAAATTTGTGTAACTGCCACAGGGTCAATAGTGGTACCTCCTCCATGTAATGTAAGCCCAATAATTAGACTTAGCCTAGGCATAAGACCCGTGGGAGATAAAATATGAAATTCCACCTATTACTGTGCTTTTTCTATTGAGATGAGCTCTACATAAAAATAGCGAAAAAAAAACTAATCAAGCTCTAATACCAACGTTAGAGAAAAATTTATTTAAAGCAAGATTTAAAGAAATGCAAGACCTAAGTACAAGATAAGTGTCTTACCAACTACATTTGACTTTAGTTATTAGTAATAAAATTTGAAGACCTTAGCTTTTCATTTCTCAGAGTAAGAGTCCTATATTGGGCTCAGTCTGGCAATACATTGGGTCTTAGAGGATTTCAGAGCAGTAACACAGTCTTGGTGAAAGCAATTTTGTCCCACTCTTCTCCTCAGCCCACATCTATCCATTTACGTTTTTTTAGAGAAAGCTTTAATTTGCCTCCTACTGCTACATATAATCATCTCTCTGGTGTCTCTGAGAGATACTATATGGTTTTCTCCATTTAGGATCAGAGACCACTCTGCTCCGTTTCCCTATAGACTCTCTAATTCCTCCCAGAACAAGAAAATAAATAAAATCATATGTAATATAAAGGAAGCCATGTGGTACTGAAGTAGAGTATGGTCTATGGAGTCAGAAGACTTGAGTTAGAATGTTGCTTCTGATGCTTACCTGTGTGATCTTAGGCAAGTAACTTATGCTCCCTGGGACTCAGTTTCTTCATCTGTAAAAAAGGATGTTGGACTATATAGTCTCTTTGGTCCCTTCCAAATCTAGATCTTAATCCTAGAATCTTAAGTTCGGTCAAGAATAACCCCATGTCCACGGATCCTGTAAATGTATATTCCCCTAACAATTATTCAAGGTAAATACCACTATTATCACAACTATATGCCATAAAAATACTAATTAGTACTCATTAAAATCACCTTACCAAATTCTTGCAAAAGACATCTTCCATAAAAGGATTTGGCCCTTTTCTCTTCCCCATTTAATGATAACTACTAATAATAACTAGTATTTATATACACACATTATCTCACCTGATCCTCCCAATAACCCTCTGAGGTAAGTCCTACAGGTATTATTATCCCTCTTTTACAGATGAGAAAACTAAGGATGAGAGGTGTTCAGTGACTTGGCCATGGTCATACAACCAGTGTTGGAGATGAGATTTGACTACAGATCTCTCCCAACTCAAAGTCCATCACTTTTTACTGTACCACATAGCCTCAAGATATTAAATACTCATGATATCACTTTTTGCTTTAATTTTGAGTTTCTCTAGAACTGAATACAATTAGAATTGTCTATAAACTTTGCTGAGTTCAACAAAACACTTATGCCTGAATTTGGAAATCAGAGGATCTGGATTTGAATCCCAATTTTGCTACTTTCTACTTATATGATTTTGAACAAATTATTTAACCTCTATGGCCTCAGTTCACTTATCTGAAAATGTGGGGCATAGGAGAATAACTAAGGTCTCTTTCAGCCCAAAATCTATGATCCTATGAACTTATCAGGGATTTTTTTGAGTGACTATATTTTGAAGCATTTTTTTATTTCTCAATCCAGATAAGCATTCTATTAGAGAGTTTATTGCAGGAAACACTCCAATATACTCAACTTCTGAATTCAATTATCAAGACAATTGATCAGACAAGGAAGTGTATTTAAAACCAGGCTATCTTCAATGATAGATAAGCAGAAAATTCCTTATTATTCCTTTATGAGTTGCCAAAACTGGGTTGAGTCATGAATGATGCCAGAAACTGAGTATGTTTAAACTTTTGCTGTGTGATTGCCACACACTAATAAGTAGATTGGTTTAATATTAGAAGGAATTACCCTCACTGTCATCAAGTCAAATTCCAGGTTCCATACAGATAGAAGATGTTTTCAACACTGGTATGTTTTCTCACCTGACAGCCCACGCAGATGTAGCCTGTAAAAGCCTGATGCATTTGTGTGCCAGCACACACCATGGTTCATCAACTAGCTGAATAAAATTCTCCTAGTAATTCAGCACCTCTTTTCCTTAATGATTGTTTTAAATCTCCAAGAGATCTGGTAAATGAGAACCTGGCTAATCTTCCTGATTAGGCACTGATAAGGAAAAGAGGAAAGGGAAGAGAGAGGAGAGGAGAGGAGGGGAGAGGAGAGGAAGAGTGAGAAAGAAGGGAAAAAGGGAAGAGGGGGAGAGGGAGAAGGGGAAAGAGGAAAGGTGGAGGGAGAAAGGAAAAGAGGGAGAGGAAGCACCAATTCTTCTAGTCTTAACAAATGGGTTGGACCTTACCCAAATGAGTATGTGAAAGCCTTCTGAACTTACAAAATACCATATAAGCATAAATTATTATTAACATAATTATTCAAGTTTCTTGTCCTTTGTACCTTATTAGTCTACCCCATCCAGGGCTGCACCTGAGTAGGGTCCCTTGTTTCTAAATGAAGTTTCCTTGGTTTGGGAAAGTGAAGTAGGGAGGGCAAAAGTAATTTTCAGGGTTATAAAATGGTCTACAGAAAGTTTCCATGAAGAAAGGGGTCAGAGATGAGCTAAGCTCAAGAACTATATAAATTGTAAAGCAGAAAGGGTGAGAGGTGGTATAATGGTCACAGGAATTGGAAGATCTTCCCTGCCCCTAATAGGCCGAATGTAATCACATGAAGTCTGTGGTGGGAGGAGTTTTCTGAACAAGTTGAGTAGGAAATGGAGGGAGAAGAGAGGACACAGGCAAGGAGACTGCTAGGCTTGTGAGTGTTTGTGGGAAGGCTTTGGGATGGTGTTGATCTCTACTGTTATTGTGTATAGATTTCTCTTGCCATGATGAATTCAGTTTTCTGCTGTTGGAATTTGTCTTTCTGGTATCTTAATAAATGTTTTGCTTCTGTCTTCTATATGGAGAGTCTGTTAAAAATTTGTGATTCAGAATTATGCCAACACATTCATAGTTACCATCAGGACTGTGAACATGGCCTTGGCAATGCAGGTGGGTGTGGAAATAAAGATGGCAAGTGAAGTATAAGTAGGGTCAAAAACACAGTATTAAACCAATAAGATTTAAGGGGGCCCTAGTGAAGTAAATTTTCAGGTTTAGGCTCCAGTAAATTACTACTGGTCAAGTAAAAGGGGGTCAAGCTACAAAAAAGAGTGCCTTTCTCAGATAGTCAATGGGTAGTCACATGAACATGCTGCCCTCGTGTGTATTCTGAGGTCCTTTCTGTTGGACAGCTCCCATAATAACTCTTCTCATTATCATCCGTAGCAACAGTAATACATACAGCACCAAGACTAAACATGGAAATGTTACGTGACAATCCATACTAAAACTCTAAACCCAAATTCAGTTAAGCAACAAGTATAGAGCACCAACTATGTACCAGGCATAGGTACCTGGGTTACAAGTACCAAGAATGAAATAATCTCTACTTGAAAGAAGCTTACATTTTAATGGGAGAGAAAATAAGTATATATGAAAACATGTAGCTCCCCTCCTAGGCCTCTGTCCCAAGGTGGCAATGAATAAGTAGAAAAGAACCATATACTCCAAAATATTTATAATAGTACTTTTGTGTAACAAAGAATTAGAAATAAAGTAGATACCCATTGATTGAGGATTAACTAAATAAACTAGGGTACATAAATGTGATGGAATATTACTATGTTTTAAGAAATGATGAATATGCTGAATAGAGAAATAAATGGAAAGACTAACATGAATTGATACAGAGTAAAGTAAGCAGAGTCCAAGAAAAAATTATAAACAATAATTCCCACAATGTAAATGGAAAAAGCAACCACTACAATACAGTCAAGAGTGAAAGTTGTAGCATTACAAAGAGCCAGCAAACTGCAAAAAGAACTATGAGAATATACTTCCCCTACTCCTTTCCAGAGGTAGGAGAGGTCCACAGGAGTGAAATAAAGCATACATTTTCAGGTTTTTTGATGTATAGATTGTTTTTGCTGATTTTTCTCTCTCTTCTTCCCCTTCTTTTTCTTTAAAAAAATTCTTTGTTAGAAGGGATGACTCTCTGGGAGGGGGAAAGGGAAAGATACTTAGAGAAATTTAGGCAACATGAAAACAAAAGCTATCAATAAAAAGGCACTTTAAAATATATTTACATATAAAACATAAATATAAAATCCATAAATATAATTATATACAGAGTACTTAAATACAAAGTCGTTTGGGAGGAGAGGCAGTCAGGTGGTATAGTATATACAGTGCTAGACATGGAGCCAGGAAGACTCATCTTCCTGAGTTCAAATCTGACCTCAGACACTTATTAGTTGTGTGACCCTGGGCAAGTCACTTAACTCCATTTCTTCATCCATAACATGAGTTGGAGAAGGAAATGGCAAACCACTCCATTAACTTTGTGAAGAAAATCCCAAATGGGGTCATAGAGAGTCAGGCATCACTGAAAATTACTGAACAATATCAACAGGTGAGAGGAAAGGCACTAGTGGTTTTGAGAGTCAAGACTGCAGAAAATAGTGCTTAAGGTATATCTTAAAGGAACTGAGAAACTCAGTGAGGTAGAGGTTAAGAGGATGTATACTCTAGGCATCTGGGACAGCCAGGCACAGAGATAGGAGTTGGAGTGTCATGCACAAAGATCAGAGATGGTCTTGTATTGCAAGTCAGCCATCAATTTGTACTGAAGTATGCATAAGACGGAATAAGGTCCAATAATGTTGAAAAGATATATGGGGGCCAGGTTGCGTAAGACTTTCAAAGCTAAATAGAGAAATTTCTATTTTATTCTTGAAGTAAAAGAAAGCCATTGGGGGTTACTGCTTAGGGGAATCTCATGGTCAGAGCTGCATTAAAAGATAATTACTTTGGCAACAGAACATAAGACGGACTGGAGAGGGGAGGGGAAGGAGATGAATCAGAGAAACCAATTAGGATGCTCTTATAATAATCTAGGCAAGAAGTGATGGTGATCTGATCTAAAGTAGTATCTATTTGTTTGCATGGAGAAAAGGGATCAGAGAGGACAGATGTTGTGGTGGTACAAATCACATGATTTAGTAACTGACTAGATATGTTGGGTGAGGGAAAATGAGGAGTCCAAGCAAAAGCCAAGGGCACTAACCGGGGAGAGTGGAAGTATGGTGGTGCTTTCAAAAGAAATGAAGAAGTTTAGAAGATAGGAGGATCTGGGGGAAAGATAATGGGCTCAGTTTTGGACATGTGAGTCTATATCATCTACTACCATTAATATCAGTTATGATTATAATGGAGATTATCTGAACGATCACGGACAAATCACTTAGTCTCACTGAGACATAGTTTCTGCATTTATGAAATGGTGATAATAATACCTGTAGTCTCTCCTCACAGAATTGTTTGGGGGCTCAAATAAAAAACATTTTGTGAACATTAAGGCACTATATAAATATCACATCATCATTATTAGTGTTTTCTTTCTTCCCATCTTATATTGAATGAAATTTCAAAAGAAACAGTCCTAGAACAAGTCACTACACTACTATTGTTCTTTTATATGCTAAGTTCAGTGAACTATGACACAAAAGAGAATCAAATGATAATTTTTTTGTAATTGAGTAAAAACGATGGGATCACTTTTTGTATACTCACTGGAAAGACATCTCAAGGCTCAAATAGCATAACAGAAAAGATATGTACCACTTCTTGTTCCCACAAGGTTTCAACTTCTTCCACTAAGTCTCTATATTTCAAAAGTTTTTAATTCTACATGGATTGGAGGTTATGGATATTCAGTGTGGTGACATCAGTTAAAAGTGTTGTTCTTAAATTCTTAGTGGGTCAAAGTTGTGTGCAGACAATTCTGATGCTCCAGTTCTCATGCCTTTTATTTGTTGAATTGTCAAGTATATTTTTAAGGTTGTACAGTATTTGTATTATAGGGATTTGTCTGATGGGGATTTGTCTTTTTTTAAGTCTATAAAGGAGGGTAAGTTTCTGGTGTATAATTCTGGTCACTTGATTATATTTTTCTATGTATTTAGTAGGTATTATAGTGTTGCAATCTGCAGTGATATGTTGCATCTGAGTTTCTACCATTTCCTTGTAAAATCTGTATCAGTCAATAAATCTGGGTTCTGTAACTTTGACCTTTCTGTACTTTCTGTTAGCAATGATCTGATCTGATATCGCAATAGTAAGCCCCTCTATTTCTGCAAACAAATCTATGCAACTCATCCATTTGTTGTTATTATTGTGGTTATTTGCAAATGTTATGGCTTTATTATAGTTGGTGATAAATCTAGGTCACCGGAGATATGACAGCAGACCTGTTTTATTTCCTGATCACTTGTTGTCCTTTTCCCATTTCCATCCAGAAATCTTCTCAGGATCACAAGATTTATCTGGGTATACCATGCCAAGGTCCTTGCAGACTCATTCTCTAGGCAATTCTTTTCTCTGCTTTGTAAGGCAGTACTGATTGCAGTCTTACATTATCCTCCTCCTTGTATCATACATGAATCTGTGTTAGGTTGTAAATGAGCGCTGTCTTTGGTAAACTTATCTGTACCAGTCAAGGAAATAAAGTGTTTTCTGGCCCTGAGTGAGAGGAGAAAAGTATTTGTGTATTTCAGCCAAGCCATCCCAGAGATGATAATCATTAAAAGCATTTAATATTGCAAGAAGGCAAAGTGGGTCACACCCAGATGATGCTGCTTTACTGTATGGTGTCAGAAGGTCAGGAGGAGTGCCTGTTCTCCAAAATAGCTCTCCCACTTGCTCTTGGATACCTGAAATGCTGCCATTAGATAAGCTTTTGCCCCTGAGATGAGGAGAATAGTCCTGAGAGAGGTGATGAATTATCACAATTCTTGTCAAGAGGGAATACCCTCATAGATGAAGGCTGAATGGCATTATTGGTGGACAATGCGCATCCTCTCCAAAACATTTCCCCTATTGCTTTGTCATGGTGCCTGATATTCCACTATTAAAGGGCCATTCCCTTTGAGTCATTGTTTGTGCTCCATGGTACCTGATTCAGAAACTGCACAAATTATCCTAGTAGTAACCCCAAATCACTGCAGAAGAATTTCAGGGGACAAACCAGCAATAATATGTAGCCCACACATGCATGAGTCTTCGTTAAAATAGTATCAACCCACTAAACACATTGCTAATTCCTGGAACATGATCATTATCATGATTTATAGCTGTCACCTACCCCAATCATTTTTTCTCCAAAATTTTTATGTCTTCAGGATTATGATTACACCTGTCATAGGGAAGAGAACCCTAATTGCTAGTGGCAAACATACAGAAGATATTCCTATAGTATCAGAGCTGCACTAATCATGAATAGCGATTAAATACCCAGCAAGCAATTTTGACATTCATCAAACTGATAATGGCAAGAAACAAACTGGAGCCTCCTTTCAATTTTTATCGAATACGTTTGCTGATTCCTTATTACTATATATATTTCTGGAAACAGCATCAAAAGACAGACTATGCAATAGCACTCTCCACTATAAAAATACAAGAACAAGTTTAAGCTGACTGCAATCCTGAGCATAATTACAATCACATTAAAATGCAACTAGATGGCTCATCTTTCTCCTTTTCCCCTCTATCAGTCAGTAAATTAATTCCTTTATAGATATGAGCATCAGCATTCCATTTTTGTTTAAAAAAAAAAAAAAAGGCATCTATTTTTCAATTACTTTCCATGAAAAGCATAGTTACTATGGCAATCTCAGAATTTTGCACTCTGCAACTTGAACCTATCACTATTTTATAAATAGAAAGATAAAATTTATCTCAATTCAATTTGCAAAGGTGTGAAAGGACCTACGTACTCTGACTAATCTGTGACAACAGTCATACTATATTGTGGGTCTGTCTATTCTTCTGGTCAGTCCCTGGCTAACCATTAATGTGTCCATCTTTGAAATGATCAGCTTAACCAGGAAGAAGATAGGCTGTCTAAAATGAATCTTTCTACTGCCACTAAGAAACACAGTGTCTTTCTATAGTATTCCTACACATGCACACACACACACACACTAAACATGTCTTTCTCAGAGTGCTATAATCAGATCAATGATGCCATTACTTCCAGAAAGGATGTGTCAGGAATGTGGTCCATTATTCCACTCAATATCCTAGAGACCAAACCAAACCTAAAGACCAAACCAAAATAATCTTCTCTTCTCTGGCCACCACTCCTCAGGAGTATCACTTCCTATTTGAATGTAAGGTCCTTGAAGGCAGGGATTGTCTTGCCATTGACTTTGTATCCCTAGTTCTCATTACACTTAATTATTTTCATTCATTGATTTATTCACAAAGATTGTACAGATTTTTATATGATCCCCCAGAGCTTTCATATTACTTGTAATCCTTTAGTTCCATACATACTGGAGACAAATTAATCAAATCAGAAAGTATTTGAGATTTCCCATAGACTGCCCACATTCATATGCTGATGCCCCCACCATGGGTTCTGCTCCTTCTTCCTTACACACTTCTACTCAAGCTAGACTTCTCCTTCCTACCCAATACTAATAACACTTTTCTGCAGCTCACTATCAAATGAGTATTTATGTTGACACTACAGATTTCCTGGTAGCAAGATAAGTTTGAACAACTTTCCTCTGGTTGCACATGAAGCCCAGACTATTAAATACCACCCCTTTATAGTAAGGAGGATGTCCTGAGCAAAAAGGAAAATGGGAGTTGGGGAGGGTAGAAAAGGGGAGGGGAGGAGAGGGGAAGAGGGGGAAGAATCACCAAAAATCTCTTTGTTCCAGGCCTGTTGTTGCTGGTGTTTGGACATCTATGGTTCCACTGAAGCTACAGCTCTGTTCCCTAGCCAGCCGTGCCCAAGACACAATAGCCCCAATGGCCCTTTCCCATTAAGCATACATTTATATAGATGAGCACCTATTTGAGCACCATACAAAAGTACACAGACCATTAAGATGCTCCATGTTACAGCAAAATTGAGGTGACAATAAACTTAATTTCTTTTATGATTTAACCAAGTACATAGTTAGTAAATATTCAATACACACCAGGTCTACAATTGTAATTAACCAGTTTTCATCAGCAAATGTCTGCTCTATTTGCACAAAACATCTGGGCTGTGTGCATCTTGGGTTCTGCACGCTAATCCACTATGTTCACATGTGATCATGCAAACATAATATTAGGTTGGGGGGAGTCCGAGGAACAAGAAGAGAATTAGCTCAGTGTTAGTTTAGAAGGGCATATGTGCAGAAAAATTTAAACTAGCTACAGAAAGGGAAAAAGTGCTATTTTAAAAACACATATATTAATATCTGAAGAGCCATTTTTGACACTAAAGGCCTATGAGCTTGATATAAGAGGCTGCGATTTGGCACAGTCTGCAACAAAAATCTAATGCAAGCCCAGAAATTAACTAGATCATCAGACACACTCTAGTTGTCCCAGGCAGTTAGAGGCTACCAGAGAATGAAATCATATTTCCCATCATGCCTCTATGGAAAAAAAATAGTAGTAAAAAAGTAAACATTCCCATCACTCGTTAAATGTCTGACTCTTTTCCCCTTAAGAAAGAATAATCTTATATCTTTTCCTGATTAATTGGGACAAAAATATTTCATCAGCTATGAAGTGGTAACCTTTAGCCAAACCCTAGGGCAATTTTTTTTAAAACAAATGGGAGAAATTATCGAATTTGGTTTTGCTTTTTGACAAGCAGAATATCTTAAAGAGCTAGGAACTGACTAGGCAAATCCAGCTATGAATCCTAAACTCAACTCTTCTTTAGTGATAACTCATGTGACCTCAATGCAAGCCTTAGTTTGACAGGGAATATTGGTGTCTACCTGTCATCTCTCCCTGAATGCCTTAATACCAGGTTGTATATACCAGGGGCAGGCCTGACACCAATATCTTGTTAGCTTAGGTTCAATTTTGGGACATGATGAGAGGCTCATAAGTCATTGAACTGTTAACAAAAAGAGGTTTACTTTGCTCTAACATAGCAATGATATTCAACAAGGCCATAATGGAGCTTCTATAGACACAGATTTACGAAAGTGCATCTGGTAAGCAGGTTAGAGCATGATGACTTTTATGGTCTATTAACATTCACAGGGTTGGAAAGGTACAACTTTCTATGCCCTTAGGTGATTAGGAAGCTTCTTTCAAGGAAGGAGGGGGCCAATCAGGTCCTGGAGACAGTTTTGCTGCCTTTTAAGGGAAATTAATCGCTGTTGCACCCTTGTTGCAGGAGGAAGAAAGAATCCTAGTAGATACTGGTCTTACCACAAGTTATGTGGCTGTCTATATGTTGACTCTCTAATAGACTAAAAGCTCCTTGAAGGCAAGGACTTTTTTTTTTGTCTTTCAATTCCCTAGTACTTAGTATATGGTAGACGCTTAATAAATTCCTGTTGATTGATGGCATTAGATGAAAGCAAGATAAGGTGCTAAGGAGAGTATGAGATTTGAGGTGTGCTGAGGGGAGGCAGAGGGAAGTAATCGGAAGATTTTCTCCCCTCTCTTGCAATCCTGATCACCTTCCCTATGGTCCTTCCTTCCCCATCTCACAGCCTTGTCTTATTCCTAGGTCACTTTGGGCTGGGGTAGGGGAAACAGAGGAAAAGAAGGAAAAGGAAAGGAAAGAACAAAGAAAAAAGACAGAGAAAGGGAAGAGAGGGAAGGGAGTGAAGCATGATCCAGAAAATTTTGTTTCTAAAAGATGAAGAAAGGGGAGGAAGTAAAACACAACCCAGAAAATTTTGTTCTAAAATGAGGGTCCAAAAGTAAAGTCTCCAACAGAACTGGAGTACTGCTCTCCTCCCCTTGCCTACCTTCCCTCCGAATTCTGGAGGAAAAGAGGAATCAGAACTTCAATCAAATGAATAGCTACTGCCCCCTGGATTAACATCCTTCTCCTTTAATTGACAAAAGGAAGATGCACCAAAAATGATTCCTTGCCCCATTACTCAGAATGACTGGAGGGAGAACAAGAAGGGTGGGTAATGGAGAAGAATTTGATACTGTTTTCCTTATTGCCATTTAAAATCTAAAAATAACAGAATTGAGCTCAGGGGAATATGAGATCCAGTAATTAAAATTATAAATAAATACAAAGAACTATTCAAATGTATATTAACTCAATTTTATAGGTATCTCCTGGTGTCTACATTTAGATTTCATTATATTTAGAATAATAATAGCTAATATATAGCACTTTAAGATTTACAAAACACTTCAAAAATATTATCTCATCTGTCACATCATTCCTGGAAGGTAAGTGCTGTTATCAGCAGAGTAAGGAAATGTCTGAGACCTTATCTGAACCTAAAACTTCTTGACTCCAGGCCCAATACTTTTAACCACTGCATCACCTAGCCGCCATAAAATCTACCCTACAATAAAGATGTATGAAGGAATTATTCAAGTCAATAAACGTTCATAAAGTGACTTCTAGGTACAAGGCACTCCTAGAGCAGGCATCAAACAATGGTTGAATTTTAAATCCAGTCCTCTGAAGAACTGACCAATACTTATGCAACATTGATTGGTACTAGCAACAATTGTGAAGTTAATCTTTGGTGTCATTTTCTCCTCTCCTTTCTCTGAAGCCTTTGAGGCTCCTCAGATCTACTGTGTCCTATGGCTTTCACTCTTCTTTGTGAATGCCAGGACTTGCCTCACCATTTCTCTCTATTAGCTTCCTGTTGATAAATCTTTATTCTCTTCCCAGTTTTCTCTTCTCCCCTGATCTGCTCTCCAGGAAATCATCACACAACCTTTCTTTAGGGGTTTTTGTTGTTGTTGTTGTTTTTAACTTTTTTTTGGAGGGGGGAAGACAAGGCAATTGCAGTTAATGACTTGCCCAAGGTTACACAGCTGGTTCACGATCAAGTGTCTGAGGTCCTCCTGATTCCAGGGCCAGTACTGCATTCACTGTGCCACCTACCTGCCCCCTTCTTTAGGTTTTTAAAGGTTTTTTTTTTTAATAAGTAATCACTTCTTCATTGAAATACACAGAAGTTCAAAATATTAAGTAATAAGAAAAGTTACATTAGAGAAACCTTCCATATAAAATACAGGGAGAAGTAAGCCTAGAATCTTCTAAGCTTTCCTTCTGTTTGAGTTTTGAACTCTAATCTAGGTGGCATGATGGGTAAAAATGCAGAGCTGGGAGACAGCAAGATCTGAGTTCAAATTCCTCCTCAGAGACTAGTTTCATGACTCTGGACCATGAGCCACTTACCATCTCTCAGCCTGTTTACTCATCTGTAAAACTGAGGTAACAATGACTTCTATTTCGGAGGGAAGAAGATCAAAAAAGATATTATCCGGCACAGTAATGCAATGAGATTATGTATATATAACACTTTGCAAACCTTAAATCATTATCTAAATGCTGGGTCAATAGCAGGTTCCCCTTTTCCTTGTTGAAGCCTAATAGACCCTTATCAGTCTTTGTGAGGTAGCTACCTAGCTCTTAAGTATCCTTGTTATAATATAAAATCCTATTCTAATGGGCAACTGAGTGGTGCAACAGGCAGCTAGGTGGTACAGTGGATAAAGGATTGGGTCTTGAATCAGGAAGACCTGAGTTCAAATACGGCCTCAGATACTTAGTAGCTGTGTGACCCTGTAACACAGCAAGCACCCTAGCACACCCAGAATGGCTGCTAGCACAAGTTCTTTAATCTGCTTTTCTTAAAGGAAAGGCAACTTTTAAAGGGGTCAACAATCTATTTTAATTACATTCAACAGTTCAGGGGAAAAGTCAGCACCCTGAATGGGAAAAAAATACAAACAGAGAAAATGCAAGCAGAGAAATTAATACAAAGATCAACAGATAGGGCTCTGAGTGTCTGAATCAAACCAATATTGCCATACACTTTACATACACCACTGAATCTAGAGAGTCTTGACATCTGAGTAGTTGGGGGTCTGAACATATGGCTACTCAGAGTCTTGACCAGGGAATCACAAGATCCTTCTCATGAGCAAGCCCCCAAAGCAAAATACCAACTCAGAGTATATATACACTTCTCAAAACCAGAAGACATTACAACTCTTGGGACTCAGTGCCTAATCAACTTAGTACCAAAAGGTGTGGAAGCCTTCTGACAAGCAAGCCTCACCCTAAGCAAAATCTTCCTTAGGTAAGTCCTTCTCCCAATGGGCTCCATGTGAAGCCTATTAATGGGTGGGGAAGATCTTAGTATCCCATTAACATTATAGATCCTGGACAAGTCACTTAACTCCGTTTGTCTCAGTTTCCTTATCTATAAAATGAGTTGGAGAAGGCAATGGCAAGCTACCCCAATATCTTTGCCAAGAAAACCCGAAATGGGCTCATGAAGAGTTAGCCACAACTGAACGCTAACAAAATTTTTTTTAAAAAAAAGTCTGATGTCTCATGAAGGCCTGGAGGTGACTTTAGGTTCCAGAATTCACAATGATGGAATAGAATGACTGACAGGTCCAACCAAATTGGAATGATTTCAGTTTCAGACCAGGGCTGGACTTACTACTCTCTGCTTGTCATTTAAAAACAAGCCTACCTAAGTTCAGAGAGGATCATCACCAAAAGATTGGTCAGCAGGTGATGACATTTTCCAACCAGAACCCATGAAACTCCTAAAGTATTGAAGGAACATGATCTGTGTTGTCAGTGGAAAAATCCACATCAAGGAAATCACAGGTCCTTGAAGTACAAGGAGGAAGAGGATGGGTATGATGATGATGGTGTCTCATACTTCAAAACTTTAAGGATCTGAGCACTTGTAAGTATGAGTGCTTTCTCCATAAATGCAGATCATATTGCAACTCTTCTAAAGTTGCTAAATAGTGTTTGACAGTAACTATGGGAGGATGGGGGTGGTAGGGGATTCACCACCCTGAGACCAATTTGGGCCTCTCTAAATGATGATGCGCATCTTTAAATTTAGTGAGGCTGGTCTTTGGCTGCAGGCATCCAGATCAAGCATCACTAGACTCCCACTCAAAAACTTTCCTTACAGATTGGGACCTGTCAGAAGTTTTTCTCCACTGGCAAAGCCTCCAAGAGACCAACCAACGACAAAATAACAAACAACAATGAAAGAGGAGTTTAGGGGATCAGTGAGAGAAGTAGCAGTAACAACGATCATAAGTTAATATCCCTAATTTACAGAGTAAGACAATGAAGTTCAAAGATTTTTAGTGATTTGTCCAAGATCAAAGAACTAACATCATTCTTTCATTCATGAATGTATTTTCTTATTCATTCAAACAAATAGTGTGAATGAGCCAAACTACATGAAGTCACAGCTCTAGGATTTGCCAGGATGGGAAAAAAGCATCCTATTGGAGCTGCTATTACATTACCAGACACACCACTATTTTTAAATGATATTGTCACACATCTTTTCAATAGCTGAGGTCCTTACCCTGTGGTGGATGTAGCTAGGTATGGCCTCAACTATTTGTAGTCAGGATGAAGCAATATAATTCTCTTGGTGAGTCCAATGACTATGATCATTTTCAACTTGTGTAACGCTTATGCTGACTTGCAGGTTTAGGGAAGTAAGTCTGAGGAAAGGTACCAGTTTAGTGCAGACTTGGAAAAGGATGTTCCATTGGCCTTCCCATCCCTATAGCTTTAGGAGAGATCCAAAGCTCACCTGTGTGCCACAACTGCTGTTTATCATGGAGGCAGTAGTTGCAGTGATAGATAAAAAGTCAGGAAACCTAGGTTCAAATCCTAGCTCTGATATTTGCTAGCTGGGTAACTATGGGAAGCTGACTTTGCTTCTGTCAGTTTTTTCATCTGTAAAATAGGTATAATAATATTTATATTCTCCAACTACCACTTTTGTTGAGAGAAAAGTGTTTTGTAAGTCTTAAAGAGCTACAGAAACATGACTTATTATATTAGGAATATCTCTGGTAAAAGAAAGTAACCACATGAAATGAAAATCCTACTGTGGACTCCCTTATTACTTAGACTATTTAGAACCATCACTGTAGCTTCAAAAGCTTGCAGTTGTTGCCAAAAATAGATGTTTTGAACTATTTGAGTCCTAAAGGGCTGTTTTATAAGGCAAACAGAATGCAATTTATCAGGGATTCTGAGTATATTCTTCATGCATCCTCTCTCTATATAGTACTGCGACATTCTTAAAATTTCAAGCAGGGAAACCTGCTCTGGTTACCTTGGTGATAAACAGAGGATAAAAATTACACATAATTGTTGCTGATGTCAATGCTGCCATATTGTTTCCAAGGCTACAGACTATCTCCAAATAATTGTAATGTTTCTGCCACTGGTAACCAATTCTGTTTGGAATAAAAAGCTTAGTACCGCAGTTATTCTATTTGAGCCTATCTAATAAACCATCGATGGCCTCTTGGGGACTTCTGATAATGATGAGGATAAATACATATTTAAAATGGAGCTATCTAAGCCCACACTAATTTCCCAGAGTTCAGACACTTTTCTATTTGAAGAATCAAATTTCACAGGAAAATATATTCCTCTTATGATGCATCAGAGAATCCCATTCTCAAAAACATTACCAGTGTTGGAGACAGTCTACCAGCTGAATAGAAAGTGTTTCATAGCTGAAATGACAAACAACAGACAGTTAACTATTTTTAAGAGACAGATTTTTCTCTCCCAACTTGCCTTCACTTTGTGAAAAGGGAGCCTAGAGAATTCCCCACATTATCATACTCAGTTACAATTATTTTCTCCCATGTAAACACACTTTTCAAG
Source organism: Pseudochirops corinnae (assembly GCA_028646515.1). Classification (NCBI taxonomy): domain Eukaryota; kingdom Metazoa; phylum Chordata; class Mammalia; order Diprotodontia; family Pseudocheiridae; genus Pseudochirops; species Pseudochirops corinnae. The sequence continues at coordinate 243,409,523 of CM053588.1, forward strand.
AGTCAATCCCTTTAAAAAATCAGAGATTGATATATTGATTTAATGATTTGGTGTGTGGTTTTTGCAGGTAAAGACGGGAGAGAAGCAGGCTTAAAGGTTTATTGCTCAAAAGAATGCCTCAGGACAGCTGTGATATATGAAAGATACCATTAACTATTCTAGCTTCTATGGAAATCCTAGTTAAAGCATAGGAACACATCCTAGAAATGCACAACCATCCACGGGGAACAACAATAATAATCATGAGAATAGTGCATGTGATCTTTACAAAGTACTGAAATCCAGGGCTAAGCCCAGGCTTGTAAGTTCATCCAGAATTCTGCATTTCAGATGATCTCCTGGCATATGGCAGACAATAGTACATGGCTGGCCATCCATACAGCCTGACTCCAGATTTTGGTGCTGCCTTTCCCTACTTGACTACACTTGACTACACACAGATCCAGGGTCTGACCTCGTCAGCATGACATTTTTCACTGGAGTCAAACAAAATGGTAGTGGCTGGATCTGAGAAATGCCCTCCTGCTTACAGAAGGTATGCTGCAATAGCAATAATTTCCCTTTGAGAGATAATTTGCAAGAATGGCTTCTGTACATATAATGTATGAAATAGGCAACATATGGATTAAAACTATCCAAGAAAACACTTCACCTTCTTTACCAGAAATAATGTGCCATAAATAGAGATAAGAGACCAAAACAATAAAATGAAAACAAAGACAAAACCCTTGGCTTCAGAAAGAATCAAGTCTTTATGTGTAGGTGGAATTTACATGGAAAATTGCTTCTTAAAGAAAGGAAACAGATCAATGAATTATGTTTACTGGACAGATAATGAATTGTATTGGTCAGGAATTAAATTATCCACCTGCAAGGAGTTGAATACTAATATTAATCTTATCTGTCATTGTAATGGTAATAATTTTTAATCCTCCAAACAACAATAATATGCTAATGATGAATTATTGTACCTTATATGGCTTTATCCAGGTATGCCTATCCACAGATATACAAGTGAATTACAGCAAGAAACCATACAATTAAAATCAGAGTATGATTTCTGCTACAAAATACAAACAATTCATTTAATCCTAATTTTATTAGGATGAACTTTCATACAATGAAATGTAAAATTTGTTGTCTATGAAGTGGAAACTGAGGATTGGGACTTTCCTTACACAGTCTGAGGCCAAGGGTATAAACTAGATCCTGTTCTACACAATTCAAGTAAATTCAACATGCATTTAAAAAACACCTACTACGTGCAAGAACATAAAATTTTTCTCCAGTACTTCCTCACAGGGTTGAGGTCACCCTAGGTTCTTGAAGGCTATGGCAGCAGAGATCAAGGTCTAACAGTTCCTACCAACCTGAAAAGGGTGTGAGTCTATCCAAAGAGGAAAATTGTAGCTCTGTCACCTGAGGACAAGACTAAGAAGGTGAAGACACTCCTTACCAGGCTGGCCACAGGGTGATGGCCACAACTGGTTTAAAAGACTATTTATTAGTCTTGCAGGGAGTGTTGCTCTCTTCATTGGATGATGGAATTCCCACACAAGTGAAATTACAGTGCTGATTTAAGTGCCAGAGTAATAAATTATGTACACATTACTGTGCTGGATGCTGGGGATACAAAGACAGAAAGAACTCAGAACTAGTCTTAAGAAACTGCTAATCCATTAATACTCTTAATGCATCCTAAGAAAGGGGCTGAGATGTTGATCTTTGCAAGTTGTTGGATCTCTTGCCATCTCTAAGAAGTCTGTGATTTAGTGATTATATGTTTGTAGATCACAGTGGTGTGGCAGGACTATTCATATTGTAATTTGGTGATTTCAAAAGACCCAAAGTTAATCCCAAATCAAAAATGCTTCTGTTATGATTTCAACTCATCCAGGATAAAACACCTGTAACCACTTCCATAAACAGGTAAAGACAGTTCCAAGGACCTGGGTTCAGGAAAGAAATCTATACTCAAGAGGAAGGGTGTTTTCCTTTTTTTTTTTTTTTTGTATCCTGTATCCCTTTGGCAGTCAGGCGAGGACTCTTCAGAATAATGTTTTCAAGTGCATAAAATAAAATACACAAGATTGCAAAGAAAACTAATTATGCTGAAATACAAATATCAATTAAAAAGAAACAAACCAAGTTCACAGACCCCAAGTTAAGAATTCCTATCAAGAACAATAGTTATAAAGCGAAAAACTATGCAAAGACATTTGGTTTAGAGAACTTACTAGTGGTCTCTGGTAAGTTTTTTCTGATAAGAGACCAAGAATACATGCCTTGAGGACAGACTATTTTCATCTTTTTTTCTTATTACACCACCCCACACATAACAAAGCCTGACTTGGAAATACCAGACCATACCTCAAAGAAACAAGCTTGTTGGACAATGGGACATTCTGTAGAGTGAGCTTAGAGGGAGTGATTAAGGTTTCTGTTTTTTGAAGATATCATTGGTTGACATGGATAATAGAATATAGAGTGTGTATATGTATATATATATATATATATATATATATATATATATATATATATACACACACACACACACACACATACACACATACATACATGTACATATACAGATATGTATGTATGTATGAGAGAGAGAGAGAGAGTACAGAGAGAACATTGGGTTCAGAATCAAAAGGCCTGGATACAAATCTCAATACTCACAGTGTTCATTTAAAAAGTTAAAAATAAAAATAAAAAGATTAGGGCAGAGCCAAGATGGCAGTGTAGAAGCAGGAAAACTCCATGGGCTCCCCCCATAACCACCTCAAATGCCTATAAAATATGACTCTAAACAAATTTTAGAGCTTCAGAACCCACAAAGTGACAAAGAAACAAATATCCCACTGAAGGCAGCATAGTAGGCTGACAGGAAGGGTCCATCACAGCACACTGGCAGCCAAGCCCAGCTCCTCATGAGCCCGTGGTTTTAACCCAGGGGTGGCCCCAACCAGCAGTGGCTGGAGCGGACTTCAGGAGAGTGATCACCAGAAGCTATGCTGGTTTCCAGAAATATCAACCCATAAATGCCAAAGACAAAGTAAAAGCTCAGTGAAGAACTGTGTTGGAACTGGGGAGACAGAGGAGTGGTCCAGACTCTGCCCCTGGAGCAAGAAGCAGCAGAGGAGCCTCCAGGTGGCTACTTCAGAGCTCCTGACCTGCAGATTGCAGGGGGGCCAAGGCACTATTCAGAGGGTAATCACTCTTGCCTTAACCTGCCTGGATCTGGAGCGCTGTCTTGGGTAGAGGTCCTGGGGTTGTGACCAGTGAGCCAGAGCTTGTGGGGGGCTGCAAAGAGGGCACTGAACTAATACCTCCAGCTGCTGCAAAAATCCCAGCAATTTGGGACAAAGCTCTCCTCTTGGGAAGCAGAGTTCTACTGTGGCAAAGAGCTCAAAAGTCAAGTAATCGAGTGGCAACATGAGCAAGCAAAGGAAGCAAAGCAAGCACAGCAATCAAACCTTAGATTCCTTTTTTGGGGACAAAAAGGATCAAAGCATGAAATGGGAGGAAGACAATGAAGACAGAACTCCTGCACCAAAAGCTTCCAAGAAAAATATGAACTGGTTACAGGCCATGGAGAAGCTTAAGAAGGATTTTGAAAACCAAATAAGAGAAGTGGAGGAAAAATTAGGAAGAGAAATGAGAATGAGGCAAGAAAATCATAAAAAGTGAGTCAACAACCTGACTGAAGAAAATAACACCTTAAAAAATAGACTAACTCAAATGGCAAAAGAGGCCCAAAAAACCAATGAGGAG
>CM053588.1:243413799-243452002 GCA_028646515.1 Pseudochirops corinnae
TGGAGCAAATGGAATCTAAAGACTTTATGAGAAATCAAGATACTATTAAACAGATACAAACAAATGAAAAAATACAAGGCAATGTGAACTATCTCCCTGGAAAAACCTCTGACCTGGAAAACAGATCCAGGATAGATAACTTAAAAATTATTGGACTACCTGAAAGCCACGATCAAAAAAAGAACCTAGAAATCATCCTTCAAGAAATTCTCAAAGAAAATTGCCCTGATATTTTAGAACCAGTAGGCAAAATAAAAATGGAAAGAATTCACCAATCACCTATTGAAAAAGATCTCAAAAAGAAAACTCCTAGGAATATTATAGCCAAGTTCCAGAGTTCCCAGATCAAGGAGAAAATATTACAAGCAGCCAAGAAGAAACAATTTGAATATTGTGGAAACACAATCAGGATAACACAAGAACTAGCAGCTGCTCTATTAAAAGGGCTTGGAATATGATATTCCAGAGATCAAAGGAGCTGAGATTAAAACCAAAAATCACCTACCTAGCAAAACCGAGTATAATGTTTCAGGGGAAAATATGATCATTCAATGAAATGAAGGACTTTCAAGTATTCTTGATGAAAAAACCAGAATTGAATAGAAATTTTGACATTCAGATGCAAGAATCAAGAGAAGCATGAGAAGTTAAACAGGGGAAAAAAATCATAAGGAACTTATTAAAGTTGAACTATTTATATGCCTACATGGAAAAACAATAATTGTAACTTATAAAACTTTTCTCAGTATGAGGATAGTTGAAGGGAATATAAATGTGTATATATATGTATACATACATATATATGTCTATATAGGAGGGTATATGTGCATATGAATACATATGTGAGTGTGTGTATATATGTCTACAGGTATACATAGAGGGCACGGGATCAATTGAATAGGAAGGGATGATATTTAAAAAATAAAATTGAGAGGCGAGAGAGGAATATAATGAGAGGAGATAGGGAGAGACATTATAGGGTAAATTATCTCATATAAAAGAGGCAAGGGAAAATTGTTACAATGGAGGGGAAGAACAAGAAGGCAAAAGAGAATGGGTCAACCTTACTCTCATTGAGCTTGGCTTAAAGAGGAAATAACATACTCACTAATTTGGGTATCTTACCCTACAGGAAAGTAGAGGGGAAGGGGATAAGAGGGGGATGATAAAAGGGAGTGAAGATTGGGGGAGAGGGTAATTAGAAGCACACAGTTTTGAAAAGGGACAGGGTCAAAGTAGAGAATAGAACAAGTGGGGGGTGGGATAGGAAGGAAAGAAATATAGTCAGCCTTTCACAATATATCTGCTATGGAAATGTTTTGCATAACTACACATGTACAACCTATATTGAATTGCTTATCTTCCCAGTAAGGGTGGGTGACAAGAGAAGAATGGAAAGAATTTGGAATTCAAAGTTTTAAAATCAAATGTTTTAAAAAAAAATTATTATTATTACTATTCTTATTACATGCAACTGGGAAATAAGATATATAGGCACTAGGGTATGGACATCCATCTTGCCCTACTGGAATGTCGGAGGGGTCATGGAGAGGATATAAAAGAGGGGGAGGGGGTATTCAGCGAAATTGCTGTTTTGGGGTGGTGGCTAGGGGACAGACGGGAAGAAAATTTGTAACTCAAAATCTTGTGAAAATGAATGTTGTAAACTAAAAATAAACATAAAAAATTTTTTTAAATATTATGTTAAAAAAAAAGAAAAGGAGAACAACTATTTTTCCGTTGCATCATGCCAAATAAGAAGTTAGACTGAATTTTTTTCTTACTTAATTAACTGGTTGTTTTGGTGTCATGTTTCTTGTATAAGACAAAAAAAGAATTCCCTAATAAAAACATGCCTGAGAAGCCAAAAGGAAAGATTACAAATTTTCTAAAGTATGTCCTGAGATTGAGTTCTTCTTGTCAGCCCTGGATTTTTAATAAAAACAACATGTGAACATTCAAGTAATTTGACATCAATTTGATAGATGTGTGGTACAATAATTAGATGAACATCATTTGTGATTCACTTGAGAATATTAACAGCCTAGCTGATGTGAAAGGCACAAAAGCAGCACATCTACTTAGGGCTCTGAGGTTTTCCAACATTTTCCAAATGTTTTCCTTACAGACCCATGTTAGATAGGTAGTTCAATGATTACTCTTTCCCATTTTATGGAAGAAAGAACTAAGGCTCAAGAGAGACAAAATGCTTGGCCCAGCTACTAAATTTTAGATTTGGGATTCAAATGAATTTCAAGTCTTCCACCCTAAAACTAGCATTATTTCCAAATACAGTTCCATATCCCTTAAAATACGGACATTTTAAAAATGAATGTTAAAAACAAATAAAAAGGATAAATAATAAAATGTTTTGCATGATTTCCAATGTATAACTAATATGTTGCTTGCCTTTTCAATTCATGGGGGACGGGCAAGCAGGACAGAGAATTTGGAGTTCAACATTTTTTTTTAATTAATGTTAAAAATAAACAAATAGGGAAATCAGCTCTCCTTTCAAATCTTAGTTTCCTCAACTAACTTTAAGGTCCTCTCCAGATTTAAACATATATAACAAGGTCAGGAAACTCTAACTCCATGTACATATTAAATAAGCTAAAATGTCTAAATATAGACTACAGTTACGGTCAGTCCCATTCTTCCAGGTGTATATGAAACATAAGCAGTTATTCAGATGAAAAGATTTATCAAAAGCACAAAACCAGAGATCAAAGAAAAGGGAGAGACAAGAAATGCTGAATAGGCTTCAGCCTATGGACCTTTTCTCAGAATAAAAATGCACCCCAGGATTAAGAGTTTCAAGTGAGGGGGCAGCTAGGTGGCACAGTGAATAGAGCACCAGTCCTGGAGTCAGCAGGACCTGAGTTCAAATCTGACCTCAGACACGCAACACAAAACTAGCCATGTGACCTGGGGCAAGTCAGTTGACCCCAATTGCCCTGCCCTACCCCCTCCAAAAAGCCAAAAAAAAAAAAAAGAGTTTCAAGTGAGGGGGCAGCTAGGTGGCACAGTGAATAAAACACCAGTCCTGGAGTCAGGAGGACATGAGTTCAAATGCAGCCTCAGACACTTAACACTTACTAGCCATGTGATCTTGGGCAAATCATTTAACCCCAATTGCCCTACATTCTCCCTTCCAAAAAGGAAAAAAAAAAAAGAGTTTCAAGTCAGAAAGTTGTCAACAACTTCATTAAGTATAGACTCATAGGCTTCAAGCTAGATGGTACATTAAAGATCATCTAATCAATGTTATTAAAGACCAACGTATCTGATCCAAACTCTTGACATTCTAGATGAGACCATGGAGTCCCCTGAGAGGTTAAGTCCAAGTCACAGGCAGTAAATATCAGAGTTGGAATCTACCAATATCCACTGATTCCAGAAGCAGTGATGCTCATTCTATTCTAGTACACTGGTCCTCACTTTACAGATGAGTCCTAGAGATGTCAGTGACTTGTCCAAAATCATTCAGCCAAGGACAGAGCCGGAACTGGAATCTGGGTCGACCTCCCCTCCTACTATAACATTCTTTCCCTACACGATGCTGCCTATAACTGAAGGGTTCTTAAAATGTTTTGTGTATTATGGATCCCTTTGGCAGACTGGTGAAGCCTATGGGCCTCTTCTCAGAATAATGTTTTTAAATAATTAAGGAAAGGCTAAATTCCTATTAGAAGTTAGTAAAATTAAAGATGTAATATTTTTCTCCTCCAAGTTTATGGATCCCCCGAGGTTAAAAACCCCCTCTGGAATTATATCTAACTAAAAAGAGGCAGAGGCTGAACAGCAATGACTTATAGGACAAGGTTAGAGTTCTAGGGAGCAGCTGCCAACTTCACTCAACGGTTTATCTGCTTTGGGCACTATAAGAGGCAAGATCCATCAGTGACCTTGCTTCCTTTGAAAGCTCAACCATGTAAATTCATGATCCAACCTACATCGTAGGGACTAACCCACATGGGGGGGTTGTTGCTCTGGCTTTATGGGGTTTGATAGGTAGTCTTGTGTCACTGTTCCCCTGACCCATACTTCTCTTGGGAAAGAATAGGTAAGCTCAAGATATGACCTTTCTCCTAAGGAATTCTTGTGAAGATCAAAGAAAGCAAATTCAAACAGAAAGGTACTCTAAAAGCTCAAGGTATTAGTCATAATAGTTATTACTTATAGCTCTCTCAGTCATGCTGGCAACATATACTGAGTGCCCATCATTTGTAGAGTGCCAGAGCTCAGGGACACCAATTTCTTTTCTCAGACAGGTTCTTTTGTTCTCCTACCACTCACATCTAGGAAGCTAAAGGGACCCCTGAATAAGAGAAGTCAATTTTAGAAATGTGGTCAGGCATAATTTATGGGAATAATACACAAGATTTCTTTAAAAACATCATTTCACAAAAAAAATGAATCTTTTTTATTATCCTGGCTCTGCAGTGGTTCAAAAGCTTAGGGATTTAGTTAGTTAAAAAATGATCAAGTAGCCTTTAAAAAAAAAAATTCCTCTCTCCCCTTTCCCACTTCCCTGATTATCAGTATCAAGAGAGGCATAGACAGGGATGATGTATGTTTGACAATGGCACTCCCAGAGTCATGGAGGGTGTCTTATGCAAAGCCCTGAGGTAAGATCCATTCCTGTGGAAAATGTAGAATGCAAGTGACTTGAAGGCAGAGAATCTTTTCATTTTTGTCTTTCCATCCCCAGCATCCAGTACAGTACCTGGCACCTAGGAAGTATTTCCCAAAGGCTTAGTGGATGGAATGGAATGATGAAATCCTACAGATGTTTCTTTTGTGGAAGGGATTGTGCTGATTGCATAATGCCTTAGAATAGTACAGAGCCTCTTCAGTGAGATGCATTACTATTTCAAAAGACAAAATATATAGAATCATAGACTTTAGAACTTATTATGCAGAGCTTAGAAATCATTGACACCTCTCATTTCACAGATGAGGAAGCTGAAACCCAGTAGACTAAGTGCCCAGAGTCACGCAGGAAGTAAAAGGCAGAGCGGGGATTTAAACCAAATCCTCTGCCTCCATCTCCAGTGTTTTTTCCCACTAAATGTAAATAATAATAGGGACAATGATTATCATGATGCAAATCACTTTACTCAAAATAACCCATTAAGGTAGGTAGTGCATCAAATTCTGCCTTGGATATTACTAACTGTGATTCTGGGCAAACTAGTTAACTTCTTAGCCTCAGTTCCCTCATCTGTAAAAGGGACAAATAGTGGAAGGTTGTTGTGAGGACTGAATGAAGCAAGACTTGTAAAATGCTTTGAAAGCTTTAAGGTGCTAGATAAATGTTAGCTATTACTTGCATGTCATCATTGCCATTCTACAAGTGAAACTAGGGCCCTAAGAGAATGACTTGTCCAGAATCACCCAGGCAATAAGTATTCGAGGGAAGACATGAACTTAGATCATTTACTCCAAGTCAAATATGCTTTTCATTTTACTATGTTGCCTCTAAGTCTAAAATAAAATAGGTAGCCCATACATGATATTTCTTTCTTTTATTTTGAGGAAGAAGTCTAAGTTCATTGAAGGCAGCAGCCAAATCTTTAAGATAGTCTATAAATCCTCTAAAGTTGGCAATGGACTCTTTTTCTTGTGTAGCTGGAGACTTCCTAATATTGGCAGAAGCTATCATGTTATTATTCTCTCTGCTTGTGGAAATAAGAAGAAGGCCTGCTATGTATCCCCTTCCACAAAGAATGGTAGGGTGGGATGGTCCTTGGCTGAGCTAAATGATCATAAAAAAGGGTTAACTGAAGACCATAAACTCTTGCTCACTAAAAAACCAAATGTCAGCAATAATGTTAAGTTGTTTGATCAGGACAAGGCCATCAATTTTTATATTAAGTGAATCTACTCTTTCATTGCCCTGAACAATAGTGGATGTAAATAAGAATGAATGAATGAAAAAAAATTCTAGATCAACCAATATTGAGCTGTGCACACACAAGTGCTCAAAAAATTCAGTGATATTACAAAAAAAAAAAAAAACAAACCTCTTTGTGGACAAATTCTTCAGTCCAACTATTAGTCTTCTTTTCAAAATTTCAAAATGTGTTAGAACTGTAAGCCTAAATGAGGATCACTGATATATCACACTTTTCATGAGGTAACATAGCTTGAAGAATTTATGGGCCCATTTAATGTTAAAATGGTTAATTCAAATGACAGTCAACATTAGAACATGTTTTACTCTATTTACTGTGCCAATTTAGGCGCTCTTAGGTGGTAGCAGCAGATGGAAGAGGTGAAAAGTATCAAATCCCAAATTACCAACTTTGCAAGACCACCTCCCTTCATAATTTAGACCCTTCTGTTAGAGATTTGAAAATATATTCTAGACAGATGACATGTTAACAGAATCATTTCATGGTTGGATGTCTTCTCAGTGTGATTTATCTATATCTTTAGGCACTGGAGGTCCCTATACAGGAAATTTATGAGCTACCTAGAAGATTCCATTTGGAGGAAGGGAGAAAGAGGCACATTATTCAGAACTAAAATGATAACATTTACTTTAAAATTAGGCTACCTTTCCAGTATTGATGTGGGGTTAAAACATGCACTTATCCCTAGCCGCCTATGTTAACTACCACTTACTCTACAATATCATTCTACTAAAGAGTTGACAAAGTCAAGGTCATTTTTCTCATTTAAAAATTATTCCATCAGCCCTATTCTTTCTTCCCTCAAATATATATTATTTTGACTTTTGGGGTGGGGGAAACATGAAAAGACCTGTGATTTCAATGGTAGAGGGAATTCCCTCTGGTGGTCTGGCCTGGAAACCAAGAAGATCTGAGTTAAAATCCTACCTGACACATTAACTGTGAGACCCCGGTCAAGTCACTTGATCTTTCTGCATCTCAGAACCTCATCTGTAAAAACGGTGTAATTTGAGTAGATTGCCACTGAGGTCCCTTCTAGCCAATGGTCTCATTAATGTAGACCAGTACTTGTTTTATAATTTAGAGCAGCGGTTCTCAACCTGTGGGTTATGTTCAATTTGTAACAATGAAAATACATCCTGCATATTAGATAGATTCATAACAGTAGCAAAATTACAGTTATGAAGTAGCAACGAAAATAATTTTATGGTTGGGAGTCACCACAACATGAGGAACTGTATTAAAGGGTTGCCGCATTAGGAAGGTTGAGAACCACTGATTTAGAATCTTACAGAGTTGTCTGGGGCACTAAGAGCTTAGGCAACTTGCCTGGAGTCATCTGGACAGTATGGGTCATAGGTGGAATTTAAAACCACTGCCTCCTCACTCTGAGCCTGGCTCAGAGTAAAGCACTGTGCCTAGCTAGAGTCAGGAATACCTGAGCTTAAATGCCCTTCAGGCACTTACTAGCTGTGTGACCCTAGGAAAGCCATTTAAACTCTGCTTGTCTCCATTTCCTCACCTGTAAAATGGGGTTATCACAGCACCAACCTCCCAGAACTGTAGTGAAAGTCAAATAAGATGACTTTTGTAAAGGGATTTTCACAGTGCCTTGCTTAATAAATGCTTGTTCTCTTTCCTTCTCCCCCAGGCCACGTTATCTTATTGTTTTAATAGAATTGGAAATCTCCTTGATATGGGGAGCTCCTTGATAAGGATGCTCTTTCTACCAGTGCAGGTCAGTACTTTTTTTTTTTGGTAACTTATAGTCCCAAAGAGGTGCCTAGAATCCTAGAGGGTTAAATGACCCATCCAGCATCAGATAGTCAGAACTTGGACCTAGGTCTTCTTGACCAGACCAGCCTTAGAACTGCTATTCTACCACATGGCTCATTTTTTAAAAAATAAACACCACTATAGTAAGTCCTTTGCTATAATAACACGAGTTCAAAGTACATGTGAAAAGAAGAGGAGAGAAGCACAGAGCAGTTATATAGAAGAGGTTGGGTTTGGATGAGTGCAGCGAAGATATGAGCTGATAGCAATGGAGAGAGGAAGAAGCTGCTGTTTGAATGGAGAAGAGTTTCTGAGCTAAGTTAATAGGAGCCCTGGATCATGATGAAAGACAGCAAGACCAGCAGTGAACAGGCAGTGGACTGACTCTATCACAATCAGAGGAGCTATGATCTAATTCTGATTCTGCTACTTATTAACTGTGTTACTCTGGGAAAGTTATTTAATTTCCATGGGCTTCAGTTTTCTAATCTGTAAAATGAAGAGGGTACAGGAGATGACCTTAAAGGTCCCTTCTATCTCTAAATCTCTTATTGCCTATCTTTAAACCTATGAAGCTCCCAATGGCTTCCATTTTCTAAGGATATAATTCAAACTCCCCAACATGGCTTTTGAGGTAATCCAAAATGTGACCTAACTTTACCTATCAAGTCTTTTCTTGCCTTGTTTCCCAACATGAATACTCCATGCTAGTCAAGCCAATCGTATCACAGTTCCCATGAACATATTGCGTTCATTCCCAAGAGAGAGAAGAAAGGAAAAAAGAAGAAAGGAAGGACATAAGGAATGAAGGAATGAATGAACTAAATAGAATAGTTTATGAGTATATTGTTCATTTTGGTTTGACTTGGCTTAAAGTATTATTCAGTCTCTTCCTTTGTTCACTCCCAGTTTGGCTGACTCATTCTATACCTTGACCCTTTTGATCACCCTGTTGCTTCTTAATAATTCATCCTTACTTTCACTTTCAAATCCAAGCCAATCAGCTCCTGTGATCTCTGAAAAAGCAGTCATTTCTGCTTGATTCCCAGGTTTCTAGATTTTCTCCTAAGTAAGCTCTTTTTTACAAATCCTCCTTTACCACCAGGTTCCTACAGTATCTACAAATATCCATCCTGAGTTTGATCCTGCCCTACTCCAATCCAGAAAATCATTTTTCCCTATCAGTAGTAGAAGTAAGGCATTTATCTCCTATTCTACAAATATGGGCATAGCACATTAACATCAATACAATGTCACTATTGTTAGCACACCCAGATGAAAAAAAGACCACTTAAGTAAACTTTTTAGTCTTCCCTTGGCACATAAAGATAAGTCAAGCCAGAAGATACGACCATTCTGTCTGACCATTCCGTCTGAGATTCCCCTTATTTCTAGGAAATAAAGGAGTTATCCAGGATACTTACTGCCCTTACCTAGCAGTCTTCTTTACCAGTAGAACAGCCCTAATTCAAGTCCTAGCTGAGCATGGCAATCCGCTACAATTAATACTACCCAACACTGACTCAGTTCCATACCTGAAACATGATTTAGTCTAATCTATATCTGGTGTAATACAAAGAATGCTGTCAGCAATCCACAGTTATAAGACAACTCTACAAGTCTCAGGATGGAAGGAGATATCTACATTCAGAGAAAGATCTAGAAAGAACAGAGTTTAAATGGATACTGAAGCAATCTACATGCTATCATTCTTTTTCATGTTTGGTTCTCTTTCTTTTTTCCCATTGATCACTCCATTAGTTACAACCCTTCTATACAACCAGACTAATGTCCAATGTGAAAGTATTTGCAGATCCTATACTTGATTGCATGCCACCATGGAGGGGGGGGAGAGGAAGGAGGGAGAAAATTTGAAAATCAAGGGATTGTGGAACTGAATCTTATAAAGTAAAAGTAAATAAACAAATCAATTAAAAAAAAAAAAAAGAATGCTGGACTTGGAATTAGAAGTTCAAGCCACACATTCAGCCCTTCCTGGTTGTGTGGCTGTTAAGTCACCTCACCACTTCTAGCTAAAATGGACATTGCTAGATCATACAAGAACAAACATTCCCATTTTTATTCTAGCAATGATTTAAAAAGAACACTAGATGCAATAATGAACAAGAATTCCAAAGAAAAACTTCAATAAGTCCTTTCATTCAGCCCAGAACTACAAAAAAAAACAAAAAACAAAAATGGAATACACTAGAGAAGATGGAAGTGGAGCTCATTATGTCACATAATCAGGGTGCAAGAGAAGAAAATTATATAAGCATGGAGGAAAAGAGAAAGTAGGCTACACATGAAACTCACTTTCTTCTTAATTAGACAAAGAAGGAGTGAATGCACATGCATACATACACACACACACACACACACACACAAAGAGCTGAATAAATTTCATCTTCAGAGACTAAAGTATGAAGGGGGGATAAAAAGAAACAAAGAATAAAAACCTGTAACTGAATGTTGGATGAAAGAAAGAATAGAAGAAGATTGCCTAAAATATAAATCACTAGTTGAGCACATTCCTTCTCTTGTAGAACCCTTTTCTTCATTGTAAAGAAAAAAGTGGGAGGCAAAGATGGAAAAGTATAAAAAGACAGGAAGGAAAGTAGGATGCAATTAATGACTATAACTGTAAATATAAATGGAATAAACTCACTCATGAAACAGAAGTGGGTAGCAGAATAGATTAGAAAACATTTCAACAATATGTTTACAAAAAATACACAAACAAAAAGATTCAAAAGAGTTAAAATAAGGGGCTGGATCAAAATCAATTATGCTTCAGGTCAACCAAAAAAGGCAGTTGTAGCAATCATAATCTCAGATAAGGCAACAATAAAAAATAAATTTAAATGACACAGCTGAAGTAGGAAGTTTTATATTTAAAAGCACCATAAACAACAAATTGTAAAATATTATCTGCTGTTAAGATTGTTGAACTTTAGTAGTATCATAATTTTTTCATTAGCAGATGCATGCAGACAATAAAGTTGTAATTCATCAAAAATATTTTTCATATACATAGATGCATACATATATATATATATGCCCTGAATGGCATAACATCTAAATACTTAAGGAAAAGTCAATAGATTTACAGAAAGAATAGTGAGTAAATCTATAGTAATTGAGAATCTCAAAGTATCCTCTCAGACCTAGACAAATCTAATTGAAAAATAAGAAGAAAGAAGTCAAGGTCTTAAATAGAACTTTAGAAAAATTAAATATGATGAGATGATGCAGTGTATAGTTGTGGGATCAGGAAGACATGAATTTTAAGTCCAGATTCAGACATTTACTAGCTGTGTGACCCTGGAGAAATTATTTAGATTCTGTCTGCATCATTTTCCTCATCTATAAAATTGGGATAATAGCACCTACCTCCCAGCATTACTGTGGATCAAGTGAAATATTATTTGTAAACTACCTGGAAAACAGTAAAGTGTTACTCAAATTTAAATTATTGTTATTACCATCATCAACATCATATCTGGCATTTACTAAATTGAAAAAGATTAATTTCTCAGCTGTACATAATCCATTTACAAAAATGGTCATGTGTTAAGGCACAAAAACTTCACAAACAATTGCAAAAAAGCAGGAATAGAAGACACATTTTTACCAATCACAATGTGATTAAAAAAAATTCAATAAATGGTCTTTGTAAAAAAGGATTCAACATTAATTGGCTACTGACTTAATCCTAAATAATTCATAGGTCAAAGAATAAATCACAGAAACAGTAGAAACTTTCACCAAAGAAAATGGCAGAAAGATGATATACCAAAATTTTTAGGACTTTTTCAAAGCAGTCCTGAGAAGAAAATTTATTTCTTATCAAAAAAATAAGAGAAAAGACAGATTAATTAACTGGGCAAGAAATTAAAATATATAAGAAGTCAGAAAATTTAAAAGACACAACCAAATATTAAAATAAAAATTCTGAAAATCAGTTAAGAGATTAAACAAAGTTGAAAGCAAAAAAAAACAAAAACCCCAAATCATTTAGTTGATTCTAAGCCTATCTTTTCATCTGTAAAATCTGTAAAAATCTATCAACCTTATGGGGTAATTGTAAGGAAAATTATAAGGAAAGCACTTTGCAAACTTTAAAACCCTGTATAAATGCTCGTCATGACATTACAATGGGGAAAAGGGTGGTACAGACTTGACCTGTTGTTTTATCACTACAGGCCATTTTTTTCCACCTCTTTCATTTATACTCTTATGGAATTATCTTGAGCACTGAGAGGTTATGTGGCCCTACCTATGGTCATATCAACTAGTATGTGTTGGAGGCTGGACTTGATCCCTGGTCTTCCTTACTCCAAGGCCAGCCCTATATTCACTATGCTATGCTGAGCCTATAATTTTTATAATTACCTGTCAAAGGTAATATAATATAGTAGAGAGAATGCCACCTCTGGACTCAGTAAGATCTAGGTTCAAATCTTGCCTCTAACACTTATCAGATACGTTTATAGGCATGTTATTTATTCTCCATGCATCTCAGCTTCCTCATCTGAAAAACAGGAATAATAGTATCTTTGGTACTACTTTGTGATATAATTAGGAGTATCAAATGAGATAAACAATGTAAAACATTCTGTAAACTGTCAAGTGCTATATAAAAAGTTATTATAATAATATACAGACATCTTAAATTTATATTATCTACCATGAAATTCATAGGCACCAAAGTTTTTTGTTTTTGTTTTTTTTTTTTAAACTAAGTGATTCTTAGTATCCTCTGTTCCTTTTCCTGGAAATTCTACACTCTCTCTACAGAAGCAGAAAGCAGACAAAGAGAATCAAGGGTCTGATTTTTAATTTGTTTTGTGGGCTTCAGTAGCTAAAAAATTCATTAGCTAGTGGACAATCAACTTGTGATGAGCCTCTCTAGACTTAGCAAGCCTGGCCCATGGATAGAAGATAATTTGTGATGACATCACCCTCAAAGCCTTTTCAGTTCGGCAGAAACTTCACTAACATACCACTGAGAATCTATTCACATAAAAGGGTCTCCCTGATGAGTATATGAAAGAAATGAACAGGGTTTTGCAGATGATTTTCTATAGCAGAATTCTTCATATTCTTAGCATAGCATATTATTAAAGAATTTGAAGAACTGCCACATTGTTGACTAAAAAAATATAAGGAACACAAGATTCTACCATGTTTATTATTCGTTGATTGCAAAAAAAAAAGCATTGGATTTAGTAGATCAAAATGCAGCCTTAAAGATTTTCCTCTAGCAGTTGTCTAGTATGTATAAGATCAGAGAATATTTCTTTATTGATATAAGCAGATAATGTTTTTCAATTACACACTGATTTTCAAGTGAAACATAAAACAAGGAGGCATATTTCTGCCAAAGGTACTTGCCAATGTCTTAGCGTCCAAATGGTAAAGGGATTCATTATGGATCATGAAGTTCTTCATTCCACTTGTGAATGACATTGTGCTGATTATGTCAATTCCTAGAATCTTACAGGGCTCACTATTCCATCCCCCATCTACCTACCCAATAAGACCTACAATCATGCAAGAGAGATTGGTTTCCCAGGATACAGAAGGAAAAAAATATGAAAAAGGCTTGTTATACAGACTAAGACATGTAGTTGGATTTACCATCTACTGATTTAGTAGATGAGCAAATGTCCTGAATAAGCACTGCCAGTGTATAAGGCCTTGGGTCTAGAACTGAATACACAGAAGGAAGCAGACAGGATTATATTTGGGAAATTAAATTGTAATTTCAAAGATTCTAAGCTACTCCTTGATATGAACAAAACAAAATCTTCCTTTACAAAATACTAATAGGTACATGATTATAATGGAATATTACTGTGCTGTAAAAAAATTGATGTGTGTAATGAATACAGAGAAACATGGAAAGATCTGTATGACTGATTCAGAATAAAGTAATCAGAACCAAGAAAACAATATACACAATAACCACAACAATGTAATGGAAACAATGACTTACCAAAAATTGGATAAATATAAGAAAATTATAAAGGTTGGACAGGACTCAAATGAAAAGAAATGAAAAGACACCCTCAACCTACTTCTTCACGGAGGTGGGAAGTCCACAGGTATTACAAATTGCACATGCTTTTGGACTTTTTCAATGTATTGATCAGTTGTGCTGATTTTTTCCTCTCTTAAAAAATATTATTTGTAATATGGAATGGCTCTCTGGCAGGGGAAAGGAAAGGGATACTTGAAGTAACCATAGTAAGTAAAAAAGCAGAAAATATCAATAAAAACATTTAAAAATAATAATAAAGCTTTATAATATCTTTTAAAAAGCAAAAGGACTATAATAATCTTTTGATAATACTATGTGGCTAAGAATCATGGAATACCAAAAACTGAATAATTCATGCTTTGGGTGACTAAAAGAGCAATAGGGAGATGCATGTTGGGAATAAGTAGCTTTCAGTATATTACCAGTGATGTCTTATACATAAATAGGGGGGAAAAAAAAAGGCTACCCACTAGGATGATTGGAAGAAGTTATATAGAAAGAATTATGGATACTAGATGAATAGCCTAAGCACTGTGCTGCTACCCTCAGAATGCTAAAAAACTTAGGTAAAGGTCTTCAACCTATTGGGTGGGTCCTCTAAGGAGGATCTGTGGGAAAACATGAACAAAAACCACACAGACTGTGATATGTCCCATTGGAGGGCACACCAGTGAATCATTGCTCCACTTAATTTATTCTTAAATTATGAAGGAATATATAATTTTATAAGTTATTAAAAAGTATATAGTATCTCAAATACAATTATATGGTAGAGACTAAATACTTACCAACTACTATGAACTAGTCTACCTGTGGAGTAGCAGTAGCAGTAGTAGCAGAAGTAGTAGTAGTAGTAGTAAACATTTATGTAATTACTGTGTGACATGCACTATGATAAGTGCTTTACAAATGTTATATCATTTGATCTTCACAGCAATCCTGGGAGGTGAGTGATATTGATATCCCCAATTTATAGTGGAGGAAGTGGAGACAAACAGAGGTTAAGTGACTTGCCCATGGTCACACAGCTAGTAAATGTCCGAGGCTGAATTTGAACTTGGGTCTCTCTGACTCTAAGCTCAGAGCTCTATCCATCCAAGTTCCTGCAACTCCATTCCTCACTTGAGTTCTCAACAATTATAGCTTGCTCATTTTTGCCGCTGGCAGTTTTCAGTCATTCTCAGATTGGCAGTGATTTTGCTGGGAGGGAGGCAGGGGAACAGGAGGTAATGCTGGTGGGGAAGAGAAATGGGCATAAGTTTCCTACTGCAGTTATTTCCCATGTGATAATCCAGAAAGTGCTTCAATCCAGAACATAAATTAAAGGACTTTTTCAGGGGTTTGAAATCCCCAGAGTGGCAAATTTAGAGGCTAGAAATTTGACATTACTCTGAAATTGAGTCCAAAATTATGGAGCAGCTAAATAATCTTTAATTATCTACCTCCAACCACAGCTCAAAAGATTTTGAGGACAAGACAGGCATCCTCTGTATAAAAAGGGAAAGAAAACTAACTAAACATGTTGGGCTTTAAAGTAATATTCTTACTTTAAAAATGCAACAAAACAAGAAAAGATTGATTGTTTCATTGCCAGACAAAGCACAGCAAACCCTGATAATACAGAATTATTGGCTGCTGAAGTGAACTTTTTCTTCGAGATTGGGAAACAAGTCTTTTCAATGATTCTAAGCTATCTAGGTATCATTCATAAACAGATTCCAAATCTTTCTCACTCTCTCTCTCTCTCTCTCTCTCTCTCTCTCTCTCTCTCTCTCTCTCACACACACACACACACACACACACACACACACACACACACACACACACACACAGAGTTGTGTCTCTGCTGTACGGATTTACTTTTAACATTTCCATTTTTAAGCTAGTCTTAGAAATGTTTCAAATAGACAATGAGCACTGGTTCTGGAATCAGCAAATCTAAGCTCAATATCTCCCTTGACACTTACTATCTTGTGACCTCATGAAAGTCACTTAACTTTTCTGTGACTTAATTTCCTCATATGTAAAATGAGGAGATTAGATGAGATAAAGTATCTTCCAGCTCTATATCTATGAAGGGAGAGGAGAGGGAAGAATGGGGAGGGTAATTTCCAATAGAACAGGTAGGGAGAGAGAAAAGAAGGGAAGAAGTGAGAGGGAGAAAGGAACAAAGAATGATAAAAGGAGGAAGAAAGGTAGGGAGGGAGGAAGAAGGAAGAAAGAAATGAACTAACAAAGGAATGAAGGAAAGAGGAAAGGAGGGAAAGAACAAAGAAAAGAGAGAAGGAAGTAGGGAGGGAAGAATGGAAGGAAAGAAGGAAGAGATAGAGAGAAATGATTATTTCTCTCGTATTAAAAACCAATTATTGAATTAGGACTGAGTTTTTCCCCCTTTTCTACTTCCTAATTCAGAAATCAGCCCTTGTAGGATATTCAGGAAGCCTTTGAAGTGAAGGGCTAATAATGAGAAAGAAAACTCCGATCTGTCCAAAAGGTAAAGAAATTTTAGTTTAGGTGAATTGATGGTTTCCAGCCCATTGTTTTTTATTCAAATAGGTCTGGGGAAATGTGGATTTTCTCTTTTGTCTAGATCAGTGGTTCTCAATCTTCCTCATGCTGTGACCCTTAAATATAGTTCCTCATGTTGTGGTGACACCCAACCATAAAATTATTTTCATTGCTACTTCATAACTGTAATTTTGCTACTGTTATGAATTATAATGTAAATATCTGATATGCAGGATGTATTTTCATTGTTACAAACTGAACATAACCCACAGGTTAAGAACCTCTGGTCTAGATTGCCCCAGCCAGAGTGATATGGGTATAGATAAGTCTTTTTGACTAATACTAAGTGATCAGCTTAGTCCCCCAGTTCCTTATTAGAATAAGTCCATCTATCATGAAAATATTTATCTTCTCATTAATTGTAAACCAATCAGAGTTGATTGCCATGTTCAGGAACACCTACTCTTCCAAGGGCATATAATCATTGAGGGGGTTCTGTGAAGAGTCTTTGGCATTTAAGAGTGTCACTGATCCCTTTTACTAATTATCTGCTAGCATGATTAATAAAATGATTAATTACCCAGAAACTATGTCTCTCAAACTTTTTATATGTCACAGAAGGAAGCTTTGTCCCCAGAGGAAATCACTATAATAAGATGAGGCAGCTAGAATGAGGCAAATAGATGGTACAATGGATAGATCGTGAAAGTTAGAGTCAGGATGTCCCAAGTTCCAAAATCAGCCTCAGACATTTACTAGCTGCATGATACTGAACAAGTCACTTACCTCTATCTGCCTCATTTTCCTTATCTATAAAATAGAAATAATAATTTCACCCATCTCCAAAGGTTGTTATAAGGATAAAATGAGATAAGATTTGTAACGTGTTTTACAAACATTAAAGTGATATAGAAATGCAAGCTATTATTATTTGTACATACATATAACACAAATACTTGCATTATATTTATCATTGCATGTGTCATACCCCTATTAGATATAAGTTCCACATGGACAGGGACTATGTCTTATTTATTCTTAGCATATCATCCAGCACCTAAAGACATGCTTGGTACATAGTAGGCATTGAAAAAAAAATTGTTGAATACTTTATGAGACTAAGTAGAGGTCTCCAGGGAGCTATCCAGGGTACTGATACTCTGCCTGAGCTCTCTCTGGTCCAGTGGAACAGAGTCAACTGTCTATGACTATTTGTGACTGATCTATTGCCTTGAATGGCCTTAAATCTTGCCCTCCTAAATTTCACTACCCTTGTTATAGAACTATACATGTGGGTATGAGTGTATAAACTACCTGAAGTCTTTACTTCTTACTTTTCCCTGACTGCCTGAGTACTACAATTCCCACCTCAATGAAAGTCACGTTAGATATAATCTTGCCCCTCTCCCCTAGTTCCACTGTCACATTCTCCCTCCAATACTCCCTTACTCATCCCAACTCTCCAAAGGAATGGCCACTGGCAGAGATTCTGTTCCAGTCTTTGTCCATTCCCCACCTTCACAATAATAGTGGTCAGAGCAAAGGAAAGCTCCATTCATTCAATGAATTGGGAAATCTCTGCTTCCTTTGGGGCAGAGGAGCTGAGGCTAGGACTGAGATTGTGCTTCTCATGTGCAAATTAGTAAAAAGAGATGTGTTCTTGTCATTCTAAATGGGAACTAAGGCAAGATAGGGATCCAGTCACTGGGAGGCCTAGGGAACAAAAAAAAAATTGGAGGGATGGGAGAATTAGGAATAATTTTCCAACAGAGAGTTAGAGTATTTTGTAATGGGTAGTGCGCCAGCCTCAGAGTCAGAAGACTTGGATTCATGTTCCCCCCTCTCACACATACTGGTTGTAAGACCCTGTGCAAGCCAATGAACCTCTCACGGCCTTAGACAACTCTCTAAGATTATTTATTTGTAGAATAGTTGCTAAAGTGCCTTGGTAAAGGGACTTTCCCCACAACAAGTTCTCAACATGAATGAAATCAAAGACTTAGACCAAAAAAGAGTCATCAATGGAAGTTAGGTTCCGTGGTACTGTTAACATTATAATTTGTCTAAATCTTGAATTAAACAGTTTTTTGTAGATTAATCTGGGAAGCTTACCTCTCTTTATAACGTTGTTCCTGAATTTAGAGAACACCAATTGTTCTTACATCAGGAATTCACATAGAGACACATCCAGAGAAATGTAATAAAGTTTCAATATGTAAAGATTTCATACTTTGCCAAATGCACTCATATAACATTTCTCTCCTTGGGTCATTTGTTCCAGAAATGTCAGTCTGCTGCATGCGTGCTGATTTTAGTTGCCTTTCAGCCAGGAGAAATCCTTTACTTTTTGTCTTATTCTAGGAAAGCATTCTCATTTCTCAGCCAGTTAATTATTTCCTTGTTGATATGCATATTTGGCGAGAGCTAGAGTTTTTTTTCCCCTCTCTTTTCATTTCCAACAGTCCCTTTAGGGCCAACATGTGAAAGCCATTAGAGAAGTGGGAGTTGAAGGGAAATGAGGGGGGCTTTTATAAGCCATATATGAACTTATCATCCAGAGACCAACGGATCCCAACTCACTTCTCCTTTGTTCCTCTGATGAAAATAGTGGGATGGGAAGCTGAGCCAGATGGATATAGATAACTCCAAGGCCAATGCCAAATTCCTGGACCAAAGAGTAATGCTGAGTTCGCAACCCACTCCTTTTCTGTCCACGAATATGAACCTAAGAGAAAGATGACAACTGTAGAATCCATTTTCATTATCTAACCAGTTACAGAGTCCTCTTCAAATCTCTGATCAGTATGGAAGTTAGGACATGAACAAATTGGGATGGGCCTGGTAGTTCATGTTATGTGAGCCACTAAACTTCTGACTTAGCAAGACTATCAGTGATCATATCATAGGATTTAGAGATGGAATGAACCTTAGAGTTCAACTTTCTCATTTCATAGATGAAGAAACTGAGTTTCAGTGATATCTCTGAACACTCAGAGAATTCAACTCGCCCAACTCAAATCCAGGGCTTTTTCTCCCTTAAACTTTTTTTCAAGTCCCTAGATCCAGTGAAAGCAACCATTGGGGATCACAGAGACTCAGCATGAATCCACATGTTTGGTAAGCACAGCAAAGGATTAGCCTTTTGGGAGAATTCCTAGTTCTCACAACACCTGGAATAGCTGTCTATGATGGAAGTATTTCTCTTAACTGGACATCCATTCATTTGGAGCATGGGGGAGGTGAAGACCAAGAGCCAGCTTTTGTCATTCCTTGTTCCAATCAACTAGCCCTCCTCAATCCTTCTAGACCAGTAGCTCCAACATTGTTAGAACTAAACCTAAGGGGGAAAAAAGAAAGGAACCTACCACTTAAATTGGGCATCCCGCACTAGGCCAACAGCTGAAATAGTCTTGTAGCATATTGGATGCTTTTTTGCCTCCTCCTTTCCCTTAGGGGTACAGAACTTACCTCAGAGATGTGAGGATCCAATGAAGTAATGTCTACAAAGAGTTTATGACAGTGCCTGGCACATAGTAGGTGCTTAATAAATGCTTCTTTTCTTTCTTCCTTTCTTCTTTTTTTCTTTTGTTGTTCTCACCTTCCTTCCTTCCTCTAGTCTTTGGAGCATACTCCAAGGTATACCTTGGTGTGTGAGTAGGAAGGTAGACTCATTGGTCAGATTGAGAGTGGAGTGTTTGCACATATTTTTCCAGATTCTAATAAAAGTATGAGAGGTAGTATGGTACCAAACTAGGAGTTAGGTCTGAGTTCAGATCACAAATTTGTCACTTAGCACTTACAAAATATTTCATTTTATCCTCACAACAACCCTGGGAGGTAGATGCTATTACTATTTTCCTTTTACAGAGGAAGAAACTGAGGCAGACTGGCTAAGTGACTTGCCCAGGGCCACAAAGCTAGTAAAGTGTCTATGGTTGGATTTGAACTCAGGTCCTTCTGACTCTAAGACCAGAACCACCCAGCAGCTGCCTATAGATTTTTGATTTGCTAAAGTCATGTCTTCTGGCAAGTTATTGAGCCCTTTGAGCTTCAGTTTGCTCAATTGTCAAATGGGAATAATAAGATATTACCTACCTTATAGATTTGTTATAAGTAACACATTTCAAAAACCTTAAAAAGCTGTGTGAAGGTGAATTGTTGCTACTTGGAAGGATGTTGAAGGTTCTCAGTCACGTAGTATCTACCTGCCTCTTGGTTTCCCAGGAAATGTCAGTCAAAGACTGTTTGGGAAAGAACAGTGAGTGACTAACACATCCTCCTCCCCCCACTCCCACCAATCCCTAATCACTTCTCTGGCAGGCATCCAAGGGATGAGGAGACGGAAAGAACCCACATGGACACTGATGAAAATGTGGATCCTTTGAAGTATGAAGCACAGCTTGTAAGATGCAGAGTTTGGTCACTAAAAGAACAGGTCAGACCCAGAAGAGCAAAGCCCCAATGTCAAGGCAGATGTTCAGGGATAGGTAAAGAAAGGAGGTCCGAATATGAGAGCATAAGCAGAGTTTGACTAATCTAGGGATAGACTATGCCTCTGAATTAGGAAATGAGTCCATAGAGGAAGAGACAATCAGAATGAGTTCTATTCGAAAAAAAAAAGTTCAAATCAAATCCTAGGTCCAGGCTATCTGTCCAAGTAGGGGTATGAAAGACAATTAGCAGAGATCCCCATGAGTTGCTGGGTGCATTGGTGAGGTTTGCCAGTAAATATTGTGAGGACTTGGTCCCAGGGAGACTAAAATTTGAGAAATCTAGTCACCAGCAAGATTGAAAGGTAAGACAGGAACTCAGTCACTAGGAGTCCCTGACAACAGGGAAAGGAATCCATCCTGGGAAGCTGAGAACAAGTCTAGGACATAGTCAAAAGGAGAATAAAAGAAAGTCACAGAGAAAAATGTAGAACAAGACAGAAATCTCATTTACTGAGAAACTGGTGTATGAGGTAAGACCCTCGGCACAGAAGAAGGAATGCAAAGCAAGAAATGTGGAAATTAAGCCATGGATGGGTCACAAGGGAACTGAGTACAAGGCAATCACAGGACCAACAGCAAAGCTAACTCAATACCGAATGAGTGAGCTACAGATTGAGCTCCTCGGGATAGCCCCCCGCCCCCTGCCAAGGGACAGAATTGGTCCTATTGTCTGGGTCAGGCTATAGATGCTGGCTAAGTGGGCCCAGCTGCCAGGGTAAGAGGCCTGTGGGGGGAGGGAAGCAGGTGATGATTATACCACTTAGCAAATAAATTACTCAGCACACACAGCCAAAGGCACCACAAAGAGAACATCCAATTCAACTCTGCCCACAGGATGAGAGCAGCCTTAAAGAGCAGCAGTAGAATGTTATAGTAGGGAGAGTGCTGGGCTTAGAGTAAGGTTCAAAACCAGGCCTAAGTCACTTCACTTTACTCAGCTTCAGTTTCTGAAACAGTGAATCCATCTTTCATTCAACCACTAAAATAATTTTCCTAAAACATAGGTCCAATTATGTCACTCCCCTACTCAATAAACACCAATGTCTCCCTATCCCCTCCAGAATCAAATGAAAAATGCTCTCTGATATTCAAAGCCCTTTATAACCTAGCCCCTACCTATCCTGCCAGTCTTTTTACACCTTACTCCCCAACACATATTCTTTGATCCAGAGACGCTGGTCACCTACCTGTTCCACAAACAAGATATATCATCTTTCAACTTCAGGGATTTTCTCTGGCTTTCCCCCATGCCTGAAACACTCTTCCAACTCCTGGCTAGTGACCTTCTCCTTGTCTTCCTTTAAGTCCCAATTAAAATCCCATCTAATACTGAAAACCTTCCCCATTCCCTCTTAATTGTAGTGCCTTCTCTCTGTTAATTATTTCCCATTTATCCCGTATATATAACTCATTTTGTATTTATTTGTTTGCATATTGCTTCCCCCATCAGATTGTAAACTCCATAAAGGCAGGAACCCTTTGACCTCTTTTTGTATCCCCTATGCTCAGCACAGTGCCTGGCACATCCTAGGCACTTAATGAACATTTGTTGATTGAGTAAAATTGAAATAATAGTAGTACTTTACTGGGTTGTTGGGAGATTCCAATGAGATAGCATATACAAAGTGCTTTGCAAACCTTAGAACATTCAGATGCTGCCTACTGTTCTTTGAAAAGCAGAACAGCTTAGCTGACGAGTCTAAAACACTTGGATTTAACCTCCATACTGACTGTGTGACCTCATCTTCTCAGTACCTCCAGGCAATTCTAAATCTATTTGCTGATCTGCTTTGGTACCAGAAGTTTTCTCACTAGGAGTTACCTACACTTATTAAATCACAGGGTCATGCCAAACAGCAAGCAGACACACACACACACACACACACACACACACACACACACACACACACACCATTTTCTTTTCAAATTCTAGTTTTACTATATTTGTGTACTTGTATAAGTAATGAATTCTCTGGACCATGCCTTTTTCTTTTGTAAAATGAGAGCATGTTAAATGAGATGGTCTCTAAAGTGCCTCCGATTCTAATTCTATTTTTCCCCCATACTTAGTAGTATTTTTTTCAAATTATATGTAAAGATAGTTTTCAATATTCACTTTTATAAGATTTTGAGTTCCAAAATTTTCTTCTCTCTCCTTTCCTCCCCTCCCCAAGATGGCAAGCAATAGGTTATGAATGTACAAACGTACTAAACATATTTCCATGATAGTCATATTGTGGAAGAAGAATAAGAACAAAAAGGAAAACCATGAGAAAGAAAAAAAAAAGAGAAAACAGTATGCTTCAATCTACATTCAGACTCCATAGCTCTTTCTCTGGATGTGGACAGCATTTTCCATCATGAGTCTTTTGGAAATGTCTTAGATCCTTGCAATCCTGAGAAGAGCTAAGTCTATCAAGTTGATTGTCACAAAATGTTGCTGTACTAATATGTACAATAGTCTTTTGGTTCTGCTCACTTCACTCAGCATCAGTTCATGTAAGTCTTTCCAGGTTTTTCTGAAATCTGCCTGCTCATCATTTCTTATAGCGCAACAGTATTCCATTACATTTATATACCACAACTTGTTCAGCCATTCTACAATTGATGGGTATCCCCTCAATATCCAATTCTTTACTACCACAAAAAGAGTTGCTATAAATATTTTTGTACATGTGGGTCCTTTTCCCATTTTTATGCTCTCTTTGGGATACAGCCCTGGAAATGGTATTGCTAGATCAAAGGATATGCACAATTTCATAGCTCTTTGGTCAGAGTTCCAAATTGCTCTCCAAAATGGATGGATCAGTTCACAACTCCACCAACAATGCATTAGTCATACCATTCTTTAACTGCCAAATCTATTGGCCTTTTTCAATCCTCATCCCTTTTGACTTCTTTGTAACTTTTGACATTGCAGATCACCCTCTTCCCCTTGATCATCTCTTTTCTCTGTGTTTCCCTGACATGACTTACTCTTATCTGGTTCTTCTCCTACCCATCTGAATCTTCAATGGGTACCCCCTTGGGCTCTGCTCTGGCACCTTCTATTTCACCTATTGATTTCATCAACCCCTGTAAATTCGATGATCATCTGACAATGTGTAGACTTCTATCCAATCTTAACCTCTCTCCTATCCTCCAGATTCACATCTCTAACTGCCTACTGGACATTTCTAACTAGTCCCAAAGATATCTTAAACTCAACACATCCAAAACCAAACTCATTTTCTTGCCACCCAAACCCTCCCTGCTTCCATATTTGAGGACATCACCTTCCCCCCCAGTCACCCAAGCTTACAACCTAGATGTCATCCTCAACTCCTTCCCTATCTTCAACTCATCCCTATATCCAATCTGTTGCTAAATCCCATTAATTTTACCTTCATAACATCTCTCATAAATATCCCCTTCTATTTCTGACACAGTCATCAGTCTTATGCAGGCCCTCATCACCTCATGCGTAGGCTATTGCAATAGGCTGCTGGTTGGACTCCCTGCCACAATTCTCTCCCCACTCTGGTCCATCCTCCGTTCAGCTATCAAATTAATCTTCCTAAAGTATAGGTCTGGCCATATCACCACACATACCCCCATTCAATAAATTCCAGGTTTTTTTTAAATAATAAGAATATTATTATTCTTACCTACAGGCTCAACTATAAAATCCTTATTTTTTTTTTTTTTTTGGCATTCTAAACCCTTCACCAACTGGCCTTCTCCTACTTTTCCACTCTTTCTTCCATCTTAATCACCACCACATACTCTGAGACCCAGTAACACTGGCCTTCTTGCTGTTCCTCACACATGACTCCCCCAGGACTGGGCATTTTCACTAGCTGTCCCACATGACTGGAATTCTCTACTCTCCTCAGTTAAAATCCCAAATTCTACAAGAAGCCTGTCCTAATCCCTGTCAATGCTAGTGCCTTCCCTCTATTAATTATTTCTCAGTTATTCTATCTGTGTGTGTATGCACAAGTGCATGTGCCTGCGCACACACACACACACACATACACACGGAGAAGGGGAGGGAGAGAGAGAGAGAATGTATGTAAGTATTTGCATCATTTGTTCTGCATTAGACAGAGAGCTCCTTGAGGGTAAAGAATGTCTTGTGCCTTTTTTTATCTCAAGTACTTAAGCACAATTTCTGACATATAGTAGGCACTTAATAAATGCTTATTGACTGACATACACAAAAATATAAACACAAAAAATTCTTAAATCTAATTCCTTCATCTAATTCCCCTTGCACAAAGTTCCTAGATTAGAGGGAAGTCAGTTTCCAAAGACTGACTGAATGATGGGAGGCAGGAACAGACCATATATATTTTCTGTTCTGATCCCCTCACTTTATAGATGAGGAAACTGATGCTCAAAGGGGCAAAATGATTTGCCTAAAGTTATATAGTTTAGCAAGCAGCAAAGTTGGAATTTAAATCCAAATATTCTGACTCAAATACAGGGTTCTTTCAACTACAAAATGCTGGCCCTTGGAACTCTCTGGATTGTATCTCCTAACGTGGGGCCTTGATATAAGTGATGGGCTTAAGACCACTATAGTATCAATAGTAAGACTTTATTCCCAAGAGAAGCTGGAATGAAATGACTAGAATAAACCATTAATTGCCATATTATGTAGACAATCTTTTCATGGAAAAAATAACCCAATCCTGAAGCCACACAGGACAAAATCAACACCACTAAGCAAGACTGTATGAATACAACAGAAGAAAGAGAAGGACTGGCTTTGGAGGACATTTATATCTACTAGAGAACTTGAACCCCAAAGAAGTTTCTATGTCAAAGATGACCTACATCAACCTAGAGTAGATCAGGGGCTACAAAATGATAGATTTAGGCTGGAAAGAACCACAGATACCATTGGGTTCAATTGACTCAGTTTATAGATAGAAGAAATGGAGGCATGGAGAGGTAAAGATCCCAAGCCTAAGGACACCAAAGGTACTAGGGAGCTTGTTTTGGGGGATTCAGAGGTTTGGAGCCAACTGCTTGCTAGCTGAAAGAAATATTCTGTGCTTCACAGCCCTCCATTTTGGCATGAAGTTCCAAGCCTAACAATGAATGTGAATTCAGTCTGGCCTGGGAGAGCCACATAACAAAAACAGCAATGCCAACAGTATGGGATATATTGGTTTATAGAGTATATGATTTATGTATTAGTGTATAGAATATATGATTTATAACCACTACATAGGACCAGGTCATTAGTACCAGGAATCACCAAAAGCTCATTCTCTACCCTCCTGCATGCCTTCGTCGTCCATTTCCTGGAAAATTGTAATCACCTTCTATTCTTTCCCCTCTCTAATCTATCCTCCTTACAGCTCCCATGGGTCTGATCATGTCATTCCTCTATTCAAGAAGGCTCCTGGTTCTTTTCAGATAAAATGCAAATTTCTCAGCAAGGAATTTAAATCCTTCTAAAATCTAATGGCTTCCTCTAACTTTCCAGATTCCCCTCCTCCTATGTTCTAGCCAGACCCCTAGGTCATCATTCTATTTCATAACTAACTTCATGCCTTTGCACAATTTGTCTCGAATGCTTAGAGCGTACTCCCTTCTCACCTCGACCTCCTAGAACACCTAAACTTCTTCAGGTGCCTCCTCTTACACTAAGCCTTTCCCAAGGATGTTCCCAGTTGTTAGAGCCCTCTCCTTCCACAGATTACCTTGTACTTACTCATCTGTTTTATAGTAAGTCAATGACTTATAACAGTGACTGATCTTTCTCTTCTAATTGGGTGGCTTTTTACAGAGCCTGGGACTGAATTACAGGTTCTGGCAGCTCATTTTGCATTGTCAACTCATTCCCAGCCAGTGGACATGCAGCATTGAATCCTCCCCTTCTTCTAAAGCCCAGGAGGCTCAGAGTATCACCTCAGCATGAACCAATAGCCCCAGCTGCTCTACTCCGGTAGAGAAAAAAGAAAGAATTACCAAATATGTTTCTTAGATGGGGGATCCTTCTGGGGCACTTCTGCCTCCTGCCTCCAGCTATCCAAGGAAATGGAGTGTCAAAGTCTTTGCCCCACTAGCAATCCTTGGAGAAAACGCAAGGCGGAGAGGGGAGGCTTCACTGACTAAGTTATACTGAATAGCTCACATTAAAAGAAGCTGGAAGTGGTATTAGGAGCCTCCCCAGGAGAGACTCTTAAAAAGATGTTTCACATCTTCACTGCAGAACCATCAGAACCATATCAATGTTAGGCACTCAGGAAGTGCTAAATGATCCCAATTATTCTAGTGCCTCCTGCTTTATGAGAAACGCTGGAGGTGGGAGGGTTCCTGAGAGGCAAGGAGATAAATGTTGTGTGTTAGCAAGGAAATCAGGGCTCTGTGAGTAAATCCAGGCAGGCATCCTTTGCTATTAAACCAGCCCTCAGATCATCACTTCAATGACAGTTTAGTTTTCATTCCTTCTCCTCATATTCCATAGTCCTAAAGGAAAACACCTGGCTGATAATTCTCTAATTGTCAGGCAATCACTGATGACTTGAAATTTCCCTCCCCCTAAACCTCTGCTATCTGCTTGCAGCTGAGCAGCAGGGTAAAATGACTAGTTTCTTTGTGGGGATGATTTAGGTGGTGAATTAGAAAATTTAGGATTAGGAAAGCGTTATTGTGCACATTTCTTGAAGCTTATTTCTTGGCCCTTGCTTTTCTTTCTCCATACTCTCAGTGGACTCAGATCCTCTCAGTGGACTAATTCTGTCTCATCTCTTCAAATACAACCTCTACATTTATGATTCTCAGATCTCTATCGCTAGTCCCCGTATCTCACCCCTGATTCTAGTTCTGTACCACTGGCTGTCTATAGAACATTTCTACTTTGGGACTTTTCATCAAGAAAATTAATATGTCCAAAACTAAACACCTTTCATGAATCAGTTCTGCCTGCTATCTTCTTCCCTAGTTTCATCACTGGCACCACCATTTTTCCCATCACCTGGGCTTACAATCTTATCTTCATTGTTATTCTCAGCTTTTAGTACAGTACCCTGGCACATAGTCCGTGTTTAATAAGTACTTGTTGACTGATTTTATCCTCTAGGTACAATGTGACATCTCTTTGAAATAGGAAACAAGAACACCTGCCTTTGTTTTTATTTTTTTTAATGTCTATTTTGTATGAAAATTCTGATGAAGGATTTTATTTCCAAATAAGAATGGATAGTAGAGACCATTGCATAGTGTTATGGACACTCCATTTGGAATCCTAAGAACTGGGTTCAAATCTCAGATTTGCAATGTATATAACTGTGGACAAGAAACTTAACCTATCCAGGCTTGATTTTCCTTGTCTATAAAATGAGAAAGTTGAACTAGATGACCATTAAAGTATCTTTTAGCTTTAAATCTATGATCCTACATATATTAACACTTATTACCATAACCACTGTACCCCCTTTTTGCTCTCCATTTCTTTCTTTCAATGATAACTGTGCCTTAGATTTGCCAGTGTCCCAATACAGACTTTGTTGAGTTCTGCTGATAGAGATCAAAGCTAAAGAAGAAGGAGACCCTGAGAGCAAAGATTCACTGGATCCTCAACTTAAACATAGCACATGTTCCAAAAGTCTGTTTGTAAAGTAGTTGCTAAAAACTTAAGTTACACATGGTGACCAAGTTTCCAGGCTAGCCTACGAGTTTTTAACCCCCTAATACATCCAGGGCAAATAACCAACAGTACAATTTCATCTATACACAGAGTGACTATTTGCCCTCAATTTTTAAGGGGCAATCCTTACAACACAAAAATGATTGTTATTTTTCCCCCACTTTTGAAACATTTTTATTTAAAGTTTTGAATTCCAAATTCTATCCCTTCACCCTTCCCTCCAACACCCCCCCTCCTTGATCCTCTCCTCCTTCCCTGAAGTGATGAGCAATCAGATATAGGTTATATATGTGCAATTACGTAAAACATTTCTATATTAGTCATTCTGTACAAGAACACTCAAATGAAAGAAAAAATGAAAGAAAGTGAAAAATAGCATGCTTCGATCAGCATTCAAACAATATCAGTTCTTTCTCTGGAGGCAGACAGTATGCTTCATCATTAAGCCTTTGAAATTGTCTTGTATCATTGCACTGGTGGGAATAGCTAAGTCATTCACAATTCTTCATCAAACAATATTGCTGTTACTGTGTACAACATTCTCCTGGTTCTGTTCATGTCAGTATGTATCAGTTCACATATGTCTTTCCAGGCTTTTCTTAAAAAATTGTGTTTGACATTTCTTATAATACAATAATATTCCATGACAATCATATACCATCGCTTGTTTAGCCATTCCCCAATTAATGGCCACCATTTTGATTTCCAGTTCTTAGCCACCACAAAAAGAGTTGCTGTAAATAATTTTGTATAAATAGGTTCTTTTTCTTTTTATATTTTTGGGATATAGACCTAGCTGTGGTATTGCTGGAGCAAAGTGTATGCACAGGTTTATAGCCTTTTGGGCATAGTTCCAGATTGTTCTCCAGAATGGCTAGATCAGTTCACAACTCCACCAACAGTGTATTGGTGTTCTAGTTTTCCCACATTCCCATCAATAGTTAACATTTTCCTTTTTTGTCATATTAGCCAATCTGATATGTGTGAGGTGGTACCTCAGAGTTGTTCTAATTAATAGTGACTTAGAGCATTTTTTCATGACTATAGATAACTTTGATTTCTTTGTTTGAATTTGACCATTTTTGTATTCTTTGACCATTTATTAATTGGGGAATGACTTGTATTTTTATAAATTTGACTCAATTCTCTATATATTTGAGAAATGAGGCCTTTATCAGAGATACTTTGTTACAAATTTTCCCCCAGTTTTCTACTGTCATCATTTTGGTTGTACTAATTTTGTTTGTGTGAAAAAAAATTTAATTTTATATAATCAAAATTATATATTTCATATTTTGTAATGCTATCTCTATCTTCTTTGGTCTTTGTAAGCACAAACAAGGTGGGATTTTTGTTATTGTTTTTATCTTTTTGTTCAAGTTCAGTTTCCTAGGCTCAGGCTAAATTGTAAACATCCGAAGAATTTATCTCCTTTGAATCCTGATAATTCGCAGCTGTGCTGAGTTAAGTAGGTTTCATGCCTTCTGGCTCTGAACCAATCAGGGGCTGAGTCTTTGTTATATATTCTGGGAGACTAGCATTTTGCTTTGAGGATTTGTTCATGAGAAGGATCTTTTGATTTCCTGGTCAAGATTCTGAGCAGCCATTTCTTCAGAGTCCCCCAACTGCTCAGATTTGTGCTCCCTTGATCCAGTGATGTATGTAAAGTATATAGCAATAATGCTTTATTCAGACAGCTGGAGTCCTGTCTGTTGGTCTCTGTGCTAATTTTTTCTGCTTATATTTTCTCCACATTCATGGTGCTAACATTTCCCCTGAACTAGTGAATGTAATTGAAGTAGATTGTTTACCCCTTTAAAAGTTGTCTTTTCTTTAAGAAAAGCAGATCAAAGAACCTGTGCTAGCAGGCTATCCTGTGAGTGCTAGGGTGTTTGCTAATACAATCTTAAATTCTTGCCCTATCCATAAATCTGACAGATAAACTATTCCATGCTCTCTTAATTTGCTTATGATATCACCATTTATGTGCAAATCCTGTACCTGTTTTGACTTTATCTTAGTATATGGTATGAGATGTTGCTCTATACATAGTTTCCATCATACATTTTTCTAGTTTTCCTAGTAGTTTTTGTCAAATAATGAGTTTTTGTTTTAAAAGCTTGGATCTTTTGGATTATCATTTGCTAGATTACTATGGTCATTTACTATAATGTAATTTGTACCTTATCTATTCCACTGATCCACCACTCTGTTCCTTAGCTAGTACCAAATTATTTTGATAATTACCATTTTATAATATAGTTTAAGATCTGGTAAAGTTAGACCACCTTCTTTTACATTTTTTTTCATTGGTTTGCTTGATATTCTTGACCTTTTTTTGTTCTTTCAGACTGATTTTGTAATTATTTTTCTAGCTCTATAAAATAATTTTAATAGTTAATTGCAACAGCATTGAATAAGTAGATTAATTTAGGTAAAATTGCCATTTTTATCATTGGTTTTACCTACCCAATATTTTTCCAATTATATAGATCTGACTTTATTTGTGTGAAAAGTGTTTTATAATTATGTTCATATAGTTTCTAAGTTTGTCTTGGCAGGTAGACTTCCAAGTATTTTACATTGTCCACAACTATTTTAAATGGAATTTCTCTTGCTATATCTTGTTACTGGACTTTGTTGCTAATACAGAAATGCTGATCATTTATATAGGTTTGTTTTGTATCCTGCAACTCTGCTATAATTGTTAATGATTTCAAGTAGTTTTTTGTTGATTCAGTAGGGTTGTCTAAGTATAACATATGATCTGCAAAGAGTGATAGCTTTGTTTCCTTGTTGCTATTCTAATTTCTTTAATTTCTTTTTCTTCTCATTGCTATAGCTAACAATTTTAGTACAATATTAAATAATAGAGGTAGATAATGGACATCCTTGATTCACCTCTGTATTGGGAAGGCTTTTAGCTTGCCCCCGTTAGATAATGCTTATTGGTGGTTCGGGATAAATATTATTTAACATTTTAAGCTAAGTTCCATTTATTCCTATGCTTGATAGTGTTTTTAATATGAATGGGCCCTGTATTTTACCAAAGACTTTTTCTTCATCTATTGAAATAATAATATGATTTCTATTAGCTTTATTTTTGACATTGTCAATTATGCTGATAGTTTTCCTAATATGCAACCAACCCTACCTTCCTGGTATAAATCCCACCTGGTCATAGTGTATGATCCTTATAATATATTGCTTTAATCTCTTTGTTAGAATTTTATTTAAATTTTTTGCATCAATATTCA
This sequence comes from Pseudochirops corinnae, assembly GCA_028646515.1. Lineage (NCBI taxonomy): Eukaryota > Metazoa > Chordata > Mammalia > Diprotodontia > Pseudocheiridae > Pseudochirops > Pseudochirops corinnae. The sequence goes on from CM053588.1 coordinate 243,445,446, forward strand.
TTAGGGAAATCGGTCCATAATTTTCTTTCTCTGTTTTGGCTCTTCCTTGTTTGGGTATTAGCATCTTATTTGTGTTGTAAAAGGAATTTGGTAGGGCTCCTTCAAGAAATGTTTTTGGCTGGTACTAGATGGGAGGCAAAGTGCAAGGACACTCAGATTCCCAAAGTATTGGAATTAATTGTTCTTTAAATGTTTGGTAGAATTCACTTATGAATTCATCTGGTCCTGGGAATTTTTTCTTAGGAAGTTCGTTGATGGCTTGTTCAATTCCTTTTACCTATTTAAGTATTTTATTTCTTCTGTTAATCTGGGTAGCTTATATTTTTGTAGATATTCATCCATGTCACTTAGATTGTCAAATTTATTGGCATATAATTGGGCAAAAATAGATCCTAACAGTTGTCTTAATTTCCTCTTCTTTGATGATGAATTCACCCCTCTCATTTTTGAAGCTAGTAATTCGGTTTTCTTCTTTCCTTTTTTTTAATGAAATTAACCAATGGTTTGTCTATTTTATAGGTTTTTTTCACTACTGATCAAAAATGGGGTTAAGGCCTAACTGGAGGCTCGTTCTGGAGGGCCTTGCTGCAGCTACACAGACTGCTCACTTGCCTAGGGAGTGCTAGTTTGCAGGAAGGCAGGGACTCACCTGTGGATTGCCCCAGACTTGAAGTCTTTCTGCAGGCCCCCTGCTGTGAGGCTGCCTGCTGCTGCTCTTGAACCTTGCTTCTCTTCCACCCTAGTGAGAAAGACCTTTCCTGCTGGGCTGGTAAGCTGCTCCCCTGCTCCTAGATCAATTATGGAGTGGTTTTCCAGTTGTTTGGAGGGAAATTTTGGAGGTTCCTTCCTCATTCTGCCATCTTGGCACCAGAGAATGAATGTACTTTCAGTGAGGTTTTTCAAAAGGAATAACCTTTATTAGCCCATGTTTCTTGATTTTTTCTTGAGAAATATGATTCCCCTGAACAATGCCTATAATCTATTGTTGTTTAGCTATTTTCAATTTTGTCAGACTCTTCATGACCCCATTTGGGGTTTTCTTGGTAAAGATACTGAAGTAGTTTGCCATTTCATTCTCTAGCTCACTTGATAGATGATGAAACTGAGGCAAACAGGGTTCAGTGACTTGCCCAGGGTCACACAGCTAGTGAGTGTCTGAAGCCTGGTTTGAATTCAGATCTTCCTTACTCTAGGCCCAGTACTCTATCTATTGCACCACCTGGCAGAAATCATTTTTATGGCAATGTTTGTTCTGGACTCCAAACAACTGCTTTCCAAATGAACTTTTAGAACACAACTAACCTTTAAGTTGGATATTGCATACATCTATATATTCACCAGAAACACCAGCCAACCTAGAATGCTAAGGTCTCTTGCCTCTAAAACTGGAAGGACTTTCCTGACAAGGACTGGTCTCAAGGGTTTCTGAAACATCATGTTCCTGAGTATCTGTATACAGGGTCTTTGGAGTGGACAGGGTTGGGAGTTTAGGAGTTTAGACAGTATTGGGCTCCTGTAACTCATTAACACTTCATCCTAGCATACAAAAGAGGTGTCTCCAAATTCACATAAGAGAAGATAATTTCCAGGCATGTCATTGATTCATTTCTTTCTTTTCCTTGGAGAGAGCAGCAGAATTTTCCAGGATTCCCAGAAGAAATGTTTTTGGCTGGCACTAGATGGGAGGCAAAGTGCAAGGACACTCAGATTCCCAAAGCAGTTGAGTATTCTTTGTTCTGCATCAGTACAGAAAGTACAACAATGGTTTGGATAAAATGATCAACTTGAAACATTACCTTCTTTCCTTAACAAACCTCTGAGGTTCCAAGATTATTTTGCTTGTGACAATCTGCTCCTCCCCAAGCAGCCTTCACTGACCTGACCTAGAGTCTGTAGGTCTCTGCAATGCCCTAGTGTTCTCAATTGGAGAACAAAGTCTAGTTATTCCAAATCCTTAAAACCCATTTGTTTTTATTTTCAGATCATTCGTAGATTGACTATCCATAAGTGGGGGGTGAAGGGGACTGTTAGATGATGATGATACTTTGGCTAGTCTTGGTTTCTACTCTCTAATTCAGTGGTTCTCAACCTTCCTAATGCCATGACCCTTTAATACTCGTATGTGGGCATATTTGCATGTGGGTGGACCCACCTGGAGACAGATAGAGGAGCGGTATCTTGGTTCCTAAGACCATCAGAAATATGTGTTTTCCAATGGTCTTAGGTGACCCCTGTGAAAGGGTCGTTCAACTCCCAAAGGGGTTGCAACCCACAGGTTGAGAACTGCTGATCAGTTTCTTTTTCTTTTTAAAAACTGTATTTATTTTATTTTTAATTTATGAAATAAAGCAAGCATTTCCACAACACAAAAGAATTTTTAAAAAGTTGATTGCACATGAAACTGTAAATTTGTTACATCTAACTTGCTATTCCTTTTAAATATAATATAGTCATATAATAAAGTTATTGTATAAAATTTTTTCCCTTTTTTCCTCCCTTTTCCTCTCCACCCTACCATTAGACACAAATATGTATATGTGTGTATATGTGTGTGTGTGCATATATACATGCATAATTATATACATGTATATACATATATGTGTGTATAAGTAAAATCCTTCTGTACATACTTCTACTTATTGGTTCTTTCTCCAGATGCAGATATCATCTTCCTTCATAGGTCCTTTGTACAGTTAATTTGGATATTTAGAGTTATGTTGAGGGCCAGCACTGAGAGAGTCCATTTAAGAAAATCCAGGCCAGAGTTTTACACATGGTCTGTCCTTTCTCTCTGGGCTCAATTTTCTCAGGATTGTTGGCTCACCATCTGATTCCTTGTGCATTCCTTGATTAAGATATGGATCTTGCTTTTGTTTGTGTTTACCCAGGGAATTCAGATCATCCATCCATCCATCCATCCATCCATCCACCATGCTAGAAGTCACATATTCACTTATGGTATTGGAAAATGTCCCATGGGAGTGGCCATAAAACAATGGTTTTTTTGCCTATATAATTCCTGACCCTCGGATGAATAAATGAATCTACTCCAACCATTTCATTTTATATATGAGGAAAGTGAGATATGTACAAAGAAGAGGTCCAGACAATATGCTATGAATAATTTGAGGGAGAATCCCTTTTATATGGGGAAGGGAAGGTCAGGGAAGGCTTCATGAAGAATATAATATCTGAATTGGGTCTTGAAGGGAGAGAAGAATTTCAACAGAAGGATTTGTAGTCAAAAGGAAGACATTCTGGGCATGGAGAATAGCATGAGCAAAGGCACAAGAAGGCATAAAGAAAGTCAGGGATAGAGTGGTAGAATGATAAACATGAAAAGGAGAGAAATATGAGAACTGGATCAGCAGCTGGAAGTCAAGTTGTGAAGGACCTAGAAAATCAGAGTCAGGAGTTTATACTTTTTATGGTAGACAATATGGAAACACTGAAGATTTTTGAGTAGAAAAATATGATCACAATGCACTGAGATTCCTCAGACAGAGATATAGAGGATGAATGGCAGAGGGGACACACCAGAGAGGCATGAAGACCTTAGGCTAGATGAGAAGGGATGAGATCTAATGAGGAGGGTTTCAGTGAAAGTGAAGAGGAAAGGTCAGATGGATGTAGAAAGGCCAGAATTTGGTAACTGGATATGGGGAATAAGAGAGAGGGAAAAGTCAAAGACAGTTCCAAGGTTAGAAACCCAGGTGATTAGGAGAATTGTGCTGTAATCTATTCTATTTTAAGGTTATTTAATATTTATATATGACATAGTATCTCTGCTAGATTAGAAATTTTATATTTTATGTACTTTTAATTATCTTTGTATTTCTCATAACCCCCAACATAATGCTAATTATTTGGTAAGCACTTAATAAATAGTTGTTGAATGAACAAATAACTAAATTCACCTTCAACCAAAAATATTTCTATTGGGATCCTTGGAAATTGTCTGCTGTTCTCTATAAGGAATGAACGAAATGAAACTGATCAATGTGTACTGAGATATACTGGGTAATTAATACTGGTGCCTGGACTCAGATTAATGCTAATAATACCAGCCTCACTTTACTTATATAATAGGTATACCCATAATAAGCAGCCACTGGTTTATTTTACTCTATTTTTAGAGGTGCAAAAGATAGAGGAGGAGGAGGAAGGGAACCATTAGCCAAAGACCTGTAAAGGAGGGGGATATGCCTCGGTTGCCAAGACACCAAAATAATTGTATTTCTTTTCTCTACATTGGTTCTTGAAACAAGGAATCTGGGAGACTCATTCTCTTTTAAGTGAAAAGTATGTCCAGTTCAGGCATTTTCCAGAACTTGTAAAAGTTCAAAAGGATCTCCAGTGGAGAGAGGCCAAATATGGACAGCTGGCTATTTAGCACCTTAAAATATACTGTTTTAACACAGTATTTAGACAGATTCTGAACTTTGGATGGTTACACTTTCTTTTTCTCTTTTGCAAACAGCATGGACAAATGGCATCTACTACAATCCAAAATCCTACAGGAATCTTTGGGGCAAAAATAATGTCAAATCCTGACTGTTTTGTTAAAGCCAAGGATAGGTTTTATGTCTGAAGAGGTTACTGACTGGTCAGATTACAATGAACAGAGGGGTGGGAGAAAGACAGAGAAAGAGAGGCCCACAGAGACCCAGACACCAGGAGAAAGGAGAGCAGGAACTGGGTACAGGCAAGATGGTCCTCAACCAGGTCAACTTTCTATCCAGTTCACTGACAATATCTCTAGCAAGTATTCTCCTTAATTACATGCTTTCTGATATCTGGGGTCCTCATTGTATGCTCAATGTGAGAAATAATAGAAAACAGAAGAATCAGAGCAAACCTTCAAGAACATCTACTCCAACCATTTCATTTTATATGCGAGGAAAGGGTCTTCTGAAATCTATACACTACATTTCACCACCTTTCCGTGACTCAGGAAGGTCTGAGAAAGGCCTCAAGGCTGCTACTGGGCATGACTTGTCTACTCCCAGCTCAGAACGTGTTACCAAAAGAGCAACAGGAGCCCCTTGCAAATCAGGTTGTCCCAGCCAAGTTCCATTATTTCATTTGTAGCTTATTTACAGAATATTAAACAAAGTCATACTTAAATAAATTGGAAAATACATATTCTAAAGCCAAATACAAATGGTTTGAGGATTATCCATTTATATTTCTCTATTCATGTAGATAATTGGGAGTTAATGTCAAATATGCATTAGGTGTTTAGGGCTTTATTTTGCCACAGAATAGGATGGTCAAGCGTCATGGCAGATCTCTCCCTCTATTTTCAACTAAAAAGCCTTTCTAGGGAATGGAAGAAAATTTTGGCCATAAAAATCAACATCATATGCACATATTTACACAGAGTAGGGCAAATAGTCTTAAAAGATCAACTAATGAAGGACTACTTTGCTCATACTTGCAAGCAACAGTGAGACAAATGTTGATTTTTTTTAATCTACTGGATTATTCTGCCTGACCCTAACCCAGCGGTTCTCAACCTTCCTAACGCCATGACCCTTTATTACAGTTCTTCATGTTGTGGTGACCCCTAACCATAAAATTATTTTCGTTGCTACTTCATAATTGTAATTTTGCTACTGTTATGAATCGTAATGTAAACATCTGATATGCAGAATGTATTTTCATTGTTACAAACTGAACATAACCCACAGGTTGAGAACCGCTGCCCTAACCCCCATTGCCAGGAAGAAAAATGACTGGCCTATGGTAGAACGCATACTTCAGGATTTAGCTTATGCATGCCCAGTGGCAAATAAAGGGCTGAGTCTGTCACTGAGAGCAACATGAGGACACTGAGACTAAGCAATGAAACATTGTTTGAGCTGGAAAACAGAGTATGTGTTGGTCTGCCAAGCTAGTGTCCTCAGCACCTGACCAATCAGTACCAAATAGCCCGATCCAGGATGAGGTTTTGCCCAACCAGGTCCATGGTTTTGGGACAATGATCACAGCATACTTTTCCTGGTTTTAAGAAAAGAAAAGCAATGTAGACAAATGTTCTAAGGGAAAACCACAACTAAACATTTTGATTTGTGGTTCATTTGCTTGCCTTTCCTGTCTAGGGATTGTAGGCATTTCTTCAGTAATAGGGAAGAGGAATAGAGATGGACTGTAAGAACCTACTTATTATGTTTCTACTTCCATTGTTGTTCCAACTACAAAGTGGCCTGTTAAATCTGGAGCTAACAACATACTTGCACCTCATAGACTGCTAGGTATATTGCTGGTAAATAACCAATACTGACTGATCAGTTGATTGATTGACCTGGCCAGTATCTATTTTAGAACTAAACAGAGGGAAAAAGTCAAAGGTTATACTAAGGGACACTTGGCTTCCAGGCTCAGTCCTATCATTGGCAATCTATGTAATCTTGTGAAAAATAAGGCTCTCCCAGGTTAAAAGATCTGTCCAAGACTTGGAGCAGCATCTGGCATATAAGAGGTGCTTAATTAGTGTTTGTTCACTGGACTCTTTTACAGAAAATAGGAATGGTACTGAGCTGAGCTCAAGGGAC
>CM053588.1:243452502-243470655 GCA_028646515.1 Pseudochirops corinnae
GGGGTGGTGGGTGGGGGAAAGAGGGGGAGAAAATATGTAACTCAAAATCTTGTGGAAATGAAGGATGCAAACTATAATAAAATTAAAAAAAAAAAAAGAAATCAATGGGCCCTTAATCTGTTAGATGTAAGGGAAAAATTCTCATTTTATAGCAATTTTAGAGCAAAATTCTCAATTTAGAGCAGCCTAAAAGTGAAACAGTCAGCTTTGTGAGGACCTCTCTTGGGAGGTCTTCAAAGAAAGGCTGGTTGCCCACCTAGTAGATATTTTATAGATTCATGGTCAGATATGGTTTACATTAGATGACTTCTTAGGATTCTTCTAATTCTATGATTCTGTAACTAAAACTGTAGTTTAGACTAGAGAGGTGAGATCAAATCTCTTGCCTACTCTAAAATATACCTCAGCTATTCTAATAATGATAATAAGCCTTAAGATAGGTGAAATATTTTAACAAATTTTATCTCATTTTATTCTCATAACAAACCTGTGAGATAGGTGCTATTATCATTCTCATTTTACAGATGAGGAAACTGAGGCTGAGAAAGCTTAACTGACTCAGGCCCAAGGTATATGAGTATAGATCAGAGGTCAAATTTAAACTCAGGTCTGACTCCAGGTCCAGGATGCTTCTCTGTATGACATACAAGATACTCCCTATCCCTAGAATTGTTGATATCTTTTTTTTTTTTGGTCTTTTTGGAGGGGCTGGAAGGTAGGGCAATTGGGGTTAAGTGACTTGCCCAAGGTGAGGCAACTAGTAAGTGTTAAGTGTCTGAGGCTGGTTTTGAACTCAGGTCCTCCTGACTCCAGGGCTGGTGCTCTACTCACTGCACTATCTAGCCGCCCCTGAATTGTTGATATCTTTCTCAGTGACTTAGAAGAGGGAAATGAGAGTGAAGAAACTGAAAGGAAGAGAAAGTATGCCAGCCTGCAAGAAGGATTGTAAACAGAGAAGTGTTGTGGAGACAGATCTCAGTCTCTAGGAGAAAGTCTTTTAATAGTTAGTCTGAATAATACAACCACTGCCTAACATGGCCTTCTCCTGTCGAAGTCAAAAATATTTAGTTCATCCAGGCTGTCATATGTAATATTTCTCTTCTTCGCCTTCTATATCAAACAACGTCCTCTCTCCTGCTGGCACCTTTCAAGATTAGGCTTAGATGCCATCTCTTCTATGAGACACCTCCTCCCCAAGCAGTCCCAAGGTGAAATGATTTTTTCATCATTTAATTTTGAAGCACTTTGTACTCCTGTTGTGTCTTTGATTGCTGTTTTCAGATTGGGAGGCTGCTATCTAAATCTGTGTCTGCATTAATGTAGGACACTGCCTCCGCCAATATAGACCCACAACTCTTCTGACTTAAGTCTTAGAGAGTGACCCAAAGCATGAGAATTAAATGGTTTTCTCATGGACACACAACCAGTATATATCAAAAGTAGGTCTTAAATCCAGATCGTCCTAACATCAAACCAGCCTTCTATCCAGTACGCCAGGTATTTATCACATTCTAATTTACTTTTTCCTATGTTTATATCATGGGCATCTAGTTGGTGAAATAAATAGAGTTCCTGGCCTGAAGGCTCATCTTCCTAAGTTCAAATCTGGTCTCAGATACATCCTTGTTGTATGACCTTGGGCAAGTCACTTAACCCTGTTTGCCTCAGTTTACTCATCTGTAAAATGAGGGAGAAGTAAATAGAAAGAAAACTTGGTCAAGAAAACCCCAAATGGATGGAACTGAAAACAATGGAATGACAAAAATGCTTATGTCATAGCCCTACATGTACAGGTAGGGGTTGGGAGTGGAGTGTTTATATCTGTGATTTCAATGACATAAGGAGTCTCCTAATGAGGAATCTCTACCCATGCAGCTCAGCATTTATTCTGTAACATACAGTCTTAGAACACTGCCTGTAACATAAAGAGGTTAAATTACTTCTAGTGCTCACACAGCCAAGTATTTGCCATCCAGCAGTATTCACCACTGCCTTTCAGTACACATTTATTACCTTCTACATCAAAGGTAGTTGTTAAGAAAGCCTACCTTGGGAAAGTTAAAGCCTACAAGGATGAAGAGTCCTCCTTCTCCATGGTAAACATCCTGAGGACAGGGACTTGGCCTGTTTAGTAGACAATGGGAGGGTCTAAGGGACCTGGCTTGAAACTGTGCATTCTGCATAGCAAGGGTTTAATAAACATTTACTGAATGAGTCACTGAATTTGTTGAATTAGTCAATGAATGAATTATTCATTCATCAATTGATTTAAGAAGCTATTTAAGGGGCTGCTATGTGCCTGGCACTCTGCTGGGTGGTAAGAATGTAAAGACAAAAAGGAGACAATCTCTTTCCTCAATGAATTTATGTTCTACTGGGGAACTGTGGGAAGTTATGCTGTCTCTATACCAACATTGCAGTCATTTCCAAAAAAATGAATAGGGTGATCCACACATCTCCTCCCATGCCTGTGAACCCCACTTTATTAAAATGGGGCATGCACCTGTCTGCTTTAGGGATCCATTATGTTAGATGATCCCAAGCTTCCTTTGCCCCTTTAAATACCATAACCAGTCCTAATGCTTGTGTAAAGGCAAGGAGAAGAGACTTAGGCCCAGAGCATTTCTAGAGAGTGGTGGCTGTTCCCATCTGGGTTGAGTGGAAGCAGAAGATGTAGACAACATTATGACGCAGAAGGCAAGGGAGCCTCATCTGCATATAAATAGACCTAATCAGAAATGCAAATTGCAATCAAGAGAAATTTTGAAAGCCTGTGATAACTATGTGATTGTGCAGATAGGGAAAGGTCAAACACTTGTATTGTTAAAGCCTTTAAACTGCTATCAGCCAGCCCCCAGGCTTCCTTTGTAAATGAAATGGGGAAGACATAAATATGTGTCAATCAGCAACCAGGGTAGGCCGGGGTCCTCAGATAGCAGCTTTTTATTGTTCTATCCCCAGTTCTTTCCAGTAACTAGAAACCGTAGAGCTGCCCAGAAGTAGGGCCCATTCAGAAGAAAAACCAGATATAAACAATAAAATAAACATCCTACTTGCTGTATAATCCAGACTCGCATACAAACCCTCTATTAAATAAAGACAGTATAAAATACATTTACATTTAAACACAATCCACAGCTGACTCTTCTCCATGGATAGGCTCTCATTGAAACGTCATAAAGGCAAGATATATCCTTAATGAAGGTTATCACAGCGTCACAGAAAGCTAGACTTGGAGAACTATCTGATCTCAAAGGCCACCTCATCCAGCTCAGACCTGAGGGAGAAGCCCCTCCCCACCACTCCCGATGGCTCACTTGGTAAAAGACAGAACATCCAAGACACACACACATATTCTCTGCCATACTTTCTCCACTACATTGAAATGACATTCAAATTGAATAATACTGAAATGCATGATTATGTGATTTAAGAATAAAAGACACAAAGACGAATGCCTTTATCCAGAATTATATCTGTGGTCTTCCGTGGGGAGCTGAGAGAATCAACATCCAAGAAAATCAGGAAAGGATTGAAAGCAATTGTTTCAACAAGGTGTTATTATTCCTTGTGGGTTCTCTTACAAGACCATTTTTCCTCTTTCTTAAAAAAAAAAAGAATAATTTTTCCACTGACGATTTCTTAGGATTCAGTGGCAAATTGATTATGAAATATTTATCATCCTTCTAACTAGATTCTTTTCCCCCCAAACAACAAACTAATGAATCAAGAGAGCCATCTAGTGCCGTACCTTGGAATCTTAAAGAGGGTTTTCACAGGATGCATGTCAAACAAGGGTGGGTCTCCATCCCCCAGCTCTATAGCCGTGATCCCCAGGGACCAGACGTCACATCGAGCATCATAAGAGTAGTCGTACTGCTGTTCGCAAGCAATGACCTATCAGACAAAAGCAGGACGTGAGACATTAACCTTCACTGGGAAGGAGGCCACGCCCCCTTCAATGTCATAAGAGGTCTTCTGTCAATCATAGCCTCCTCTCTGCTACCTTGGTTTCACTGAATTAGAATTCCCAAAGTAAGAGGAAACTGACTCTTTCCTATTTAAAGATAACTGATTGTTCCACCAGTTGGTATGTTCCTTGACTTAAAAAAAAAAGACAAAACATGTGACTACCTGGCTGTCTTAGGGTCCTCACAGAATATCCATGCAGTTGCTTTTTAAAATATTATTTAAATATTATGTCTGTGTCATTGTAACTAATCACTCAACAGAGAGAGGCAGCATAATACCGTGGACAGAAGGATGGGCCTGGAGTCAAGAAGACCTGAGTTCAGGGCCAGCCTCCAACACTTACTAGCTGAATAACCTTGGGTAAGTCACTTAACCCCTGTTTGCCTCAGTTTCCTCATCTGTAAAATGGCCATAATAACAGTACCTACCTCCCGGGGCTGATGTGAGGATCGAATGAAGTAATAACTGTAAAATGCTCAGTACAGTGCCCGGCATATAGTAGTCATTATGTAATTGTTAGCTATTAATAATATTATCATTATGCTCTAGTCACTTAAACTCTCAGTGCCAAAGGAACCCTCTAAGACTCTAGAGATAAATTGCCCAAGTGCCCGGGTAGTCACCACTTCCACACCAAACTCCAGGTTTTCCTCTATCAATGAAAGAGCAGGTCCAGACCAAATATTACTCCTACTGCTATTAATCATTAACAACCACCATAATAATAAAAACAATTCATCTTAAAGATGATTGTCATCTTTCACAGAGCTTCTGGGGTAACCGAATTGTCCAATAAGAACCCTGGATCAGCCAATGCCAAGAGCCAGTGCTGACTCTTCCACCAGCTCTATGACCTTGAGCAAAACACATCTCTGGGACTTAGCTCCCTCATCTGTAAAAAGTGGGGCTGAAATAGCTCATTTCTATCATGTTTCCCAGAGATCTAACATTAGTAATTAAAATTTGCAGTTTAAAGGTCCTTTAACTAAAATTCTCTCTTGCATCTCATAACTGCAAGACGAGGAATGAAAGTAAAATTCCTGCCAATTAACAGATGAGGAAATTGAAGCACACAGAAGCCACTTCTCCAAAGTCACGCACCTCATAAGGGGCAGAGCCAAGACTAAAACCTGGATCTTCTCATTCCAAGCCCAGTATTCTTTCCTCTGTACCATATTCCTTCTCATGAGACTAAAAACAATAGCTGACATTTATGCAGTGCTTTAAAGGTTTGCAAAGCATTTTATTGCATACATTATCTCATTTGAGCCCCACAGCAACCCTAAAAGGTAGATGTTACAAGAATTACCACTCCCATTTTACAGATGAGGAAACTAAGACTCAGAGAGCTTTAGTCACACAATTATTAAGTGTCAAAGGGACAATTTGAACCCAGGTCTTTCTGACTCCCAGTCTTGCATGCTCTCCATTATGCCATACTGCTTCTGATCTATGCTCCATGAAAGAATCAGTATAAAAGATTCAATTTCCTCAAATGTTGTTTCTTCCTATCAATGTCTATCTGACCTCACTATTTCCCTTTTCAAAAGCATTAGCTGTTGTGATTGGGGCTAAAAGTTACAGAGCAGAATGCCACAAGCCCGTCATTCTCAGTCCTCTGTCATCTCCTATTGTTGTTCAGTCATTTTTCAGTCGTGTCCAATTCTCCATGACCCCATTTGGGGTTTTCTAGGCAAAGATACTGGAGTGCTTTGCTATTTCTTTCTCCACCTCATTTGACAGCTGAGGAAACTGAGGTAAAAAGGGTTAATGACTTGATGAGGGACACACAGCTAATAAGTATCTGTGGGCAGATTTGAACTCAGAAAGATGAGTCTTCCTAACTCCAGGACTATTACTCTCTCCACTGTACCACCTAGTTGTCCATCTGTCACCATGCTGCCCATCTGTTTATTGCTCAGTGAACACTAAATCTTATGGGGAGCTTCCTGAGACAAATGCAAAGACTCCTTGTATTCAGGCTGCCACGGGAAAGATCAACTGTTAGGCAAAAGGAAGGGGGAGGGAGGGAAGGCAAGGAAGTACTTTGGGTACTTTTGTTTGAACTGAATCATTTCCCTCAACTATTTGAGGATGACCTGGGGCCACCTAGAGGCTGACATTCTTCATCCAGGCCAAAAAGAAAATGTTGGCACATGCTGGAAGTGGGTAGCTGGAGGCATACAACACTCCTTCAGTAAAAGCACAGAGCTCTAATTCTTTTTGCTCCTGTTGCTACCAAGAGACATGCACTGTACAATTAATACCACTGACCTGCCAGCTTTTGAAAAGAGACTCAGACTGAATGGGTCAGAGCTTCTGAGGAAAGGTGTACAGCATAGTCCTTGGCTGGCGTTCTTTGCTACAACACAAGCAAGCAAGATTTTTTGGAAGGCAGAGCTGCCATTCATGGAAAATGGAGAGGGCCCAGCTATAACTCATATTCTGGTTTTATGCAGATCCAAATCCTGTCATTTTTTTTAAGTGGAGTTCATATATTCACAGAATATTAACACTAGAAGGAGCCTTAGACCTCACTTAGTTGAGATTCCTCATTACACAGATGAGGAAACTGAATCCTAAAGAGGTAGAATATTTTGTCCAAGGACAAATATCTATTTACAGCTAAAGCCAAGACTAGAATGGAGGTCTCCTGAGACATGGTATCAGGTGAGATTGAGTCTAGCATTTGGAACTATACAGCACTGCTTCTTTATAGGTCTTACATGACAATTATTTACTTGCAGACGTGGATTTATCTAAGGCTAGAAGAGAGCATTCTGGATGACGATCTCCCTATGAAATGAAATGAGAGGTTACTTTCCCTGGTCTCCAAGGACATTTCACCTCATCTCTTGAGAACCATAATGTTTCTCTAGCAGTGATCCTATATGGCAATTCTGGGACCTTTTTCTTTCTTCTCAAATTAGACTTGGTTCCTCTCTAGGCAATGATCTCTGCCACAAAACTTGTGGCTAAATACAGGTTATACTTGTTAAACTTATTCCATCTCCAACCCCAAAAGTATAATAATTTTTTTTTAAAAATAAATTTTTGTTGATATCTTTTGCTTTTAAACCAAAATCAGGAAACATTCCTTAAGTATCTACTATGCCAGACACTGTGCTAAGTACTGAGAGATACAAAAAAAGGCAAAAAAATAATACCCACCCTCAAGATGCTCACAATATAAGCGTTGTATTTCTTAGTATATCCTACCCCAAAATAAAAAAAAATAGGAAAAGTTTTAGAAAACAACCAATATATCAAAAAGAGTCAAACATTATGTGCAATTCTCATACCCGTGGTTCTCCATCTTTGTAAAGAAGCTAGGATGGAAAAGAATATCTTTCCTGCCTCTTCTTCGAGACCAAGTGTGATCTGTATAATTTCACACCATTCAGTTTCAGTTGTTTGGTTATTGTTGTTTTTGTTTCCATCTATATGTTACTGTGTACATTATTTTCCTAATTCTGCTTACTTCACCGCATCAGTCCATATAAATCTTTTCATGCTTCTCTGTATTAGTGACATCATTTCTTATAGCAAAGTCATATTCCATTAGATTTATATATCATAATTTGTTTAGTCATTCCCCAATTGATGAGCATCTACTTTGTTTAAAGTTTTTTGCTACCACAAAAAGTGCTGTGATAATTGTGTTGATGTATATGAAGACTTTCTCCCAAAGAATAAAGTTAACTATCAAGATGAAGGTGGGGGAGAAGGCAGGAGGTAAGGATGAGGAGAAATACAGATGTATAAAGTATCTGCTGTCATCAGTTATTTCATTGCATTATGTTGCTGTCCTAAGTATGTGCCCGGTCATATGTTCTGACAAGAACCTAGCTTAGCATCCAATCCAAGGGTTTCACATTCAATTCAATTCACATACTAAGTGCCAGACACCATGAAAGGCTTTGAGATTTAGAGAACATAATCTCTGCCCCCAAGAAGTTTCTATTCTGCTAGAGATACACAATGTCTATATAGGAAAGTGAATGTAAAGGGGGAGGGGAGGGGCTGGTAAATGTTTAACAACCAGGTCTTTAAAATATAAAAATGTATACATGACACGCTTTTAAGTTTTATCTGCATTAATATTATCTCCATCATTCTTAAGTGCAGACAATCAACAAGACAACAAATCAAGATCTGATTTTGTAGTGCTTTGTCTATTTCCAAAGTGTAGATACTCTTACAGATATTTAACAATGGTTCTCCTAAACCAGTAGAAGCTGGGTCTAGAAAACCCCTGGACAAACCCCTAAAAAGGGGGAATATCCTCAGGAAAGTTCTACAGAAAGGGGCACCTTCTATCGTCCTATTTATCAACAGGACTAAGCCTGAAGAATGGATAAATGTGGAGAGGAGAGTGGAGCCAAGAAAACTTGTTAGGACATTATTATAAGAATGCTGTCACGTGGTGATGGAAACCTGTACTATGATGATAAAATGAGGGAGGTGGCTGTGATGACCTTCAATCTCCCTTTGCAATCTAAACCTATAATCTTATAGCACTAGCAAAGAAAAGAGAGATCCTACTTTTCTTCTGTTTTCATAAATATGAAAAACTCTTATTTGACTACAGATAATAGATGAGGTTGGCTTGTTTAATAGGTTGAGAATTGTCAACTGACCAGATTCTTCTCCTTCCAAAATATAGCCCTTACCAGGCAGAAAGAACTATTGAGCAACCCCACTTCATAAGAAAGTTCATAGAATTGTATTTTTAAAAATTGAACACAATCTGTAGAATGGGAGGATTTGTGAATGGTAATGATTCGGTATTGGCATAGTCCCTGCAGACAGATGTTTTTGGCTTTGTCTATACAGCAAGACTGCTAATTCAAAAGTTTTTAAAAATATATGTTAATCCATTGATTGTAAAGAGGCAGTCTGGTACAGGTTCTGGATTTGAGGTCAGTATTTAGGTTCAATCCCCAGCTCTGTGTGATCTTAGGAAAGTTACTTAACTTCTCTGGGTCTCAGTTTCCCTATCTATAAAATTAGGGAAAGTTGCCTCTAGGTGACTTCCAAGTCTGTTCCAGCATTGAACCTATGATCCCACGAACAAGCAAAGCCTTCTGCAGAAAGTCTTTCAATACCCTCCCTTCCCTGCCCCAATTGCTAATGCCCTCCATCCCTAAACTACCATATATTTATTTTTTATTTTGAGTGTGTGTGCGTGTATGTATATATGTATGTGTGTGTGTGTGTGTGTGTGTGTGTGTGTGTGTGTGTGTATAGAGAGAGAGAGAGAGACAGAGAGAGAGAGAGAGAGAGATATGTACGTATGTATGTATGTATGTAATTGTCCTTCTGTTAAGGCTTAAACTGGTTACCTTGAGAGGAGCCTAAGTCACAAAAGACTCTGGGAATTGTTTTCTTCCCAACTTAGGAAGAGAAGAAACTAATGATTTATCAGGATTGAAGGTTAAAATTTTCATCATAGTGGGAATTTCAAAAGACCTTTTGAGAGAGGAAGGAGGTTGAAAGCATGGGGCAGCAATATCCATATCAGCAATTTCTCCTCAAATTCACACCAACAGGAGAAACTGTGACAGGCAAAAAGCCAGTGGGGCAAGCAGCAAGGCACAGGACAACAATTTTTCCCCAATAAAGATTCATCAGACTGATCTTTCTCATAGACACATGGAGTTAACCCTGTCCCTTTTATCTCTTTGTGACGTTTTCTTTGCTCCTGGCATGAGTGCTGGACCGCTCTGGGAGCCACATAGGAGAGAGTGAACTTTCCTTTGGCTGAGCTGGGAGCCCCTTCTAACCCGGGGTGTAATCAGAAGGCATTTATATGTTTCAAAAATATACTCCCAAGAACAAAATTAATTACTGTAAACATGGGTCTTTTCAGTCTGCCCAGGGGTGTTCTGGGTGAATGCTTTAACAACTAGCTCTCTTAAAAAAAAAAAGTACATAAGACATATTTTAAAATTCAATCTGTATTAATGTTTCCTCCATGCCTTTCTTAAATCTAGAAGATTAACAAAACAATAGTTTAAGCTCTGATTTGTCTGCTCATTTCTGACGTGTAAATGCTCACTCTGAAATTTTAGCAACTGGCTATTGCTACCAGCTGGTCAGAGCTGGCTCCAGAACCTCTCTGAATCTGCCTTGGAAAGACCACAAACTACATCTGGTACAAAGTCTCCTAGTGATTATTTTTATACACGCTTTTGGTTTCTCCAAAAGAAAGCAAGCCTCTTGAGAGCAGGCACTATTATTTTTGTCTTCGTATCTCCAGCACCTTGCACAGCGCCTGCCAAGAGGCAAGAGGTGGACACTTAATAAATGCTTGTTGATTAATCCATGATGCCAAACAACAGACATTCTGGATTGGTGTCTAATTAAACTTCCTAGCCATGACCTGAGTTCCTACTACACACAAGGTGCCATAAAGTGTAACTGACCAGTTTTCACACTGCTACTGCCACACTGCCTTGCAAACCAGACCTCCAAGAGCCATGGCTAGAAGGAGCTATACTACTTAGCTCCAACTCCTTCCCCAGACCCTGATTTTTTCATGTTCTATCCCTGGGGATAGAATCCCAAACCAAAACACTCTCTCTTAACCATCCCTTTACTGCGTTTGTTGTCTTCCCTTGTTAGAATGTATGCCTATTGAGGGCAAGGACTATCTCTCACTTTTGTATTTATATCCCTAGTGCATAACACAGTAAGTCATAATGAAGTATATTAATAAATGCTTTTTTTCATTAATTCTTTCTGTCACTGATTCATTCAACCACAGGATCTTTGTACCTAGAAAAGACTCCATCCCCACCCCCACCCTAGGCACATTTCTTCTCTACTAAGACTTTGCGGCCAGGACCAGGCGAAGGTGACAGTTTCTTCAAAGCATAGTCAGTGGATCCAAACAAACTAAAGATCTTGCTTCATCTAAGCTGCTGGAAATCCTTTGGTGGAAGGGACATTCCTGAGTTCATTTCCCTTGCTCATCAAAACCACCTTGTGAGGCAGAGATGACAAGTGGCATTATCCCCATCTCATAGATGAAGGAACTGGGGCTCAGAGAAATTAAGTTCCTTATTTAAGGTCAAGCTGCTAATGTCAGAAATGGGATCTAATCTGATTCCAGCATTTCTTTCACTATACCACCTTGCCTCAGAAAAACATCCCTCCCAAACAGAAGCCTGCCATTTTTTGCTCTCCTCTCAGGGTACTTTCCTAGAGGAACTTTCTATTTCTGTGGCTCTTAGAAATGGGAAGATTTTAAGATGCCTATTAAGAGAATGCATCTCCCCTGAAGGTCATCCCTTTTCTCAATCAGATTCTCTTATCAATCTAACCTGAAAAGCCAGAAATAATTCCCTTAGGAAGAAAAGGGATGAAAAAAATCATTCTCCTTAGCTCAGCTTTCTCCTTGTCTCCAGGTGAAGTAAAATTGGCACCTTGGCAATGACATTAGGAAACATCTGATTGGCCTTTGTTCCTTCATTCTCTTGGAAAAGAATGATCTCCCAAAAGAAGATGTGGAATCAGCTGATGCCTACTGCACTTAGAACTCAAATGTGGCATGGTGGATGGGAATAAAAACAAGGAGATGGATTTTAGTTATCCACCCACCCATGGACAAATATTATTAAGCACCTGCTGTATACCATGCACTTTGTTAGGTGCTGCGTATACCAGCGTGAAATAGTGGAAAGAATCCTGGGTTTATATTTGGAAGACATTGGTTTGAAATTCCAGGTCTCTAGCTTACTGCCAGCATGACTGTGGACAAGTCACTCACCTCTTGGTTTTCTCATTTGTAAAGTAAGATAGTGGGACTAGTTAACCTCAAAGGTCTTTTTCAGCTTGAATTCTAAGATCATAATCCTAATAACAGATACAATTCTGTTTTCAAGGTACTTACAAGAAGTATAGCAAAGTGCTAAGGTGATTTTCCTGACCATGGCCTAACCATGCAACCTTCCTAACATAAAAACTTCAATAGCTCTTCATTACCACTAAGATCAAATACAAACTTCTCAGTTTACCATTTAAACTATTTTACAACCTGGCCCCTTCCTACATGTTACTCCCCTCCACCCACTCTCTGGTCTACCCATTCAGGCCCACTTATCATTCCTCACACATTACATCATGCCATCTACCCTCTCCACACCTTTGCAATGGCTGGTCCCCTTGCCTGGAAGGTTCTCCTCCTCCCCTCCACCTCTTGGAGTTACTGGCTCCCTTTAAGACTCAGTCTTTCCTGATCCTCCTGGCTACTAGTGTCTTCCCTCACTGTTCTCCTCTTCCCCCACAAGATTATTATTATTTTTTTTTTGTCTTTTTGGAGGGGGGAAGGCAGGGCAATTAGGGTTAAGTGACTTGCCCAAGGTCACATGGCTAGTAAGTGTTAAATATCTGAGGCCAGATTTGAACTCAGGTCCTCCTGACTCCAGGGCCAGTGCTCTACTTACTGCAACACCTAGCCACCCCCTAGTATTCCTTTTGTACTTAATCTGTGTATATTGAAATATGTACATGTTGTCTCACCTTATAGAAAGTAAGCTCCTTGAGGGCAGAGACTCTTTCAGTGCCTGGCCTAGCTCTTAATATATGATTATTGAATGTCTAATGGATGTTATATTACTAGCTTTCTCAATATGTGGGGGAGGGGCTGGGAGGAGGGCTAGAATTCAAAACTGAATTTTTTCTTTAATGTTAAATTTTTTTATGTTAATTTTTTAAAATTTAGATGCTTGTTGATTGATGGATTAGTTGTTCAATCATTTCAGCTGTGAAATGACGTACTCTGAGGTTTTTTTGGCAAAGATACAGGAACGGTTTCCCATTTTCTTCTCCAGTTAATTTACTATATGAGGAAACTGAGGCAAACAGGGTTAAGTGACTTGCGCAGGGTTACACAGCTAGGAAGTGTCTGAGGCCTAATTTGAACTCGGCCCTTTAGCTCTTCCTGACTCCAGACCTGGCACTCTGTGCATTATGGCGCCACCTAGCTGCCCGATGGATTAGTAGAAGAGCTAAAATATGTACATAAATAATAAACCCAGAAGGCAGCATAAGATAAACGCCATATAAGTCACACAAAGTGTTATGAGTGCGAGAGCTTTTCTGGATCTAACATTCTATGACTACTAATTATCTCAAATGAAGCAGGTTTTCATGTATAGGCCTGGATTTGCTGTGGAAATAGAAAGAAATGTTTATTTTCAGTATACTAGAAGAAATTCAGAGGTCATCCTGTCCCACTCATTCACTTTATAAATGCGGGGGGAAAAAAACCCAGAGAAGTGCAGTCATTTCTCTTAAATCACACAGCAAATTAAAGCCCAGATTTTAGGCCTCCAGATTTCCAGGTCTGTGTAAAAAGTTCACTATAACATGTGAAAAAATTTGCTGTAACACGCAGGTTGATGGAAAGGAGAAATGAGGAGATTTGCTTCTCTTCCCCAGTAATCCAGAAAATATCCAAACATCTGCTGAGTCGAAGCCGGGCTGAGCCGAAGCCGGCTGAGCCGAGCTAAGAGCTCCTTTAAGGAAAATGAGCTTCAGGAGCAGAGTAAGAAATACTGCTAATAGCCAACGTTAATATGGTGCTTTAAGGCTTGCAAAGTAATTTACATGCATGAACTTGCTTAATCCTTACAACAATGCTAAGAGATATACAACATTATTATGCCCATTTTGCAGATGGGGAAAATGAGAGTCAAAGATATCAGTGACTTGCTCATAGAGCTAGTGTCAGCTGCATCTTGCTGACTCCCAAATCCAGTGTTACACCATGCTGCCTTTCTTGATATTGGTGAACAGACCATAGCCAGATTGCAGACTTGAAGACAAAACAATGGCTTTTGAAGGCTGAAAGTCAAGTGTTACTTTGGGAGGAATCATAAAACTTAAGGCTGTAATTTCCAGGGCTATATATTTACCAAAGATCCCAGACTGATGTTGCCATTACCCATTTCTTCACTCAAAGGAATAATCAGATTTCATAGCAGTTTATACCAATGTCAGCAGGGGAACCATTCCACGAAGTATACATGGGGATGAGCATGTGTTGTGGCCTCTTGCTAAAGAATATTCATGACCTTTTGGCTCCTACTGGTCCTCAAGGGTCCCACTACTAGAGGCTATGTTGAAGATAATTAGTAAAAATGCCAGGAAGAACCATTCCCTCAGTACAGCTTAAGATCTACCCAAAACCATTCTCTCTCTCTCTCTCTCTTCCTCTCTCTCCCTCTTTCTCCCTCTGTCTCTCTGTCTCTGTCTCTGTCTCTCTTCTCTCTGTCTCTCTTCTCTGTCTCTTTCTGTCTGTTTCTCTCTGTCTCTCTGTCTCTGTCCCTCCCTTCTCTCTGTCTCTCTTCTCTCTGTCTCTCTCTCTCTGTCTCTGTCTCTCTTTCATTCAGCTGTTCTTTTGGTCATATCCAACCAGGTGTCCCTTGAAATTCCAGAAAGAGAAAAGAGGTGATTCTGCTCCCTCTACCCTTTCCTCCCCAGCAGCCCTATTGTAGCCCCGAGCTAGCACATGGCAATGGGGATTAACATGGGACCTCAAGTTTCCTTCTGCTTTGAGTTTCTTTTCCTGAGCACAAGTTACTAAACAGTCATCTTGAGAGACAGACATTTCCAGACTCATGAATTCAAGAAGCCCACAGGGCTTGGATCAGGGCTGCTCTCCCAGTGGGAGACACTTCCTACAACTAGGCTCTTCTCGAGGAGAAGATGGCCACTGCCAAGAGGAGAACCCAGATGAAAGGTATAAGATAACCTAAGCCATTCCTGGATGGCCCAACAACTGGGACTTCATATGTATGAGTGGTCAGCTCCAAGGAAAATGTGAGCACCAAGGTTCAGCACCCCCACAAGTCTTAGGAGAATCTTTATCTCCTGGGACAGTATGATAGAAATGGTGGTTTCTTGTTTCATCTTTTAAAAATTTGTAAATATGTGCTTAGGAGTCTTTCATTCTGTAAGCATCCTTTTTATAATAAAAGAAATAAGTAACTATTCTATACATAATATCTACTACTTTGTAGAGTGATTCCCTTTCTAAAAAGTGCCCTGTTAACCCTTTTGGGGAAGACCATAGGCATGATCCATGAGCCTTGGTGAAGAGATTTTCTTTGATGCTGGGGTAGGTGTAATAAGCAAGAGAATTCAAGCAAAACCTATTTTTTCCTCTCCCCCAGGATTCAATGCTCTGAGTGCACAGTAGGAATCCTGTGTAGGAATGAGGTCCTTTAGGCTGGGGGGGGGGGGGGGGGAGAGTTTGCCACATTTCTCTTTTATTATATTCAAATTATATTCAAAGAGGGGGAGAGAATTTAAAACTTATAGATGTACATGGTGAAAACTAAAACTAAATAATTTTAAAAAAAAATATAAAATATAAGTTTTATCTCCCCCATTAATCCAGCATGTCCTTAAAGGGGGGGGGGAGTGGAGGGGAGGTCAGTGTTCTAGCATAGTGCATTGCAGACAGTAGGCACTTACTAAATGATCAGTGGACAAATGTAATTGAAAGCTTTCAGAAACCTAGCTCTTTTTTCCTGGGTCAAATGACCTCCCAAATCTTGGCTCTACGACCTGGATAAGGCAGAGCCTGCATCGCCTAAGCCCAGACAGCCTTCTCCTTTTAGAAGGGAGAGGGGCCTCATTCTGCTCTCCGCAGAGATAGCAAGACTCCTTTACAATTCAGCCCATCTAAGTTCCAGCTGAAAAGGTTGGGAGTTAATGCATTTGATGAGCACTCAGTCTCAGAATTAGGAGACAAGGAGAAGGTAGTTCAGTTGTCCTTTAGCTCCCCTTCCCTTAGGAGAGAGAAGTTCCTACCAAGTGTTCCGCTAATCTCATCCCTTTCTGGACCACATCACCCCTGCGCTCACCCCCACCCCCTCCAGGATGGGTTCACTGGGCAGGACACTGGCCTGGACACTAAACTAGAGTCAGCATTTTTCCCTCCTTGCATTCTTCTCTTGCTTTAAAAGATTTAGTATTTATTTAGATCATCAATAGATTTTTGTTGTTATTATTACCAACTGCCTACATTTTCCTTGGCTGCAGGAGTCAGGCAGTTCAGTGCAATGACAGGGAAAAACCAGCTGTCAGCAGCTCTTCTATTGAAGAGGCGCTAGGGACTCTGCTTGATAAAGAAATTCCCTGAGCTGCAAGGTTTCATTTAGACTTTTCCACTCATTTACTGGGTGATTTTTATAAGTTATCTAACTTCTCTGGGCCTTACCATATTCACCTCCAAATTGAGCTTCTCCCCCAGCCCATGGAAAATGCTGATTAAATAAATAGCTCTTAAAATATTTAGTGTGGCTGTGATAAGATTGGGTTTGCAAGGCCAGCACACCTGATACTGTTTATTTGTCATCAATAAACATTTACTGAGAGCCTACTATGTGCCAAGGACTGTGCTACAGACTCTTTTCTCTGGCTACTTTAAATGCAATTAGAATAAATTACCACTACATATAGCACAGTGTCTACATACAGTATATACTAAATGAAGGTTTGTTCTGACTGTTTGACTGACTGAATGATGTAGTTGGGACAGGAATACACAGGACTGACAAAAGCCTGCAATACTGTCTATGTGCGTAAAGGTGCAAAATGAAAGATATATTTTAATATATCTTAGCAATGAATTTTAATGACAGGAAATAGTATTTTCCAATGGGATGTAGTTGTTTATTTTGTGGTAAATGAAATGTCAGCGTAGCTCAGTGGTGAGAGAGCCAGTCTTGAAGTCAGAAAGGTCTGTGTTTAAGTTCTGACTCTGACACATATGAGGCTGTGTGACCCTGG
This sequence comes from Pseudochirops corinnae, assembly GCA_028646515.1. Lineage (NCBI taxonomy): Eukaryota > Metazoa > Chordata > Mammalia > Diprotodontia > Pseudocheiridae > Pseudochirops > Pseudochirops corinnae. The sequence goes on from CM053588.1 coordinate 243,469,282, forward strand.
ACAAGTCACTTGTCCTCTCAGTGACCCTGGCAATTGACTCTGGCAATTCCCACTTACTCCTCTGCTTTGACAGATGAAGTTTCTACCCTGGGAGTCCCTAACACCAATTAAAACAGATCTGGTTCAAGTCAAGTGGCACACGTAGAAGCAATGTTCTGGGTTCAAATACTGCCTGCCACTTACTACTTATGTGACCTAAGGCAAATCACTTTACTTCTTTGAACATCAGTTTTCTCACTTATAAAATTGTCAATTCAACTTCCAAAGTCACTTCCAGCTTAAGGTCTACAATGCTATGAGAGTAACCCAACAAACCAATGGCTTGATATTCAAATACTAAGGGATGCAATTTTGAAACTAAGACTAGAATAAAGAATTTCTCTTTGGTAGGCAGTTAAGGGGTAAAGTCTGTCAAGCCCTGGACTTGGAGTTAGGAAGGCCCGAATTCAAAGTCTACTTCAAGCACTCACTTAGCTGGGGCACCCTGGGCAAGTCACCAGATCCCTCTCTGGCTAGTGTCCATGTCTGGAAAACACCTGCTTCCCAAGGTTGTTGTGAAGATCATTTAACATACCCTATTGAGAGCACTTTGCAAACCTTAAGGTACCGTACAAATGCCTACTATAATCTCTTTTTGTTATTATTATTTGTTACTATTTGTTATTATTACTGTTGGCTTGCCAGGAGTTGGACTGCAGTGGCTTGGCCATAGCTTCATGGCCTGAAGCACTAGGCTTCCCATATACCATTAATTTTTGAGGATGCCTGGTAAAGACAAGAAAGACAAGCTAAGCCCTCTCCTTGTGGGAAGTACAGGGTTCAGGGAGCTACAGTAACTCCTCCTCCAGACCCTCAGGCCCCTTCTTAGAACTAAATGGAGATGAAGGATAAGGAGAGTCCTTGGGACAGTTGAAATTTCCCCTCTGGGCAGCTACTGTAAGAACCAAGTCCCTTCATCTCAAGGACTTTCACAATCAGTAAATACCATCTGTGTCGAGCTGAAGGAAAAGGGCTGATAAAACTTGCCAACATCTGAACCCTGACATTCAGAGAACCTAGATTTCCTCAGAATGATAATTAATTCAGTGCACTTATTAAAGCCTCTATCTAACCTAAGGAGGAGGAGAAAATACTGAAGTAAATTTTACTTTCCTCATGAAGTTTTTAACAAATGCTGTCAAAGTAATTAAGTACCTTACAATTTACAAGTACTATTAAAACAGCACCTTCCACCCTGGAAGAATGTGTTACATGTGGCCATGGAAAACAACTCTCTTTTTATTTATTTTTCTTTTGTCCATGTGATTTCCACATATATTTCTTTTTTAAAAAATAAATTTATTTATTTATTTTCTTGTTTACATCATTCATTTC
>CM053588.1:243471155-243500404 GCA_028646515.1 Pseudochirops corinnae
AGAACCTCTCCACAGTGGGCACACTGTGAGAGACTGATTACATGTTCCTCCTTCCTATCCGCCACCCCCCCCCCATTTCACTCTCTACCCTGTCCCTGTCCCTGTCCCTCTACAGAAGTGTGCACTTCCATCAACCCTCCATCCCACCTTACCCTCCCCTTTTATTTTTAAAATGAACATATTTAAAATACCAAAGAATAAAATAAGTTCAATGAAATAATCCTCCCAGATTGACTAGCACATTTAAAACATGAGTAAGTCATAAGTGCTAAATTGATAGCTGGTATGCTCACTATGCTCATTTAGTTCTAACTTCCCCTGCCCTACTGGCACTAGTACCATATGATGCTGGTTGGTAAGAGTTTATGGGGGGTCAAGTGCGCCAGTCTGTTACCAGCTTCTGACAACAGTAGAATTTCAAGTGGAATTTGTGAATCATTGCACAGTTCAATACTCATAAATACTAAGCACTGCTTTGGCTGCATCCCACAAATTTTAAAATGTTATCTTATTGTTGTCATTTTCTTTAATAAAATTACTGATTGTTTCTATGACTTGTTCTTTGACCTGCTCATTCTTTAGGATTGGATTATTTAATTTCCAATTAATTTTTATCTATGCTTACATGGCCCTTGATTAAATGTAATTTAATTGCATTGTGGTCTGAAAAGGATGAACTTAATATTTGTGTTTTTCTGCATTTGGTTGTGAGAGTTTTATGACCTAATACATGGTCAATTTTTGTGAAGGTGCCATGGAGAGAAGAGAAAAGGGTATAATCTTTTCTATTCCCATTCAGTTTTCTTCAAAGATTTTCTAAGATTCTATACATTTCCTTGACTTCTTTCTTATTTATTTTGTGGAGATTTATCTGGCTCTGAGAGGGAAAAGTAGAGGTCCCTCACTAGTATGGTTTCACTATTTCTTCCTACAATTCATTTAACTTTTCCTTTAAGAAATTGGATACTACGTTATTTGGTGCATATAGTTTTGTTCTGATATTAGTTCATTTTCTATGGTGCTTTTTAGCAAGATGGAGTCTCCCTGGCTTTCCCTATCAATTATTATTAACATTATATTTTATTTTATTTAATTAATTAATATTATAATTATTTTTGGTTTTGCTTTGTCTGAGATAATGATTGCTACTCCTGCCTTTTTTTCTTCCACTGAAGCTTAACACCTGCCTTTTTTTTCTTCAGCTGAAGCATAACAGATTCTGCTTCAGCCCCTTATTTTTAACTCTATGTGTTTCTCTCTGTTTCAAGTATATTTCTTGCAAACAACATATTGTTGGATTCTAATTTCTAATCCATTCTATCTGCTTCTGTTTTATGGGTGAATTCATCCCATTCACAGTTATGATTACTAATTGTGCATTTTTCTCCATCCTATTTTCTTCTGTTTATCCTTCTCTCTTTTTATCCTATCCCTCCTCTAAAGTTCTTTTTTTTTTTTTTTGGCTTCTGACCACTGCCTATTTTTATCTGTCATCCTTTTTATTACCTTCACCTTTCCCTTATCCCCTTCCATTCCTACTTCTCTGTTGGGTAAGACAGATTTCTATTGCCAATTGAGTGTATATGTATGTGTGGGTAGGTGTATACACACATGCATATACATATACATATGCATGTATATATACTTACATATACATATATGTATTTTGCTTATGTACACACACACACACACACACACGCACACACGCACACACACACATACTTTTTTCCCCTTCTTTGAATCAATTTAGATGTGAGGTTTAAGTGTTGCCTGCCATTTCGCTTCCATTTTCCCCTCCACTCTAAAAACTCTTCTTTGCATGTCTCTTTCATGTAAAGTAATTTTCCCCATTCTTCCTCTTCCTTCCCCCCTTCTCACAAGTCATCTCACTTTCTCAATCTAATTTTTTTATATAATTCCAACATGCTCAACCCATTCCCACTCTATTTTTATGTAGAATCCTTCTTATTGCCCTAATGATGATAAAGTTCTTAGAAGTTACGTGTATCATCTTCCCGTATAAATAGTTTAACCTTATTGAGTCCTTTGTGATTTCTCTTTTATGTTTACTTTTTTATGCTTCTCTTGAGTCTTGCATTTGAAAATCAAACTTTCTATTCAGCTCTGGCTTTTCATCAAGAAATCTTGAAAAATCTTGCTGAATAAAATCTTGCATGATCCTGACTTGTATGATCACAGTATTGGAATGGTTTCTTTCTGGCTATTTGAAGTATTTACTCTGACCTGGGAGCTCTGGAATTTGGCCATAATATTCCTGAGAGTTTTCATTCTGGGGCCTCTTGCAGGTAGCAATCTGTGGATCCTTTCCAATTCTATTTTACCCTCTGGTTCTAGCATATCAGGGCAGTTTCCCTTAATTTTTTTTTTTTTTGAAATATGATATCTAGACCCTTTCTTTGATCATGGCTTTCAGGTAGTTCAATAATTCTTAAATTATCTCTCCATGATCTATTTTCCAGCTCAATCATTTTTGCAATGTGATATTTTACCTTTTCTTCTAGTTTTCATTCTTTTGATTCTGATTGTTTATTGATGTTTCTTAAGTTATTTACTTCTATTTGCCCAACTCTAATTTTTAAGGAATAATTTTCTTCAGTGAGTTCTTGTACCTCTTTTTCCATCTGGCCAATTCTATTTTTTAAGGTGTTATTTTCATCAGTATTTTTGGTGTCTTTTACCAAGTTGTTAATTGTCTTTTAATAATTTTCTTCCTTTGCTTTCATTTCTTTACTTAATTTTTCTTCTACCACTCTTATTGAATTTTTAAAATAATTTTTTAGCTCTTCCAGAAGTTCTTGTTGGGCTTAGGTCCAATTCACACTTTTTCTCTTTTGAAGTTTTGCTTGTAGTTGTTTTGACTTTATTTTCTGCGTCTGAGTTTGTGTCTTGATCTTCTCTGTCACTATAGTACCTTTTTATGTTTGTGTTCTTTTTTTATTTGCTCATTTTCCCATCCTACTTCTTGATTTTAAGCTTTATGTTAAAGGTGGACTCTCTTCCCAGATTAGGGGCAGGGAGGAGAGAGAAGTACTGTATAAAACTTTAGGTTTTTTTTTCATACTGCTATCTTTAGAGTTAGTTTAGGGGTTTGGAAGTTTCCAATGCTTTCAAAATGATGTGATCTAGGGAGACATGTGGTCACTGTTCTCCTGGTCTGCACTCTGGTTCTTACCCAAGAAGGGCTCCTAATCCCTTGGTTTGCAATCACTAACCCACCTCAGACCCTTTACTTCTTTGGGACTGGAAATGATATTGTTCTTCAGAATGTCTGATCAGTTGGGATCAGAAGTGATACTGTTCCTCAGGGTTCTAATCCTTTGGGTGCAAAAGTGATAATCCTCCTTAGTACTCCCACTTCCTCTTGACCAAAAGTGTTCTCCTCTGCCCTTAAACTGTGATCCATAATTGGGTATAATCAACGAAGTTGCCAAACAGAGTCTGGTCCTACATCCAGTGCTAGAACAGGGGTCTCCTGTGATCTCTTCTTGACTAGTTGCCAGTTTCCCCTACTGTCTCTGGTTCGAGAACTCCCAAAGCTGCTGCTGCTGTCACCATCAACAAGGTCTACCCCTACTGTTCATCCTCATGTGCTCTGGCCCAGCCTCCACCCCATGTCACAGATTTCTCTTTCCTACCTCCCAAGTTGTCTTGGGCAGGAAGAATATCTCACTCTGACCATATGTTGACTCTGCCACTGCAGAATTCTATTCAGTTGTTATCTCAAAGTTGTTTGGAGGAGAATGTTGAGAGAACTCAACTGAGTGCTTCTCTACTCTGCCATCATGGCTCCACCCCCAGAATTCCCTCTAATGACTTTACAAAAGATTAACACTTTTTGAATTGATTAGAATAATATTTTATTTTTGGATACCCGTTCCCTTGGGGCGGCGAGGTGGCGCAGTGAATAGAGAGCACTGGCCCTGGAGTCAGAAGGACCGGAGTTCAAATCTGTCCTCAGACACTTAACACAAAACTAGCTGTGTGACCTTAGGCAAGTCACTCAACCCCAACTGCCCTACCTTCCCCCCTCCAAAAAGCAAAAAATAATAATAATAATAAAGTTTGTTCCCTCTGATGAGTACCATGAAGTAGGTTACTATTCAATGATGTGATTTGAACATCTAAAGCCCTTGGTCTAGACTGGTAATTCTCAAAATGTGGTCCAGACCAGGGGTTTCCCAATAATCTTTCAGAGGGTCCACAAGGCCAAAACCAGTTTCACAAAAATGCTAAGATATTAGTAAATATTTATAGATATAATCCATATAAACAAAAGCTCTTGGGGAAAGGGAGGCAGAGTTTGAACTCAATAATTTTTTAAGAGTGCAAAGGGATCCTGATGCCAAAAAATTTAAGAATAGAGCTTGACCATCAGTCAAACAGCAGCTAAAGATAATCCAGCATCTGTACAATCTGTGTAACTCAAAGGCCCTGGACAGTTTTCAAAGTGCTTTCACTGATCTCATTTGTCATCCTATTTCCTGACAATGCCAAAAGAAATGCTGCTATTACAGGGCCATTAAGTCAGCTGATGGCATAATTAATAGTCACATGATAGTTGCTAAAAGTGTGCTATGTTTCTGTTCTGGTTTAAACGAGTTGCCATAGCAACTGTACCATAGCCAGGACTCTTTGCCAGGCTGCGGGAGACCCATTTTCAGATCTATCACACCAGATTTGTTTCTCTGCACCACTGATTAGCTCTCCTTTGCAACACTGAGCAGATGGAAGAAAAAATATTTTTTCTAAAAAGAAACAAATGTTTACTGTATTCCCAAGCCTGTTTCCAATACAGAGACAGACCTCTGGCTGTTTTAACAAAATATAGTATGAACTGGATCCTTGTAGATTGGGAATCTCTCATGTGTTGGTGGGATTTAAGCGTGAATTCATTTATAAAATCACAGATGGTGTTTCCCTTCTGGGTGCTTTTTATTAAATATTTCTTCCCATTCCTAGTTCACAATATTTCCCTGAAGTATTTACCATTTCCTAAAATCTAAGAATCAGCAAATTCTATAAAGGACCTCAGCAATCATTTCTGTCCAGTCTCCCTAATTTTACATATAGATGAAGAAAATGACATAGAGTGGTAAAGTGATTTAGTACAGTAGGACTGTGGAGCTAACAGGGGTCTTTCAGAGGTTGTCTACTCCAATGACCAGAAAACTTAAGTGATTTGCCCAGGGTCATTTGCTCACAGCTAGTAAGTGACAAAGTCAGGATTTGAATCCAGTTATTCTGACTCCAAACTCATTGCTCTTTCTACTACGCTCTGCCTTCTCCCTTCTTCCTGAGATTCTTTCTTCCCATAGTTCACATATTTTTCTGTGTGAAGTAGTAGGAAGAGTTCAGAATCAAGAACAAGGAGACCTCTATTCCAGTCTCAACCCTATCTCTTGCCTCCTCTGGATCCCTTTTTTCAGCAATAAAACAGGAATAATAACTTCCACCCTGCCCATCTTATTGAGTTATTGCAAGGATCAAATTCAAATTAAAAATGCTAGTTCAACAAACACTTGTCAAACACTGTGTGCAGAGATAATAATAACAACATTTTTATGCAGCACCTACCATGTGCCAGGGGCTGCACTAAATGTTTTCCAAACATTAACTCATTTTATCATGACAACAACCCTGGAAACAACCCTGGTGCTATTAATATCCCCATTCTTACAGTTGAGAAAAAAAAATGAGGCAAATAGAGGTCAAGTGATGTGCCCAAGATCTCATATCTAGTGTCTCTGACCAGATTAAAATGCAGGTCTTCCTGACTCCAGACCTAATATTTTATTCACTGTGCCCCTTAGAATACTATGTAAGGACCTGGGGAGATAGAGCTTTAGGTAAGACAGAGCCACTGGTATTACAAAATTTAATGTTTTCTAGGAAAATAAGAAACAATATATAAAATTACATGAGGAGTTCATGAGAGAGTTGAAAAATAAAATCACATATAAGGACCAAGAGAAAATGTTATCCATCAGGAGAATCAAAAAAGTCTTCCTGGAAGGAGTGACATTTGAGATGAGTTTTTAAAAGGGTGCAGAGTCTAAGATGCTGAGAGGAAAAATAGAGAGAGCATCATGGACCAAGGAAGCAGGGGAGCACATGGCACATTTGAGGGACAGAGTGGTGTTGCTTGGCTAGGTCTTAGGGTACATAGCAGACTTCCTTCTATTCTTCCTACACTACCCTCCATTTTCTGTCTCCATGCCTGGAATGCTCTTTCTTCTCCCCTGTCTCACAGAATTCTTCTCTTCCTTCAGGACACAGTTCAAGCCACACCTTCTACACTAGAGATTCTTAAACTTTTTTGTGTCCTAGATTCCTTTAGCAGCCTGGTGAAATCTATGGATACCTTCCCAGAATGTTGTTTTTAAAATATGTATGAGTACCAAGAAAAAAATTTTTTAATTATATTGAAATAAAGATGTTACTTTTTCCTAATACAATTTCACGGACCCACTGAAATCTCTTCATACACCCTGTCAGACTCCAGGTTTAAAGAACTCCTGTTCTACATGAAAATTTTCCTGATTCCCCCAATTGCTAGGGCCCTCCCTTCCAAAATACTTTGTATTTATTATGTATGTGTATACATTTATATACACATTTTATATGTAGGTGTGCGTGTACATATACATATTTTTTTTTCCCTGTATATGCTTCTAAATTTACATGCCGTCTCCCCTGACACAATATAAACTTCCTGAGAATATGTTTGGTTCCATTTTTTTAATCCAAGTGCCTGGCTCCAAGTTGGTGCTTAATAAACGCTTATTGATTGATTGAGATAAGGCTGAAAAATAACAATGGCACCAGATTGTGGAAGGCCTTGAATGCCAGGCAAAAAAAATTGAACTTGGGGTGGCTAGGTGGTACAGTGAATAGAGCACCATCCCTGGAGTCAGGAGGACCAGAGTTCAAATCCAGCCTCAGACACTTAACACTTACTAGCTGTGTGACCTTGGGCAAGTCACAACCCCAATCGCCTCCCTCCAAAAGGCAAAAAAAAAAAAAATTGAACTTGTCTGGAATTGATTCCTTCACCCCTACAAATAACCCATTTAATTCTATCTCTTTCCTCCAAGGGCCAACTCAGTAGCCACCTCCTCCTTTAACCTTTCTATATAGTCCTTCCTAATGAAAATTATTTCTCCCTCCTCAGATTTCTCATAACATTTTGCCTAGAGCTCTCCTTTGACTTACCTCACTGTTCTTTGTATTACATTATTTAGGTTCTTGTGCTCCTTCCTATGATACTGTCAGACCCTTGAGGGCAGGCTCACATATATCTTGGGATAGATATGCAATGCACATATTAACGAATGTTAACTACTGTTTACTGAGGTAACTTTCCAAAGGAGGCAGTAGTGGGCTACCAAAGACTTTCATGCACATCACTGGCCTTACTAAGTCTATCAGAAAGAAAGTACCTCCTGGCCATGGTCCCAAGATTTAAAGGAGACAGTTCATGGAGGCCAGAAGACCTGTTTGGAGACTATCACAGTAGTTCATGTGGATGGTGATAGCAGCCTCTGTGAAAGTGGGAGTAGAGAAGAAGGGACACATGTTGAGGAGGTAGAATTGTCAGGAATTTGGCAACTGATGGGAATAAGAGGCAAGAGAGAAATTCTGAAAAGAATAAGCCTAAGGATGTGAATGGTGATGCCATACACAGAAACAATAAGGAATAGAGGCTTGAAGGGAGAGCCTCAGTGATCTAGAGTAACTAGAGTGAAGTCAACTATCTCTTAAATTAGACAAAGCTGAACTTTAAGTAATCTGCTTACTTTTAGGCTGTTCACTTGTATATAATTGGTGACACAAAAGGGCAGTGATGTGTAGTGGATGGAGTTCAGCAGCTGGCACCACCACAACCTGGGTTTCAATCCTGATTCTGTTATTTCATGCAATCATTTATCATTGATTTTGAAGCTAGAAGGGTCCTTAAAAGTCATTGAATTCTAGCCCTCTTGTAAGAACACGGAGGTTATAAGAGGTTATTAGCTTAGAGACACAGCTAGTGTCTGAGGCAGGTGAGTGGTATGGTGGATAGGACACTGCCCTCAGAATCAGGAAGACCTACTTTCAAATCCTGCCTCATACAAACAGCAGCAGTGTGACCCTAGTCAAGTCACTTAACTTCTGTCTCAGTTTCCTCAGCTGTAAAAGGGAGTTCAGTACCTACCTCTCAGGGTTATTGTGACAATCAAATGAAATGTTCGTAAAGTGCTTAGCTCAGAACCTGACACATACTAGCATGTTCCAGTTCCCTACCTACCATGCCTTGTTGCCTTCTAAAGTGACTATAACATGATGTAATAGGAAAGGTACCATCTTAGGAATCAGGTTTCTGGGTTTGAATCCTGCCTTAGACACTTACTAGCTATGGAAGTAAAAAGAAGCAGTCTTTAGTCCCAAGTGTACCCCCTGTGTGGACTGTGTGACTTAGAACAAGACATCTGACTGAACTCTGCCTTTCCTGAAATAGCTGACTCCTCAGGTGATGATACATCAATGGTAAACAGTAAATTCCCCAAACTGTCGCCCACTGTTACCAATTATTTATAGTCTAAGTAGTAGCTTCATTACAATATGAAGAATCATAAGGTCATAGAATGTTATGCTGGCATGGACCTGGGAGTTCATCTAGTCTGTTCACACTTGTTAGCTGAGTGGCATTGAGGAAGATACTTCACCACTCATAGGCTCAGTTTCCTCATCTGTAAAGTGGTGATAATAATACTTGTACTATCTCTCTTACAGAGCTGTGAGGAAATCATTCTGCGTAAAACTTTAAACACTACACAAATATAAGTGACTGCAATTATAACCAGTCTTTATTTTCCATATCTGACCCTCTAGGCCTTGGTTTCTTCATCTAAAAAAAGAGGTGGGATGAAGGGATGGGCAGACTTAGGAGGGCAGCTATGGCAGCAATGTCAACCGCTGGGGCAGTCTGAGATGGGATTCTTCCGCTCTGGCCACTTGGGCTCTGACAAAGCCTTTTCCTCTCTCAGGCCTTCTCTTCCTATCACCCTGACTGGGAAACATTAGCTATTCTTACGATTTGTACCCATCACTGAAAACTTTCCTTCTGATTAGTAATGTTTATTAATCTTCCCACTGGCATCTTTGGCCTTTCCCGTTCCCCTGAGTTAAGATTATTTTACATCTTTTCTGTATCTTGTTTGGGGACATCTCCAGTCGTCCTGATCTACATCTTGCCACTGGACCCAGAAGGCTCCAGAGGAGAAAATGAGGCTGGTGACGTTGCACAGACCTCCCTCACTTAAATCCAATTCACTTGCTAGTCATGGCATCACCTTCCTGGTGTTGTGGTCCTCTTCAAGAACTAAGGACAAACCACAACCACAATATCTCTTGTTTTCTTCCCCCTCCCAGAACTCCAGGTATCACAAGAGCATCTGAGACTCCTATGACATTTCTATGTATGGAGTTTCCACTTAGTCAGTCATGTCTTATCATATTTCTTCAACTGTTCTGCTTGACTGACAGTTTCTATTCTACAACATTTAGCAGCTTCAATCAGGAAGCTAGTGAGAATGAATGGGCAGTGTCGAAGAGACAGTTAATTTATGTTGCTACTTTGCACTGTCTGGAACGACTGTACTCCTTGACAGCTATTCAGTATTTAATCTGAGGGGGGTCACATTCACTTAGCTACTTGGTTTGGGGAGCAGCATGTTTTAAATTAGGTAACTCAGTTGCTGATGCTTTCAAAATGAGAAGGAAAATCAAAGCAGTTTTAAAAATAATTAAGAATATATTTAAATTTCTTCAAATAAAAATAGATTGAATGATTAGTAACCAATATATAAACTGATATAGTGTGTGTAACTAGTATTCTAGAAAAGAATCCTAATCCAAATATTTTGTTGTTTGGTCATTTTCAGCCCTGTCCAACTCTTTTTGACCCCATTTGGAGTTTTCTTGGCAAAGATACTGGAGTGGTTTGCCATTTCCTTCTCCAACTCATTTGACAGATGAGGAAACTGAGGCAAAAAGGGTTAAGTGACTTGCCTAGGATCACACAGCTAGTATCTGAAGCCACATTTGAACTCAGGAAGATGAGTCTTCCTGACTTAGGTCCAGAGCTCTATTCATAGCACCACCTAGCTGCCCATATTCAACTATATCTTTATTCAAAAGTAAGAATATAGTAAAATTACTGTATGAACTTTCATCCTCCTGTTGTCCATTAGTTGAAGCAAATATTAATTTAGCATCAAGCTTTCAGAACTAATTGAGACCATCATCTAGTCCAATCCCTTTCTTTTCTTTTTTTAAGATTTATATTTTTTTCAATTAAGAAGAATCTACCCTTCCACCTTCTCCCTTCATTTTCAAAATGAGGAAACAGAGGACTAGAGTGGTTTGACCATGGTCACATATCTAATAAGTGTCAGAGCCAAGATTCAAACCTAGGTCTTCTGTTTGCAAACCCAGGTTTAAATCTTGGCTCTGACACTCAATTTGAATCATTACCAATTAAATATTTAATGTCTATCATTTTAATATGTTATTGTGGACAATCCAAAAAGAGAAGACTACTGGATGTAAGCTATCGTCACTGTATTAGGTAAATATAGTCTTCATTTGGACAATAAACACTAGGAATGAAATGATGCTTGGTAGTCCTGGGGTTTTAGCTAAATCCCAGGGATTGTAGGAAGGGCCACAGAGCAGATCTCAATGTCTGCTTGATGGAATCTCTGGCGCCTGCATGGGGAGCAGTCAGCCAGTCGGGTTTTTCAAAGGCTCATCCAAGGGACTCCCGCACAGTAAACTGCTTCTACTCAATTTATCCACCTCAGCAGGATGGAGAGTTGACTTGACCCTGCTGAGATCTGAACCAGTTCCAGGGAATCTGGGTATTAAAAGCTCACTATTAGACCACAAAACTACCCTCTAAAGAAACACTGTACTTATTTTGTTCAAGCCAACTACAGTTGGAAAGGTGAAAAAAAAAATTTTTTTTATCTTCTTATCCCAAACACCTTTTGGAAATGTGCAAAACTCAGGGTAGGTTTCTTTTAATTACACTTGCCAATTCTGAGGCCACAGTCTTGCTGCTTCTTGTGATGTGAACAAGCCCTTCCACAGCATGCTGTTGCTCCACCATAGAGAAGAGGTCAGTGATCTCAATTATGCTTTCCTTAAAGAAGAGACTAATCAAGAACTAACACAGGAACCTGCTAGTCCTGAACTAGAGGAAGGAAGAGCCCTTCCCTCACTGCCCCCAAATCCCTCCTAATCCCTTTGGCACATCTTCCATACTTTAGTCCTCTTATTAAAAAGGCCATTTTGTATAATCTCAGAGGCATAGTCTTGTTTATGGCACAGGATGTTGCACAAATTAAACGTTTACTCGACGAGATATTCTTGCTTCAGAGCATGCTATTATCTAACTGGAAGACTTTCCAAACCGCCACATGCGTCATTTCACAGTAGGTCCTGTAAACTGGCTTTAGATGGCATCAGGACTGAATTAGGCCCAGGCCTTCATCTTGTCAAAATAATAGTAATAAAAACCACCCCAACAACAGAGCTCACAAGAGGAGTGATCTTGTGCCAGGTAGCAGAGAACAAAATCCCAGAATTTTAGAGTGAGATGAGACCTCTACCTTCTAGTGTAACCTACACCCAATGGGAATCCCCACTATAAACAAATGGACAAGTGTTAATTCAGCTTCTGCCTGAAGACTTCCAGTGAGTGCCTGAGTCTACCCATTCCACTTTAGGATCTCTCTATTAGGAAGTTTTTCCTGCTATCAAGCTTAAATTTGTCTCTTGGCAACTTCCTTTCATTGTTCTTGGTTCCACTTTCTTGGACCAAACAGAACAAGTCTATTCTCTCTTCCATATGATATCTCTCTTCCATCCAAATTTAAAGACAGCTACCATTAACTTTGTTTTTTAAGGGAGAAAGGCAGGGCAATTGACTTGTCCAAGGTCACCCTGCTAATTAAGTGTCAAGTGTCTGAGGCCAGATTTGAACTCAGGTTCTCCTGACTCCAGTGTCGGTGCTCTATTCATTGCCCCCCCAGCAGCCGCTATCCTTAACTCTTGAGTCATCTCTTTTCCATACTTAATACCTCCAGTTCCTCCAACTGATTCTCATATGACATGGACTCAAGCCCTTTCACCATTGCCCTCTAGCTTATCAATATCTTTCCTCAATTGTGGTACATAAACTGAAAATAATACTCCAGATATGATCTCGCAAAGGCCAAAAAGAGTAAAATTTTTTTGTTGTTGTTTAGTTTTATCTGACCTTTTGTAACCCCATTTGGGGTTTTCTTGGCAGAGATACTAGAGTGGTTTGCCATTTTCTTTTCCAGTTCATTTTACAGATGAGGAAACTGAGGCAAACAGGGTTAAGTGACTTGTCCAGGGTCACACAGCCAGTAAGTGTCTGAGCTTGATTTGAACTCAGGAAGAGGAGTCTTCCTGGTTCCAGACTGGTTCTCTATCCACTATGCCACTTTAGCCTGCAAATAATAAAATTATCATCTCCCTACTCCTGAAAGTCATGACCCTCCCTTTGGGTTTCCTGCTTTTTCAAGTCTCAGCTAAAATCTCACCTTCTACAGCAGTGGTTCTCAACCTTCCTAATGCTGCGACCCTTCAATACTTGTATGTGGGCGTATCTGCATGTGGGTGGACCTGCCTGGAGACAGACAGGGGAGCGGTGTCTCAGTTCCTAAGACCATCGGAAATATGTGTTTTCTGATGGTCTTAGGTGACCCCTGTGAAACAGTCGTTCAACCCCCAAAGGAGTCATGACCCACAGGTTGAGAACCGCTGTTCTACAGGAAGTTTTTCTGATCTCTCTTAATTCTAGATCCTTCCTTCTGTGATAATTTCAAATGCCTCCTGTATATACCTTGTTTGTACATATTTGTTGACATGTTGTCTCTTGGAGAACAGAATCTGTTTTTTGCCTTTCTTTGTATCCCTAGAACTTAGCATGATTTCTGTCACATAGTAAGTATTTATTAAATGCTAGGGGAGCTAGGTGGCAGAGCGGATAGAGTGCTGGGTCTGGAGTCAAAAAGATTCATCTTCCTGAGTTCAAATCAGGCCTCAGATTCTAATTAGCTATGTGACCCTGGGCAAGTCACTTAACTCTGCCTCAGTTTCCTCATTTGTAAAATAAACTAGAGAAGGAAATGGCAGTATCTTTGCTAAAATAATCCCAAATACGTTCACAGAGTCAAACACAACTAAAAAACAACTGAAGAAAAATAAAAACTAACTTACTCCTAACTTAGCCTAAGATCACATTTGCTTTTTCAGATACCACATTGTGCCACTAACTTGTACGAACCTCATAATCCACTCGAACTCCAACATCAGAGATTTAGATCTGCAATGGACTTTAGAGGCCATCTAGTCAAACCTTTTTATTTTACAGATGAGGAAACTGAGGCCCAGAGAGGTTAACTGATTTTCTCAATGTCACATAGTATAAAAAATAGGATTTAAACCCAAGTGCTCTAACTTCAAATCAAACAGAGTTTTCACTATGCCACACTTTTTCCAGACAAACTATCTAATCACACTTGACTAAGCAATGACAGTCAGCAACAACCACTTCTGGGACTATCACTATGCAGTCAGGAAAAAAAACCAGCAACAACAACAACCAATTTTCTTCTTCATGTGTTACTTCTTGACACTTTACAGAAGCATATACCACCAAAGCATTGTGTTAGCCTGCAGAAACACCCAGCGACTTAGAATCTAGTCACACAGCACTTACCTCAGGAGCCATCCAAAACGGTGTGCCAACTGAAGTGTTTCTACGTAGACGTGTGCTCGTTAGCTGAGCTGAAACACCTGAAATAAAGTAAGTGATGGAAAATGGAAGTGAGCCAGGGATGCTGTCTCATAGTTTTCAGTTTTAGTTAATTCACTAGAAGGGAGTATGTTTGTTGCCATGAACATGACTACAAACTGGAAGTGTAGCCTATCATGGAATTGTCTTCATTTTCATAAATGGGGCATAGCAGCGAGGTACGGTGGGAAAAGTTCTGGGTTTGGGTTCATGGCTCTGAGTTGGAAGCCTACCTCTGTACCTTATGATCTGTGTGACCTTGGGCAAGCTATGTATCCCCTCTGAGCATCTGCTTCCTCGTCTATAGAATGAGGAGACTGAATAAATAAATACATAAATAAATAAAATTGAGGACACTAGACTGGATCAGGTTTCTTAAACTTTTTTATGTCATGGAGCCCTTTTCACATATGAACTTCTCCTTCTAATCAAATCTGGTTTTTGATAAAAAAGCGCTAACCAAGAGAGCGACTCCCAGGAAGTAGGAGTTTTCTAAAGGGGGAGGGATTCCCAATCCCAGCCCTTCCCCTTTCTACCTGGGTGACCTCAAGCAAATCATAGAACTTCCAAATCTTAGTTTTCTACTTGCAATGCTAAATCTCTGACCTTACTAAGAACCAGAGATAGAGGTTTCACCTTTGCTGAAACAATTCCATTTGGTATATCCCAACATGTGGAAAGCAGATGTTTGCTTTCAGAAACGGATGCTTATATAGTAAAGTTGAGTTGCTTATATAAAGTTGATTGATGCTTGTGGAGTACAGTCTCATTTGCATCCTTTATCCTAACAACCTAATTCCATAAGCACTGCAATTCAAATGAACACTGATCTGATCAAGACTTTAACAGGGAAACCATTATTCCTGACCAGAGCCAGGAAATCTTGGGATTATTCCAGGTCACATCTAGACCTGGTAAAGTTCTGGTTGTCTTCCATTAGGGTCAGGGAAATCAGGAACATGCTTAGTACCCAATAGCTCTTGAGCCATGAGCTCTTAATATGATTTTTCCCTACCTGCACACCCAACTTGTATGAATGGTCAATCCAGCAAATATATTGATTTTTAACCAAAGTGGTTGGTGAATAACCAGGTAAAATAACTCAGGTCAATTCAATCAAAAGTTTCAATGGGGGGAGGGGATTGTATATACAGCTTTAGAAGTAAAGGAAAAACTGAGAATAGTTGAGAATACCTACAATCCCTGCTGGTGGGGAGGCTAAGGATAATGATAGCTAGCATTTCTATGTGCTTACTATGTGAAGGCACTGTTCTAAGAGCTTTACAAATATTATCTCATTTTTCCTCACAACAACCTTGGAAGTTAATTGCTATTATTATCCCCATGTTACAGGTGAAGAAACTGAGGCAAACAGAAATTAAATGACTTGCCCAGGGTCACTCAGCTAGTAAGTGTCTGAAGCTAGATCTGAATTCGGGTCTTCTTGACTGAGGGCCCTAAGCTCTGTCCATTGCTCCACCTAGTTGGAGATTCAGAGCTGCAATGGGCTAAATAAACCAATTAGGTGTGAGCAGCAAGGCCAGCACCAATGTGGCTTGCTGGAGGGAGAGGGAGGGGGACTGACTAAGGAGGAAAAAACCAGCCCAGGTAGGAAACATCAGGTCAGAGTCACCTGGTAGCAGTAGTGGGACTAGGCCTGTTAGTGACCACTGCGCCTTCAGCCTAGGAGAGATCGCTGACTGTCTACCGCAAGACACTTTGCCAAGAGGCTTCATCAGACACATAATTAGGGCAAGCACCAAAAGTCTCACCCAGAAAAAGAGGTCTGAAGTACTTCCTCATCTGGGAGGAGGTTTAGAGGAAACTGTCAGACATCAAGATTAGTCCTTTGCTAGAGAGGTCCCTGGGAGCTGTTATCTGATAGTTTCCCATTTAGATTAATCACTCTTACTGACTCAACACCAAGCGCAGTTGTTTCTACTCTGCTAAAGGACTACTACAAGTGACTCCAGAATTCCCTAAATTTGATGCCCTGGAGCACAGCTCCAGTCATCCTACCCTAGTTCCGACTCTGGGTTTGACATCATGGGCTTCACTGCAATTTGGGTTGTGATTGCTTAATGCTGCCTTCTATTCTCTCCTATTTTCTCACTAGCAAATAAAGAAAACTAAAGCAACTCCAACCAGTTTCACGATGTATTTTCAAATGAAAAAAATATTTTTTTGGTACACGTTAGTCATTTTACTCATTTAGGGATCTCATTCTCCTGGCTCCCTTTCTATTATTAAAATGACAAATACTTAGGCAAATATCCTAACAGACCTGTAAATCTTCATTTTGGTGTTGTATTTGACATTTGTAAATAAACATATAAAGTTAAAAGTGCTGCATTTCCCTTTTTTCTTTAACTAATGGATTATTGAGATTGCTTGGTACTAGGTTTTCATTTTTTTTCCTGTTTGGAATATAACCAACTCTTGGGGGGAGCTAGTGGCACAGTGGATAGAGTCCTGGCCCTGGAGTCAAGAGAATCTGAGTTTAGTCAGACACTAGCTATGTGACCCTGGGCAAGTCACTTAACCCTGTTTGCCTCCGTTTCCTCATTTGTCAAAAGAACTTGAGAAGGAAATGGCAAACCACCCCAAAACCACCCACCAAGAAAACCCAAAATGGGATCATGAAGAGTCAGACATGACTAATTGACCCAAAATAATAACAAAGTATCAACAATAAACCATAAAAATATCAGCTGGTATGTATGTTTGCATGAATAATCTGTGATTACCATGGAGAGCTCCAGGTGTGAGAACTTTCTCTACCAAAGAACATTACAATTTATCTGATACTTAGTAGATAAATCCTCTGGAATCTTCTGAAGTAAAAAGAAATACACTGATGGGTCCAGGCTCACAAAGCTACTGTGAGAG
This sequence comes from Pseudochirops corinnae, assembly GCA_028646515.1. Classification (NCBI taxonomy): domain Eukaryota; kingdom Metazoa; phylum Chordata; class Mammalia; order Diprotodontia; family Pseudocheiridae; genus Pseudochirops; species Pseudochirops corinnae. Next base: position 243,487,936 of record CM053588.1, read on the forward strand.
GCAGGAGCTGTATACAAATTTTACTCATTTCCAGTACTACTCTATCCACTACACCACGTTGTCTCTAGGTCCTGTTAGCCTATCCCTATAAATGGTATTTCCAGAGGAGATGCTGAAAAGATCTGTGGTAATATATAATATCACTATATATTTCCTTTCACCATTTCCACATCATACTAATGTTTCCAGTTTAACCAGCCTCACATGCAACAGCAATAATCACAATTTAAATGGAAGTTAACTCTCAGACCCACAGGACCATTTTACCTTCTGCTAGCTGGGAGTAAACATGCCTGAAGCAAGCAAAAGTCATTTGAGAGACCAAACGGCTTTTTCTTTTCATATGCAAAAGAAGGAATGTCAAAAATCAAATGAAAGGCAGTGGCCCTCAGACACAGAGTGCTCTTACTAGAATATCAACAATTTTTTTTGACTGAAAGGGTTTTTTGGGGTAACATTTTTATTGTTAATAGGAAATGCTTTAAAACCCCCCAAATAGATGCTGTGACAGCATCTCCTAGGATGCTCCATCTGCTCCCCCTCCACTGTGCAGCCCATGTTTCCAACTGGAAAAGCCCCTCACAGCTTGTGGTGCTGTAGCAAGGCCCCCCAGTAAGATGACAACAAATTGTAGCCTCTGGCTAAACAGAGACAGTCAAGAAAACAAATGGCAAACAGTCATTACCAAAGTCAACGAGCTTAACTCCTCCTTCTGTTGTCAGAAGAATGTTGTTCCCCTTCACATCACGGTGTATAATCCGGTTGTTGTGCAAGTGCTGAAGACCCTGTATGTTGAAGCATCACCATCATGGCAGTCACCAAAAGAAAAAATAAAGTTAGAGCTCTTATTTGAAAGCAATTACCCTGCTATTTAAAAAAAAAAAAGTCTAATGAAGATAATCTGCACTTGGACTAAACAAATATTTGTCTAAGGGTTCACTTGGGAGACATCTTCCCTCCTTCCTTCCTCCTCCACTGCCCCCCATAACCGGCATTCTTGTATTTCCATACAATATTGTTGTATTTCCACAGAATATACATGGAAAACAGGGATGCACAAGCTGCACCCTCTGCTCTCATGATCTGCTTCAAAGACATCCTTACCAAAAGTGCCCCATACAAGATGTAGGAAATTATAGCTTCATCCAGCTGTTGACCACACTTCAGTAGGCCCTTGACAAGATCCGAGACAGAGCCTCCATTACACAGCTGTAAGAAAAGAGAAGGGGTAGGAAAAGAGGAAGGAGAAGGAGAGAGAAACAACATACACACACAAAAGAAAAACAAATATCTTTTTTTACTCGCCAAACTTGTTTAGATTTTTAGAGTTTACTAGGTAAATCCTCAGCTCAGAAAGTCCAGGTTAGATAATTAAAAGTCAGCTTTGCATTGTACAGGCTGATCTAGTTCCCTTAAGGGGACACTTTAGTCAAGGTGATGATTTGTGGCTGACAATTTATAATTAAAAAGATGACATAAAATTTAACTGCAAGAGAAATATTTTATAAATGAGACATTATTTTGGAGTTGAGAGGGAAAGTCACATAAATTTATAGTCTCTGATAATTTAGGGGAGTATTTCAATATTTCCATTCTTTGTGAACTGTGTCTTTAAAAAAATTTTCTTCGACTTTGCTTGGGGGTTAGGGAGAAGATGAGAAAAGGCTAGAAGAGGCAAGACTGATGTGCTTGATAACTGGGAGGCAACAAATTATAGTCATTTCAAACCTTCACTCCATCAGTGTTCCCACTGGCAGGCAATATAAACCTGGCAGCAGCCATATCTCTATGCTCAGACTTGATGGCATGTGCTGCCAACAGCTTAGATGAAACATTCTGATCTAAAGGGGTAAAATAGCACTGCGCGCTTCCCATTAATGGGGTACCGTATATCAAAGTTTGGGTGAGGGCAAGAGAGCAATACAATTAGGACCTACATAAAGTTAGTTTTATTTATATCATTAGTTCATCATTCTTAGACAGGACTTTTCAAATCTGCTTTCAAATCACCAGCCCCTCCTCCTCCTTCCTAACCACTCCCCGATCCGTCCATCTCTTATTTTCAGAGCTGTCATTGCATGCTGTGATGAGGACCATCACTTTACAGGTCTGGGTTTGCCATGCTGGCAGTACCTATAGAAGCTATAGATTTTCTTCACTTAGAGCTAATATTTGTAATTTGATAACTGCAAATAGGTAAACTTCAGCTGCGACTTTAAGGGGGAACTAGCTGGACATTTAGAGCAAAAAAACAAAGCACAGATGAGCACATCTGTGGCTATTTATATATTTTTCTATAAAATAGAACTATTTATTAAGATAACACATTAGCAAATCAGTAAGCACTAATAATGTTTAAAATTTAATAAAGGGGGGCTGCTAGGTGGCGCAGTGAATAGAGCCCCAGCCCTGGAGTCAGGACCTGAGTTCAAATCTGGCCTCAGACACTTAATTAACACTTACTAGCCATGTGACCTCAGGCAAGTCACTTAACCCCAATTGCCCTACCTTCCTCCCTCCAAAAAGAAAAAAAGAAAAAAATTAATAAAGGACAATTGGATGTTTTTCATTTTTATTTGCTGTCTGGTCTCCTTTCCTATCTTAAAACTTAAATCTCAATGGCTCACTATTATCTCTAGGATCAAATATAAACTCTGTAAGGAATTTAAAGCCCTTTAAACCTGCCCTCAATCTTCCTTTCCAGATTTATTAAACATGACTTCCCTTCCTTTACTCCCAAGGCCTGCAAACTTATTGTTCACACACAGCTCCGTAGGCCCTGGCCCTAGCTGTCCCTATACCAGAAATGTACTCCCTGAGTCCCTCCACCTCTTACATTTCCTTAGTCTCCTTCAAGACTCAGCTCAAGGGCCACCTTCTACAGGAAGCCTTTCTTAAACACCATAGCTGCTTTTGCCTCCTCTTGCCCAGTCCCTCCATACAATTACCTTGTATTTATTTCAAAGAAGAGCTTGTGTGGTCTACTAGCTAGCAAACAAGTTCAAGTTCCATCTTTGACACATACTGACTATGTAACCTTAGGTAAATCACTTAACTTCTCAATGCTCCAAGAAACCCAATGATGACAATGATGATGATGATGATGATGATGATGATAACTAACTTCATTTAACTCTTTAAGATTTGCAAAGTACTTTACATATATTATTCCACTTGATCTCCTATTATCTCTTCAACTCTGCGAGGTGTGTGCTTTTATTATTCCCATTTTATGGATGAGGAAACTGAGTCAAAGAAATATGGTCACATAGCTAGTAACTGTCTGAGGCAGGACTCAAACTAAGATCTTCCTCATTCTAAGTTCATCACTCAGCTGCTTGTAAGACTATAAGGTACAGGGCAGGGGACAGTCTGCTTTAGTACAGGGAGTTTTCTTACTAGGAGTTTCCTATATCGTTGGTGTCAAATTCAAATAAAAATGGTACTGAAGCAAGTAAAAGTCATTTGGGTACTTTACCGTGATAGTAAATTGCACATAAGCATCCCTACTGGCACATTTTCACTTAGATAACTACATATTAACATTACCTATGTTTTACTGTATTTTATTTATTTTTAAAATATTTTCCAATTACATTTTAATTTGATTCCATCCACTCTGAAATGTTATAGGACAAGCACGCTGCATGTTTGACACCTTTGCCCTACACCAACAAAATCATAGATCCAGTCCAATATTTTGTATGTAATATGTGTGTGTGTATATACACATATATACTCTCTCCCCTGAGAAAATATAAGGCTAGGAACAATTTCACTTCAATTTCATGAATTAAAATGCTCAAAAGAAGAAATAAAGGAATTCTTAAATTTTATTCTTAAATTTTTAGTTTATACTGGACATTAGCCAGATGAATGAAAGACATCATCTGGCTGATGGTGAACATTAGCCACTTATTAAATACCATTGGTAATATATATGTAGAAAGATGCAGCATTGGCAAGTACCACCCAATCAAAAGAATAACTTCCCTTTAGAAATGTTAACTTGACCTCTTTGCAAGGAAGCCCTCTCTAGGAATCAGGACATCTTGGGAAACTAGGAATGAGATAGTTTCTATGAAGCTATGTCATAATTCCCACTTCCTAGAACATTTTCTTGCTACCTCAGAGAGATTTTCAGGATTTTATGTGCCATAAATCTCTCAGCCCTGTAAGAAAAAGTGAAAGGACCAAAAAAATCAGCAGGCAAACCTTATTCTCTCTGTTCTGCAGATAACATATACATTTTCAGACTTTTCTGGGCCCAGTGCCTACATCTGACATCTTCTAGTGCATTCTATTAAAGAAGGGTAGGGAAACATCAAAATGAATATAAAATCCCAAGATAAAATGATTGCCCCATTCTACAAGTGCATTAGCATGAAATAATATCTTAAAAATACCTTAGTGAGAAAAGAAATATTACTGACTACTCACCCCACCCCACCATCCCCAAAAGTGGCATAAGAATGCTCAATTACATTTATGTAAAACAACTGACGTGAAGAGATGAAATTACTAAGCGCTATTTAGAACATAGGCCAGGACGTGGGAAGTGGGTGGACTATTTCAATTGTTGTGCTTCCAAACTTCATGTATTATTCCACTAAAGATTAATGTATTGTTTCTTTAGCTTACTATAAAAAAATTAAAATTTAAGATCCATTAATAACTTAGGTAATTCCTTCAACCTCCTCCTCTCCTTTCTTCCCAATAAAAGAGGAATAACTAAGCAGATATGTGTCAAAATCCAACTCACTTTCAAGTCAAGACATCACCCTCCTGATGTCATTGGTCCTCTTTGAAAATGAAGGACAAACAACAACTCTTGAGGTTTAAATCTCTGGGGCAGCTAGGTGGTACAGTGGCTAGAGCGCTGACCTGGAGTCAGGAAGCCCTGAGTCCAAATTCATAGTAGCTGTGTGACCCTGGGTAAGTCACATAACTTCCACCTGCCTCAGATTCCTCATCTGTATAATGGAAATAACAACAATATTGGAATAACAAACAACAATAAACTGTAAATAACGATCTATTTCCTAGGATTGTTGTAAGGATTAAGATAATATTTGTAAAAGCACCTAGTACATAGTAGGCATTATGTAGATATTAGCTATTATACATATGCGTGTAAGGTGAATTTTTGTTATTCTTTCTTAGAGTTTCACTTCCAGGGTCCATGGCCATAACAGTCTCTAGTTCCCAGGTGCTAGATAATAATTCCCAGGTGCATGACTTGTAAACATCTCCACCACACTAGCACAGCATTATATAATGATAAATAATATAAAACATTTGAGTTCAGCTGGTAAATACCCACTGCAACTGCACAGTGAGATATAGGGATGAGGTAATGTAAAACCTCTGAGCTTAATGTTGACAAAATGCCTTACTTGTCTGCTGCCCCATAAAGCAAGTGGGCACTGGTCTGTAAGTGGGGAAGTGGGATTTGGGATTTGGGTACTGCATAGAGGAATGCGTGTACCTGCCTCAACTGGCCCCCACTGGGGCTTAGGGAGATTTAGGGGAGTGCACAAACTGGAATGCTTTGCTGTCTCAACTGATAGCATCAAGATATAGGGGCAGTTGTCCTCACTTCTTGCTGGTCCCTGCGAGAAGGGTGATTAGGGGATCCTGTAAGAGTTGGTGTTCCTATTATCAGGAACTCCCTTTGAGAAGAGTAGACTAGAATAAAGTAAGCTAGCTTATTTAACCCTTTATCATGACTCTGTTCCTGTCCTCCTGTCTTCCTTTTATATAAAAATATAAAAGCCATTGTTTATGTAATCTAGCATTCTAGGTTTGTTTGTTTTTTTTAAAAGGCATTTAAGGATGACAGAGTCAAAGAATGGTAGAACTCTCTAGTCTAGAAACATGTGTGGTTCCATGGAAATTATATCAGGCATTTAAAGACTATATTACTCCAACCCTCTCAATTTATAGATGTGGATTCAGAGACTTGGGGAAGTAATGAAAGTAACTAACCCAGGTCCTGTCTAACTAAGCCTGGGGCCCTCCCATAATGTCCCATTTGAAGGTTCTTGCTGTTATTATTTCTCCAGTCAAGATTTGGGAAAGAGATCATCACCCAGACAATTGCTAATGCTCTTTGCACAGCCCCTTAGGGACTTGAGGAGACAGGATATCACAAGAATGAAGCCAGAGGGAAGACATAACCCTAGTTCCCAACTGAGCTTTATGGATACCTGCTTGAGAAGGGAAAAAAAAGAACAAAAGAACTGTGTTGAATACAGATCCATCAGAGGGACTGGCTGCCTGACTCTGACCCCATGGGGAAAGCAGGTTGGAACCAGCTAGAGTCGATCTTGTGGTCGCTCTGGAGACTCCCTGCACATATTACCCTTCTTCGGACCAAATGTCACTATTCCCCAAGCCTCCCCAACCTTCTCTAAAGACTTTTTGCTATTTTGCAAAACAACTTAAGTAGCAGCTTGGAAAGACTGTGCCCTCCAGGAGACTCCCTCCCTCCCTCCCTGTTGAAATGTATTTAAACCTTGCTCCTTCTGCTCCTCACAAGCACTCCAGTACTTAGGTGATGCCTGGTATACCAAATTGCAATTCCTTTACTTGGATTAAAGACCTTTGTTGTTGTTACTTTGATTTGATATCGTTCAGTCATGGCTGACTTTTCAGGACCCTGTGGACCCTGCTACTATTCATGGGGTTTTCTTGGCAAGGATACTGGAGCAGTTTGACGTTTCCTTCTCCAGCAAATTAAGGCAAATAGAGTGAGTAATCTGCCTAGGATCACACAACCAGTAAATTTTGAGGACTTGATTTGAACTTGGGTATTCCTGACTCCAGAGCCACCCAGATGCCTCCAGTCCTCTTTATTTTGGACTGACAACTATCTTTCAACTCCATCATGGCACCATCAGGAATGTACATGGACCAAGTGGTCTTCAGAGGTAGGCAGACTAGGCAGTTATCTACATAGTCTCACATATTGGGCCTTAAGAATCAATAAGTCAAATAATTCCTTATCCAGATAATGTCTCTCTCAGTCCTGACTCCGAATCTGCTTTTGTTTTAAAATCCCACATTACTCTCTCCTTTGGACTTAAGCATTCTTAAAAACACATGTGGGAGAGGGTATTTACACTTTTTCGTGCATCTGTTTATCAAATTATCTAGCCAACTTTATTCACATAGAAAAGCCCCAAACCTCAGCAATGTGAACAATAATCCCTAGAGGAATCGACCACCCAGGATAAATTTTACAGGAACATCAAGTAACTCCATTCACAGTGTGTAAAATGTGCACCTGGTACTGAGACAAAGGTCAGAATGTGTCCTTTGTTTCCATAGTAACAAGTATAAGACATGTTCTAGCCAGATAGCTCAGGAACTTTTAAAATAAACATTAAAAATAAGTACTTGTACCACCCTCCACTCCAAATAAGAGTGTTGTCTCCCCTGCCCCACAGTGACTGGGCAACCCAGGGAGTGATGAATGATTCAGGGGCTGACTGAAGAGATTCTGGAGAAGGAGGAGAGAGGAGGAAGGAGGGAGAGAATCACCTCCTCTTCCCTCTCCCTCACCTGGCTTAAGCTGAATAGAAAGAAATGCACACACCAACTTTCCATAGGAGCATAGATTTAGACCTGAAAGGGACCCCAAAAGACATCTACTCCAACATATCATTTTACAGATGAGGAAACTGAGGGCCAGGGAGGTTAAGTGACTTGCCCAAGGTCCCAAAGAAAGGGTCAGAGGTGGGATTTGAACCCAGACCCTCTGACTGCAAAGTCAATGTTCTTCCTGCTGTAAAATTCTTTAAGTGCTTGAAGAAAAAGAAGAGTCTTTCTTCAAACACATAGAATAATAGTATTATCATAGTCCTATAGCCCAGGCATCCAAAGACATCAGGCACACCTCAGAACAACTCACAGTTCTGCTCTTAAAAAACTACAGGGAGGAAGCATAAGTGAAATGCTATGTTATGGTCAGAGTATCCCTGAGATTTTTCCCCAAACCACATTATAGCATCTCACCTGCCCTCCTTTGAAAACAGCCCATCCTGCAAGGAAGCCCTACATCAGCAATATATCATATCCAGCAAGCTGACCTATAAACTTTTTTTTCATACCTCCAGAGCCCATATAAGAATTAAGAGAACTCATTTTGTCACCATGATCAACACTCAGATGCAGACCCAAGAACAATGAGAGCCTCTCATTACACAGGTGTCTTTTGTTTGCTTAAATGTCAACGTTTGAGGGCCTGCCTGCCTGCCTTCCAGTGAAGCTTATAAACATACAATTAAACTGCACCGAGTGCCTTCGGAGGAAGGTGTCCATGAAAGTTGACAATCCCACCACAGAACTCAGAAAGTGCAGGGGGTGGGCTACTCAGCACCTAGTCCTAACCAGAGAAGAGAAATGCTAGCTGACATTGCTTAACAAAAAAAGGGTGAATCACTTTGGAGGCCCACCAGGGAGCTATCTATAAACGCATAAAACAAAATAGCCCCCTTGGAGTTGGGGGGAGGAAGAGAGGAGGCAACCAAGCCTCCTTCTCCACCCCTGAAGCCTGACAAAGTGGCAGCTGCTTCACTCCCTCCCACCCAGCTGACAATCTGTTTCAGAGGAAGGAGCATGTTTCCATTTCCAGAGTCCTCCCTATGCTCAGGATGATGTGGCTGCTTAGAGAATCTTGAATTTAATGAGCATTATTCTTTGTCTAGACCCAAGAGAAATAGAAAAAATCATCTGCACGTCGAATTTTTTAAAACCACTCATAGGAGAATTCTGAAGGCCCCAGCTGGAAACCTGAAAACTCTGTAATCATAAAATATGACTTTGTAGCAATGGGAGATCCTTTCAAGTAAAAAACAACTGTCCTTTAAGGTTCATTTTCCCACCACTCCCAAAAAAATTGCAAACAGAAGAATTCATAAGGACTAAGACTGGAAGGAATTCCAAAGGTCTCCTAGTCCCATAATTTTATAGATGAGGAAGTTATTAGCAGAGGTGAACCTTGGTCCTCTGACTCCAGAACAAGCGACTTCCCCGCATCATACTACTTTTCAGCACCTTCTTTCTTAAGCCTTTTGCTATTGGCATCACTTCCAGGCGCCTGGTTTCCTCCTCATCTTGAAACCAGGATTCCCACTGTCTTCTACTATGGCACACCACAGAGGTTTCCTGTCTCATATAGTCCTCCAAATCTTTCCCAATTCTCTTACCCTCAGTCAAAATTGGCCTGTCCTCTTTACCATTTTAATCTAGACTGCCTAAGTTAATGACTTGAAAATGTGATGAACAAATTCACTATAATATATTACCGGTGACAATGGCTTAATGTATTTCCCTCCCGTGTTACATTTTTGCTTCCTACAAGTGATTTTCAATATTGGCTTTAAGCAGAAGTAACTAAAATGTGATTTGGGGGCACTGGAAGATACACTGGGTCAGAGAAGTCTTTTGGAGTTATTCCTGTATGTTCTAGATTCATCCTTGTCTGGATCTTATCCTAAAGCCTAAAACCTAGAACTCTGGGAAAGCTCTGAATTTTAAAATATATTAATTCTTCAGTCAGGTATAGAAATATGGGGAATTCTTTTGAAATTCCAGTCTCATTTCGTCCTGCCTCAAACCATTATTTTCAGTTTGAATGCTAAATACTTACTTAAAATCCCTGATTAGAGAAAATCCATAGTTTATAGCCTCCAAAATTCTCCTTCCATTGAAATTTTAAAAAGAAAACAACTGTGTTGGCCTTCCTAGAATAAAAACCAAATATTTTTCTGGGCAGTAAGATTTTCACATTGAATTTAGATGGTTTCCCATCACAGAACTTAGAGATCTTTCCTTGAGTTTTTTCAGATTTAATATTCATTGAGCATAAAACTTATGCACCAATTTTTCCACAACATATTGCCTATAAATGTGTTTTCCCTTCATCTCCCAAATGAAATAGCTGTCTATCACGGGTGGGCTCTTTGCTTGTTTTTTGTTAACAATTGGTAATGCATTTTGGAAATGACATTTTTATTTGCTTTTGTTTTTTGAGTTGAGGTGACGTAAGGTGCCTTTTAATAAGATTTTTCTATCCTCTAGAATTGCTCCATAAGATAACCTCTCCTCTGGCATTGCATGTAAACAAACAAAGGGAAGAAGAGGGAGTGTGGCAGTAGCAAAGTCAACATAAATCTCATCTCAATATTCTAAATGAGCAGGACAGTGTTCAGCAGCACATAACTTTCTTTGGTGGGATGTTTTTCATAAACCCTCTCCTAAAATGCATGGCTAGACTAAAATGCAAAGAAAGAGAAATTTTTAAAGCAGCAGTTCTCAACCTGTGGGTCGCGACCCCTTTGGGGGTCAAACGACCCTTTTCACAGGGGTCGCCTAAGACCATAGGAAAACACGTATTTCCGATGGTCTTAGGAACCGAGACACCGCTCCTCTATCCATCTCCAGGCGGGTCCGCCCACATGCAGATATGCCCACATACGAGTATTAAAGGGGCACGGCATTAGGAAGGTTGAGAACCACTGTTTTAAAGTATGGTACAGACTGGCACTGTTTGCAGAACTGACAATCAATCAAGCATTTAAGTATTTATTGTGGACCAGGCCTGCACGACCTGCTGGCCACAACAGCCTGTCAGTCCACCAAAGGATTTCTAGCAGCCCACAAAAAATGTAGGGGATGTTTTCTTCTACATTTTTCACAGGCCACCCAAAATTGTGCAGGCCTGCTGTAGACCAAGCTCTAAGGGTAAACAGGAAAGGCAAAAGACTCCTGGCCTCAAGCAGCTTACATTCTAGCTGGGGAAACAATATGAACATAAATAGTTTTATACAAGATATGCCGAGTAGATAGGCCACCTTAGAGGGAAAGATGCTAGCAGCTAGGGGAAAGCCTCTTACAGAAGGTAGCATTTGAGCTGAGTCTCAAAGGTAGCCAGGTGTTCTAATAGATGGAGGTGAGGAGTGAGGTCATTCCGGGCACGGATGTAACCCAAGCTAGGAAATGGAGTATTATATTTAAGTGCTAGCAAGTAGGCGAGGGAGGAGTAATGTATAAGAGCCCTGGAAAGATAGGAATGGTCCAGGGGGCAGAAAGGCTTAAATGCCAGAGTAGTTCTAAGGGTACTAGGGAGCCATTTTTTCTAGGGCTGCGATTGGGGGGAGGGAAATCACTATGGAAGTTGAGTGGAGCAGGAGTGAGATGCTTGAGGCAGTGAGACTAATTTCAATAATCCAGGTGAGTGGTGACAAGAGCCTTAAGCAGAGTGATGGCTATAGGAGTGGGAAAAGGGGAGATATATATGAGTAATATTCTAAGGTAGAAATGACAAGATTTGGTAAGTAATTGGATAACCGAAGAATTAGATAAGTAATCAGCTGAATGAAAGTAAGAAGATAAGGATGATAATGAGGTTTTAAATCTGAATGGTGGGAACAATGGCAGTGCCTTGGACAACAACAGGGAATGTCAGAAGAGAAATGATTTCTGTTCCGGTGGAGATTGCATTTAGGACCTCTGAGAAGCCTTCACAATGCTCTACATCCATAAAGCAGAGAAGCAGATATGCATCTCTTACAGAAGGTCCGCAAAATATTTTTATGATCATGAAGGAGATTCAGGAGAAAAAGCCAGAGCTTTCTGGGATATTAAGGAATCAAAATGAGAAAACTTCCAGCTATAAGGCCATGACCTTGTGAATTCAATAAAGGATATATCTGAATATCTCTAAGAGATGGAAGTGGGGAAAAAAAAGAATTTATTCTAAGGGGACCTGTGAAGTAAACTAAGCTCATATTGGCAGCCCTACCTCCTCCCACCACCATCTTTCAAAAATTACCATAAAAAATAATATTACAAACTTGGAGAGACTTATATAAACCGATGCTGAGTGAGGAGAGCAGAACCAGGAGAACTTTGTACACAATTACAGACACATCGTATGTGTGACAACTAACTTGGATAGACAGGGCTCTTCTCAGCAAAACAGGGTTAGAAGACACCTACAAAAGACTCATGATGGAAAGGGATATTCACATCCAGAGGAAGAACTACAGAGTCTGCAGATTGAAGCAAACTATTTGCTCTCTCTCCTTTGTGTTTTGTTTTGTTTTATTCCTTCTTTTTCATCGTTCAGCCCATTGTTTAGAATCCTTTACAACATGACTAACGTTCAACGTGAAGGTATTTGTAGAACCTATATTTAATTACAAGCCACTATGGAGGGGAAGGGAGAGGAAAGGGAGGGGGAGAAAATTTGAAACTTAAGAGATTGTGGAACTAAATGTTATAAACTAAAAGTAAATAAATAATTTTTTAAAATTTTTTAATGGCTATAAATTTAGGGCCCAGTGGTTATTTATTGCCAGGGGAAGAGTTGAATTTGGGCTATAATTTAGGCTCATTATAGAAAATTGACCATTACTTTAAAATAATTTAATTAATAAAGAGATGTTTACAGAATTAAAAA
>CM053588.1:243500904-243519522 GCA_028646515.1 Pseudochirops corinnae
TTGTTTAGCCATTCCCCAATTGATGGTCATCCCCTTAATTTCCAGTATTTTTGCCACCACGAAGAGAGCTGCAATAAATATTTTTGTACGTATGGGTCTTCCTCCCATTTCTAGGATCTCTTTGGGATACAAACCCAGAAGTGGTATTACTGGGTCAAAGGGTATGCAATTATTTATAGTCCTTTGGGCACATTTCCAGATTGCTCTCCAGAACGGTTGAATCAGTTCACAACTCTACAAACAATGCATTCGTGTTCCAATTTTTCCACATCCTCTCCAGCATTTGTCATTTTCCTGTTTTGTCATCTTAGTCAATCTGACTGGTGAGATGTGGTAGTTTCCTTATTTTAAAGATGAGGAAACTAAATTTCTTTGGAGGTTAAGTGACTTGCCCAAGGTCACGCAGCCAGTGAGAACCTGAGGCAGACTTGGATTCAGGCCTTCCTCATTCCAAGTCTAGTGCTCTAACCATTGTTTATCCTAGTTATGTTTGCATCTCATCCTTCTCATTTGACTCAGAATGGCTGAGGCAGGACTCATGGATCCATTTTCAAATTATGTTTGTCTTGCTGTAACCAAGGATAACATTAGCTTTTTCTGTGAACATGTGGACTCATATTCATTTTGTAGTCGACTAAAAACTCCAAATTCTATACATGAATTGTTGTTTAGCCAAGTCTTCCCCGTCCAACATTTGTGAGGGTTAACTTATAAAATTCAAATGTAGAACTTATTTATCCCCATCTTGTCCTGTATTCTGGGGCCCCATATTTGGGGAAGTCATCTCCCATGCCTAGAATGCACTCTCAGTCTCTGCCCCGTTTTAGAAATCCCTCTCTTCTTTCAGCACTCAACTCAATGCCACCTTCTTTGAGAAGCTTTCCTGATCTTCCACATAAAAGTGATTTCTCCTTCCTCAAGATTACCTAGATCACTTTGTCAAGTTCTGTCCTTTGTCCCATCACACTCTACCTCGTATCACTTTTATTTTAGATCTAACTCATACTCTCTAGTTGACTATTAATTCTTTTTTTTTAACTATAAATTCTTAAAGTACTTTCTTGTTTTTCAACTTTATGTCACCAGTATCTAGCAGGGTCTCACATTTAGCAGGAGTTTAACAAATTTTTGAGCAGTGATTTAATGGCTGTATGAATGAAAAAAACACTAAACTTGGAATCGAGTGAACTTCCTGGGGCAGCTAGGTGGCGGTGAATACAGCACCGGCCTTGGAGTCAGAAGGACCTGAGTTCAAATCCAGCATCAGACACTTGACACATTTACTAGCCATGTAACCTTGGGCAAGTCACTTAACTCCAATTGCCCTGCCTTCCCCCCTCAAAAAAAAAGAAAAAAAAAGACCTTCTTTCTAGTCCTGGCTTTGACACATGCAAACTGCATGACCTCAATTACTTCATTGGTAAAATGAAAATAATAACTTTTACAAAGTTGTCTTAAGGAAAGTGCTTTGATTCATAAAGGGCTTTATAAATGTTAATTATCATAATTTTCAATAAATAATAAAAAATATTTTACCAAGAGCATAGTAAACATGGGTTCAAAGTTCAGTTTTTTCCAACATGAGATAACTGGAATTCATTTTTTCCAGACAAATGGCATAGATTTAAAGTGTGTAAATGAAGCAGCAGAACTATAGAATCTTAGATCTGGAACACATACAATATGTCATTAGTCCTTCTCCTTCAGCTACAGAAACTAAAACAGGAATGTTGTGCTGTGCCCATAGTCATACTGCAAACTAGCAGCTGAGTATGACTAGAATCTTTGTTCCAAGATTCTCTGGCCAATGCTGTTTCTACTATGTCACCCGATCTCCCCTATACGTAGCATGGATTTTTCAAATTAACATTGGAGAAGAAACAAAGATAAGGATATTTCTCTGAAAAAAAAATAGTGAGAAGAAGCTATATGTTTCCATTCATAGCCAGAGCTACATTAGGGTGGGGTGATCAGGATTTTTCCCCAAATTTTTGTCAAAATTTAGAGGGCACTGAGAGCACTTGCAATACTGCCAAAGTAGAAAAACAGCTGAGCTTAGTTTCTAGTTGGCCAAATTAATTAGTTAAAAGAGGAAACTACCAGATGCTCCACATACTTTCTCCTCTCATAGGGGCATCCCTGGTTAATCTTTAGTCTGTTTAGTCCTCCTCTCCTCTCTCAGGTGACCCATCTCCCAGTAGATGCTATAAAATGCTCCAGAATTTCCATCCACAGACGCAGACACCCCCTCAAAATTTGAAGGGTGAGTTTAATTCTACTTGCACAAGGTGCATTTTTTTCCTGCACAGGGTGCATTATTTTTCCTGCATGTGCCCCAAATTGCTCGTTATGGATCTATTCACATAGCTTCCAAGAATACTAGCTCTCATTATCTACTGCTTATATGCTCACTGGACAATTATCATTGCTCCACTTGTCCTCCCAGACACAATGGCTAATAAGCCAGGGGTAAGCAAGAATAGAAGGAAAGGGGGCAGCTAGATGGCACAGTGAATAGAGCACCAGCCCTGGAGTCAGGAGGACCTGAGTTCAAATCTGGCCTCAGACACTTAACACTTACTAGCTGTGTGACCTTGGGCAAGTCACTTAACCCCAATTGCCCTTTCAAAAAGAAAAAAAAAGATTAAAAGAATAGAAGGAAAGAAGAGGCATAAAATACATCTTCAAGGACACATACAACCAGAAAAGGATATGGTCTGAGCATGTGGTAAGCCTGAAAGACGATATAAGGATAAACCAAATCTTATATCAGCCCCCCTTGAAATACCACAAGACCAGAAGTGAGGCCTCCAAAATATTAGATGGGTCATAAGTGGAAGATTTATAAAAACACATGAATAAACATTACACAGGATGAGAAGCTGTGGGGTCCATGGCCATCTTTGTCAGCGGAAGGATTACGCACCCTAGTCCATCAAGTATATCAAAAGGATCAAAGCAAGAATGAGTAGGGAATTTAAATGGCACAGTATATTTAGGGCAGACATCACTTTTCAAGGAAAGAGGGTGTGGAAATAGAAACACTGAGGTTATTGCTTATTAATTCACACACCTGTCAAGTATTGTCTGGGCATCTGGAACATACTCAAGGTTAAAAGTCATGAAACTGCCTTGGCTGCTCACCCTCTCTCTCCATCAATCCCTGATTCTATAAATGAGCACATTGATTAAACAATTAGTTCAAACAGTAGCAGTTTTATACTGACTGCTCTGCGAAGATAGTGATGCCCTCTCTGTGACAGACAGCTGATGGCAGCCTATCTGATAGCTTAAAACCAACCCTCTGGAAAGAAAAATCTTTCTGGTTAATCCTAGAATATTAAGGCTGAGTATAAATAAACAGTAGTGTTCTAGCTCAGAATTAGTACTGGGAAAAGGTACTCACAAAGGAGACAGGCCAAATAGAGCTACAGTTTTAGCAGACTGAATGCCCTCCTGCCTATATCCCTCAAAATATCTACAAATCATTTTAATAGATTGGATACAAATTCACACAGACTTATTTCAACAGTTTGATCTTATATGTGGATCTTTTGACAATGGATGCAGATCACACACCTACCTTATATACTAGCATCAAAAAAATTCATCACCTAGTGTCCAACCTCCTGGTTTTTGCTTCCTCCTAACTTTACACTAGGGGCAGCTAAGTGGTATAGTGAATAGAGCACTAGCCCTGCAGTCAAGAGAATCTGAGCTCAAATTCGGCCTTAGACACTTACTTTACACACGTGCTAGCTGTGTGACCTTGGGCAAGTCACTTAACCCCAATTGCTTTGCCTTCCCCCCTCCAAAAAAAAAATACCAAACTAACAATTAGACTGACCCTTGTGTGACAGAAATCCAAGGTTTGATGCCTGGCCAAGTACTCAAAACCTTTCCAGCTCAGTAGGATCTGAAACCGTTTGGGCTCCATAGCAGTGTGTTTGAAAAGCCAAGGTCACCTCCACACCCTGGAGAGATACCAGAGTAAGAAATATTCAGGTAGCATAGAGATGGCCAACAGAAGAGACCTAACCTTTGAGAAGGAGCTGTCTTGCTGTGGTCCATAAATTCTTGGAAACAAAAACATGTTTTCAATTTTAAATTTAACCTTTGAACAAGAGGGGGAAAGCATGAAGATGCCTTCAAGCTTTTGTCTGACCCAAGACCTTACAGGAAGCATAAAAGGTACATGCTTTAAAAAGTGGTAGCAATCACCCCCATGGGCTCAGTGTAGGTAAAAGCCATTGCATTTGGAAAATGTTGTAGGTTTGTTGTTGTTGGGTTGTTGTTGGGTTTTTCTTTGGGCTTTGGCTGAATTACCTCAAACAAAACAGAAAATAGTTTCTGAAAATGACTGGTTTCTTTTGAGCCAAATGCCCACACCAGATTTTTGAGCAAATTCGATTTGTGCCAAGCACATAATAAGCACTTAATAAATGCTTATTGGGGGCAGCTAGATGGTGCAATCGATAGAAAAAAAGATATCTTCTTGAGTTCAAATCTAACTTTGGACGCTTATTAGCTCTGTGACCCTGCACAATTCACTTAACCCTGTTTGCCTCAGGTCTTCCTCTATAAAATGAGCTGGAGAAGGAAATGGGAAACCTCCAGGATATCTGCCAAGAAAAACTCAGGTGGGGTCACATAGAGTTGGAAATGACTAAATAACAACAACAAAATGCTTATTGACCAACCGTTGTTGACTATTTCCACATGAGGATAACTCCCTCAGCAGCTGGAACAGATTTCAAGTCAAACTTTGATGTTGAGGTTGAAGAATTTCTTCTAAAGCATTTGAAGGAAAAAAAAGGCTGATAGTTGAATTTGGCACTGCCAAGGAGAAGAAGATGGATTCATTGGATACATAATATGGATGTCAGCTTGGAAAGAGTGCCTCAGGGATTTGTGCCTGGGTCTGGGCTGCTCGATATTTTTATCAATGAATTGGGTAAAAGGCACAGAGGACTTTTTGTCAAATTAGCTGACACAAAAGATCAACTAACACATTAGATGACAGAGGCAAAAAAAAAAATCCCAAAAGATTCCACCAAACTGGAATAATGGTGCTAATCTAGTAAGAGGAAACTTAATAGAGACAAAAGCAAGATCTTACATTTGAGTTCAATGAAATCAGCTAGATAGCAGATTATCTAAAAAAAGATCTGGGAGTTTTAGTGAACTACAAGGCAACCAAAAGTACTAATTCAGCCTTTGGCCACATCAGGAGAATCACAGCACCAACGTCTAGGCAGGTAAAAGTAGCTCTCTAATCTGCCCTCATCAGACAACAACTAGACCACCATATTCAATTCTAGGAACCACACTGCAGGAAGGACATTGATAAACTGGTAAGTTAGGCACTGGCCTAAGCCAGTGGAGATGGGAATTTGGAATAACTATGATGATGTAAGAAGCAGAAAATATCAATAAAAATTTCCTTAAAAAAAAAAAACACTTGAACTAGATTATCCCTAGTTCTACAGCACCAATGCAATATTCACAGTGCCAATAGCAACTATAAATATGCTGGCACAGTTCTCAATCACAAAATATAACAGACTTTCCATATAGGAGACAGAAGCACAACATTTATTCAGACACTAGAAAATCAAACTCCCACACCAGAAAGTCAAATCCATCATAGTAGCAAAAAAGTTAATACACCCTAGCACAGCATGAAGCCACACCATCCTTTAGCCTTCCCACAAACCAACACTCACAAGCCTATCTTTCTTCCTGGATGCGTCATCTCCTCCCTCCAGCCCTAATTGCTCTGACTCCCAGATTCCTGTGGTCTCTGCTTCACCCTTCAGCAAATTCCTCCTACCACAGGCTCCATGTGATTACACTCAGCCTTATTAGGGGGCAGGGAAGGTCTTCAAAAGCAGGGAAGATCTTCAAATTCCCTTAGGCTTATTAAGGGGCAGGAAAGATCTTCAAATTCCCATTGCCATTACAAGTGCTTTCTGAATCTCTGATAATGTAAACCTGTAATTGGTGTTGATTGCTATGATTAGGTCAAGTGAAGTGAAATCAAGTGTTCTGCTGGGCAAGAGGAGAGTAGATGCCTCGATTATCTGCAGGGTGCACCTGCATGTTAGCCAAATCAATCAATCAATATTTATTAAGTGCCAACTCTGTGCTAAGAGCTGGGGATACAAAAAAAAAAGACAAAAAACAGTCTATACTCTCAAGGAGCTTACAATCATGGGGAGAGCAGAGAGGAAGGAACATGCAAACAAATATATACAAAGAAAGTTATATAGAGGATAAATAGGAAATAATTAACAGAAGGAAGGCACTAGAATTAAGAGGGATAATGGAAGGCTTCCTGTAGAAGGTGGGATTTTATTTGGAACATAAAAGAAGCCAGGAGAAGGAAAGTGTTTCATGAATGGAGGACAGCTAGAGAAAATACCCGGGGCCAAGAGATGGGTGCATTGTTCATGGAATAGCCAGGTGGCTCTAAGAGAAAGTGACTGCGAGGGAGGTGTAAGAAGACTGGAAAGGTAAGAGGGGGCTAGGTTCTGAACAGCTTTGAAGACAGAGCATTTTGCCCCTTGCAAGCAATAGGTAGCCACTGGAATTTTTTGAGTGGGGGTGGGGGTGGGGTAATATGATCAGACGTAAGTTTCAGGAAAATCACTCCAGTGCTAAATGGAGGATGGATTAGAGAGGAGAGAGACTTGAAGCAGGCAGATCCACTGGCAGGCTATTGCACTAATCCAGACATGAGGCGATGAGGGTCTTCACCAGAGTGGGGGCCATGTCAAAAGAGAGAAGGGTGTTGCAAGAGGTGTTGCAAAGGTGCAATTGACAGACCTTGGCAACAGCTTGGATATGGGCTCTGCTTAGTTCTCTCTACATCAGTTCACATTGATCCTTCCATGCTTCTCTGTATTTACCATGATTGTTTAGGCACTAATAGCCACGTACCATTTGTTGCCAAGTCCAAGTTCTTAAACTATTTTGTTTCATAGGCTTCTTTGGAAGTCTGGTGAAGCCTATGAGCCCCTTCTTAAAAAATAATAACTTAGAAGAATAAAATGCACAAGATTACAAGTGAAATCAATCATATTTAAATATTAATATTTGTCATAACCATTTTAAATATAACAATATTTTTAAAATGAGTACCAAGGCCTCAAATTAAGAACTCTTGATGAGTCCATCACCCTCATTTCAAAGGAAACTGAGGGTAACTTAGGTGATTTCCAAGAACCCCACAGGTAGTATATAACCAAATCAGAATTCAAACCTAGTTCCATTGACTTCACATCTAGTAATAACTTTTTGGATTTGGTAGAGAGATTCCAGTACCTATACAAGGTTGCGCGAAGTGTTTATTTTGGGATGATTTTGATGGTTTGGGTTGCTTTCCTATGTGTAGATGTAGAATTGATGAAATTTATTATCAAGGGTTTTTTCCCTCCTGAATAAATTCTCCTTTGTATTTTCTACCTAGAGACAATTTCAGTAACCATTTATAAGAGCTCATTCAGTCATCTCACAAAGAAGTATAAGACAGGTAAATACACAGGAGAGCTGCTAGCACGGGTTCACTCTTGATCTGGTCATACAGGAAGGACAGGAAGTCAGCTTTGGAGGGATTAATAAACTTACTTTATTCTAGTCTATTCTTCTCAAAAGGGACTGCTGATAATGGGAGCACCAACTCCTATAGCATTCCCTAATCACCCTTCTTTCAGGGGCCAGCCTGAGGAGGGGCAATTACCCCTATGTCTCAATGGGGTCTATTGAGACAGGCACAGCTTGCACACTTCCCTAAATCCCCTCCATGGGGGCCAGTTGAGGCAAACACAGATTCCCCCCAAGCCTTGATGGGGGCTGATCAAGGCACAGACTGCATTCCAGCTTGTACATTCAACCGTAAGGGTTCTGCATTCACTGACTAGTGCCGCTTGGTTATAGGGCAACAGATAAAGAAAGCATTATTGCCAGCAATAGCTTCACACTTTACATTATTTTACTGTTATATCTCACTGTGCAGTCACAGTGGATATTTACAACTTAAGCACAAATGTTTATATTATTTATCTTTATATAATGCTGCACAAGTGTGGTAGAGATGTTTTGTAGTATGATTGGGAGAACTCACATCTAACACTTGGGAACAAGAGACTGTTATGGCTATGGATCCTGGAAACTAAACTAGACGAAAGAAAAACAAATATCCACCTTATACACACTAAAATCCACCTTACTTACAAGAGGGTAGGAAAGAAACCATATGACATGCAAGTAGAAACTCATGCCTCTGTGTGTGTGCGTGCGTGTGTGTGTGTGTGTGTGTGTGTGTGTGTGTGTGTGTGTTGATTAGGAGACTGAGTCACAGAAGGAAGAAGCTGATCTGCATTGATGGAAGTTCCCCACACTAATGAAACCACACGCCTTGCTCCTATCCCTATCTCTCCTCTATACAACTCTTCCTGATAGTCTTAACAGAATCATAGACTCTCAGAGCCTATGTGGTTCAATATACACTGGATCAAGTATTCTTTCTGCAGTGTCACTGAGAAGTGGTCCTCTGACCTCCTCCTAAAACCTCCAGTTGGGGGAAACCCACTACTTCCTGAGGCAGTTCATTCCACTTTGACACAACTCCAGTGGTTAGGACATTTTTCCTAATATCAAGTTATAGTTTGCCTTTCTGTCTCCACTACCTTCTACTGTGCCTCAGACCCCCAAGTAATAAACACACATAGAAAGTGGCCTATAGCTTGGAGAATTTAAGCAATTCACCTACAATCACATAGTATGGGTCAGAGTTGGCTTGACCTCAGGTTTTGTTGGCTCTAAGGTAAGATCTCTACCACAATACACTGCCTCTTAGTGTGGAGGAGGCTCATGCAAAACTTAGGGCCCAGTTGAGAATTCCATGGACCTCCATTTGTCTGAAAACGATTTGCAAAGTTGGGCTAAAATGAAGCTTTTGATTTTCTGCGTAGTGTTAGTATTTAGTAGATGGTCTTGTTGGTTCTTAATATTGTCACTATTCACCCTAAGTAAATTATTGTTATATCCTATATTACTCTGGCAAATCAACACTTCTGCTAAAAGAATCATCAGTTATACAGAAGATAAAGGTGACAGCAATCAAGAAAGATAATCCCATTCCAGAAAAAAGGTTAACATAACTGCCAAAAGAATATTAACTTACTCACTGACTGTCCATCACACTACTCAATTCTCAAAAATAACTTTCTCTTTCCAATATTCAAATCACAGAAACTACCAATATAAGGTAGCTATTTCCTAAGAGTCAATGATCCCATAGCAAAGATTTACCCCGAATGAGTGAGCAGTTGTCTACTGTCAGTGTCTTGAGTTCACATTATTTGAACAAGCCATTTAGAATGTAACCTCTTGGAGGTCAGGGACTTCCATCTCTTTATCTTTTAACTTCATTTTGTATGAAGCCCCGCTCTTCTTTTCTCTAGGCTAAACATCTCCAATTCTGAAGTGCATGGCCCTACCCTTGTTGATATAAAAGACGAAGGTCTCCCACTGCATCCACGACCACCTCCAGTCATCCTGATCTGTGTCTTGCCACTGGATCCAGATGTCTGGAGGAGAAAGTGAGGCTGGTGACTTTGCACAGCCCTCCCTCACTTAAGTATAACTAACTTGCAAGTCATGGCATCACTTTCCTGATGTCATTGGTGCTCTTAGAGAATGAAGGACAAACCACAAAAATGAAGCCCACTATAAAGCTGAGTTTTTTAGTCTTTCTGATGTGAATAATTGCAAGAGTACGAGACCTCTGTTAAGGACAGCTTTGTGGCACAGAGGATAGAGTGCTAGACCTGGAATCAGGAAGATCTCAGTTCAAATTTGACCTCAGATACTAGCTGTGTGATCCTGGGAAAGTCACTTAACCCTGTCTACCTCAGTTTCCTCATCTGTAAAATGAGCTGGAGAAGAAAATGGCAAATTACTCCAGTATCTTTGCCAAGAAAACCCCAAATGGGGTCACAGATTGAAACAACTGAATATATCTAGGGCCTGCTTAGCACAGCACCTATAACACAGTAAGCCTTTAATGAGTACTTGTTGAATTGAACAGAACTGATACAGTACTGACTTAAAATCAGGAAATCTGTGTTCAAATCTTACTTCAGTACTCATTAGCTATATAATGATGAGTAAATTAACCCCCAACCCTAACAAACCTCTTACAGCTTCAATTTCTTTGTTATATTCATCTGTAAAATGGGTGTAATAATTGTTGTACTACCTGTCTCACAGGTTTGTGGTAAGGATCTGTAGCGGCAATCACACTGGCATACTCAGGATGGCTGCTAGCATAGGTTCTTAGATCTGCTTTACTAGGAAAGATAGTTGTTTAAAGGGTCAACAATCTTTTTTAATTCCATTCACCAGTTCAAGGGAAAAGTCAGCACCCTGAACTTCAGAAAAAATACAAGCAGAGAAATAAAGACCTACAGACAGGGCTCTGACTGCCTAAATCAAAGCAATATTGCTATACATTTTACATACATCCCTAGATCGAGAAAGTCTTTACATCTGAGCAGTCAGAGAGCTCTGAATATATAGTCCCTCAGATTATTGACCAGGGAATCACAAGATCTTTCTCATAAGTGAGCCCCCAAAGCAAAATACCAACTCAGAGTATATATACACCTCTCAGAGCCAGAAGGCATCACAACCCTCATGACTCAGTGCCTAAGTAGAAATTAGCAAAAGGTGTGAAAGCCTTCCTGCAAACAAGCCTCCCTAAGCAAGCCTCCCTTAATGAACTCCAAGGGAGACCTGTTAATGTGTGGGGAAGATCTTAAACCCCATCAACATTACAGGATAAAACAAGATAACATGTGTATGGGATCTTTCAAAGTTTGAATCAATCAATGAGCATTTATTAAGTACTCAATTGGTAGTCAGGATCTTGAGTTGGAATCTCGGGTTTGACACAGTATTAAGTGTATGACTTTCCTTCCCTGTGCCTTAATAGCTTCATTTCTAAAAGGGGATTGATAAAACCTAGGCAACCTGTCTTACAGGGTTGTTACAAGGAAATTACTTTATTAGGCTTAAAATGTTATGTAATTATGACTCATTAATATGATCACTCTTACTATTAATATTACCATCATTATTATAATTGTCAAGTCTATAGGGTTTCAAATAGATCATAGAGGTCAATAGCAAAAAGCAAAACACCATGCCTTGAGCTGATGCCATCCACTATACAATCCCAGCATCTCCTCTCAGAAACCACGTGTTCCAGTGTTTGCGCACACAGAAAGCCCTGTTTCCCTGATTCCCTACAGTCAGGCTAAAAACAGATTCAGCATCTCTTGTGGATCAGCTGCTTTTTCAAATGGGAGGTAACCAAACGTTAACATGGTACCACCACCACACAAAAAAGACATTCGGTGACCATTTTTAGAAGTAAATTTTATCTTTGTCCAGGGGTTAAAAAGTTGAAGTGAAAAGAAAGTGTTTTCAAGAAATGAAAATCACCTTCTCCAGCCTACCCCTAGCTATTGTAGCCCCATCTCCTGCTGTGGCTGATGTCCCAACCCAACCTGACTGCTGCTAACCACAGAGTTGGAGTTAGGAAAAACTAATGAACCCTTGAACAGCACCAGAGAAATCAATAGTCAGAAGAGTAAGGTGACCTCCTTTTTGCCATCTAACTGCTGTTCTTTCTTCTTCAAGGAGGAAAGGAGAAAACACATCAATAACTGGAAACAAAGCAAGCAAAAGATCCATCAAAGCAAAGCCCTGTAATCACTTTCATTTGGGCTCTGAAAAGAAATCTCAAGAGTTGTGTGAGGCAGAATCTCCCCAAAACCGAGAATGCGTGTCAGACAAAGGCACAGAGAACCTGTCTCTAAGCACCGAGTGAGAAGGGAGGCAAGAGGCTGCGGAATAAGACAATGCCCAATATAATTACAGCTTCTCAACAACCTCCAAGGAGATGGGCAAAAGACAATGAGGGGTGCAGATTTCAGGCGGGGCCCTACAAGCTGTGGCAAGCAGTAAGAAAAATTTAACTGAGAAAAAAGAAGAAAGGTGCTCCTGGGCAAGTTTTTTGTTCATTCACCTGTTACATGCTCCAGAGACCTAGAAGCTAAAAATCCCACCTAGAGTCATTAGCAAATGGATGTGATCATTTCCTCCTGTGTTTAAGTGAGCATTACACACAATTCCCATTCACTCTAGCAGAAGGTTGTGTTTTCAGTTTGTTGGCACTGTTTCCAAAAGAAACATAGAGAGCACCTGCCACTCAGTTAACCAGAATCAGGGTTTCTATTTGCCCATTGCCCTTATGTTCAGCTACTCTGTTTTGTAATAGACAGAAGCAACTATCCTCATTCATTCACTCATTATTAAATATGTACTATATGTGTAGCATTAGAGGGGTTCCAAAGGAAATAGGGAGTCTTTATCTTCAGAAATGTACCTTTTCAGTAGGACCTCAGATTTGGGGTTGTTGTTTTTTTTAACTGATGTCTAGTTTTTTTAGACACTAAAGTCCTTTCCCAATATAACTCCTTTCCATCAAACACTCCTTTGTGACAAAAACGGTCAAGCAAAAAACCTATCACACCTTATATTCATCATTCTGCACCCATCTTTCCCTATCTTCCTATTCAAAGGAGGGAAGTTGGGAACACAAAATTTAAGGAAGTAACATTTGTTATTTAGTTGATTCAGTTGTGCCTGATTCTTATGATCCATGAGCTTTTCTCAGCAAAGATACTGGAGTGGTTTGTCATTTTCTTCTCCAATGGATTAAGGCAAACAGAGGTTAAGTGACTTGCCCAGGGTCACACAGCTAGTAAATGTCTGAGGTCAAATTTGAGCTCATGAAGCCAATTCCAAGCCCTGTGCTCTATCCACTGAGCCACCTGCCTAAGGAAGGAAGGTGGTATGATAAAAAGGTTACTAGATTTGGAGTCGAAAGACCTAGACTTAAGTCTTGGTCTTGCTACTTAATAAACTGCATGATGTTGGACAAATCACTTAACCTTGTCTGTAAGATTAAGGAATTAAAATAAATGCTCTCTAAATCCTATTATAACATATGAAATGATGAGAAGAATTTAAAGACAACCTAAAGTCAAACAGAGGATACTAGGATAAAGATGGTGGAATTATTAAAGCCGATTTTCAAAACTGGCCTTTTCACAAATGGATGGACCCATCTGCAGATCGACAGATACAACTGTTGATATGTAAGAGAAATTTGTCTGAGAACTGCAAAGCTAACAAAGTTAACTTTAAAATACTTTTATTGAGCTGGAAAATCATTAAGCTAAAAAAACTATTAAATTCATTTTCGCAAATTTTTGTAGCCCTTCTGCCCCATAGAGCACAATCTATGTGGATTGGTAAAAGTCCAGGTAGGATACAGTAAGCACTGATTTCCCTGGATTCTGTAGCACTTTGGGGTCTTCTGTTATATGGTGGGATTTCAGATTTTGCCATTTTGGAATATATTCTCCTTTCCAAACACCCTTTCTGGATTGTAATTGAAAGTATATTTCTCTCATAATCACCCTATTTCAGATACTAATAAACAACTTTCGATTAATTATCTTTAACGGGTACTAGAGAGTTGCATGAAAGGTTTGCTGAGTGGTGGGGCTTTTCATTTGCCTCTTTTAGAACTCTTTCAGAAGTTTTCGTTGGTAACTTAATTTTAGTGTCATGTAGATGAGAGTGCTGATATCAAAGAATCTGAGGCCAAGTGGTCTTTAAAGCTCTGCTATCTGAGGTCCAAGGTCAAACCAGTATATCTTGATGTCTGTAGCCCAAGGTCACACAGTATAACAGTAGGCCAACCACTGGACTTGGACCATAAAAATAAAAGAAATCGATCCATAAACACTTCTGCTAAATTGAAAAGTAAAGAAGGAAGAAGATAATGATGATGGTGATTACTTTTTAGACTCTATTTTCTTAATTTAAACTCAGAGAATTTTAAGGTAATTTTTAAAATTCCCTATTTTGAACTAAAAAGTATTAGAATTCATCTCATTGCTTTTTAACACCTACATCCTGAATTTTCTTGCACTTAGATTTCATCTACCAATTTTCAGATGAGTCTCCTTCTCCAAATAAATAACCTCAAAGACTAAGGGAATTCAAAACAAGGAAAGGTCTTTGATGGTTCTAGTACATTTTAGCTGGTAGGTAAATAGAGATCCCACTTGACCATTGTGAGTTACAGTACATCCCTGAAGGAACATTATGGGGTAAGAGAAAGACAACAAAGCTGTCCCTCTCTTATTCTCCCTGTGATGAGCTATAGTTGGGATTGGGGAGACTAATGTGGGAGAGTAATGAAGACAGCCCTCGATAGAATGAAGATCAAGATGTCTGCTCTAGAGTAAAACTCACTCAACATTGATTCAATAAATATTTATCAAGCACTATCTATATTCAACAAATGGAGATAAAGAGCTGGTCTTGTAGCCAGGAAGACCCTCATTCAAGTTCCTACCTCTGATACATACTAACAGCAAATAACCAGAGACAAATCACTTGAGATCAGTGTCATAGACAACTCACTCAGACTTTCTCAAGCCGCCCACAGTGTGCATTCTCCCACACAGGTCCCTATCCATTCATCAGTCTAAGTAATATCTGTCTGAAACATAGACCCTAAAGATCTATTGGCCTCTAAGGGCCTTTCTATCTTTACATCAATGATCCTATGATCCCAAAGGAGCATGGTTGTTCACCACTAAGACAAATTATATTACACAAAATATGATATTCATAGGATCATAGATTTAAAGGAGGGACCTTAGAAATAAGTAACCTTCATTTTACAGCTAAGGAAACTGAGTCTCAAAGAGGATAGGTGCCTTGTCCAGGGTTACATACATACATACTACTAACACAGCTAAGTGGCAGAGGTTGGATCTGAATACAGACCTTCCTGACTCCAAGTCCAGAGCTCCATTCACTGTTCATCATTCACTGGTATATACTACATGGCAACAGATGTGGAGGCATGGGTTGGGATGGAGAACTAGACTCATAGATGGACTAGCAACCAGGTCACACCTCTAATCCTTTATACACCACAATGCCAATATAACAAAAAGAATCCCATGACAAATCACTGAGCACCAAGGACCTCAATCTTCAACGCTTACTCACTATCCTTTTTTTTCCCTTCAATTTTATTTTATTAAATTTTTAATGTACTTTTAGTTTACAACATCCAGTTCCACAATCCCTTGAGTTCCAAATTTTCTCCCCTTTCCTTTCTTGTCCCCTCCCCCGCCACCGGGGACACACAATCTGATACAGGCTCTACAAATACCTTCACATTAAACATTAGTCAGGTTGTAAAGAAGAATTATAACCAATGAAGTGAACAATGAGAATTTGGTAGGACTCTTTCTCCAATTTTCCCAAATAGTTTATTAAGTATTGGAATCAATTGTTCTTAAAATGATAGAATTTACTTGTAAAACTGTCTGGCCCTGGAGATTTTTTCCTAGGGAGTTCATTGATGGCTTGTTCAATTTCTTTCTCTGAGATGGGGTTAAGTATTATACTTCCTTTTCAGTTAATCGGGGCAATTTATATTTTTGTAAATATTCATCCATTTCACTAAGATTATCAAATTTATGGGCATACAATTAGGCAAAATATTTTCTAATTATTGTTTTAATTTCCTCTTCATTGGAGGTTAATTTACCCTTTTCATTTTTGATACTGGTAATTTGGTTTTCTTCTTTCTTTATTTTTATCAAATTGACTAAAGTTCTATCAATTTTATTGTTTTTTTTTTCATAAAACCAGCTCTTAGTTTTATTTATTATTTCAATAGTTTTCTTAATTTCAATTTTATTAATCTCTCTTTTGGTTTTCAATATTTCTAATATAGTATTTAATTAGGAATTTATAATTTGTTCTTTTTCTAGCTTTTTCAGTTGCATGCCTGATTTATTGATCTCCATTCTCTGAATGTATGCATTCAGAGATATAAAATTTCCCCTAAGAACTGCTTTTGCTGCATCTCACAAGTTTTGGTATGTTGTCTCATTATTGTCATTCTCTTAAATGAAATTACTGATTGTTTCTATGATTTCTTGTTTGACTCACTCATTCTTTAGGATTAAATTATTTAGTTTCCAATTAGTTTTTAGTCTGTCTTTTCAGGCCCTTTATTACGTATAATTTTTATTGCATCATGATCTGAAAAAGATGCATAATATATTCTACTCTAGCCTTTTACCTTTACCCTGTGCATATCCCGTTGTTTCAAATGTGTTTCTTGTAGACAGCATATTGTAGGATTATGGTTTTTAATCCATTCTACTATCTGCCTCCCATTTTATGGGAGAGTTCATCCCATTTACATTCACAGTTATGATTACTATCTGCATCTTTCCCTCGATCCTACTCCCTCCCCCATTTATGCTTTTATTTCTCCCTTCTCCCTTCTCCTCCTTAAGAGTTTTCCTTTTGACTGCTGCCTCTCTCAGTATTCCCTCCCTAGGAACCCCCTCCCTTTTCCTTCTCTTCCCCCTTACTACTTATTCCCTCCCTTCTAACAACTGCTCCTTTTCTTTCCACTTTCCCCTCCTAGTGCCTGTAGGGCACAATAGATTTTGATACTTAACAAGGTATATTGTTCCCTCCTTGAATTAAAACCGGATGAGAGTAAATCTCATACAGTGCTCCACTCCCTCCTTTCTTTCCCTCTATTATAATAGGTTTTTGTTTCTTTTCATGTTAAAATCCTATACTTAACTGAGTATGTTATTCCCTCCTTGAACCAAAACCAATGAGAGCCAAGCTCATAAAATGTTCATCTCCCTCTCTTCTTTCCTTCTACCATAATATGTTTTTATGTCCCTTTGTGTGGCATAATTTACCCTTTTCTGCCTCCTCCTTTCCTCTACTCCCATTACAATTCCTTTGCTCCCTTTAATAGGGTTTTGTTTTTAATCATCACTTTGGTAAGTTTTTACCCACACCTGCTATCAATCTATCTACCCACACCCTTTTATATGTTATCATGATTATACAATTCTCAATATTGACAGGTATCAGCTTCCAATAAAGGGATATAAACAGGTTGCTCTTATTGAATAACAAGTTATGTGTGTGTGTATGTGTGTATGTGTGTGTTTTCACTATTTACCTTTTTATGTCTCTCTTGACTCTTGTATTTAGAGATCAAATTTTCCACTGTGCTCTGACTTTTTCATCAGGAAGGTCTGGAAGTCCCTTATTTCATTGAATGACCATCTTCTTGCCAGAAAGATTATGCTTAGTTTTGCTGGATAGTTGCTCCTTTGTTGTAGTCCAAGTTCTTTTGCCTTACAAAATATCATATTCCAATCCCTCCAATCTTTTAATGTAGAAGTTGCTAGGTCCTGTGTGATCCTAACTGTAGTTCCATGATATCTGAATTGTTTCTTTCTTGCTGTCTGCAATATTTTCTCCTTGATCTGATAGTTCTGGAATTTGGCTACAATAGTTCTTGGAGTTTTCAATTTGGGATCTCTTTCAGAAGGTGTCTGGTGGATTCTTTCTATAACTGTTTTACCCTCTGGTTCTAGGGGCTTAGGGCAATTTTCCTTGATAAGTTCTTGGAAGATATTGTCCAGGCTCTTTTTTTCATCATGGCTTTCTGGTAAACCAATAATTCTTAGATTATCTCTCCTGGATCTGTTCTCCAGGTCAGTTGTCTTTCCAATGAGATATTTTACATTTTCTTCTAATTTTTCATTCTTTAGGTTTTGTTTGTTTGATTCTTCATACCTCATTGAATCATCAGTTTCAAATTGACTGATTCTAATTTTTATCAAATTATTTTCCTCAATTAATTTTTGAAGTTCCTTTTCCATATGTTCAGGTTTTGTTTTTAGGGAATTCTTTTGTCCAGTTAGATTTTGCACCTCTTTTCCAATTTCACAAATTTTATTTTTTAAGGAATTGTTTTCTTCAGTAAATATTTTTTCTCGGGGGGCGGAGCCAAGATGGCGGCGTAGCAGCAGCAATATATCGCAGCTCTCACATAGCCACCCCAAAATACCCATGGAATAGGACTCTGGACCAATCCTAGAACTTCAAAAGCACACAAAGATACTTCCCACTAAAGTCAGCTCGGCTACGAGGAACCATATCAGCACTGCGAACCAAAACCAGCCTGGCCTGAAGCCACAGCTGTGCCCCGGGGGCGGCTGGGCGGGAGGTGCAGAGAAAGCTTTCAGGTGAGGGATTAGCACCAGCTGCTGGAGGGGGGATTATGAAAGACGGAGATAAGCATCCGGCCTAAAGGTCTCCAGAGTGGAGAAGCAAAAGACTGAGGTTTTGCACCCGCCTCCTCCTTGTAGCTTCCCGCCCTCGGCCTGCAAAAAGCAGGGGGACTGAGCGATTGTTTTCAGACCAGTGCTCTCGCGTTGAGCGGCTTGTATCCGGATCGTCGTCTTGGAGTCTTCATTATCCAGTCAGCCGGAAGTCTACGGCAGCCGGGAGGACACCAGCGATTTGGGACAGAGCTTTCCCTTCTGGAAGCAGAGCCCCACAGAGATTTTTAAAAAAAATTCACGGTCTGAAGAACCATGAGTAAGAATAAGCATAAGAAGC
>CM053588.1:243520022-243549230 GCA_028646515.1 Pseudochirops corinnae
TTGAGATACACAGGCACTGTGGTTGGGAGATCCATCCTGCCCTACCAAGAAGTGACATAGGAGAGAATAGACTGGGGGAGGGGGGACACACTGGGATGGCTGTTTTGGGGCGGTGGGTGGGGGAAAGAGGGGGAGAAAATATGTAACTCAAAATCTTGTGGAAATGAATGATGCAAACTATAATAAAATTTAAAAAAAATAAAAAAATATTTTTTCTCTATTTTGGCAAGTGTAATTTTAAAATAATTAGTCAGTATTTATCTTCTACCTCTCTAATTTGGCTTTTAAAATCCTTTTTTGAGCTCTTCCAAGAATGCTTTCTGGGCTTGAGACCAATTCATATTCCCTGTTGAGGTTTTAGACTTGGGTATAGAGTCAATGGTGACATCTTGTGAATTTGGTTCCTCTTGCTCACTATAAAAGGATTCTATTGTTTTCATTCTTGGAAATTGCTTCTTTCCCATTGTGATTGCCTATTTCCTGGCCTTCAAAGTGGATTTCTGCTTCTGGGGTATAGAGGGCTCTGACCCACACTTCTTATGCTGAGAGATAGGGGTCTGGTTATTGGCTTTTGTGTGCTGTATCCTCTGGGTGTCTATATTGAGGCCAAGGCCAGGGCTTTCTGAGTTGCCTGGTTACTCTGAAGCTCACAGTGTAAGGTATGAGGGAGGGGTGGTCTGGCTGCTTCAGGATTCCACCTCCCAGCTCCTAGGCTGAAACTCAGGCAGGCTCAGATGCTGATGGCCAGTAGCACCAGTGTCTGTTGGTTCTCCTGGTTGTGTGAAGGCACACCTGGGATTCTAGTGTTAGCAATTTCTGGCTCCACTTCCCCCTGGGATTCAGGATCTCTTGCTGGTCAGCTGATATGGGACTTATTGGGACAGCTCTCACCCTGAACCTTATCCATGACACAGCCACATCCATACCCTTCCTATAGGACTCCCAAGCATGCCTAGGGTTGGGCTGTTTCAGGATTTTACCCTGAGGCAATATTCTCTGGGTTTTCAGGGTCTTAGGGAGAGAATGGAGCAGCTAGGGTTTACTCTGCCATCTTGGCTCCTGGGAGCTCAGGTAGTTGATTTTTAAATATCCAGGCTGTGGGTTGGTAGCCTCAGAATTAGCTGCTACTGCTGTGGGCATTTATGCTTTCTCTTACCTGCCTTTGACAGATCCCCTGTCCTGTGGTGAGAGTTCTGGGAATTGCCCCGCAGTGGCTGAATCAGTTCACCCAGGCTCACTCTGGCTCCACTCTGGTCAGGTCTCAGATCTGCACTGGTGTAGCTCCCACTCCACATTTCCCCTGTCCAGTCCCATGTGTACACCTTTCTAGAGTGAAAATCTGCCATGCTCCATCTCCCAATGCATTCTGCCACTCTAAAAATCTGTTAAGATTCACTTTTTAGAGGTTACTAAAGGAGTTCACAAAGGAGTTCAGGTGAGATCTTTCTTTCCTCACCATCCTTTTTACATGTCAAATTGCTCTGGAGATGAATATTGCCATGGCTTTTATCTCTATACCTGACCATTGCCACTTTTCTCTTTCAGGACACACTATAAGCACGAATCAAGTGCAATTGCTATCTCCTTCAATTCTTGCTTGAACATCTATCCTATTTCCTTTTTAATTTGTTTTCCAATTATCAAATTTTTTTTTCTCTTCCTCCCACACATCCCTTCCCCCTAAAACAAAAAACCTTGTAACAAATA
The DNA here is from genome assembly GCA_028646515.1 of Pseudochirops corinnae. Taxonomy (NCBI): domain Eukaryota; kingdom Metazoa; phylum Chordata; class Mammalia; order Diprotodontia; family Pseudocheiridae; genus Pseudochirops; species Pseudochirops corinnae. The sequence goes on from CM053588.1 coordinate 243,521,730, forward strand.
AACATAGTCAAGCAAAACAAATTCCCACACTGGTCATGTCCAAAAATATGTCTCATTCTGCTTGAGTCTGTCACCTGTCAGAAGATCAGATAATATGGTTCTTCATGGTCCTTTGGAATCATGGTTGATCATTGCATTGACTAGAGCTCCTAAGTCAGTGGTTCTCATCCTTCCTAATGCTGCGACCTTTTAATAGTCATATGTGGGCATGTCTGCATGTGGGCGGACCCGCCTGGGGATGGATAGAGGAGGTTCCTAAGACCATAGGAAATATGTATTTTCTGATGGTCTTAGGTGACCCCTGTGACCCCTGTGAAAGGGTTGTTCTACCTCAAAGAGGTCGCAACCCACAGGTTGAGAACCACATCCTAAGTCTTTCAAAGTCATTTGTCTTCATAGCATCATCACTGCATAAACTGTTTTCCTGGTTCTGCTCACTTCACTCTGTATCAGTTCCCACAAGTCTTCACAGGTTTCTCTGAAACTTTCCCTTTTATCATTACTTATGGCATGATACTATTTCATTACACTCCTATACCATAATTTGTTCATACATTCCCCAAATTATGGGCACTCCTGTCCCTTAGTTTCCAGCTCTTTTCCATCACAAAATGAGCTGTTAGAAATATTTTTATACATATGAATCTTTTCCCTCTTTCCATGATTTCCTTTGGGCCACAGACCTAGCAAAGGTATCTCTGGATCAAAAGATACATACAATTTAGTGACTTTTTGGGAACAGTTCCAAATTACTCTCCAGAATGACTGGACCAATTCACAACTCCAACAGTGCATTAATGTGCCTGCCCAAATACATTCTTACAGTATTTCCTGCCTGTTCTTTCCCTCAGACTTGGCTAGCTTCTGATTCCATAGAAATACAAATACTAGTACACTACCTATTTCACAATAGTTCTAAATATTCCCCTCACAAAACTGTAATCTCTGCTTCCTCTTGCTGCTGCTTCCACAATGGGAATAGGGAGAAAATCCTATCCTCCTCTGCCATGGGGAAACACCTGCACTTGTCTTTCCCTCTCAGCCCTACAGCATCCCAAGCTCCTAATGTAGGTGCTTTTGTTGTTCAGTCATTTTTCAGTCGTGTCCCACTCTTCATGACCCCAACTGGGGTTTTCTTGGCAAAGATATGGGGTGATTTGCAATTTCCTTCTCCACCTCATTTTACAGATGAGGAAACTGAGGCAAACAGGGTTAACTAGGGTCACATAGATAGTATCTGAGGCCAGATTTAAACTTGGGAAGATGAGTTTCTCTGAGGCTTGCACTCTATCCATTGTGCCACCTAACTGCCCTAGAGGGGATTCAAAGATGGGTAAAGCACATAGTCCCTGATATCAAGGAGCTTACAGCCTAGCAGAAGATATAAATATACTTATATCTATGTGTGTATACACACACACATTATATACATTGCATACTTTTTTTTTTTACAGCATTTTAAGATTTTTCAAAAGTTTTTCTTCACAGCAACCTTGTGAGATAGGTATTGTTTAAGTATTATTATCCCTGTTTTTACAAACAAGGAAACTAAAGCTCAGAAAGGTGAAAAGACTTTCCCAGTCCCACAGTCAATATTTATCAAAGGTGTAGCTCCAATGTAAGAGAGTAAAGGTAACTGTCATAAAGTTCTATAAGAGTCAAGACGCCTCTGGTTTCCAAAACCTCTCTTCCTATCCCCCTCTTAATTAATCTCACCATTGAAACCTCTCTGGTCAAAGCCCCCAGTAAGCTTATATTCAACAAAATCCAATGGTATTTTCCCAGTTCTCACCCTCCTAGACCTTGCCACATCTGACACTGTTAATTCCCCTCTTACGTCGGGTTCTCCCATATCCCTTGACTGCCACATTATACTATTCTAGTTCTTATCTCCAATGACTTTATCAAGAGGACAGTGCAAAAGGAAACCTGAGGACAAAGGGTGCAGGGCCAGTTGCCTTGGGAAACTCCTTGAAGTTTTTTTTTTAAGCAGTCGTTGTGAACTGTGGGCATATTTAAGCCACAGAGAGCAATCAGCATTGATTGGGTTAGATCCTCTGATCTAGGTGCTAGCTCCCTGATTCCACTGTTGGTGCAGAGTAAAACAGCTGTTTGGGAGGCAAGGAGAGTCCCTAATATGAGGGTGCAATGGATTGGCAGCTATCCAGTCACCTTGGGAACAGCATCCTCAGGATCCCATCATCACAGTGCCTTTCTCCTAAGACTTATCTTTCTCCTATATCCTTGGGGGGAAAGGGTTGGACATTCTAGGAGACAAACCACCCCCTCCCTGCAACTATATCCATTGTTGGTAATTGCCCCTTTCTCTTCCTAAATCTTCCCTTTTCCTTCCCTTCCTTCAGGATGGAGGTAGAGAGAAAAATGTCAGAAAACAGAGCCTTCTTGATTCCTCTAGATTAGAATTTTATGACTCATCTTTATTCTCTTGTATTGTGGTTATGGCTTTGATGCATATTAACTGCATAACTTTGGGGAAGTCTTTTCACTTTCCAAGCTTCAGTTTCCTTATTTGTAAAATAGGAATAATAAATCTTAAATATTACCTACCTCACAGGGTTCCCAAACACTGCTCAACTGTCAGCCTTAGAAATTTCTTCTTATGGCTCTGCTCTAGTCTTTCCTCCCTCCAAAATATCTTGCTCATTTATGCCGTATTTGGCTACCTGACCCAGAGTTTTAAATGTATCACTCCCTTCTCCAAAATCTTCAGAATCTCTCTTTATATGAAGCATATGCTTTTAGTACAATGGATGTATTCTCTGTCACTTGAGTGAGTTTCATAGCTAAACCTCTCATACATGTCCCTTTACTCATTCTGATCCCCCTACCTGGAATACCCTTCTCCATCATCTCTCGCTGTTGAATTTATCTTGCAAAAGTCAGTTAAAAGTCTCTGTTCTGCTCAGCTTAGCCCTCATGGTACCTTGGTTTGGGCCCTCCTATGGCCTTTATCACATTTGTCTTATGTTGTAGCTACTGGTGTCCATGCTTGATTCTATCAACTATATTGTAAGCTCCTTGAAGACAATGACTGCCTTCTTCAATTTGCTTCCTCTGGATACAAAGCACATTGCCTTTTACAAGCTACTCCATACATATTTGCCAAATGAATGAACCAAAATAGAGTAAGGATAGTCTCAGGAAAGGCTTCACGGAGACTGTCCAGATAAGAGTATAGAGATCTAGATTCTGGCTAACACAAATGTATGCACAGAATGTACTTGGCTGCACCTGGCTACAAATAACTGCACCTTCTCAGATCGTGTTATTTGTACTGGATTTTTTGAAATATATATAAAGGCTATGCTTATCTTGAATAGGGTGAAATACAAACAGGGACATTCAGAAGGAACAAGGATAACACTGGCATTTACATGGTACCTGTGGTTAAAGATTTTCATAAGAGCACTGTGAAGTGGGCATCTTGGCACATATATTTATCACCCTTTCACACAAGAGAAAAGAGAGACCTAGAGAAATCAAGTAAGTTTACCAAGGCTACACAATGGAGGCTGGATTTAAAAATGGATATTCTGACTCCCAGTCCAAGGGTGCTTCTCAGTATACTTTTATGTCTCTCTAACACCCAAAGAGAGATGAGCTCAAGCAGCAGGGATCTTAAAGTTCCAGTAGTCTGCCCCCTTTCCTGTTTGTGGATCAAAAATAACAATTACTAGACTGTGTGAGGGTGGAGGTGGGAGGTGCCATATTCAGCTTTGTCAATGAAATAACAAAGCTCAATCAAGGAATTCTTCTTTTCACTGACTCAATTCACCCAACCCTGATAAACACAGCTGAACCACAGCTGTGTGATTAAAACAGGGGGAGGGGGCCAGAAAAGCAATGGAAGATGTGATTCTAAAGCAGAGCTTGGTTTAAAAAAAAGTAATAGAAAAAAATCAGAGGAAATCATTGTTTTCATGGATTGCTGAAAAACCCATTTATCATCATTTTCTGACTTTGGAAAATGGCTCTGTAGGTAAAAAAAAAATCTCCATTTAGACGCCTAAAAATGTGTTCCTTCTGTGAAAAGGGCTAAATTCCTCTGTGAAATGAATTATGTCTGAGAAACATTTATGAAAATCCTTGCTCTCCCTCAGGAAATGGAATTCAGACACTATTGTTGGTTTAAGAAAAAATACCAAGATATACAATAGGAAAATAAGAAAACAGTATTTATATATAACAACAGAATAACACTGGCCCAAGGAGAATGGGCATGCCGCCTCCCACTTAGGGTACCCAGCAATGGACTTGTGCAGACTAGGTCAGCCCTGGGGGGAGCTTGACCTCTAAAGAAAAAGATCAGACTTCTTTATTAGTCATTCTCTAGCTCCTTATGCTCCCACCCAAAAGCCCCTGGGAAAATCACTTAAAGTTTAGATTTGACCTGCATTTAGAGTCTCCCCAAAATCTCCCAGGAGGTCCATATTTAAAACACAAAATATTTTACAAGAGGGGTGAATAGCTATTTCAGTTTCATCTCAGCTCTGTACTGTCCAAACAAATCCTGAAAGGTCCATATCTTCTGGCAAGCCAGGCCAGGGCTTGGTCTCATCCTCTTATAAAGTGATCATATTCAAGGACAGAATTATAGAAAACTCCTGTTGCTCATCAGTCCCGACTGAGTTACCAAGAGCTCTTGAAATCACAAGTTTGTCTCCAAGGGTCCATCTCAGGAACCAACTGCATCACCTCTGCTCAAGGAAAGAAGGTAAAGCAGAAGAGGCAGCAGAACCTTGAGACCCATTCTCAGGGTTACTTAGCCAGCAAATATATGCATGTGTTGATACTATGTGTGAACAGTCACCATGGCAGGTGGAGGGAGGGGTAGCATCTTTCTTCCCCTACCCGTACCTCCAGAAAGTTCCAGAATGAGTTCCAAGCTACACTTGTCTCTCACTAGAAAATATACCAAATAAAAGGGTTTTCTTGGATATTCAGTGGTTCATCCTTTTTGAGGCAACCCTTTCACTATACTATCATCATGAGAACCAAGGTATCCTTCAAGTCTTAACATATGAATGACCTAAGTTGGCTAGAGGAACTCAGTTCATATCTAAATTTGGTTGTGTTCTACCTGCCCCCATTAAATCAGCTATGGTACATTTGGCACATTTGTCCATATCCTAATTGTAGAAAGTTTTCTGGGGAACAAAAGAGGCTTAATCATTGTCCTTTCAAGTGCCTCCCCCTAGAAGAAGCCTTATATCAAAAAGTCTCAACAAAGTCCCAAGCTTAGCATTGTTCTTAGACAATTCAAAAAATGAACAGTCTTTTTGTGATGGTTCAGAACTACCAGAATTGGTAGGCCTTTAGGCTTCAATCACTCCCCAATATAGTTAAACAAATAAAGAATATTTTATAAAGTTTATCATAAGTTACTAACATAGTAACCTAGTACTTTATAAGTACCTAGTACTTATAAAAGTCTATCCCAGTGGTTCTGAACCTTCCTAATGCCCCGACCCTTTAATTCTCGTATGTGGGCATGTCTGCATGTGGGCGGACCCACCTGGAGACGGATAGAGGAGCAGTGTCTCGGTTCCTAAAACCGTCGGAAATATGTGTTTTCCAATGGTCTTAGACAACCCCCAAAGGAGTTGCGACCCACAGGTTGCGAACCGCTGGTCTATCCTAACCCAGCAATTGGGGGGGAGAGGTTGTAGATTTTAAACTGAAGTAAATAAACAATTAACAAAATTGAAAATAGGAGAGTTAACCTTCCCCTCAGAAAAAAAATTCTATTCGCAAATAAACTTCCAGAACACATGGAAATCTCCTCAAAAGGATTAAAGACCTAAGGCCAATTGGGGGTTGTCCTTTTACATTCAGGTGAGAAAACAAACTGTCCTGAGTGAAAATACCTCCATGGGTCCTTGCAACACAGAGAAACCCATGAATTCTACCCCCAACAAATTCCCTGCTAATGTATAGTGCAATCCAGATGGAAAACCGGACAAAATCTTTTCAGCTGTCCCTACAATGCATGGGGCCATCCAAAAGATCTGAATTCATCTGGTACTAGAACAAGCAAGAAAATAAGCTAAATTGAGCCCCAAACATGTGTGGGACTCCCAAAAGGGGATTAAGCTCTGAGGCAGGACTGATTGGGAATCAGCCCCTTAGTTCCCAGATGAACCCTTAATAACCAGGGGATGGAGGCATCCTCTCCCATAAAGGTATCAAAGAACTTCATCGCTGAGCACATGTGTCCTCAGAAGTGACCAACGGAGCTCATTTCCAAGAAGGGTCCATAGGGTATGCCCTACCCCACTACAAAAATATTATGCAAGAGGTAATAGGATTTTAGAGCACATTATATATGATAAATGAGGATTCTATTTGGGCAGGAATGTCCTTTCATACTTAGGTGAACTCTTAATTCCAGGAAATTCCGAAGTTTCACAGACGTTTCATTAATCAATCAAGTAGTAAGGACAGAGGACAAAGTCCTTGCTCCAGAAAATAGTGGGGCTATAAGAGTACTCAGCTCCCCTGAATAAGGCAGCATGTCTGCTACCCATGATCCTGGGATACTTCATGAAATCTTTCCTGGGATTCTCCCTACTCTTTAGTAGCACCCCCCTCTGCTGCCCAAGTATTCCTGTGAGAACATTACAATTTATAGTATGTAAAAATCTTTATCCTTAACAGATATGGTCCAAGAGACAGGGCCATCAACCCATCATGAGCGAGATACTAATCTGAGAACATAACTCTTTGGTCTCACTCAGGGTTTGTCTACACACAAAAACCAGTCTAATCAATCCTTTCTCTCAACCTAGCACATATCCAGTATTGTAATAACAAAATTATGAGATATAATTATATAATAATAACTGGTATTTGTATAACACTTTAAGGTTTGCAGATCATTATATATACTATCTCACTACAAATTTCTATCACTAAATGCTTGCATCAATAAAAGAGAGAAAGAGCAAATTAATGAATTTGGCATGCAACTTTTTAAAAAACCCAGAAAACCAATAAATTAAAAACTCCCAATTAAACACCAAAATAGAAATCTTAAAAATCAAAGGAAAGATTAACAAAATTAGAAGTAAAAAAAAAAAAAGCAAACATTGAATTAATTAAACTAGAATCTTTTTTTTTTTGGAGGGCAATTGGGGTTAAGTGACTTGCCCAAGGTCACACAGCTAGTAAGTACGTCAAGTGTCTGAAGCCAGATTTGAACTCAGGTCCTCCTGACTCTAGGGCCAGTGCTCTATTCACTGCACCACCTAGCCACCCCCAAAACTAGAATCTTTTTTAAAAAATAAAATAAACAGGGGCGGCTAGGTGATGCAGTGAATAGACCCCCAGCCCTGGAGTCAGGAGGATCTGAGTTCAGATGTGACCTCAGACACTTAACACTTACTAGCCATGTGACCTTGAGCAAGTCACTTAACCCCAACTGCCCTGGCCTCCCCCCTCCAAAATAAATAAATAAAATAAAATAAGCTATTAGCTGATTTGACTTTAAAAAGGAAAAGAAAAAGAAAACAAAATCACCAGTATCAAAATTTTTAAAACATGAATTCATAACTAATGAAGAAGAAATAATTATTAGAATCTAGTATTAATAGCATAGTATTAATATTCTCACTTTATAGAGGAAGGCAGCTAAGCTTTAAAGAGGTTAAGTAAATTGCCCACAACTACACAGCTGGTAAGTTTCAGAGATGGAATTTGAACCCCTGGCTTTCTAGCTCCAAGGCTAGCACTCTATCCACAAGGCCCAGCTGCTTCTCCAGCCAGGTCAGTCTCCTGTCTGTGCCCTAAACACTCACTTCATACTCATTCCTGCCTCCAAACCTTTGCTCGTATTGTTCTTTCCACCAGAGAAAGTTCTTCCCACTTTTCTCTGCTTTATTCAACTCATACTCATGCTTCAAGGTTCAGGTTTGGATGGGCTTACCATCTGTGTGACACATTCTCGTACTCCTGACTTACATATATCCCGAATTGAGGAGAGCCACTTAGAAACAACTACCATTACCCTTTTTTTCCACATTGCTGGGAGTAGGAATGCTGCATGCCCCCTCGCTTCTGGAAAATCTGTGTAAAATTTGGCTCTCCTTTCATAACAGTAAGAAGTCTGGATTTTTGTTTTTCTTTTGTGGGGTGTTTATAGTCCCTAATTGTAAAATTTGGGTTAATTATTTGGTCATAGGCTCTGTGTCATCTGCTGGCCTTTTGTGTTGTCTATGGCTCCCACAAAACTCTCAAGAAGTTCCCATTTGATTTCTTATGCCAACCCACTATATATCCAAACCGTGAGGGGGAAAGGGTCGTTGTGGAAGGGATAATTGTGTTTATCTACACGTCATGCCTATGAATGGTCACCTAGGAATGGCTGCCCCAGGCAAGTGGCCACAGACACCTTCCTCTTCCCTTCTAGCTACAATTGCTTCTGATTTCTCTCACATCTTCTTCCTTCTCTTCTCACTTGACTCCACAGAAATGGCTCAGAGCAATCTGTTTCCCTGAAATACCACCAACCTTGATCTCCACCTCATCCCAGAACCAGTCTGAGAGAAGGCCTATAGTCCAGTCCAGTCCAGAACTGGTGGCATTGAGAGGGAAAGGAAGTTAAGGTGAGAGAAGGCTACACCTCTATCATCTCTCCTCCTCCTATACTCTACTACTTCCCCAGGACCTGAACCAGGAGGCAGCATCTCCAGTTCTTGTCCTATTTCTTCACCAGCTGTGGCTCAGTTCCCACTGTCCAGAGGCTTCATCTCTCACTAATACTGATGCTGGATGAAAAGTCCCAGAGATTCACTAATTTCTTCTGAAATGTAGATAAATCTTACTTAGTCTTTTTGTCCCCAAAGTCACACCACTAACATCTATATGTAACCATCATCCTTCCCTGCAAAGTCTAAACAGAAAAAAGAGAAGGGGTGGTCCTAAGAAAGAGCTTTTTATATCCCATTTGCCATCACTACTAGCAGTAAAAAGCCTTACATCAGCATTTCCTAAACTGTTCTGTGTAACAGAAATAGGATCTATGAGAAAACGGCTGTGCCAGCAATATTGTTCCCAATTGTATAGCCCTAGATATGTAGTCAGGAGACCTGGGTTTGAATTCTGGGTCTGAAGTTTACTAGCTCTATGACTATGGACAAGTCACTTAATCTGAAACTATAATTCCATTATTTATAAAATGATGACAATAAAACTCTACTTGTCTCACAGAATTGTAAACCTTAAAGTAATGTAAGTAATCAAATATAACATAAAACTGTGTATAAAAAGTACTGATTATATGCAACAATTATTTTAGTATAAAAAGGGTTTTGATTTCATATGTTGACAAAAAAATTCTTTACACAAAGGATTTATGATTTTTCAAGCAACACCAGCGTGATGACTCCCTATCACAGAATTATAGTGGCCATCCAGGCTGACCCATACACAAGAGGAATCACACCACCAACATACCTCTAACATAGAAGAATTTGGCCTCTGTTGGAAAACTTTCAGTGAAGGGGATCCTTCCTCAGCACTTTCTGAGGCAGCCCCTTCTTCTTTTGGAGAGATCAACAGTAATTATTAGGGAGGTTTTCCAGACATCAAACTTAAGTTTTCCTACGTGAAACATCTAGCTGCTGCTCCTACTTCTGCCCTCTGGGGCCACATTGACTATGTCTAATTCCTTTGCCACCTGACAATCCTTTGTAGCACAGTGGATAGAGGGCCAAGCCTGGAATCAGGAAGGCGAATCTTCCTTGAGTTCAAATCTGGCCTCAGACACTTCCTATACTAGCTGTGTGACCACAGGCAAGTCACTTAACCCTGTTTGCCTCAGTTCCGTCATCTGTGAAATGAGGTGGAAAAGGAAATAAAAGCAAACTTGTCTACTGTCTTTGCCAAGAAAATCCAAAATGGGGTCATGAAGAGTCAAATATGGCTAAAAAACAACTGAGCAACAACATTACATTATGTTATATATATTCTATTTTATTACAAAATCATTATATTCCCTCTAAGTCTCCTCCAGTTTGAATATCCCTAGCTCCTTTAACTGTTCCTCATATGACATGGACTCAAGGCCCTTCACCATGCTGGTTGCCTTCTTCTTGATGCTCAGCTGATCAGTGTCCTTCCACCTTATCCCATGTCCTTAAATGTGGCAGCCACAATTAAATACAATGCAGTCCAACTCAGGCAAAGTACATTGGAGCCACTGCCTCCTTTTTCTCATCAACTATGGCTCTCCTAACAGTAGTTCTTAAGAAGCTAACATTTTAATAGGGGGAAACAACACAGATGAGATTTCAGCTGCAAGTCAGATGAAAAAACCCAGGGGTTCAAAGGGTTCAGCAGCAAAGCCATACCTGATATGTATGTGAGATCAGACTTGGTTAATGTTTTGGTTAGTTTTGTTGTACTCGGGTTTGGGGTTTTTTCCCCTGTTTTTAAAATCCTTCATTATAAGGGATAGCTTTCTGAGAGCAGGAGAGATAGAAATAGATCAGTAAACATGAGGAAGATAAGACCAAAATTAGAGCTGTCCCACAGCAGAATGGGATGTTTGTGAGGTGGGATCATGGGATTTAGAGTTGAATGGGATCTTAGAAGTTAACTGACTCAACCCTTTCATTTTATAGATGAAGAAACTGGAGCCCAGAGAGTTTGTCACCTGTTCAAGGAGGCCTAGATAGTAAGGAGAAGAGATGAGATTTGCCTCCACATCTAGAGCTCCTTTTACTAATCAATTCATCAACAAGAATCTATTAAGTGCCTACTGTGTGCCAGTAGGCACCTAAGTGGCACAGTGAATAGACCAGTGGGCCTGGAGTCTGGAAAAACAGAGTTCAAATGCAGCCTCAGACAGTAGTTGTGTGACTCTGGGCAAGTCACTTAACCCTTTGCCTCACTTACCTCTACTATAAAATGAGCTGGAGAAGGAAATGGCAAAGTGCTTCAGTATCATTGCCAAGAAAGTACTAAATGGGGTCACAAAGAGCTGAACAACTGTGTGCCAGGCTCTGTGGTAAGTACTGAGGATAGTTACAAATTTGATTTAGTGCCTTCATTCAGAGTATACATTCTTCTTGGAGAAGGTTAATAGATAAGCACAAACAGGATAGGCAACTATACATACATTACAAAGTGTTGGGGGGTAGAGGAGAGGTCCTAACTACTGGAGGAATTAGGAAAGGCCTCTAGAAGGGGGCAATAATTGAGCTGAGATTTTTAAGTAGAGATTGAATTGTCACCTACTGGAAATGTTAAAGAGGAGATTCTTGGTCAAACAGATTGCACTGACTAATAATGGCCTTTGTCACATTGAGTATCTAAATTTTTTAGAAATTTGTATTCAGGCAAAAAACTGTAGGTTAAGAAAACTATCCTATATAAGTAGTAGCTCAGTTTGGATTTCTGTTTGTTTCTTTTTAAGCTTTGGGGACTGAATTAAAAATTTTTTTTCCCCAAAGATTTTATGTGTGTCACGACTTCCCTGAACTGCGTTTGCCTGGCCAGCTCTCTCCTGCTCAGAGATGCTCGCATCATATCAGAGGTCACCACAGGCGAATTCTCCTCCTCTTGCACAAACCCTGGTAAAGGAAAAATCAGCCCCTCTGTGCTACTGAAGACACTGATGATGACACAAAAAGACCACCATCCTGATTAGAGTGCACAGAAAACAAAATATTTCTCTGGATAATTTTCAAACCCTGAACATATGCAAACATCAAAAAGCTACTATGCCATATTGATCTAATCCAAAAATCAGCGAATTGAGCTATTATCAAAACCACAGATTTAATAAAGAACCTTCTAGCTCACATTGCCCCCTGGACTCACAAAACTTATCAGCCTAGGAGACCTATTTAAGGAAATCATAGCGTTTTGACTTGCTCATTAATGCTACGCATTGGTGCTGGAAAATTTATCTTCGATTTAGCTGCTTACAATTCCTCCAAGTGAAGTACATTAAAACAATTGCAAATTGCTGATGACTAATACCCTTCAATTTGGCCTCAAGCTGGGAAACTCTGCACAGAAATAAAGTGGTTCATAATCCCACGAGTCCGTTCTATTATAAACTGCAGGTGGCAAATCAAGTGACTGTGAACTATGCTCCGGGGGTGTGAAAAATCAATAGCCAAGAAGGGGATTTCTGCCTCTCCTACAGCAGCAATTTAACAGCCCGGACAAGATGCAGACACCAGTCACGGGGACATAGGGGGACAAGGCCCCTGACAAAACAGTGACCCCCGAGACTGGAGGGACTCTCCTCCCCTTCCCTCATGCTGACAGCCCCCATGGCCTTGTTTGCCCTTTGAAAAAAGCAATTGGAAGAGGCGCCCCCAGAAAGCAAGTGAGAAAATAGCTGTAAACTTACATCGGTGACCTATTTTCTGAATCCATCTTATCTGAGATTGAATTTGTCCTTCCTCCGAGTAACAGCAGAATACTTCAGAACCTGGAAATTGTGTCTTCCAGGACTGTGCAGGCCAGGACGGGAAACATATTGTCACCCAGGGCCCTTTGGCCCAACAATGTGCCAGGTGTTACTGTAAGGTGCTTGTTATGGAAAGGGCAGATAAATAGGCTCCAGTCTTGGCAGCCTCTCTTCATTATTAGCTGAGATTAATGTGATGCTAATTGGTAGTGAACCTGATCCATTTACTGTCTCCTACCTCTATAAGCAACAGAGTCAAGCTACTTAGCTCTCAACCTGGCCACGTGTGCCAGCTGGTTAATTAATATCCCTTAGGAAAGAAGGGGAAAACATTTATTAAGAGTTTTCTATGTACCAAAGACTGTGCTAGGTGCTGAGACATAAGTGAGACAGTCCTACTCAAGGAGCTAATTTTCTAAAGGTAGTGGAGGGAGCAGGGGAAAGACATCATAGAGGAGAATGGTGCCCAAGGAAGGGAGTGTTCATCTGGACAGTCACAGGGATAGTGAGAGAAGTCTGTTTTGCCTTTTCCAAAAGTAATGATAGCTTTATTTACTTAGAATTTCTTAGAATTCTCAGAGCAAAAGGTAAAAAAAGAGAGATTAAGGGGAGGGTGGCAAAATAAGGAAACAGGATATGAAGCATGGTCTAGGTCAGCTAGATATGGTGGGTTAGGCGAATTTGCATTCCCTCACTTACCAATCAGTTCAGCTCAGTTCGAGATATAGATAGATAGACAGAGAGATGATAGATAGATATAGATATGTATGTATGTATGTATATCTTTCATGGTGCTTTTGTCACCATGGCTCATTATTTTATATACCATACAATCAAAATTGATAATTATCCAGGATCCCAGGTTAAATTTTGGAGTGGGCATAGACAGTTAAGGGGGTGGGGAAAGAATCTAAGAGGTGCCTCACAAGATTCCAAGCTAGATTCCAGAATAAATAAATTATTTCTTCAATATCATTCATCAATTTACTGAGAAAATACCTATGTGATAAACACCATACTTGGAGGAAGGAAGAGGAGTGTCTTTAGCTAGTGACTGTCTATACCTAATGCTATCACTTCCTAATCTACCACTCACTTCTCAACTCCTTGCAATCTGGTTTATGACCTCATAATTCTACTAATATCCTTTTCTCCAAAGTTAGCAATGATCTCTCTCGTTATATGAGTTGAAGCATAATAGATTCTGCTCTAGCCACTTATCTCAACTCTGCCTGTATCTCTCTGTTTCAAATATGTTTCTTGTAAACAACATATTGTGGGATTCTGGATTCTAATCCTTTCTGCTATCAACTTCTGTTTTATGTATAAATTCATCCCATTCACATTCACAATTATTATTAACTATGCATTTCCTTCTATCCTATTTTCTTCTGTTTATCCTTCCCTCTCTCTCTTTATCCTGTTCCTCCTCTCAAGTTTGTTTTGCTTCTGACCATTGCCTTCTTTTATCTGCCCTCCCTTTTATCACCGCCCCCCTTTCCTTTATCCCCTTCCCCTCCTACTTCCCTATTGGATAAAACAAATTTCTATTACCAATTGAATATATGTATGCATATATGTATATTCTTCCCCCTCTTTGAACCAATTTAGATGTGAGTGAGGTTCAAGAATTGCCCATATCCCCACCATTTTCTTCTTTACTGTAAATGATCTTACTTGCATACCTCTTTTATATGAGATAATTTTCCCCATTCTTCCTCTCCTTTCTCCCTTCTGCCAGGGCATCCATATTTTTTGCCTATTCATTTTTTTTTTTACTCCATCTCACCAAAATCAACTCACTCCCACCCTCTCTTTCTATGTAGAATCCTTAACACCCTAATAAAAAGTTCTTGGGAGTTACATGTCATCTTCCCAGATAAGAATGTGAACAGTTTAGCCATTTTGAGCCCTTTATGATTTCTCTTTTCATTTTTACCTTTTTATGTTTCTCTTGAGTCTTGTATCTGAAAGTAAAATTTTCCATTCAGTTCTGGTTTTTTCATCAAGAATGCTTGAAAGTCCTCTATTTCATTTAATATCCATTTTTCTCTTGAAGCATTATACTCAGTTTTGTTGGGTAGGTTGTTCTTGGTTGTAATCCCAACTCTTTTGCCTTCCATAATATCATAGTCTAATTTCTCTATTCCTTTAGTGTAGTAGCTGTTAAATCTTGTGTGAACCTGGGCTGTGGTTGTAAGGGATTTGAATAGTTTCCTTCTGGTTGCTCTTTGACCTGGGAGCTCTGGAATTTGACTATAATATTCCTGGGAGTTTTCATTTTGGAATCTTTAGTAGTGGTCAGAAGAATCTTTCAATTTTTATTTTACCTCCTGGTTCTAGGATATTAAGCAGTTTTCTTTGATGATTTCCTGAAATAATCTGTCTAGGCTCTTTCTTTGATCATGGCTTTCAGGTAGTTCAATAATTCTTTAATCGTCTCTCCTTGATCAGTTTTCCAGGTCAGCTGTTTTTGCAATGAACAATTTCACATTTTTTTCTATTTTTTCATTCTTTCGAATTTGTCCTATTGTTTCTTGATGTCTCATGAAGTCATTAGCTTCCACTTGCTCAATCTAATTGTTAAGAAATTTTCTTCAGTGACCTTTTGTACCTCTTTTTCCATTTAACCAATTCTATTTTTTAAGGAGTTATTTTCATCACTGAATTTTTGTGCCTCTTTTTCCATTTGGTCAAATCTGTTTTTTAAAGTGTTAGTTTCTTCAGTATTCTTTGTGTCTCTTTTTCCAAGCTGTGAATTGTCTTTTCACCATTTTCTTCCTTTGTTTTCATTTCTTTACTTAATTTTCCCTCTACCACTTTTATTTTATTTTTAAAATAATTTTTAACTCTTTCAGCAATTTTTGTTTTACTTGTGTCCAATTCACATTTATTTCTTGCTATTTCAACTTCATTGTCTTCTTCTGAGTTTGTGTCTTGATCTTCCCTGTCACTATAATAGCTTTTTATAGTCAGATTCTTTTGTTGTTGTTGTTGTTTGTTCATTTTTATCTGCCCTATTTCTTGATTTTGAGTTTTACATTAAAGTTGGACTCTTTTGGGCATGATGCCATTGTGGGGGGGAGGTGAGGGGTGACATGTCTCAAGCTTCAGGCTTTTTCATACTGTTGGTTTTAGAGCTAGTTCTGGGAGTTTAGAAGGTTTTGGTGCTTCCCAGGTGGTGTGATCTGGGGAGATGTGTGGTCACTACTATGAGGGATAATTTATAGTGAAGTTTCCCCGTTCTTAAAAATCAAATCTAGAATGGCTTCAGTATTCACTAGGCCTAGGGTTAGGTCACCTGACCTTCAAGCAATCTGGGGCTTAGAGCAATGGAGACCCTCCCCCAGAGCCAACTCTGCAGAAGATATGCCAAATAAGGTTAAGACTGCTTTCATTGGACACCCATATGTTTCCGGGTCCTTTGTCTCAGAGAAATTCCCGTGCTTAGGTTGTGGGACAGCCCCCCTACCAATAAGAGTGAAGGCCAGCTGGGGGGGGGTTGGGTTTCTGCATTGGAAGATTATATAACCATGGGCTTGCTAATACCTGTCGCTCTCTCCCTGCAGATGCCATGTTGGGCAACAGGGGCAGAGTCCTTTCTCATGAGAAAGAAAGAATAAGGTCCTTTCTGACCTTAGATTCAGACTCCGAACTCTTTCATCTCACACATTACTCTCCTGGTTTACACTCTAGTCTTTACCCTGAAACGGGCTCTGATCCATTGTGACCAAAAGCAATACTGCTCCTCAGGGCTCCAGTTCTCTCTTGACGAAAAGTGCTCTTCTCTGCCCTTAAACTGTGACCCAGAAGTGGACATAAGCAATGGATTTGCCAAATAGAGTCTGATCCTGCATCCAGCATTAGCACAGCATTAAGGCTCTTTCTGACCAGTTGCCAGGTCCCCTTACCATCTCTGGCTTGAGAGCTCTTGAAACTGCTGCTAATTCTGTTGCCACCTCTAGATCCCACCAATGGTGCTTAATCCACGTGGATTCCCGGCCAGCCTCCAACTCTGTGTCACAAATCTTCCTCTCCACACATACCAAAATAATTATAGCATTATGTTTTTAATAGTAACAAAACACTGGAATCAAAGTGGGTATCCATTGACTAGAGATGACTGGGTGAGCATCTCAATTAAGGGACTGGAGTAAGGAAGACCTGAGTTCAAATCCCAATTTATATTCTTCTCAAATGGGTATCTAGGAAGCAGATCCTGAGCAATCACTTAACTCACTCAGCCTCAATTTTGCCATCTGTAAAATGAGAGTAATAATAGCTCTTACCTCCCAGATTTAGTGTAAAGATTAAGTGAAATAACAGATTTCCAGAGTTTTGCAAGCCCCAAAGTGTTTTGTGAGTAGTAGTGTTACTATTAGTAATGAGGGAAATTATTGTGCCTCAAGAAACAGTGAATATGAGCAATTCTGAATACTATAAGATTTTTATGAAGTGATGCAGAGAAAGTAAGCAAGAGCCAAGAGAACCAGGAAAACAAGATACAATAATATAAACAAAGAGAACACTAAATCAAGGTTAAATGCTGTGTAATTGTAAAGACTAATCCTGGTCCCAGAGAAGAGATAAGGAAATGCACCTCCCTCCATTCCTTAGAGAGGTCAGGATTATGGATGCAAAATGCTGCATAAGCCATCAGATGTAACCGCTTGTCAGTTAGTTTAGCTTAGCTGGGTTTTTTATTACTGCTTTTACAAGGGAAGTTTCACTGAAGGGTTAACAAGAGGAAATATATTTGAAAATGTCCAGAACGCAGTAACAACCAAAAAAAAATCAATAAAAGTTTTTTTTTTAAACTAAATTAATTTTAATGACTAATCTTGGCCCCCCAGAGGACAGATGATGAAATGCCTGTCTCTCCTTTCAGCAGAGAAGTGGGCAGCGACGGGGAGTGGTATCTGGCATGCATTCTCAGACCCATTCACGGTGCTGGCTGACTCTGCTTCACTGGTTTTGTTTCTCATGAGGAAGGGCTCATGGGGAGAGGCAATATATCTGAAAATGGCTATGATGAAAAAAAGGCAATGAGAAAAATTATTAATAAACATAAAAGGGGGAAAAAATGCCACACGTAGCTGCCATATCCCGCTCAAGATCAAGTACTTCCACCAAGGAAGCTCATTGCTATGCAGAGCTAGTGTTTGCCACTGCATAGCAGGCCACCAATTTGCATAATTTCTCTTCTGTAACAGGCCTCAAAACTGACAAACAGCAAACTAGATAGAATTCATTCATTTTAAATGTGTTCAAGCTACCATCTTTATCAGAGTCACTTATGTAAAGACCCCAAAAGAAGTGAGGTCCGTGAGCTACGGAAGTGTAATTTGTCCTGTAGAATAATACCTTCAAATAACCAAAACTTGTTTTAGGAATTAAGAATAGGATAAAACCACAAACAAATGATTTGGGCACTTCTGCTAAGAAATAGCCAGTTTTGTTTGATAGAAAGACATGTGGAAAATTTCCTTAATCCCATGAGAGAAAAAATGATAGATACTGGTAATAGCATAGACAACCATCTGGCCAGAATGGTTTAAGTGCTGTATTGCCTACAAGCTGAGGGATGGACTAGGTTACCTCACAAGGTCATTTCTTGGATTTGGAAAGCAACTTTTCCCTATCTGAACAGACCCACACCATCTATGCCTGAACTTATTTTCCAAAGCAACAGTTATTACAACATCATTATGGCTATTCTTAAACCCACACAGAACCTTCAGGGGAACACATTCCCAGAAAGTAGGCTCTCCCTAAATAAGGGACTTTATTCTTAATTTCCTTCAAAAATAAACAGACTTTTAAAAAAGCCCATCACTACCTGGCTCCATCCTAGCTTTCCAGACTTATTATATATGACTCCCTTTCATGTACTTTTCAGCACAAACAGGCCTTCTTACTTTTCCTTATATGTCCGGTTTCCTGGCTTTCTTGCTTTTCATACACAACACTCCATTCTCCCATCTCTACAGCTTCCACATGGTGGCCTCGTAGGCCTCAAATGCACTCTCCTCACCTGTATTTCTCAGAACTGCTACTTTCATTCAAAACTCAGTTTAAATACTGCCTTCTTCTATATGAGGCCTTTCTGGATCCCTCCAGTTGGAGGGCTTTCCCTCCCCGCCAAAAAGATTACCTAATATTTATTTTCTATGTATCTGATATATAAAATACAGTACCTGGCACTGAGCAGGCACTGAATACATGCTTGTAAATTGAGTGATTCCTAAACAGCAGAATGTCCCAAAGATAATAAAACAGTTTGTTTTAGCCTTCATGTGATATACTGAATTTTTATTAAAGATATTCCTTCAAATGATACAGGCCTCCACACCTTAGCTGCCCATCTTGAGTTTCTGTAATCAAAAAACTCTACAGCTGGTAATCAGCTTTCTGGTGTTAAGTTCTGATGAACTGCAGGTGACAAAGAGTCCAGGGTCAGGCCCACATTCAAAGTCAAAGTCTTCCTAGCTTGGAAGGACCTACCAAAGCCTCACTCTGCTAACTGGCATAGCCTTCCAGAACACAAGGTCACCTCCACGCCTCCATGAGGCATTGGAGTAAGACTCTAATTTATATTTAAAAAAGGTTTAATACAAAATGAATTGCTGCAGGTTCCTAACCCCAGGCTGCTGGAGAAATACAAAGAAGGAAAAATTGAGCTCACAACTTCCAGTTTTCTCTACTTCCCCTTTCCAAAGAACATTCTATTAGCTTTTACTGTAAACAGATTTATCTTTAGCACAACCAAATAATCCATTTCTCTGCTCTATTTTCATACCCATATTTTCATTTCATGGGTTTTGTCCCTCAATTTCAAGTGATGCTAAAAGTCAAGCCAGAACTTAAAAGTTGAAAATTGGAGTCTCTATGGTAGAAGAACTTGTCTCTGGATCTAAACCTGCCCTGAATGACCCCTGAAAGTTGTGGGTCCAATGGAATGAAAGATCCTTGAGGCAGGGACTTTTTTTTTTCTTCATAGCCTCAGCATTTCATTCAGTGTGAAAAGCTTCTAGATAGATAAAGGGCACATCATGGTAGAATAAGAGAAAAAATTTCCACAGTTCTGACCTAATTTGTTCTTTTTTCTAACACTAGTCACTATACTTTTTTTCTGAGACTGGGGCTCCGTAACTTATTCTAGATGGAAGCTATTCACAATTGTGAATAACACAATCATAGTATTGATCCCAATACTGACTGGCATGGAGGCTTGAACCTGCTCCATTTTTCAACCTGTTCTCCAATCCTTAAGGAACCTAGTAGGAATCCCAGGGGTTCTCCAGAATAGTGTTGGATATCTATTCAACTACAGCCCTCCTATAGCTCAGAATGCCCAAACTCAAGTGAGCTGTCAGACTTAGCCTCCCCAGGAACATTGATTACTGGCATATCTTACCACAATGAACTTTTGGATCTCATCTCTCTTTTAATTCAAATCTTCTTTTTCTCCCTCCCAGGTACTATAGAACTACTGTGTTATTGTTATATTAATTCCATAATCATCAGCACTGGAATATGATGTGATTAAGCATCCCACGAAATCATGTTTGTTGCCTTTGGGGGCTCATGATAAAACCAACTCCACCAACTCCTATATTTGCCTTCCCAAGGAAGACCTGCTAGTCATCTTTCCATATAGTTATTGCTTCTTTTGTCCTCTGGTTTCATTTAGGCAAGAATGTTAAGACTGATACAATACATTTCTACATATAATATGTTCACTCACTGACCACTGGAAAAAGATTTAATATTTACGTTACCAATAGCTAAGAAAATGTTTATAACTAGTCTAAAAAGTGTGTGATTTTCTACCCTTCTGCCAAAGTTGTTTCGGAGGCTGAAGGTGGCCACACAAGGACTAACAGAAATTAGATTCTTTGTTTCATGAGTTATTTTGTGACTGTAAGCCATGAATGACACATTATAATCTTTACAGAACTGAGTTGTAGAATTACCTGGAAGATAATGTAGAGGTGCATAAACAAGCTACAATACATATATTTTAAATAAGGAATTACTCAGAAGAAACTATATAAAGAATGTCACCAAGGAAATATACAACCAGGGGAAAAAATGGGCCAGTCACACTGAGAGATTGACTGATAAGTGATGGACAGTCCCTATATTCCACTGGTACCCATGCAATATGAAGTGAATCTGAGGCCAACCCTCAGCAGGGTGGTCTACCTCCTATAGGGAATTATGGGAAGAAACAGGTCATGGTCATTCATCCAGTAAGGATGGATTGTGATCTGTATCAATTAAGGGAATATCGACACAAGAGAGATCACAGATGTACTGGTTTATGAGAGTAAGCTTTCCATAACTAATGAACCTTCAAAATACCTCCAATATTTAGGGAGAAATTATTATTCTTTCTTATTTTACAGATAAGGAAATAGGCTCGGGGAGATTATGGACCTTGCCAGAATGCCCACAGCTAATCAACAGCAAAGCTCAGAACAAGATTATTCTGAGCAAGCAATTGTCCTTTTGAATCTAATCTGGAAAAAATTGAAGAGTTACCAACAGTATCTATTAAGTACCTACTATATGCAAAGTACCGTCAGCCAAGTACTCTTTCTTGCTAAACTCTAGCCAACCTTTAGCTGTAAACTAGCAAAGAAGAGTCAGTTTCCAAAGGTGTAGCCTTGTTAGAGCCAACAGATTTGCTGAATTAGATTACCCCGTGATAGTGATCACTATCGACTTCAGTGAATATAGAGTGTCTGACACAGAAAGTTAGAGTTACTAGGGTTGCCACAGTAACTGGGGCTGATACCATGAAAGGCCATTAGACTATTTGCTAAGCAGCTCTTCTCCTCAATATCATAAAACAATACCTGATGTTCAATAAGAGATAGCATTTTCCTTCATCTTCCTAGATAAGATGCTCAAAGGAACCAGTACACACACACACACACACACACACACACACACACACACACATCATACACCATATGTTTGTGTATATATATGTATATACATGTACATACATACATATATACACATATAAAATATATATATCTTTATAGAAATGATCTTTTAGGAAATTTAGCATTGTATTTCTATACAAGTACTATTAAATAACACAAAGTCCTCCAAACTGATTTTTTTAAGACCAATATTTTTAAATGGAAAAATCGTGCATTAACAGAATATGCATGCTAATTATGGGTTGTATTGGGGCATGGTGATGGTGGAAGGGATGCATTTGGATAACCATAAATCCATTTCTTGGAGGGCTGCTCATCAGATTATATATTTGTAACTGGAAGGAATTTCAAAGGACATCCAGTGGAGTGCCTTCATTTTATAGATAAGGAAACTGAGGCTCAAAGAAGTTAGGTGACTTGCCCAGGTCACCCCCAAAGTAGCAGAACTAGGATCCAAACTCAGATACTCTGTCTCCAAGTGCAGCAGACTTTTCATTGTTGCTTCCTCTCTCTAAGAGAGAAAGAAGAGAAAGAGAGAGAGAGAGATCTATATATTTCTATCTATCAGTCTATATCTATACTCTTTTTGTCTAAATGATCCAAAAAAACATTTTAATGTCAGCAAATTATTTTATTAAAGGTATAGAAGTAGAAACAGGAAGCACTAACAATGGGAAGCACCATAATGCCATAAGAGAAAGCATCAGATTGGGAGTTGACCTACTTAGATTTGCATCTTGGTTACCTCCATGACCTTAGGTAAGTCAGTCAACCTCTCTAGGTCATTTCTTCAACTGTAAAATAAAGGATGGGACCAGATGATTTTTAAAGTCTCTTACAATTCTAAATCTATGTGTTCTTATTTTGCATTGCAGGTCAATGCCAATACAAAAAAAAAATTCTCTAAAACAAAGCTTTCTCAGTGTCCTGGGAAGTAGTTCATAGAAACAGTGCTTTGTTGATCTGTATACAACAAATCCTAGATAAGAAACAAATGTTTTCTTTGGTGCTTCTCCATTTATAGGCAGTCTAAAGAAAGAACTTCTATGTGAGCTATTTACGTTGTAGACTATGAAAAGTGAGCTGAATTTAGCTACAGTGGAGCTAATTGTGTGCCCTTTTTTCAAGCTATCAGGTAACAATAATTCTTTCCCCTCCTTCCCTCTCTCACTCATTCCAGCTATCTAAATGAATTGCTTTTTTTTCCAAAATTCAATTTTATTTTATTTTCAGGACCATGTTCTTCCCATTTCACTTCCTTCCCTTATCTACTAAGAAAGCAAGAAAAACAAAACCCCTGTTACCAACCTATATAGTCGAGTAAAACATAAATGGATCATCTTTACCAAAAAAAAAAAAGATAAAGATATGATTAGACTTTACACAAACTAGTGGCTGAAATGAGACAATCTTGGGAACACACAGCAAAACACCTTGGACATAACTGGCACTCAGTATTTACTGAATTTGCTCAATATTTTCTGAGTAAAAGAAACACATGCCTGTCCATATATATAATTAGGATGACAATTTTGGTACACTTTATTTTCAAATAAGATTCAATGATATTTTGTTAACATTTTTGAATTCTATATTCAATTCCATTCTATTTTGTGAGTAATTGGCTATTTAAAATGGATAGAGAACTAGGAAATCTCAGAGCCTCTCAAGGCAAAGGAGAAATCCTAACAGTCAAAAAGGAAAGTCTGGTTCCCTGGAATGAGAGGACCTGGCTTTGAAAAGGCAGCACAAGGCAGAATTCTGGATTTGTAGTAAGGAATACTTGGGCTCAGATCCCATCTGTGTGACTTTGGGGAAGTCCCTCCATTTCTGTAGGCCTCAGTTTTCTCATCTTAAAATGTGGGAGGTTATCATAAGTGATGCCTCATGTCCTTTTCCACTTCTAAATGTTCTGTGTTCCAATGAGAGGGAAGCAGGTAATAAATGAGACTAAGAACCAGCTGGAAAAATCTAGCCAGAGAATATTTGGGTGTAGGAGATAGCATCGTCAGAGAAAAGGATGAACAAGGATATTTTGCAAAATTAGAGCAGACATTCATGTTCTTTCCCTTAGCAGTAGGAAAACAGACTTAAATACCAGGACTGACTGTGTGTGGTCTCTGGTAAATTAGAAAAAGCAAAGCAGCCAAAAAATATTGTCCCAGCAACATAAGCTAAGCAGAGAAATCATGCCCTCTGCTGGATTTCTTGGGTGATGGCAATAAAAAGGGCCAGGGATACCTGGGTTCATGGTAGAATGTTTCAAGAGTCCCCCAGTTGGAGAAAAAACAGTGCCCTGAAAACTTAATATTACAACATACCTCGCCAGAACTAAGACATGAGTTGAAACTTTGGGTACAAAGAGTTACTTTTAAAAAGTTGTTTTAATCTCTAGCCAAAATACAACCCACCTAAATTCCTAAAACAGACCAAAACAGAATGAATTCATAACCAACATATGAGACCTGAAAAAGGATAGTGTCGTTTTTTAAAAAAAGCTTTTTTAGTGCTTTTTCTTAATATCATTTCCAAGTGACTTCCCCAAACCTCAATAAAACCCTCCCTGGTAACAAAATTAAAAAAAAAATAGTACATTGACCATGTCTGAAAATGCATGTTTAATTACACACCTGTGGTCCACCATCTCCACTAAGAAGTGGGATGCATGATTTGCTATCAGTTAACTGAGGTCACCTTTGGATATTATATTGGTCAGTATTCTAAAGTCTTTCAACATTGGAACATCTTTTATATTGCTGTTGATTGCTTGTATTTCTTCTTTTGAAAACTTCCCGCAGAGCCAACATGGCAGAGTAGTAGGAGAAAGAATCACAGACAAGCTATCCTCCACAGCTCCTCAACAAAGATCTAAAAAACATACCAGATTGAGTCCTGATTGTAAATTCAAGGGGAAAAAATCATAGCCAGCAAGTTTTTTCCAGCACAGGACAGTAAATGGAGCCAGAGAGGTCTACAAATACTGGAAATAGAGTCTAGCTAGGAAAGGTCACACAGCCTGCCAGCACAGGGACTGAAAGACACATAAGGCTGCACACCAGGAAAAGAAGAGGTCCCAGATCCAGCCAGAGGGATTCAACCTTGTGCAGAGAAATGAACACTATTGCTTGCTACTTATGACACAATTCTATACTGAGGACAAGATCTACAGCTGGGGGAGGTACATTAGAATAAAGATTAGAAGCACGCCCTAGTAGGTAAACCGTGAGAATCCCACACCAAATGAGAGCCTGCAAGTTTGTCACTCTGAATCATCAGAGATTTACAGCTGAATCAAAATGAACTATATTTCTATACAATAACAACAAAATCAAGGAGCAAAAAAAGAAAGGAAAATCCCATTCTAAATAATTACAAAATGCATAAAATTTCTGAGGATAAATCCAACAAAGTATAAAAAATACCATATAGATTCAATTACAAAGTGCTCTTTAACAAAATAAAGAACAACTTAAATAGCTGGCAGAATATTCAGTGCTCATGGCTAGGCCTTGCCAATATAATAAAAGTGACAATGCTACCAAATTTAATTTATGTTTTTAATGCTAGACCAATCAAATTACTAAGGGGATACTTGATAAATTGAATTTGATAAATTCATGTGGAAAAACAAAAGATCTAGAATATCAAAGATAATGATTAAAAGAGAGTAGAATATCAAAGGAAATACTGAAAAAAGAGAATAGCACCTCCAGACCTCAAACTATCTCATAAATCAGGGCTTCTTAAACTTTTTCCACTTGCTAGCCCTTTCATATTTTGGCAGAGTTGGCTGGCATTGCATGGCCTGAGGGCATGCACAGTGCAAAGTGTGCATGCTTTGTGTTCAGAACCCAGGCTGCAGTGAAGTTTCACAATTCAACATGGACAAGCACTGCCAAAAACACCTCAGATTCATTACATACTTTGATTTTTAATTAATTTTTGGTCATTGCACATTCAGAAACCTAAATTTTTCACAACCTCATAAATGGTCACAACCCACAGTTTAAGAAGCGCTGTATAAATCAAGAGACATCAAAACAATTTGGTACTGGTTAAAAAAAATAGATAACTACATGGAACAGACTAGCCAAGATAGAATCAGAAACAATGGGATTCAATAACCCAGTGTTAGGTAAAATTATATATATATATATACATATATATACACACACACACACATATATATATATCCACACACACATATATATATATATACACATATATACACACACACACACACACACACATATATATATATATATATCCACACACATATATAACCTAGCAAAAAATCCTTTATCTGATTAAAAACTGCTATGAAAACTAAATCAATCAGGCAGAAATTAGGCTTAAACTAACACTTTACACCATATTCCACAATACATTCTCTTTTTTTTGCTTTTTTTTTTTGGAGGGGGGAAGGCAGGGCAATTGGGGTTAAGTGACTTGCCCAAGGTCACACAGCTAGTAAGTGTTAAGTATCAGGTTTTCCTGACTCCAGGGCTGATGCTTTGTTCACTGTACCACCTAGTCACCACTCCACAATACATTCTAAAAGGATATGCCACCTTAATATTAAAGAGCATACTATTAAAACAGACAGAAGTAGATCATATACCTCTCACAGTTATGAATAATTTAAAAAGATAAAATAGATAACTTTGATTATGTGAAATTGAAGAGCTTCTGCATAGACAACATTAAAACAGCTATGATAAGAAAGGACTCAGTCAACTGGAAAAAAAAAACTTTGTGTCAAATTTCTCTGATAAGGATTTGGTATCCAAGATACATATAAAATTAATTAATATACACAAGACTAATACTTATTGCTCAATAAATAAGTGGCAAAGGTTATGAATAAGCAATTCTCAAAATAATTGTATTCACAACTACATGAATATTCCAAACCATTTACCATTAAGAGAAATGCACATGAAAACAACCCAGAAGTTTTACCTCACATCTTGCAAATTGGAAAAAATGTCAAAAAAATAGCAATAGCCAATAGTGAAGTGGTTGTGAAATGATAGATACACTAATACGTGATTGGTGGCACTGAGAAATAGTACAACCATTTTGGAAAGCAATTTGGAATTATGCAAATAAAATCACTACAACATTCATACCCTTTGAACCAGAGACTCCATTATTGGGCTTATACTACTGATAAGAAGAAAGTACCTATAATACACCAAAATTTTTTATAACAGCATTTTTTGTGATAGCAAAAAGCTGAACACAAAGAAGTAGATGCCCATCAACGGGAGCATGGCTAAAAAAAAATATGGCATCTGAATTTAAAGGAACATTACTGTGCTATAAGAAATGATGCATATGATGAACACAGAGATGCATGGAAAGACCTATATGAAATGATAGAGAGTGAAGAAGAGCCAAGAAAACAATATACATAAAAACCACAACAATGTAAATGGAAAGAACAACCACACACAAAAATCCAAAGTGAATGTAATAAACTTACAAAAATCTAACAGGATTCAAATTAGGAGATATAAGAAGATATTCCCAACCTTCTTTGAGGTGAGAGGTCCATAGGCATTACACACTGAATATGTTTTCAGACTTTTTTAATTACTTTGGTTTTTTTTATATATTTGTATAAATTTTCTGTATTGGATTATCAAGCCTTTTTTTAAAGCTATTTATTACAATGATTTTTTTCCCAAGCTTCTCTAGCTGCATTGATTTTGTTTATGCAAAAAGTTTTCATTTGTCTGTAACCAAAATTTACTCTTCCATCTTTTTTGGTCTTGCCTTTTAAATAATAATACCCTAGCTAGTTTTCTTAGCAGTTTTTGTGCATACATATCCTAATAGTGAGTGTTCTTGGATTTATAAAACAGTAATCTACTAAGTCCATCAGCAATCATTTCTAAAGCGCTTACTTTGTGCCAAGCACTGTACTAAACACTGAAGATATAAAGAAAGGCATGAATACTATTCAAGTTCTCAATGTATTGATTTTGTAATTGGGCAGAAAATATGGAAATAATTTGATTTGGTTGCTTCTTAATAATTTTAATAATAAAATAATTTAATAAAAATAATTTTAAAATAACAATTTAAATAAAT
>CM053588.1:243549730-243688712 GCA_028646515.1 Pseudochirops corinnae
TCTCTCTCTCTCTCTCTCACTTCTCCCTCTCTCTCTTTCCCCCCTCTTTCTCTCCCCCCCTCTCCTCTTTCTCTCTTCCCCCCTCCCTCTCTCCTTTCTCTCTCTCTCTCTCTCATTGGTGGTTGGGTTTGCCCTTATTTCTATGCTACACTAGTATATCATGTAGTAGTTGCACTGTGCAATATTACAGTAAGGACTGAGAAAATATTTTTATAACTGTAACGTATCTTAGAGTTTACAATAGTATTTCTCTCTAGTTCTCAGGGATTTCAATGTGTCCAAGCATTCTGTGCTTTGTCACAAAAAGCAGGTTTTTAAGTGACTATTTTGGCAAGCATCAAAAATAAGAATTTCTGGCGTATTACTATCAAGACTCACTTTGAATTAAAACATACATCACAACAAAAAGAAAGAAAGAGAAAGAGAGAGAAGGAAGGAGGGAGGAAGAGAGAGAAGACTGGCTAGAAGGGAAAAGGGCGAAGGGAGAACTTCATAGCAAGTGACTGAGACAGCTGACTGAGGAAAGGTGGAGACAGATTCAGTGATTGACTGAGAAGGTTGAAGAGAGCTATAACCCTTACTCCATGGGGGAGAGGCTGTTTAATCACAGCATCAGTAGATGAAGGTCAGAGTAGCAGGTAATTCCAAAGAGAGTACTAAACCGAGACACAGCAGGACATTAATAGAAAGACACACACACACACACACACACACACACACGCTTATTAACCACAGCACTCCCCAGTGAATGAGGAAGGTAGCTAAAAGACCTGGTCAACAAATTCTTCCCTGCAGAGAAAAGGATTACTAATCACAGTAACACTAGTTAATGTTAGACAGGTGATTCCAAAAAATATTTGGGGAGCTACAGACCAGCTGGAGCAGCAGACATACTCAGCAGGGAGCAGATGAGATGCAACACCTGATGAAGTTCAATGGAAAACAGGGACTGGTGGGAAACAGATCTAGCAGAAAGCAGTACAGTGATACCAGTAAAAAAAAAAAATCGGCAAATTTTAGCATCAGAAGTCATGAATCTTCCTTCCATTCATGAGCCCTGGTCATACAAGGTGGGTGTGTGTGTGTGTGTGTGTGTGTGTGTGTGTGTGTGTGT
Source organism: Pseudochirops corinnae (assembly GCA_028646515.1). Taxonomy (NCBI): domain Eukaryota; kingdom Metazoa; phylum Chordata; class Mammalia; order Diprotodontia; family Pseudocheiridae; genus Pseudochirops; species Pseudochirops corinnae. The sequence goes on from CM053588.1 coordinate 243,550,845, forward strand.
GTGTGTGTGTGTGTGTGTGTTGGGAAATAGGTTCAAAGTTTATGGGGTAGGGAAAGATATTCTATTATTAACGTTATTGCTATTTTATTAAAATACCTTTGTTGCAACCTGACTCACCTGGAAGACTACTAAAAGAAAAGCACAAGTAGAGACTTACAAGCTAATGGACTACAGGAATTCTTTACTTACCAAATATTAGAACTTGCAGCCACTAACTGGAGGCCCAGAGTGAGACCCTACATGTGCACAGGATTCCACATATACCAATAATAACAGTAACCGCAATAATGTTCATTGAGACACAAAGCATTTTAAAAGTTCACAGAGGTGGTGTAACCCTTATGTTACCCCTTATTTTTGCCATACTGTATAAGTCAAGGCTGAAGTCAGGTTTCTGTACTGCAGCGGTTCTCAACCTGTGAGTTATGTTCAGTTTGTAGCAATGAAAATACTTCCTCATATCAGATATTTACATTACAATTCATAACAGTAGCAAAATCACAGTTATGAAGTAGCAACGAAAATAATTTTGTGGTTGGGGGGTCACCACGACATGAGGAACTGTATTAAAGGGTCGCGGCATTAGGAAGGTTGAGAACCACTGCTATACTGCCTGATTTGCTTTAATACCAAATTCACACAATGGTTTGATGTTGTCCTAGATATATGTAGTGGGCCTATCAAGGGAAGGGGAAGACAAGAGAATAAGCTTGGCCCTGTGCTTTTTATAAATTTATAAACTCATTTGATGCTCACAACAACCCTAGGAGGCGTGTACTGTCATTTACAGTTGAGGAAACTGAAGCAAACAGAGGTTAAATGACTTGCCCAGGGTCACACAACTAGTGTCTGAAGCTGAATTTGAACTCAGTTCTTCCTGATTCCATCCCCAACGCTCTATTCACTGTCCCACCAGCTCTAGTGGTGCAACTAAGTTCTTCTGGCCAGGATACAGCACCAGAACTTTAGGTGGGTTTGTTTTGCTGCTGAGAGATAATCACAATAATGAAAGAAATATGGTCCAGGAGGGAGTAGGAAAATAACATTACCTTCACCTATCTTTGCTCTTGTCTGGATTTATTTGTAAAGAAGATCTTGGAAACGAAGTGAGATCTGTAGCCTAGTTGCCCTGAAGTTCTTGTGGAGTTCTGTTTTAGAATCACTTCCTAAAATGACTTTTGGGGGGCATAATCACAAGATTTAAAAAGAATATCTAAACCAAAGTCAGATAATCGTCTGGGAAAAGAGACTTTGAATCAGACCCAAATACAGAAAGTTAAAAGAAAAGACTCAATCTTACTCCGAAGCATTCTGCTTAGCTCTTATTCTTTTGATGGCTCCTGTACTGACTTTGGTGGCTCCTAACTTCAACTGGGACTAAAGACTTATCAGTCTGCCTCATCAAGGAGAGACTTTCTAATCACTACACTGTAGCAGCCAACATGGCCAGTAGGTGGCTGGCCATAAAGAAGCCCAGAAACTGGTTCATTAACCATTAGCCCAAAAGATATTCAACCTCCCACTGCCTAGTAGTGACCAACCAGGAGAACAATGCCCAACAGAGAAGACACAAGCAGGGGAGAGCAGAGAGATCAGCATAATGATACCACCAGAAAACATCAGCAGCCATGCAGCACCAGAGACCCTCACCATACATGTTCCCATGTGCATGCCATCCATGAATCATCCCTCATCACATATGTTCTTTATCTGTGTAGCTGCTCCCATTGGAGATGTAGTTATCAGCAGGAGAGCGGGGGAAATTCTTATACTGTCACATTATTTGACAGATTTTTTGACTAAATGCCTTTTGTTTGAACTAATCTATGTTCCAGTTTGCTAGTAATAATAGCTAACATATACATACAGCTGTAAGGTTTGCATGGGACTTTACCTCTATTGTTTCATTTGATTTAATCAAATATAAAAGTAAGCACCTGGGTGGGGAGTAGTGTATAGCCATGGTTTTGAGAAGGTACTGTCCCCCAGAGTGCCTGGAATCTGGGATACTTTTTCTGGGAGACTCCCTCATAAAAAGTATGTGCCCCAAGTAATGTTAAAGAAAACGGCAGGCAGACAGATAGTTGCTGCTGAGTCACGTACAACACTTCGTGACCCTATTTGAGGCTTTCTGGGCAAAGACACTGGAGTGGTTTGCCGTTTCTTTCTCTGGTTCATTTTACAGATGAGGAAGCTGAGGCAAACAGGGTTAAATGACTTGCCTACTCATTTAAATCATACAGATTTACATTAGGTAATTAATTACATTAAGGTCTTATAGTGTCTGTGACCAGATTTGAACTGAGGAAGATGAGTCTTCCAGATTCCAGGTCCAGCACTCTATCCACTGTTTAACCTAGTGGCCCTAAATAGACAGATATGCAAACATTTATTATTAAATAAATGGGGAAAGAACTTACTGTTTTAGGAAGCAAAGTCATGTTCTAGTAGTCATAGCATTTTATAGGTAAGCAGATCTTGGTTGAAATTAGGGAAATTGCTTTATAACCATTGCAGAAAGTATCATACTTTCCTCCTATCATTCTCTTTGTTTTCTTTCTATAAGTGAACCGTATCTATTCGTTCAATTTACAAAATTATGCTTTTATTTCAAATAGCCTTAGGACACATGAAGAAAGAAAAATCATAATTAAAATATTAACGGCCAATGAAAAAGCTAGCTGAAATAATGGCAAAAACATAAGCATAAAATATATAAATTGAGCATGAAATTATATAATCTTTCTCCTATTAATACAGCACTTTACAGTTCACAAAACACTTTCCTCACAACAACCTTACAAAGTTGATATTATAGGCATTATTCTCCCCATTCTACAGATGAAAAAAACTGAGGCTCGGAGACATGAAGTCATTCCACCTGAGTAGCCAGAACCAGAATATGAATCCAGGTCCACAGTTCTTCTCACTAAATCACACTGCTTCCTCTCATAGCCAATAACAATAATACCTAATATATAGTTAGTATTCTAATGTTCCAAAATTATATATATTCTATATTATATATAATCATTATATATATTCTAATGTTCCAAAATTATATATAATTATATATGTTAGCATTTATTATTATATTCATCAATACTGTTATATAATTAATATGTATTCATTATATTATATTACTGTATAAGAGTATATATAATATATAATTACATATGAATATATATTTTAATTATCCCTTTTTTCCTTACAACACCTCTGTGAGGTAGGGAATGATAATATTATTTTTAATACCCATTTTGCAGATGGAGAAATTGATTCTCAGAGACATGAAGTGACTTGTCCAAGGTCACACGGCTGTATCAAGACCACAGGTCTTCTGACTACGGGATCAATATTACTTCCATTTCACTAGATTACTTCCTCATAGTAGTCAATAAAGATAGATCATAAGATTACAAAGATAAAACAAATAAGGTTTATTAAAAGAATCATTGAATAAACCATACTCTGTAACCGTCAGGCCAAATTTTCAACTTTAAGTGATGATTGGATGAAGGAGAAGAAAGAGTTATATTCCTACTGGTCACTGTAACCGAAAAAAGAAACCCAGCTAACTGGGCATTACCTCCCAGAACCAGGGCATTGTCTTCCCGTGTGGAGAAAAGCACATATTTACAGTTACACAGTATCAGGATGTACTGGAGCACAGTGGATAGTGTTGGACCCGGAGTCAGGAAGAGGAGTACAAATCCAGCCTCACAGGCACTTACTAGCTGTATGACCTAGGCGAGTCACTTAACTTCTACCTGACTCAGTTTCCTCATCGGTTAAACTGGAAATAATAGTAACACTTACCTCCCTGGGCTGTGGTGAGGATAGAAATAATATTTTAGAACACCTTGCAAACCTTAATACTGTATACAAACCTTATACTGTATACAAATGATGATTATTTATCTTTTTAAAGCCCAAAGTTCACAGATAGCTAAAATTTATAGTGCCTTAAGGTTTGCAAAGTTCTTTACAAATACCGTCTCTATCTTCACAACAACCCTGTGAGGTAGATGTTATTATCCCATTAGAGCCAAAGCGCCTCATGAACATAAATAAGAACTATGAGATAGAAGCCTGTAAGTTTTCCTGGAATGAGAGGCTTTTCTGCTTCAAAGTTAAGTCTGAGCGGTATGAAAATAGAAGCATTTCAAGGGCTATGGAATTCAGAATACTAGTAAACAATACTTCTTGTTTTCATTTTGAAAATACCAAGGGAGAAAACCCAACGGCTTTTGAGAAGTTAAAATAAAGATCCCACATTTCAGCAAGATTTAAGCATGACTAAATGAGCAAAATCATGGGTTCTTAATTGCAGAAATTACACGCTCAGATCCACAGCTGCATCGAACAAGAACCCAGTAATCCACATGCAATTCCTTTTCCTCCCCATGTTTTTTTCCCCCCTCTGGAATGCTAACTTGATACAAAGTATCTCACAGTTCAATTTTGTTCCATACACATTTGCAGCACACCTACTGTGCGCCAGATTCCAGGCTGGAGATTTTTGTTTCCATTTTTTCCCCCCATTGTTTCATAGGCTAGAGGTAGTAGGCTGCCTACTGAGGAAATTCCTCTCCCAAAACCCACCAACAGCTTCTCACCGACTTAAAGATTTGTTCTAAATAGTTGAAGGACTTGTCCAGAGTCACATAACCCGCATGCGTCAAAAGAAGTGACTTCAAAGACGGGTCTCTAACAACATAGGCCCTGACCTAGGAGAAAACACGGGAGACACACAACTCAGAGAACTGATTCAATGAGACATAGTGGTCTCTAGCGTTAGCTTTTGAGCCTCATGAAAGGTAACTCTAAGCTTAACCGTCTCTCATTTTGCCATTAACTCTCTCCTTTACTGAAAAGCATGTGTCTAGAGCAAGCTCATTTCCCCTAACGAGGAAGCTTCTTGAGGGGCTTTTCCTGTGCATAATGACTTCCCCTAAAAAATAGTTTCCCTTAAGGGGCTTGTCCTTAGCATGCTCACTTCCCCTACAGGGGCCATGCCCTGGCCATGCCCACTTCCCCTAGAGGGGCCATGCCCTGCCCATGCCCACTTCCCCTAGAGGGGCCTGCCCTGGGAATACCCAAATCTAGGAACATGAAACACTCCGCATCCCCTACCAAGTGGGTGGGGGTAACTGCATTTGACTGACTTGTGCAGCCAGGAAAGGCTCTAAATTTAACAATATTAAGCAGTCAGACTCTTTCTGGCTCACATCTCCCCATTGCATTTTGTACTTGAGAGAGGAGCTTCAAATTCCTTTTTAGGGTAGCTACTTTCTTCCATTCTATCTAATGGGGAAGACAAGGTGCAAACTAATACATACACAGCAAACTATTCACAGGATAAATGGGAGATAATTAAGGAGGGAAGGCCCTACCTGTTAACTGTTTTCTCAGGATTAGGTTGTTACTTCGTAGGAGGTTTCTCTGACAAGTCTTAGGCTCTAATTCTCTGAGGCTCAGTAGAGGGGAAAGATCCTTTAATGAACAATCAGACCAGACAACCCAAGGTCGAGTAAAGTCAACAGGCTGGGCCAGGGGACGGGAGTTTGCTAAGAAAGGAAACTATAATTAATCACCATGCACCCTTCAGCTCATAGGGAAGTTTGGGAAAAAAGAGTTTAGAAGTGGAGACTATAAGGGCACATTAACCAGTGAGGTAGAAGCTGGCTGTCCCACCCCATCTTCTCCAGTTGGCTGCACACTCAGGTTGTCTGAGAGAGGGGGAGAGTCAGGTCCAGCTCGTCCCTGCACACTTGGATTGGAGCAATAGATAACAATCTCTTTCATCCTAAAAAAAAAAAACTGGCACGTCAAAGGCTTTTGTCTCCTCTTCTCCTCCTGATAAGATTTGTTAAATATGGCTACCAAGTACCACTATTCATTGTTTACCAAGAGTTCTTAACCCAGGGTTTCTGGGAACTTGAATTTCTTTGTTTTTAATGTTTTGATGAATGTATTTTATTAATTTAACAAATGAATGTCAATGTAGTTGGTTTCCTTTGTAACCCTATGTATTTTATTTCATGCGTTTAAAAACATTATTCTGAGAAAGAATCCCTAGGCTTCACCAGACTTCCAAATGAGTTCATGACACAAAAAAAGCAGGAAATCAGGGGACAAAGGGTTCCTGTGGTTCCAAAACTCATATCAGATTTTTTTTTCCCATATCCTTCTAGACTCTGATTTTCCTTAAAAAAAAGGGAGACTTCTACACCTTAAAACAGAGTATCCTGTAAAATAGAGCTGTCAAAAGGTCAGCAAAACTCCCTAGCATAGGCCAAACTGGATTAAAATGCAGTAGGGAAATTTTTAATAAACTAAATCAAAACAAAATACAACCTAAATAATGTTAATTTGTGATTTTCTAATTCAGTATGTGGCCAGCAGGCATCTGTTTTTATTTCAGTTTGACCCCCCGCTGGAAGATACTGTCTGATTAACAGGTAATATTTATTTAATACTTGAAGGGTAGCAAAGCCCCCCACATTTGCTCTCTCATTCTATTTTCACAACTCTGGAAAGTTGGTACTGTTATTATTATTCTCATTTTACAGAGGAGAACACTGAGGCTGAGGGACTTGTCTAGGGTACCACAGCCAGGAAGTGTCTTAAAGTTCAAAGTCAGGTCTTCCTGGTTACACCACCAAGTGCCTCTAATTTGCACCCAGTTCCAATTATTGTCATTTTCATCCACTGTTCTCTTAGAGCTAACGCCAAAGAAACTCATTGATTCTTGGTAAAGTTTCTTGTGGGCAATGGAGTTATAATCCCAGCTAACCGAACTGAGTCATTTCAGATGGTTCCACATTTTATGACCCTCGGGATCCCATCTCTCTGCTTTTTAAAGTCTATTTTTCCATTTCTAAAGAGAAAGAAGACAGTCACGTGGGTCAGGAACAAAGCTAGATTGCATTATTACAAAACTCATATATTAAAATGGTTTCTAGTACTTTCTTTGAGGAGAGGAGGCAAGTCATTTACAGTCAGTAAGCCAATATCAGATATCTTCAGAGCTATAACTGAATGGAACAATAGGGGTTTTTCCTCTTGTATCTAATTTAATTTTTCCTTTAAGAATTTGGATGGGGGTGGCTAAGTGGTGCAGTGAATAGAGCACTGGCCCTGGAGTCAGGAGGACCTGAGTTCAAATCGAGCCTCAGAAATGTAACACTAGCCATGTGACCTCAGGCAAGTCACTTAAAGCAAAAACAAAAAAAAAAAAGAATTTGGATGCTATGCCTTTGGGGGCATATATGTATAGTATTGATACTACTTCATTGTCTACATCTTTACCAAGACGTAGTTTCCCTGCTTATCGCTTTTATATAGGTCTATTTTGGAGGGAGTTGCTTCTTAGAGGGAGAAAAATTTGGAACTCAAAATCTTATTAAAAATGAATGTTTAAAATTGTCTTTACATGTAATTGGAAAAATAAAATACTATTTACCTTTTTTAAGTTGCTTTTTTTTTCAGTATTTTTTGCTTCTTTTATTAAGCTATTAATTCTCTTATCATAATTTTCTTGCATCACCTTCATCTTTTTGCTGAATTTTTCCTCTACCACTCTAGTCTATTTCTGTAACTCTTCCAGGAATTCTTGTAACAAAATAGCATTTTTTTCTTTGAGACTTTGCTTATAGTTGTTTTCTTGTTGTCTTCTTGTATCTTGATCTTCCCTGACACCATAGTAGCTTTTTATGGTCAGGTCCTTTTGTTTGTTTGTTTTCTAGTCTATTTCATGACTTTTAACCTTATGTTAAAGTTGCCTTCTGTTACTGGGGTGGAGTGGGGCACTTACCGAAACGTCAAGCTTTTCAGTTACTGTTTTCAGAGTTAGTTCTTGAGACCCGTAAGTTTTTTGGTTGCTTCCAAGGTAGTGTGATCCTGAGAGAGGTGTTGTCACTTCTTTCCTTCTCTGTGCTCCGATTTTTACCCAGGAAAGGCTCTGGCTCTCTATGCATCCACAAATGCTACCTCTCCTCTCAGCCCTAGAAATGTAACCAGGGTCCCTCATTCATTGTCTTCCTGTAGCCACAAGCACTAGTGCTCTTTTCCAACCTGGAACTGAGAAACTATTTATGATCAATGCAATTGGGTCCTGTGCCAAGCATCAGTTCAGGGTCCCCTATAATCTCTTTCTGACCAGTTGCCCAACCCCTTTACCATCTCTGGACTGAGAGATTTTGAAGCTGTTGCTGCTGATGTTATGGCCACTGTCAAGGCTCATCACTGGTACTAGTGCTGGTGCTGCCACCATATGTGCTCTGGACTCGCCCCCATCCCATTGTCATAAATCTTTCCTGCTGACCTCCTAAGTTGTCTTAGGCTTGAAAAATGTCTCATCCTGACCTTTTGTTGGTTCTGCCTCTCCAGAATTCAAGTTGAGGTGCTATTTTAAAGTTGTTTGGTGGGGAATATTGGGAGAGTTTGGCTGAACTGCTGCTTCTACTCTGACGTATTGACTCCACACACCTTCCCACCCACCCCAATATTCTTTCCAATACAGTACTCTCAGACTATACAAGAAGTAAATGCATGTCAGTCCCATTTTCAATAGCCAGGTAGTACCTCTTCAAAACCAAGGAAACTGTGCTAATAGAATCTTATACATTCAATATAATATACCTGATTATAGAAAGGTCTTTACCCTGGAAGCTTTCTCTCCACTCCTGGACTTCTCATATTAGAAGTACCCTCTATCCCTGTAGCCTTTCTCTTCCTTGAACCTCCATTTTAAGGAAGAAGTCCAGGTGAGGCTTGTCTTCATTCCCCTCCAGGCTGCAGTCCTGACTCTCTGGACCTTCTCTACCAAGTTCCCTCCACCCCTTTTCAGCTTCCTTTCATGTGTTATTTTCTCTCATTGGGATTTCAGAGTCCCTGATAGCAGTGACTATCCCTCTTTCTGCTTGTATTTGGACTTTCATCACTTAGCAGAATACTTGGCACAAAGTACATACTTTATAAATACTTACTAATTTGACTAAATAAGGAAATTTTTAAAAATTGAGTCATAAAGAGTCATCCGTTTCAGAATGGAACTTCTTGGCACAATATGCTTACCTGATTACAATATTCAATAATGGTTGGATGTCAGCATGGAAGGAAGTCCCTGGTGGAGTGCCTAAGTGATCTACGCTTCACCTTGAGGGGTTGAACATTTCCATCCATCATATGAATAAAGGCAGAGGTGGCATGCTCATCAAGCGCACAAATGACATAAAGTGAAGAGGTAACCAACACTTTGAGTTGATCAATCAGTAGACATTCATTTAGTGCCTACTGTGTGCCAAGTGCTGAGGATACAAAAAGAGGCAAAAGATAATCTCTGCTCTCAAGAAGCTCATAGTCTAATGGGGGAGATAATATGAAAACAGCTATGTACAAATAAGATAGATTAGGATGAACTGGAGATAATAGTGTCTAAAAAGCTTTCAATAGGCTAGAACATTGAGCTGAATTTAAGATGAAATTTAAGAGATACATATAAAACCCTACACTTAAGTCAAAAAAATAAACCTCAAAAATAAAATGGGAGAGTCACAGCTAGACAAAAATTTCATATGAAAAAGATTCTGTCTGCAAACTTAATGAGTCAATAATGTGAAATATGGACTCCAAAAAAGAGTTAATGTAACCTTGGACTGCTGATCATCATAGTATCTAGAAAGGCAATGCCTCTACTGTACTTCTCCCTGTTGCTGAGAGTTCTATGTTCAGTTGCTCTATCATCTTGTATGAAAGCCCTCAATAAGTCACAGGGCATCTGGAGGAGGATCAAGAAGATGTTGAAAGACTTCATTGTAAGGACATGAGGATCCATTGAAGGAACAGGAGGTGTTTAACCTAAAGAAGAGAAGGCCTAGAACAGCCATAATCATTGTCTTCAAATACTTAGAGCAGTGGTTCTCAACTTTCCTAATGCGACCCTTTAATACTCGTATGTGGGCGTATCTGCATGTGGGCAGACCCGCCTGGAGACAGATAAGAGGAGCGGTGTCTCAGTTCCTAAGACCATCAGAAATATGTGTTTTCTGATGGTCTTAGGCGACCCCTGTGACCCCTGTGAAAGGGTCATTGGACCCCCCAAAGGGGTTGTGACCCACAGGTTGAGAACTGCTGACTTAGAGGATGGTGAGGTGGAAAGAAGGCTTTGGGTTGTCTGCCGGACTTTAGAAGGCAGGTTTAGAAATAATGAATAGAAGTCACAGGAGAAACAGATTTAAGCTTAGAATAAGGAAGAACTTCCTAACAATTACAGCTACCCAGAAGAAGAATTGGGGGCCTCAGGAAGTAGGGGATACCCCCTCACTGAACTATCCAGAAAAGGCTGGATGACCATATTTGTTGAGATAATTTTTATTCAAATATGGGTTAGATTAGATGGCCTCTGTGCTCCTTTCCAAGTCTGAGATTCTGTGAGTCAGGGATACAACCTAAAATTTCCTCCTTACATGCTTTTGCTCATTTTGTTCTTCGTGTTGGGGATGACTATCTCTCCACATCTCAACCTGTTTACTTCCTTCCCTTCCTTCAAGTTCCGGCACAGGTATCACCCCCTCCATGAAGCATCCTCAGGTTCTCTCAGTCAGGCTTGATCTTTATGAAATCTCTCTAACCACTCTGTCCTGCTCCTGTGCACTCATCATAAGTTGCATTGTAATATTTTATATAGTTGTACTGCTCCTCTAATTATATAACCAAGTCCTTTGAGGTCAGGATTTGTGCGATTTCTTTTATCTTCTTTTCTCCTCTAATGCAGAGCATATCCTAGGTGCTCAATAAACATTTGTAACTCTGGTAGGGGCAATCAGACCTTTGTCCTAGAGCACTGAAATTTAAAGGATGCTGTCTATATCACAGTTCTGGTATAGCATGTAAGCAATTGAGCTTAGCACCTAGTTAATAAGAATAATTAGGTAAAATGAGGAAATACCAGATGATGTGCTAGAGGCTACACTACATAAGCTTTTTCCTAGCTCACTCTTCATTCCTGCCAAAGGCAGCCTCCCTGGCTGCATGCTTCATTCACTTGCCCCAGGCACATGCTATTTGCCCCAGATGCAGAAATTACTAGTTAATGGCTCTGTTAAATTTTTCTATCTCATTGTTACCCTACAAAGACTGCTTTGCCAAGAGTATAAGCACAGACTAACTAATGGAACTGTTTATGTAGGTGACCTGGCTTTTTCTGAAAATGTGTTCATCCTGGCTGCCTCTGTCATCTTCTAATCAGGAAGGGAAACCACTTCAGGACATAAAGGCCAAAGGTGAGTTTTTTGAGTTTTTGCCTTGCCTTCCCCCCTCCAAAAAAAATTGTTTTTACATGCAATGGAGTATAGAAATCTATCCTGCCCTACAGGAAAATAGAAGGGAAGAGGATAAGAGAAAGTGTGTGATAGAAGGGAGGGCAGATTGGAGGAAGGGGTAATCAGCATGCATGCCATTTTGGGGTGGGGGAGGGGAGAGATGGGGAGAAATTTAGAACTCAAAATCTTGTGGAAGTAAATGTTGAAAACTAAAAATTAATTAACTAATAAAAAAAGAATTAGAAACTCAAACATTTTTTAAATGAATGTTACAAATTTTTGTTTATATATAACAGAGGAAAAAACGAATGGCTAAAAGATGAGCCTCAAATATATACATAGTTATGAAGCACCCTTTAAAATAAACTTTTTTAAGTAAATAAGACAGTCTGACTATTGACACAAGATGCCAGGTTTATTCTCTACTATGAAGTTCAGGTTGCCCCAAACTCCGACCAGGAAGCCGTCGATTCTGTGGAAGAATGCCACTAGAGGCTGGAAGCTTATCCTGGTTACTGCTTCAGTGACCATATTAGAGCACCTTGCTAGAGTTACTTAAAAGGTACGTTATACCTCTCTCCAAGAATCTAATCAAATTCATCCCAGCTCTGTAAGCTTTAAAACATTGCTCTTTGAAGGCTTTAAAAGCTCACTGATTATTGTGGTCACTTCTCCCATCTTTGTCTCCCTTCCTGCTGATGTTGCTTATCTGCTCCTGGACAGAGACAGGCTGTCAGCTCAGGGACTCCCATTCCTGCTTCCTGGTCAACAGAACCTGGCAAATTAATTCTGGGGAAAGTGATTATAATGAGAGAATGAAAGCTACACACATCTGTGTCCCCTCTTTCCTAGCCTATACCTTGTAATCTTGAAATCATCTGCAGATAACCCAGACACTATCTTTTATCAGGGCTTAGTCTGTTAGGAAGGAAAACAGTGAGCTTAGGAAGATACAAAAAGAAGGGAAGGTTGGTGGGTTTTTTTCAGTCTCACCAAAGGGTCACAGGCTCATCAATTTAGAGCTGGAAGAGAACCCAGAAGCCATCCAGGCCAATCTCCCATTGTACAGTTGTCGGAACTGAAGGTGACAGGGAATTAAGGTGATGAAGGTGATGAAGGTGATGAAGCCTAGAAGGTCAGGACATACCCAAGATCCTACCAGTCAGTGCTAAGTGGCAGCACTGAGAGTTGAATCTGACTTTGGATCCAACTCACTTTCCACTGAACCTCCATGTCTTCTATGTGCAAATCATTCAACATGTTGTTTTATTTTGTTTGTTTTTTCACTAAAATAGTAAAAGATCCCATTTCTGGTGCTTACTATATGCCTGACTTTGGGTGAATCATTTAACCTCCCTAAGCCTTGATTTCCTCATCTGTAAAATTAATGGGTCTCTGAGGTCTTCTCTAGCTCTAATCTGTTATCCCATAATCCATTTACCTTCCATAACGGATAATGTGCTCTGAACCCCGGGAAGAATTTTTTAAATGCTGACTGACTAATTCCCAAATGAAGAATTCATGAAGCTCAGTGGAAAGCAGCATGTGCATTCTTTATTTCATCTGGGCTGTGGGAAAGGGGCATGAACACGGATCAGGACAATGGGTCATTCAGCCCAGGCCCTCCATGCAGCATGTCAGAGGCACTGTGGTTCAAATTGAATGCTGCTGATATCAGCAGCAGGTGACTTAATTTTATGTACTCTGGCTGGCAGCTCAAGAACACCTCTTTCACAGGAAGTGATGAGAACCCACGAGGCGAAGCTGGCTGGACAAGCCCACCTGGGAAGGCTGGTAGGTAGGGGAGCAGCTCCTCACCACAGAAGCAAAACTTCTCCCTCCACAAAGAGAGAGAAAAAGACCCCGTTAAGAGATCACAGCAAGTACTATACTTTAGCACTGCACCTAATTAGAAACGTATGAATTCAACAAATGAATTTTTGCACCATGCACACTGATTTGGGCTAGATTTTGAAATCAATGAGTGAGGTTTCTTTTCTCTCAGTAAGCTAACAGTTTCAGAATAACAGAGGGCAAGAAACCACAGAGGAAAAAAAAGCAGGGAATGGGACTTCAAAGCAAATTTTAATTCAAGTTTTCTAGGAGCCCTTCTCTGCTTCTCCCTCATGAACAACATTTGAGCATATCATACAATTACAGAGAACAGTTAAGAGGCACCAAACATGTTCCTCTTTGGGGAAGAGAGGAAAGATTCATTGGCACACAGGCAGCCCCTAAATCTCTTTCCCCAGAGCCAGACATACACCCCCTCAAGTCATTTCTCAAAGATTGAAGGTCAGAAGACTTTGGTAATTTTCTTTCTTACCTAGTTCTTTTTCCTTCAGGCCTTGCTGTGCTCACTGATGCTGCAATGAACAAACAAAACAGCAAAATCTTGACAGCCTTCAGGACATTTGAAACCCCTGGCATGGCTCCAACCCTTCCTGGAACAGGCCACCTGGGCCAGCCACTGCAATAGTTTGCCACCCTCCCCCCCAAAACATGCACCACTCTGCACCGCCAGCTTCCAGCCAAAGAGAAGTTGGAGGGGCACCCAATAAAGAATAGTATCCTTACCTGCCATTGTTCTCTTTGGCCAAGGGCTGTACTAAGTCAGAGGAATTCCTGCTCCCAAGAAATAAGCCTAGAACACGTGAATAGTTAATAATTAACCAGAACTTGAGAAGCCCTGGTCAGTGAAAGTACTAAATGAATGAAAGAAACTCCAAGCTGAAAATGCCAAGTTTTCTTCACAAACAGATTTGAAGAGGGAATGGGTCCTCTTGCAGAGTCTAAGGACAAAGAAGCTACTTCCAAAAATCCATTTGGGCGTGGAAAAAAAAGCAGATCTTTTTGACTCCTAAAATTTCTATGTGACATATGCTACTAAATAAAACACCTTCTCAATTAGCTGTTTACTTCAGTTTCATTTTTGTTTTGTTTTTGCCCAGACTGAGTGTCTAGGTTCATTTGGAAGCAACTATGTAGTCTTTATTATCCTACATAAACTATGACAGGCTGCCTCCCCTAAGGATAAGACAATAAGAAATAGACTGAAGCTGCTGCATAATGAACAGGTATTTGGGGTGTGTTCCTTCCCCCACAAAGTCTTATAGTCAAATAATTAGGAACATTTCTTTCCTTTTTTAAAACCATAACCTGTGCCAAAAGTGCAATTTTAATGACAAGTTTTCTGAGAATTCAAGTTCTTCTCAAAGGATAGATTAGTGATTCCACATAATCTCATCCTATCTAAATTAGCAATTCCCATGACTTTATTTTGGTCACTGTCCAGCAAAATAAGTTTTCCTCTTTGCTGAAATACTCACAAATCATGTTCCACCTGGCTGCGACATTGAACATCTCCATTGTCTTCAGAAACTCATCTTCCTGCAAGATCGAATCCCATTCAGAAACACATTTTCTCTTCTACCCCCTGCCCCTTGAGCCCCTCACTCTGATTGGAGAAGGTAGATATCAAAGAGCTCCTCCCAGGTCCTCTATTCAAGGAGGGGACCCAGGGCAGAGAACTCATCACCCCACCTAGCTACAGGATTTCATCATGACTGCTGACCTCCATGCCAGGTACCTTTCTCCATGTACCCTACCGCTTTTCAGCTTCTTTTCTAGATTGTCTTCCTCCATTAGGCTGTGAGCAACTTGAGGACAAGATCTATGTTTTTCCTGTCTTTTTATCGCTAGCACTCAGCACAGCAGGACAACCTGACACGTAGTCAGTGCTTAATAAATGTTTGTGGATTGACAGATCCAATGTTTATGGTCTTATTCAGTATTTGCCTAGTTGTGGTTTATGTGAATGATGTTGGATGGATTGACTAGTTTCTCTTGATAACTTTTGTATTTTAATGTACTTTTAACCTTTTCTCCCAATGGGATTGCACATCTGTGATGTCATTTTATCTTTACAACCTCTCTCTCAAGGTAAATAGAAAAATACATGCTGTCACAAATCACAAGTCACTAATTTCCCTACTCTCTTCCTGCCTATTACTGAATAAAGACGGAGTCTCTAATCACCTTACCTCAAACCAATCTGTGAGCCAAACCTCCTCAAAGATCCCTGTCCTTTGAGTGGCTCAATTATCACAAGATGAGCTCCTGAGAACCCTTGACCAAAATAGTCCAGATAATAGGACTCTACCCTCAATGGAACACAGAGGGCAAGATAGCTCTGCATTGAGCAAGTAATAAGGCCCTTGATGGTACATCAGCCCCATGAAATCCACACAGTATGGGGGGCAGGAACAGATTTTGCTCAACTGTAATAGCAGTATTCCAAATGTTCTATAGTCCTACCAGATTACTGCACCAAAAACAATTGAGAGGTTAAGTCAATACACTAACTAGATAGCCTTAGCTAATGGAGAACATGTAGACTCTGTTTATTTTGTACACAAACTATAACACATATTTATTATTCAGATGTATAGACATAAATGGATATATGTATGTGTATATTCATATGTAAAATATGTCTAAAAAATAAAAATAAAATACATCTATATACACATACATACTTTCCTCCAATATAATGTAAACTCCTTGAGGACCACAGCTCTTTGTTTGTTTCTGTCTTTGTATTGTCAACACTTAGCACAGCACCTATAACATAGGAGGAACTTAATAAATGCTTTTTGATTGGTTGATGGTGATAGCCAACAATGAATGAGATTCATTTGCTTGCTCATATAGGTCTTGTCTGGAGATGAATGGACAGGTGCTGCCTTTTTAGGTTCTGCCTCTGGGCCAGGTTGGTGAATCTCTGTTTCCAAGGCCTGATGGTGATTGTCAGGAATACCTCAACAAGAGCAGTCTCACTGTGTTGTATTGATTTGTGGAGTAGTAAATAGAGTCCTAGTCTCAGATTCAGGAAGAGTGAAAGATTCCAGTCTAGACTTGAGTCAACATGGGCAGAATACAGTGACTCCAAAGCAACTGTATTTTTAAAATTCTATTTGTTTTTCAATTAACAAAAATCAATTTTCTCTCCCTTCCCACCTCACATAAAAGGGAGGTAAGAAAGGAGGGAGAGAAGGAAAAGAAAGGAAAGGAAAGGAAGGAAATGGAAAGAAAAAGGAAGGAAGGAAGGAAGGTAGGAAGGGACAGAGGGAGGAAGACACTTGTTACAAGTCAATGGCCAAACCTTCCCCTACTTTCATTTTGCTTTTTAAAATGCTTTTTATGAATCCCTCAGAGGCAAAGGTGATTGGGCAAGGAAAAATATTTCTTCCTCTTAAAGATCTGATGCAGGTGTTTCTGCCCCATCATATATTATATGGACAATGTGGAAGAGATGTAGTGACTATAAGCATCCTATCTCCAGCCTTAATCTTATTGGAAGATCTCTACTTTATCCCCATCACATATAATACTGATTTTACATATACACAATTTGTGAGATGTGCAAATTTAGAGACATCTCCATTCCAAACATTCACACGGTCTATTTGTTCCAAAACGTGGTAGAGCCTTCTAAGTTTGTATTGGTCTGATCAGCCACAGTCAGACACACTGTACATTGACCCTGACACAGTGATATTATTCGGGTCCTCTTCGAACAAGAAAAACAACAACCATTTATCATGATTAGGAAATGTCTCTTTATTCACGTTTTCTAGTGCTTTGTTTTGTTTTGTTTTTATCAGAAATGGGTATTATACTTGATAAAAACAAATTTCAGGATCTATTAATATGATCATAGAATTTTTGTTGTTCTTGTTATTAATGTGGTCAATTATGTTTATAGTTTTCTTAATACTAAACCAGTTTTGTATTTCTGGTTTACAAGCACTTTTTGCTTCTAATTCTTAAAGTCAAGTACATTTCCAAGGAAGCTCAGTTCTTGTAATTCTGACTTACTGATCTGTGAATTACAGCAATGATACTTACCAAATTCTTCTTGAAAACTCAAAGTGCAATTTTAATGACAAGTTTTCCATTGTGCTAAACCAGATGACACCAAACACAAGCAGATTCAAGTTCCTTTTGAAAATCTATACAGTAGAGGTATGAAGCAGATCACAACCCTCCCATGTGTGGCTTGAACCAGGTTAAAATATAATTGGGAAATATTTCACAAAATAAGTAAAAATACAATAGAACATAGTAATATTAATATGTGGTTCTCTAAGTCCATATGTAGCCTTCAAGAATCCTTATGTAAGGTTTAGTGAACCATTGAGTTTGACACCACTGCTGGATAGCAAATCCTCAGCTATCTTGAATCTAAGGATGAGTTATTCTAAATAGTCATTTTCTGAGATAACTGAGGATCTATAGCTTTAAAACTCAAAAAAGATTTTATCAAAATTCATCTAGAAGAACAAAATGTCCATAATATCAAGGGAATTAATGAAAAGAAATGCAAGGGAAGGTGCCCTAGCCATATGAGATCATAAATTGTATTATAAAGCAGCAATCATCAAAACCCATTGGTACTGGCTAAGAAATAGAGGTGCAGATCAGTGTCATAGTTTAGGTATGCAAGACACAGGAGTCAATGATGAGAGCAATCTGCTCTTTGATAAACCTAAATACCCAAGCTTCTAGGATAAGAATTCACTGTTTGACAAAAACTGCTGGGAAAACTGGAAAACAGTATGTCAGAAGCTGGGCATAGATCAACATCCAACACAGTATACCAGAATAAAGTCCAAGTAGGTAAATGATCCAGGTATACAGGCAGACACTATAAACAAATTAGGGGAGCAAGGAATAGTTTATCTGTCAGATTGATGGAGAATGGAGAAATTTATGACCAAACAAGAGATAGAGAACATCATGAAATGCAAAATGGATCATTTTTATTACATTAAATTGGAAAGTTCTTACACAAACAAAGCCAATGCAACCAAGATTAGGAGGAAAGCAGAAAACTGGGAACGAATTTTTATAACTAATGTCTCTGATAAAGGTCTCATTTCTAAAATATATAGAGAACTGAGTCAAATTTATAAGAATACAAGTCATTCCCTAATTGATAAATGGTCAAAGGATATAAACAGGCAGTTTTTAGAGGAAGAAACTAAAGCTATCTCTAATCGTGTGAAAAAATTCTCTAAATCACTGTTGATTAGACAGATACAAATCAAAACAACTCTGAGGTACCACATCACACCTATAAGATTGGTTAACATGGAAAAACAGGAAAATGATAAACATTGGAGAAGATATGGGAAAGTTGGAACACTAATTCATTGTTGGTGGAGCTATGAGCTTATCCAACCATTCTGGAGAGCAATTAGGAACTATGCCCAAAGGGCTATAAAATGTGCATACCCTTGGAATCAGCAATACCACTTCTAGGGCTGTGTCCCAAAGAGATCATAAAAATGGAAAAAGGATTCACATGTACAAAAATTATAGCAGCTCTTTTTGTGGTGGCAAAGAATTCGAAACTAAGGGGATACCCATCAACTGTTGAATGGCTGAACAAGTTGTGGTATATGAATGTAATGGAATACTATTGTGCCAAAAGAAACGATGAGCAGGCAAACTTCAGAGAAACCTGGAAAGACTTATATAAACTGGTACTGAGTGAGGTGAGCAGAACCAGGAGAACACTGTACACAGTAACAGCCACAGTGTGTGAGGACTGATTTTGATGGACTTTGCCCTTCTCAGCAATGCAAGGACCTAAAACAATTCCAAAGGACATATGATGGAAAATGCCAGTCACATCCAGAGGAAGAACTATGGGGTCAGAATGCAGAACAAAGCAGACTATTTTCTTTTTTGTTTTGTTTTGCTTTTTTTTTCTTTCTCATGGTTTTTCCAGTTTTTATAATTCTTCTATGTGATATGACTAATGTGAAAATGTGTTCAATAGCTGTGTATGTGTAGAGCCCATATCAAATTGCAAGCCATCTTGGAGAATGAGGAGGGAGGGGGAGAAAATGTAAAACGTATGGAAGTGAATGTTGAAAACTAAAAATAAATGATTTAATTTTTAAAAACTAAAAATTTTTGAAACTTTAACTTTTCTTCATGGATTGGTATATTCTTCAGACTAATCTAGTCAATTCTTGCTCTTAGGATAAATTTAGTTGTGGGAGGTAGAGCAGAGGAAAATGGGGACGGGTGTGCATTTTAGGTGATAACGCAGAGACAGTCCAACCCAGAGTGGTTGTGATGGGAAAGGTGGCAGAATGTTCCCAGAGAGTCCTGACCTCCCTCATCCTGACAGAAGTTAGGCAGAAATGTGGACCCTAGGAGAGAAGTGTCATTCTGACTTTATACTAAGGTGAGCAGTCTGGGGGGCAGTTGCACCAAGGGGCAATAGGAGGAGGTCTGGACAGTGATTGCCACAAGAAACAAGGGTGCCCCTTTAGGTGTTAGCACCTGGGGCAATGTCCTGTTCATCCCATGCTAATTGCAGTTAGCTATCTCTCCAACTGGAATCTTTATTAGGCCAAGGAAGCACTGCTTTCCTTTGACCTTCTGAATTACTAACACCTTTTTGTATTGGTACTGGCAGTGTTAGACCTACTTATGGTCAAAGGGAGGAATGTGATTTGAAAAACCCCAAAAGGTCTACCTGTCTTAAAATATTTTCTTCACTAACTGGATTTTATCTGCCTGAGATTCCCACTATCAGACTGACTTTCACCATCACCACTTAAAGGGATATTCTAAACATGGATGATTTTTTTAAAGAGACAGAAAAGGACAAAAGGAAAAGAAAGAGAACCCCTGGGAACGCTCAGTTCAAAATACCATCAGTGCTTTTGCATTTGTAATTCTAATAGCATAGTGTTGATTTATATAAGGTGAGGAGAGGTAAGATGGAAGGTTGTAGGGAGAACACCTTCTTACCAAATTAGAGAGAACGATAATCAATGACTTGAATCACTAAAGAATTGAAATATCTTGGGGGAAACTCTTATCATTAATCATACTGGTCAGCAGAAAAGCTGCCCAGACCAAGGCAGAGGCTCCCAACATTCATCATCATTTTCTCCAAGGAATCACTAGCAGCACTGAGTACCTACTGCTCTCTGCCCTGGGGCTCCGATGTATGAAAAATATCTCATTTCATGGGGCTTTCATTTCAGAGGAGAGCAATGCTCCAATGGAGGAACCTCAGGATATCCAACTTTCACACATCATTCTTCAAGGGAATAGTATTCAAAGCAGCACCACTTTCCTTACCTGGAGATTAGGACAAAAGCTCTGTCTTGCCATTGTATTTCTACAGGGAAGAAAACCACTTCCTGAAACTTCTGTGTTGTCATGAGTTTCATTTTTAATAGGCATTTGAATTTCCAGTGATTTTAATTGATGAAATGGTGGAAATCTCAGCAATTTGCAGGAGCCTAAACACCTGTCCAGAAAGTATTTAGATTCTTCTGTATTTCATCATTGTTTCACAACTTTTTGAACCCAGGATTGTTAAAGTGAATGAATGGTTATAAACAATTAGCATGGCAAATTCCCCATACATTATAATCAATTAATTAATAAACATTTATTAAGCACCT
The DNA here is from genome assembly GCA_028646515.1 of Pseudochirops corinnae. Classification (NCBI taxonomy): domain Eukaryota; kingdom Metazoa; phylum Chordata; class Mammalia; order Diprotodontia; family Pseudocheiridae; genus Pseudochirops; species Pseudochirops corinnae. The sequence goes on from CM053588.1 coordinate 243,571,672, forward strand.
ATTATGTGTCAAGCACTGTGTTAAGGGCTAGAAGTACAGAAAAGAAGCAAAAGACAATCCCTGCTCTCAAGAAGCTTACGTTCCAATGATAGACAGGAAGAAGGGTCATAGGAAAGATATTAGACTCCTACTCTGGTATGTCAACCATGTCTTCACCTCTCCTCATCTCTTTGGATAGGTCAGTATCCTCTCTTCTCTTCAATCCATTTCCTTCTCTAGAAAGATTTTGGCTTTTTTTCTTATTTATTTTTCTCTATGAATTTAAGGTGAAGGGCCTCCCTATATCCTCATATCTGGTCACCTGCGGATCTGGACTCCATCACTCCCTGGTTCTGACTTCTAATTTCTGATCTACTGGTTCTTTTCCTGTAAATTATAAGCTCTTTGAGAGTAGAGACTGTCTTGTCTCTTTTTGTATCCTTAAAGTCCAGTGCAGTGCTTGGCAAGTAGTAGGTGCTAGATAAATGTGTATTGACTATTGACTCTCTCAACCTAATAATATTTCCCTTGTCTATTGAGGCCATTACTGCTCTTTCGCTTACCTAAATTCTCAGCCTTCAGGCCATCTTTGGCTCTTCCCTCTTCCTCACCACCCTCCTCCCATATTCACTGAAATGCCTGGTCTTGCTGATTCTTCGGTCATATCCCCATCACCCTAATCATAGTCCTCATCACTCACTAGATACTTGCAATGATCTGAACTTAATACGGTTCCTCCATTTTCTATCCTCTCTGATCCATCTTCTGCTCAGCTGTCAAAATCATCTTCCAATAGCGCAGGACTATGTGGTTTCCTCTAGCCTCTAGGAGAAAGTTTACTATAACCTTCTGAGTTAGGTATTTACAGCCTTATACAATCTTGCCCAGTCTACTTTTCCAGGATTATTCCACATTATTTTTCTTCATGCATTCTCTATTTTAGCCAATTGAACTGACTTCTTTTTCCCAAACCTTGACATTTTCTTGTTGTTGCTTTCATTCAGTCATTTTAGTTGGGTCCAACTCTTCATGGCCCCATTTGGGGCTCTCTTAGCCAAAATACTACAGAACTTTGCCATTTTCATCTCCAACTTGTTTTACAGGTGAGGAAACAGAGGCAAACAGGGTCGCATAGTTAATAAGTGTCTGATTCGGGATTTGAACTCATATCTTCCTGATTCCAGGCCCAATGCTCTATCTACTGCATGGCCCATTTCTGGGGTTTTTGTACACACTCTGTCCCATATTTGTGATGCAGTCAGTCCTGACCTCTATTTCAGACTCTGATTTCCTTAAAGATCTAGCTCATGTGCAATTCATTCAGGGAGTCTTTCAGGAAGTCTCTCTTCCAAATTTCCCTATTACTGTCAAGGACATCGCCGACCTTCTAGTCACCTGGATTCATGACCTCCAAGTCACTCAAAGTCCCTCACTCTCACATATCTAATCCATTGTTAAATCTTGTCGTTTCTTTTTTCCACATTTCTCAACTACATCCCATTCCCTATACTTACACAGCCACTACAGGCCCTTGTCATCTCTCATGTGCACTACCAATCAATAAACATTTATTAATTTCCTATTAATTTCCTACTATGTGCCAAGCACTGTGGAAAGCACTTGGGATATAAAAGGAGACAAAAGACAGCCCTTACCCTCAAAGAACTTACAGTCTAAAGGGGGAGAAAACTGCAAATAGCAAATAATTAATGGAGGAAAGGCACTGTAATTAGCTGGGGAAGGTTTCCTGTAGAATGTGGGATTTTACTAGAGACTTAAAGGAAGTCTGGGAGAGCAACAGTCAGATTATGAAGGGCTTTTAATGACAAGCAGAGTGTTTTGTCTTTGTTCTTGAGGGTCATAGGAAGCCCCTGGAGTTTATTAAGCAGGCGCATGACATGATTGGCCCTGTATTTTAGAAAAATGACTTTAGTGGCTGAATGGAGAATGGATTGGAGTGCAGAAAGACTTGAGATGAGCAGACCCACAAACAGGCAATAATAATAGCAGGTAACAGGCAACAGTCATCCAAGTGTGAGATGATAAGGGTGTGCACTAGAGCAGAAACAGTGCTAGAGGATAGAAGGGGGCACATGAGAAATGGTGCAAAGGTGAAATTGATAGGCCTTGGCAACAGCTTGGATATGGGGGTGAGATAGTGAGGAGTCCAGAATGACTCCTCGTCTGTGAGCCTTAGGAACTGGGGGGATAGTGTTGCCCTCTATGGTGATAGGGAAGATAGATAAAGGAGAAGAATTTAGGGGTAAATACAATGAGTTCTGTTTTGGACATATTGAATTTAAGATGTCCAGTTCAAGATGTCTGGAAGGCATTTGAAGATGCAAGATCAGAGATCAACAGAGAGCTCAGGAGAGGAAAGGTAGATTTTAGAATCATTAGCAGACAGATGATAATTAAATCCACGGGAATTTATGAGAATGCGAAGTGAAGTAGTACAGAGGGAGAGGAAAGAACCCAGGATAGACCCCAAGGGATACCTATAGTTAGGTCTGATCTGGAGAAAATTCTAGCAAAGGAGAGAGAGAAGAAAGAGTCAGGTAGTTAGAAGGAAAATCAGGAGAGAGTGGTATCCCAAAAACCTAAAACAGAAGAGAGTACTGAGGAAGAGATGGTGAGCAACAGTGTCAAAGACTGCAAAGAGGTCAAGGAGAATGAGGAATGAAAAAAGGCCATTGGATTTGACAACGTAGAGATCCGTAGTAACTTTGGAGAGACAAGTAAGGTGCACACATCAGGAAACAAACAAAAGAAGAAGATAAAGATATGTACAGCAAGAAAGGTTTAGGGACTAACTGGTCAAAATGAGCTGTACTTTATATCCCAAGCTTGATTTTGCGGACTTCAGCAGGAGATGACTTCCCTGCTTTAGCAAACAAAATCAGAAAGCTCAAAATAGTCTGGAATCTGGGCCAGAAGGTTTTGCTTAGTTTTGTTTTGTTTTGAGAACAGTGGAGATAAGAAACCTGAACCAAAGATTCTTTTATCATAACATACGTGTGTGTGTGTGTGTGTGTGTGTGTGTGTGTGTGAGATCTCTCCCTTTAGAATGTAAAGACCTTGAGATCAGGGTCTGTTTTAGCTTTTTCTTTTAATCTTGGGTAGTTATCACAGGTCCTGGCCCATTGTAAGTGTTAGTGAATGCTTGTTGGTTGATGGATCCATCTCTCCCCACCTGTATACCTCAAATCATCATGTTTGTACTGATCTCTTTACATGTTGTATCTCTCTTCCGAATCTCCTTCACACACACACACAAACACACATCAGTATAGAATATAATTTCATTAAATTTAGGGAGTGTTTTTCATTCTTGATTTCGAATCTTCAGCACCTAGCATGACACCTTGCACATAGTAAGCACGTATTGGATTGACATTCCAGAAGTGACCAGCACAGCAGTTTGCCCAAGGTCACACCCTGTCACCTGATCAACTGTGAATAATATTCAATTCATTAATGATTGGTTGGGATTTTAATTTTGGATGAGGTATTAACTTTGAACTTTTTTCTCATTTAATCTGTAATATTATGGGGGGGGGTAGAAAAATAAAAGATTTTCCTATCCCTCTACTATATATTATAATGCAAAAAATACTGGTCTTGGAGTCAGGAAAAAGCTAGGGTCAAATTTCTCCCTTGGCACTTATTAGCTATATGACTATGGGCAAGATTCAATCTCCTTGAACCTCCTTTTCTTCATCTGTAAAATGGGATACAGACTTGTAATCATTAGGTCATGGACTTATTTTGAGAATCAAATGAGAGAGCATGTATAAAGCACTTTTTAAACCTAAGAGTGCTATAATGTCAGTTGCCATTACGATCAGGGCAGACTTGCCCTTTCTTTTCCCTAATATTAAGATTTATCCATTCCTCCTATACTCATTCTAATTCCCCTGAATCAGTAGTCCGTGTCTCCCAGGCACAAATACACAGAATTTTCAGCATTGTTCTCACCCAGTGAATTAACTCTACTAATTCTAATTCTATCTGTCTTGGAGAACTGGCAAACCACAAAGTGTTTCCTAGCAGTCTTTCTTTGGAGACCCAGACAGAGCTGTTTGTCTAAAACCTTTTGTTGTTGTTCACAAAGAACACATCAATAAAGGAGACTAGGCTTTATTTTCCTGTTTGCTTTCTTGAATATAAGATGTTGGATAAAAACTTGGCACCTGTGGACCTTAGTTAGAATTTCCCTGTCTGTAGATGAACTCTTCTGGGATTCTTACACAACCCTGTTCAGTCCCTTTTCACTCTCTGTTCCTCCTAGAGCAGTGGTTCTCAACCTTCCTAATGCCACAACCCTTTTATACAGTTCCTCATGTATGGGATGAGTGAAAACTCCTCAATTTGGGGTAGTTAACTTTTTGAATTGCTTCTGTCAATCACTTTTATCTTCCTTTGTCTGTTTTCCCGCCTTGGTGGGCCCCTCCCTTTATCTTTCCTTGCTGTCCCAGTTGGGGAAGTATTTGGTAAAGTATGCCTCTCCACTAATGAGAGGGGAAACAGTCGGGGAGGGGTCTTGACTAAGTTAGGTTATAAATTCCAGCACTATCTTTTGTAACTTGCCTCTTCTCCATGATGAGTAATGGGGAAGAGCGCCCTCTTCTCCCGGAGAAGAGAATAAAGTCCTGTTCTTATCCTGAGATAAGTTTATTATTAATTATTAATTATTAATATTATTAATTATTAATAAGTTTATTTCTTTTCACTAAATTAAGGATGAAGGATATTTTTCATCCCAAACACTCATGTTGTGGTGACCCCCAACCATAAATTTATTTTTGTTGCTACTTCTTACCTGTAATTTTTTTTACTATTATTAATCTATCTGATATGCAGGATGTATTTTCATTGTTACAAATTAAACATAACCCACAGGTTGAGAACCACTGTCCTAGACGCTGAGGGGGCTGAGCAGCAAACCCCTCCCCATTCCTTCTCCTCTAGGGACAGCCTTCAGAGTTTTGCTGTTTGACAACCTTTTTATCTTGGCAGTTTCTGTCTATGGCATTTCGAGTCCATTATTCTGTGTAGATCACTTGCCTTTATCAGCTAACACCAGGACAGATGTTTTCTATTGAGTGGTATTACTAAAAAAGAGAAGATTCTAACACTTCAGGCATGACTGGTTTTGTACCACCTCCATTGTGGCCAAGCAGACAGGTGTTCTGCCCTCAATCTGGGATAAAACTACCCTGAGGGAACTTTATGAAATATGAAGTCTCTCATCTCCCTCCCTCTTTTCCCTCTTCTTGGACACTTGCTAGGTTTTCCCTTTCAGTTTCCTATGAACAACACAACTCTTAATTAGCATTTCTTCTCACTGACCCCCACCTTCTGTCACTTGAAAAAAACTGTTGACATTTTTACATTGTAAAATTTTCTCCCAGGATCCCTCCCCTTTCAAATCCCAGAGAATCATTACATATAAAAAAAGACATTTTTTTAAGAAAAAGAGGAGAAAAAAATCACCAAAACTGATGAATATGAACTCAGAACTGGAAGGGACCTTGGAGGTCATCTTATTAAATACCAACTATTTGAGGAGAACTATTTAAGGCACTTTTTGACACGAGGATCAAAAATAAAAATAAATCCTACTCACGAGGAGCTTATATTCTAAGGGGGGAGGGGAATTACATATATAAAGATCTATAGCATAAATGTAAAGTGAATAAAACAAATATAATACAAAGGAGTTTAATGCACAATAGCTTGGGGTGGACAGCTCTAGTATTTGGCTTAGGAGGTGGGGATGAAGAATAGGAAAGTCTTCACTTTATAGATAAATAAACCAGAGTTAAATGACTTGTTTGAGTACATAAAGGTCATCAGTAGAAGAACCAAGATTCTTCCGTTTGCCCCACACTGCCCCTGCCTCCCAGTGTAGAAAAAGAGAGTTGACTGAAGGGACCTGAAGGGGCTTACCTGGCCCCAAAGATCCCTTCCACTGGACTTCAAAACTATCTGAAATTTCCACAGAGTCACTTCAACTGTTAGCTGAGGATCAATCAGCCAACAAGCTTGTCTTAAATGTCTGCTGCAGGCCAGGCACTATGCCAGATGCCAAAGATATAAATACAAAAATGTCACTTTGAGTTATAAATTCAGGGACTCTCCTTAGAGAGGAGGAGGTAAGAGATAGCTTGGAACCTAGTGGGCTATCACAGTTTAGAACTCTGGGGTAGCTGGGGATTAGAAAGTACTGAGTTTCCAAGAGAGGAGCCTCAAAATAGAGTGTATAGTGCTGGTGGGACAGGGAAAAGAAAAACTCAGCTTGCTTCACTCTTTGCATGAAGATGGATAAAACCCTTTTGTATATTTTTCATTTATCTGTCAAGTTCAATCCTGTATTAAAGCATGTGGAATTTCCATTATATTCACATAAATAATCATATCTTTCTTTGTTTTTTTGTTTGTTTTGTTTTCCTTCTTTTTCTCTCTTTCTTCCTTGCTTTCTTTCTTTCTCTCTCTCTGTCTCTCTTTCTTTCTGTCTCTGTCTCTCTGTCTCTGTCTCTCTCTGTCTCTCTCTTTCTCTCTCTTTCTTCATTCCTCATCTCCCTTGATATACAGGGCTAGTCACAGGCCTGATCCCATTACTGAAAGGCAAAGGATTTTTTATCTTCTCCATTTCTTGATGGGCTGATGACATTAGGCAACCTGGTCATCCCCAGCCCAACCCCTCCCGAGGGCTTCACTATATCAATGCCCAACTTAATCTATACACCTGATTGGCATAACCCATTGCAGCCCAGAGCTCCTGAGCTCAAGTAATCAACCAGCTTTAGCTTCTTCAGTAGCCAATATTCCTCAGTCCAAGTGACCAACACTCATTTATAATTCCCTCATCTGAGTTGAGCAAAACTGGTACATTTTTTAGGGTCACACTGAAAGTCTATGACAGAAATATAGATCCCTGTTTAGAGGGGACCTGGCATGAGTATTTTGTGAGTTGTAAAGTAGCATAATAAGGATAAAATGTCAGGTTAGCAATATCACTTAATGAAGGGAAATCCTATGAACCAAGGGGGAAAGTAAAAATTGGTCTTTCTTTATAAAACAGTAGTACCAAAGAAAAGTTTAAGTCCTTTCATGAAGAAGTCATGAATCGTATCTCAGAGAATCAAAGAAAAACGTTAAGAGTAGAAAGGAATCATAGACATTGGGTCCAATGCCCTTATTTCACAGATAAGAAAACAGGATCAGAGAGGCTGTTTGATTCAAGTCAAACTTGCTCTAATGTCCCACAGTGAACTCTAAAAGTTATTTTTAAAAAACACTCCAACTTTTAAAAAAATTAATTTCTGCGAAAGAAAAGACATGATTTAGACAGAGGCCTCCTTAGGACTTAATGGAAGGTAAGGACATCCTCAAGCTCTCCCTCTAGGAAGAATTTCCAATGTTTGACTTAGTGTTTTTTTCTTTATTCATAGCCAGCATATTGTCATGGTATGCTGGACTTGGAGTCAGGAAGCCCTGGGTTCAAATCCTGTCTGTGATTCTGTGTGACTCTAATCACAGCTTTTAATTCATCTCAGCCTAAGTTCCCCTCTTTGTGAATGTTGATAATTATCTCTTATTACCTCCCCTGAGGGAGTTGTGATAGGCTCTGATGAAAGATTTCTGTGAAGCCCTTTCTAAACTTGAACAAGGAGAATTAAGGATGGAGTCTCTTCAAGTAACGAGGAATGGTTTATTCAAATTCAGGAAGGTAGAAGAGTTCAGAATGAAATGAAATTGTGGCCAATGAAGGAATTTGCTTTACTTGGATATATATATATTTGTTACAAAGGTTTTGGGAGGTTTTTTGGAGAAGTTAGGAGGAACAGAAATAGATTTTTAATGGTAAATTTAAATTAAAAAAAGAAAAATAGAGAAATAGAATGAAATTAGAGTTCTTAATGAAAAACTTTGAAGAAATAGCAGAGACTTAGAAGTTAAGAGAAGTTTAGCTAAATAGTAGAAACTCTGGTGGAAGGGGGTGAAAACAAAGAAGACAAAGCTAAAAAAAAAATCCAACGATACAACAAGAAATACTAGAGAAAGTGGCAAAATTGGAAAAACATACAACAATGCTACAATAAAAAACACTCCATCTGGAAAACAATGCCCAAGATCTGAAGTATTTTAGAAATGATATAAGAATCACTGACCTCTCAGGAAAACATGATGAAATAAGAGGAAATCAAATTCTCTTGATTCGAAGAAATCAAAAGAAAAGTTCCTAGAAACATTGGAACCAACTACTGGCAAAATGAAGATTGATAGATTGTACATGGCAAGACTAAAGAGCACCCTGAGGTGTAATTTACTCAGAAATATTATGACTGAGATCAAGAACTTGCAGCTCCAAGAGGTATAACATGCTTTGATTCTGACCCCTTTATGGAGGAAATACTGACAAACTCTCTCTAGGAAGAGAGAGATTAGGCACTAAGGAATTCTGAGGAGAGGAAAGAAGGGGAGAGAACAAATAAAAATAGAGACAAAAAACATAAATGTAACGTATCAACCCAAATTTGAGCATCTAGTCAATAGAAAAAATTCAGAAGCAGCAGGGGATTCCTAGATGTTTTTCAATGGAAGTTTTAACGGTCTGCACATCTCAAAATAGATCACAGACAATTAGCTTTCCTTGTGCCTGAGAAAAGAGACTAATTACTAATGCGGTTCTGCTAACCGACTCTTTGACACACACCCTCTCTTAAATATAAATTCTTAACTTTCCACCACAACACAATCTCATTTGCTCTGTGTTTCCCTCATATTTCTAAATGAATGCTTGGCCTATGGGCTTTTATAGTCTAACAAACCAAATTAAGTCACGATGCTTTGCAAAGGATGAACTTGCTTTCTTTGAAAGTGTTAGAAGAAAACGTTCTTTTGCATCAGCTTGGAATCATAATCAACATATATTGAATAGAATTCCATGGGGATAGTGCTACGAAGCTGAATTTAGACATGTAAAGTAGTAGTCATAGTACATTACTTATTTACAGTACAGTAAATAAGGATAGCTGATTGGCTCCCCTGAAATTCATATGTGATTTCTTTTTTTTTTTTGCAGGGGGAAGGCAGGGCAATTGGGGTTAAGTGACTTTCCCAAGGTTACATGGCTAGTGAACTCAGGGCCTCCTGACTCTAGGGCCAGTGCTCTATTCACTCTGCCACCTAACCACCTCCATCTGTGATTTCTAAATGAGGGAGTGTTCCACAAATCACTCATTTGGAAGAGACCACTAAATCCTCTATCTGAAACTCATGCTACTTAACACTTGAGGAAAATGAGTTGATGGTAGAGAGGAGGTTCAGGAGAACAGTTCCTATATGTCCCAGTGAAGGCTAGGGCAGGCAGAGAAGTTAAGTCAAAAAAGTATTTTTTGTATCAGGTCCTATGCCAAGCTGTGGAAGTACAAAGAAATGCGAAAACAGTCCTTGTCCTCAAAGAACTCACAATCTAATAGGGGAGTTGTTCCACTGTCTATGACTCTCTGTGACCCCACCCATGGTTTTCTTGGCAAAGATACTGGAGTGGTTTGCCACTTCCTTCTGCACCTCATTTTATAGATGAGGAAACTGAGACAAATAGGGTTAAGTGACTTGCCCAGGGTCACACTGCTAGAAAGCATCTGAGGCCAAATTTGAACTCAGGAAGATGAATCTTCCTGACTCCATGTGGGGAAGGAGTGCCCTGGGAGGTCTGAGGAGGGATAAATAGTTTGGAAGAGCCACCATCAACAATAGAATAGTCAATGCTTAAAGCAGAGGGAAGGATAGAACGATAAAAGGTTGTGAGCAGATAAGGGAATTTTAGAGTTCTTGAGCTGTAGATGGAAATAGTTTTAAGTATGGGAGGTTCTGGGGCAGCTAGATGGTGCAGTGAATAGAGTACAGGCCCTGGAGTTAGGAAGACCTGAGTTCAAATCCAGCCTTTGACACTTAACACAAAACTAGCAATGTGACCTTGGGCAAGCCACTTAACCCAAGTGCCCTGCCTTCCCCCCTCCAAAAAGTTTAAAAAAAAAAGTATGGGAGGTTCTAATTTTTAGAAGACTGACTTAAGGTAGAGAAAAGGAAAGGAGGAGAACCAATCAGTGAGAGGTAGTTTGAGAGGAAGAGCCAAGCCCTAGTGAAACAAAGGGATGTGACACCTCATTTATGTTCATAGAGTTGGGGGAAATGGTAACACAAGGTGGGAGAGTTATTACAAAACAATGGGAAGACCCAGAGATGCACCCTGACAAGAGAGTATTGAAATGATTCTGGATTCTAGCTTTAGTGCACATTCCTCAAGAATGGTACTTTGGAAAGTTACATCATGGCCTTCCATCTCATAGACTTAAACTATGACAAAGAAAATAATGGCCAAAGAAAATTCAAATTCTGTAACACTGTAAGAGAGCTAAGAAGAGGCAGTATTGCATAATAAAAAAAAGTATTGCATTTAGAGTAAGAAGACCTTGGTTTGAGTCCCAGGCCTGCCATTTATTAGCTCCATGACCTTGGGAAACTGCTTAATCTCTCTGAGCCTTAATTCCTTCAAAGGTAAAATTGTAACTTCAAAGCATTGTTGTAAAGCTCAAATTAGATAAAACATGTGAAGTGCTTTTTAAACTAAGCGCTATATTGTTGAGACCTGCTTAACGTCCAGCATTAAGCATGACCAGAGACATGAAAAAAAGAAGTGACCAGGCCATGTGGGTAGTTCAGGGAAGAACCATGAACTCCGTTTAATGATTTTTTTGAGCAAGAGTTTTATACAGAAAGATGAAAGGATTCAGGTTTTACTATCATTGTTTTAAGCTTGTTAGTTCCTGGAAGTAACTTTAGATAAAGTCAGATTTTCTGGGCAACAACAGGTCAATGAGCATTCTTAAAGGTATTAACAAAGAGGAGACAAAAGAGATAAGACTTCAAAGTAACTTAGGTTTGTTTAGATGTAATCACAGTCTTGAGTATACTGTACCTTGGAACCAATACAGGATGCATAATTTAACAAGGGACTTGTCTTTTTCAGGCATCTGAAGTTTGGGGGCAAAAGGCCTGGTGGCAGTCAGGGTCTCAGACAAAAATCTTTTAAGTGTAACTCCAGGGGGTCTTTTTTTAGGGAGCTGGCCTTATGGGAAGCCGCTAGGCACATCACCAAAAGGCCCTAATTAGAATACACTATCCAAGTCCTGAATCAGGCCTGTTTGGCTGGACACACTATATAAATACCAACTAATCATCATGAATAGATCATCAGCAAATAAACATAAATACCATCAGCAGGAATAATAAAAGAGGATATAGACCCCGGAACCATTTCTGGATTCATCCATTAGAACAGCATTTCCCTGCGTATGGTCTGGGGAACTTTAGAATCACTTTGTGGTTCTTTCTTACGGAGCCCAAAGAGACAATTTATTGGAGGCACTGGACCATAAGGCTAAGGAATAGGGGTTTGAGTGGCTGTTCTGAAAGAAAAGACACAAAATATGGGTATTGTGGTTGGGGGAAGCGATGAGAAAATAGAAATGAGTTATAGTGTGAAGATAAAGGAATATCTGCTGCTGAATATGAGAAATGGGAACCTTTGTCAAAAAATAATCAGGATTCTCTCATTTCAGATTTCATTATTTTTTGAAGAGAGAGTGCCTATTCTGTGTTCCTTTGCAATGGAACTACAATTTAAAAATATAAAGTATTGTTTAGCATTTATAGAAACCCTAGTTACTATATTTGAAGCAATTGATTTTCTTCTAAATTTCACATTTATCTGGTCAGATATACTACAGTTGGCCCAAAGATACAACTCTTTACTTAAAGAAGGTTAGTATTATAAGTGAAGGAAATGTCAAGATTTAACTTCATATGATAAAGTAGTCTTGACATTATGACTGGCTTCAATAACAGAAAGAGTTGGTGGATACCTACCTAACTGAGGAATCAGGAGCCCTTCTTACCCCCAAATGGAGAATTCACTGGGATGTTATTCATCTCTCTCTCCTGAGTTCCATTCCCACATTACTGAATGCCCACTGGACATTACCTCTGACTTTCAGAATCCTTGGCTTTCTTTAAGACTCAGTTTAAGTACCACCTCCTGAGGCAGGCGTGTTCTGTTCCCCTCCTCCCCACAGGTGCTAGGGCCTTGCCCTTAAAGGGTACCTTTCATCACACTGTATTATTTTGCAAGTATGCACATATGTATGTGTATGCACAGATGTATGCACATAGTCTCTGAAATGAGAACATAAACTCTTTGAGGGCTTTTTCTTTGTGTCTCCAGTGCTTAGCAAAATGGCTGGCACAAATTAAGTGCTTAACCAATGGCCATTGTTTATTTGATTAGTCTACATTTCTAGAAGGAGTTTATTTACTAGAAGTTCCCTAGACTAAGGAAATCTCAATGTTGGTCCAAGCACAACAAAAACAAACTTTAAGTATAATATTTTAAATAAAACACAAATACATCAGTGCATGAAGTGAGGGTATCTTCTCCCAGCCCATATAATTCTGAGTCCAAAGCCAACCTCACTTTAAGCAAGCAATCTAAAAACTCAAATGCTCAGTCCACCTTCCTAGTTGCTCTTGTAGAAGACATAGACAATTCTGAGGAAACATTTTCTCCCTAAAAAATTGCAGAGGTCAAAGAGACAGGATTGTATAATAGAGACCCTCAGGCTGACAAGGACAGGATACTGTTTTTTATCTTGAAAGAGGCTTCTGCTATCTTAATATTTTTTATTTTTTTTTCTTTATGACTTCCACTGTCTTAGACCTATCCTGTCCCACCAGGCTATTCTGATAAGGTTAACCTCAGAGAAATACATTATCCCCCTGGAACTAACCTTATCTTTGCACACTCCCGAGGCCCCCAAGGTTAACATATTCTCTACCAAATCACCTAACCTCTTGTCTCTATTACTCAACTTTCCAAATAAGGAAAGTGGTTGAGTAGTTTCACCTAAAAGGCTCCTTTTGCTTTGGTAATGTCACTTTGTTGTTGGGCAATCATTTTTCTGTCCTGACTCTCTATGACCCCATTTGGGATTTTCTTTGCAGAGATACTGGAGTGGTTTGCCATTTCCTTCTCCGGCTCATTTTACAGATGAGGTGACCTGACCAGGGTCACACAGCTAGTATCTGAGGCCAGATTTGAACTCAGGAAGAGGAGTCTTCCTGGCTCCAGTCCCATGACTATATCCAGTGCATCACCTAGTTGCCCCATCAATGTCACTTTAAAGCTATGTAAAAATCCCTATATATACATACATGCATACGTGCATACATGCATAGATACATACATATACACACAATTTATGTGTGTGTGTTTGTATCTCCTTTTATGTGTCTCTTATCCACTTGATGACTGGATATCAGCTGATATTAATTTAACTTTTTATCTTCTAGCCTTGCCTCTGGATTAGACATGCTGTCAAAGGGATCAAGGTAGATGGAATTATTCTCCAGAAGCTCCTGGAATTTCTAATTTGAGGAATTCCCCAGGAGCTAGCATTCATACTGAGAATTTTCTACTTATAATGAAGCCTTTGAGGCATCAGTATTGAGATGGCAAAAGTGACTCAGGAATTCAGGACAAATCCCTTTCCTGGGCACCGGTTCCTTTGTCCAGACAACCCAACTCCACTCTATCCTACAGCTCTTTTATCTCAAGTCCTCATTTATTTATGTCTCTGCACCTTTCACACCTGTAAGTATAAAGGAAAGAATTTCTTCTATAGTGAATAAACCACCTGGGTCTTTCAGCACTAGTCAAACAGCTAGAAAAACAGCACTTAGACTAGAAGCTCCCTGTAACCAGGAACCATTTTTCCAAATCTCACCCTCTTGTTTGGTTTAGTCCTTCTTTTAAATTGCCTGCTTCTCCTGACTTTTTTTTCAGATTTCCCTCCTCCAGCTCCAGCTACATGGGTGGGACCCAATGCCCTGTCCCCTCCAAGGCACATCTGCTATATGCATAAAAAAATTAACTCCATACAAAGTATTTTCAGAGGAAAGAACACTTAAAACTATAGCACCAGAAGCAGGTCGGTGGTGAGTGATGAGCCTGGAGTCAGGAAGACCCGAATTCACATTTGACCTTAGATATTTCTTAGCTGTATGACCCTAGGTAAGTCCTTTTGCTTCGATTTTCTTAACTAAAAATGATGATAATGATAACAGCACCTGCCTCCCAGCGCTGTTGTGAGGATTAAATGATAAAATATTTATCAAGTGGTTAGCACAGTGCCTGGCACAAATGCTTTTTTTCTTCTTAGAATTTTTTGAGTAGGGAAGAATAAGAGACACAATTAGACCTATATTTAAGGAAAATCATTTTGGCAGTTCCAGTGGCTCCCTCTTGATTCAAGAATCAAATATTATTTTATCATTATCTCATCTTTTTAAATTTCATGTTTTGGTGTAAGCTTTAGAATTGCTATGATTAGGATAGCAATATATGCATATAATTATTAAAGAAGGATAACTAAAGCTATTGTTTTTACTAATAGGTGTGAAGAATCAAAAAAGTTCTCTCTATTTGCACAGCCCCTTCTCCAGTTCAGGTCTTCATTGCCTCTTGCCTTGTCTATTGGAATGGGGAGAGATATGAGACAAGAGACAAATTAGAACGCAACAATGGTTTAGAGAAGAGGTGATGAGATCCCGGACTAGGGTGTAGATGTGTGAATAGAGAAGAGGGGGGAGATTTGAGAGACAATGTGGCAGCAGAACTGACGTTTGGCAATCCATAGGACATACATTCAGTTCACGGCTTAAGGGAAAGTGAGGTGTTGATGAAACCGAGGTTGTGTACCTGGGTAACTATAAGGATGGTGGTGTTTTCAACAGTCATAAGAAAATTAGGAAGAGGAAACGGCTTTGGGGAAAAAAATATAATAGACAAGAGATGCAGATAGAGAGCCTCCTGCCCCCACAAATCACTCTGCCATGAAAAAAGGAAAATGGGGCAGGGAGCAGGAGGCAGGGTTCTTTCTTTTTGATCACATCCCAAGAGCACAGAATTCATCTTCTGAGAGGTATCTGCTGCAGTCAGGTGGTGATCTGGGGGTTAGAGTGTGGGTATGCTTGCAGGAATAGACTGGGTATGTTCCTGTGGATACACAGGCAGCTCTATGCCTATGGCTCAGAAGGGAAGAAGGTGTAAGCTGACACTACCACAGGAACGGAGCAGGATCATTAGAGTCTAAGTGTAGGTGCAGTTGAATTAGATGTAAGTCCAACAATTTGCTAGAGAAGAAGATGAGATAGTGCCCATTGTCTCACCCTCTAATAGCCTGATCACACACATTGGACCCAGGTCACAGTTTTCCCTTTGAAGACCATCGAACAAGATAACCTGGACCAGAACCCTGAGCCCAAGAGCTCCAAGAATAGAAATGGCTCCTAAACCCCAGGTCCAGCTTCCAGGACAAGCTTGAAAGGCCTGGATCCTATTGTGAACACTAGTGGTTTTGTTCAGTCATTTCAGTCATGTCTAACTTTTTGTAACCCCATTTGGGGTTTTCTTGGCCAAGATACTGGAGTGGTTTGCCATTTCCTTCTTCAGTTTATTTTACAGATGAGGAAACGGAGGCAAACAGGGTTAAGTGACTTGCTCAGGGTCACATGGCTACTAGTCTCTGAGGTCAGGTTTGAACTCAAGAAGATGGGTCTTCCTGACTGAAGGTTTGGCACTCTTTGCACTATGGCACCACTGACCTGCCCCTACTTCAGGACTTTTTGGGCTTCAAATTCCCACTGGACCTTATATATCATCCAATAAACATTTCTAAGTATGTAACCATTAGTCTCTCTTGGATGGTCTCTTCTAGTTCTTCACAATTTGAAGCCAAATACTGCTGTGTTGGTTGGTTGGGCACCACAAATTATAGTTTCAGTCTTTATTAATAGCTCAATTCAGATAATGCCCTACTCCTCTGGGTGTGTCTACTAAGAATGAAGGACTAATTTTTTTTTTCAAGTTCCAATCAAATGGACTTCCTACAACAGTGTAGCTCATACTGTAGAGGCAATGTGATCTATTGGAAAGAGGGCTGCTTCTGGGTAACCTGGTTTTTAATCATGTCTCTACAAGTTTCTACCTATGTGATCTTGGGCAGATCACTTCAACTCTCTGACTTGCAACTTCTTATCTATGAGATGATGGCATTTGGCTTTCTAAGGTCCTGTCCAGCTTTAAATCTGTCATTTTGGGCACTAGGAATCAGAAGACACGGGTCATAGTACCTCCATAAACTTGGCTGCACACCATTGGACATGACGCTTTCCCTTAATGAACATCAGTTTCCTCTTAGATTATAAAATGGGCAAGTTGGATTAGAGGAACTCTGTTGTTGAGTCTTTTTTTCAGTCATGTCCAACTCTTCCTAATAGATGAACTCTAAGGTCCCTTAAATTTCCAACTCTATAATTCTCTGAATTTTCCATTATTTAGTTAACAAAAAGCAATTATATTTCAATAGCGTTGTTATCTGCAACATAAATTCAAAACCAGAAGGACCTGAAAAGGAAGTTCAGATTTTAGAATGTAACACATTACAAGTTAATAAGCATGAACTGCATTGAGTTAAGGTCCAGAGTCCATAAATACATTACTTTCAATTTTGCTTTGTTGTAGGGATTGCTTTTCTCAAGAAGAATCTCTACCTTAAAAGAAAAGTCTATATTTTTTTTTTCCACTTCAGCTCTTTAACATTTGTTTCCAGGCTTGATTTTTGGTAAAGGATTGTAATGTATGAGAATCGGGCTACAAAAAGGATAATAAGCTGTTTATTAGGTAATCATTTTGTGATGGGGTTCCATGGAATCTGGATTTCACAAACCAAAGGGACCAGCATTTATTTCACCAAGGGATAAAATTGTAAAAAATGGATTACATGTGATCTTATATTGAATAATTTTAAGTATCTATGAAGCTAACTTTTTTTATTAAAAAAAATCCAGGTTCTATATTTCCCTATTCAAGCTAATAGAGACTTCATAAAAGTTTCTATTTTACACAGAGGAAAGGTAACTTTTGTAACTATTTTCAGCCTTTTATATTTAAAAATTCTAATGTAACCCCCTTAAATGTTAAATAATATAGGAAACTATTTTCTCTTGGAAATGTTCGTGATGGTACAATTTGAAATCACAAATTACAAAATACAACATTTATAAACATGTTAACCAATTAGGAAAAATTAGCAGAATTAAGAGGCAACATGATTTAGCTTCATCAGCAGTTTTCAAGGGCCATTAGGCCTGCATAAAATCTTATTTCATTTACAAAATTTGCATTAGTTTCACCTTAGAGGCTCTTTCTACTGTATTCCCTTATCAGTAGGTTAAGTGCATATGTATTCACCTCATTTATGCCTTTCCCCACTTTTTTTTGTCTGCCTGAATCTGATTCTTCTTTCAAGATCTTCCTCAAGTCCTAAGTCCTCTGTGAAGGCTTCCCTGTCTCTATGTCTGTATATCCATAACCATTTTCTCCTACTCTTTTACCCTCCCTTCCTTTCTCCATACTCATATAAATATGTATATGTGTATGTATATATATATATATATATAATATATGTGTATGTATACACATATACATGTATATATATGATGTATTTTTTACCACTAGGTTGAGAGTGATAGCTAACACATTAGATAGAAGAATTAGGATTCAAAAATACCTCAGCAGGCTAGAATGGTGAGATGATTTAATAAGATGAAATTTAATAGGGATACATGTAAAGTCTTGCCCTTGGGCTAAAAAAATAAAGTGAAAGATAAAAAAAGACATAGTTAGGCAGTAGCTATCCAAAAAAAGATTTGGGTGAGGAGGTTTCTAGTGAACTGCCACTTGAATGTGTATCCACAATGTGACTCAGCAGTCAAAAAAAGCTAATGCAATTTTAGGCTACATTTAGTAAGGCATAACATCCACTTCAAGTGTGGTGATTGTCATGCTGTACTTTAACCTGGTGAGACCACCTCTGGAGTGCTAAAATCCATTTTGGATACCAGATTTTTAAAAGGAACTTGGTAAGCCAGAGTATTATCTATAAAGGAGCAACCAGGATGGTGAAGAGTCTTGGAGATCACACTTACAAGGATAGAACTAAGGACGTTTAACTTAAAGAAAAGAAGACTTTGCAGGCCTCAGCAGCTATCTTTAAACATTTGACTGGCTGCCATGTGGAATAGGAATTGGATTTGTTCTGCTTTGTCCCAAAGGGCAGAAATAGGAGTACTAGAAGAAGTTACAAACAGGCTAATTTAGATTCAATGAAAGGAAAAAATTCCTAACAACTAGAGCTCTCTAGGACTGCAACTGCCTGCCTCAGGAGACAGTGTCTCTCCTTCAATAGTAGTCTTTGAAGAAAGGATAGATGATCACGAGTCAGGGATATTATCGAGGAGTTTTTGCTTAGGTACATGTTAGTCTACATTGTCTCTTAGGTGACTTCCTATAATAAAATCCTGTAATTTATAAGAGGGTAGAGATTGTGGTTTATATTTCTTTGAACCTAGCACAGTAACATGCACATAAAGATACCTGATTAATATCTGAATAACTGATTAAATACTCTATCCGTATAAACATAAATTTCCATTTAAAAGAGATAAAAAAAGAAATATAAGAAGAAAAAACTTCTGAAAATTTCTTTTAGACAGGCTGACTGATTTTTATTAGGCCATGGCCATGAAGACTGATGGCCTTTCCTGGATAGTCTAATAAATTAATTTTAACACATAGGTGAAAGACCTAGGTCTGCTTGGCTAAATTTATCATTCAATGACTTAATGACCTTGAGGTAAGTCATTTAATTCTGGTGGTTTTCATTTCTGTCTTAGTAAAATATGGAAGAATATTTCCCCTCAGATAGAATTTACACAAAGTCCTATGAACTCCCCATACAAATGTAATCAACAAATCTGCCAAGGCAATTAAAAAAAAAAAACCTCTTGACTCATTAACTCAAAAATAGAGCTGACCTCTCCTCCCCATTACACCATGATCATAATTGGAGCAAAAGGGCAGCTGAAATGTGGATGCATACTAGTCAACAGTGATGCACATATAAGCCACAGTATGACTCATAGGATTTTATAGATTTCAAGCTGGAAGGGGCCTTATAGGCTATCAAACCTAACCCCATCATTTTACAAATGAGGAAACTAAGGCATGGAGAGGTTTTGAGATTTATTCAGGGTTGAAGAGACAAAGTCTGAAGTGGTACTTGAACCTAGAATCAGTATTGGCTTTAAGTCCAATGTTCTGTCCACTATATTATGTCATCTTACTAGACAAACATTGGCCTCATTAGGCACCACACCTGTTTTCATTTCACCCTTGTTATTGAAAATATTTCAAATGCATTAATACTTTGTTGAGTGTCTATAAGTATACAATATAATTTTCTCTTTGATGGTTGACTTTTTTTGATTTTCTAGATACCAGCTGAGCTCATCATTCTGTACAGTGCTTTTCATTGGGTAGTACTATGGCTGGTGGAGAGTTGATGTGTGCTGGTTAACATGACATTACACACAAGTTTGCTTTTTAAATTTATCATCTGCTTATTCACTTCTCTTCTGACTGGTTTCTCTCACTATGTACTCCTCCCCTTTGTTATTTCCTTCTCTGTTATTTCAACTTTCTGCCTCTCCATTCACCTAAGATTCCTCTAGTTCCTGTTTTTTCAAGAATTCAACTGAAACATTTATTTGTCAATCAATTACAAAATTTCCTTGGGCATCGTTTGGTTAGTTTGGGTTGGTTTGGAAGTATCAGTTGGTGTCTCTCCAATTTCCACATCATATAAGTAAGCATTTTCCATTTAAACAGGATTTTAATGAATTTCTCTTATTTCTAAATTGGCTCCTCAGAAATTTAGAAATTGATTCCCAATATTAGTATCTAGTTACAACTTCTAGCACAATTATTATAAGTTCTATTGCTATCTCTTGCCAGAATGAAATGTTGATAAGACAAGAACAAAGAGGAAGAGTGCCCAAGTGGTTGCTAATGATGGCAGACCCATTTGCTGGCCACTTTGCTGTTTAGATGTGTTTCATTCACTTTTCTAAGGCCAATCAGTACCATATTTTTATTATAATAGTAACAGCTCCTTCTCGGTCTCATTTGCTCCATCCTCATCTAGATCATGTCTTCTAACCATTAGTGTCCCACAAGTCTCTGTCCTGGGTCTTCTCTTCTCCCTCTCTTTCACTTGGTAGTCTCATCAGCTCCCATAGACTTATTACTACTTATAAGTGGATGATTCTCAAATCTACCTATCCTGCCCTAACCTCTCTGATGACCTCCTACCTCATATCTCCAACTGCCTTTCAGACATCTTGAACTGAATGTTCAATAGACATATTAAACTCATTATGTCCACAACAGAACTCATTATCTTTCTCCCTAAATCCTCCCCCTCTTCTGTTACCATCAAGGGCAATATCGTCCTGCCAGCCCCTGAGGCTCTCAATCTAGTGTCACCCTTGACTCCTCACTAGCTTTCACTCCCTCCCGACCCCATCCAGGCAGCCTGTTAATCTGACTTTTGCAACATCTCTTGAATATACCTCCTTTGTCTCCTATGATGCTTCCACCATTCTAGTGGCCCTCATCATGTCATGCAAGGACAATTGCAGTAGCTTACTGAAGGGTCTGCCTACCTCAAGTCTCTCCCCACTCAAGACCCTTCTCCATTAGGTCATTAGAGTGACTTATGTCACCCCCTGAAGAAACTCCAGTGGCTCTCTCTCATCTCTAGGATCAAATATAAAATCATGTTAGGTGTTCAAGGATCTTCATAAGCTAGCCCCCTCCTACCTTTCCAGTCTTCTGACACTTTATTCCCCTCTACATAAACTTCAACCTGGTGAAAATGGTCTCTTTACTATTTCACAAATAAAACACTCCTCTTGACTCGGGGTATTTTTTCTGGCAGTCTCTCATGCCAGGAATTTTCTCCCTCCTCATCTCCACCTACTGGCTTCCCGAATTTATTTAAATCTCAACTAAAATCCCACCATCTCAAACCCTCTTAATTCTAATGCCTTTTCTCTTTTAATTGTTTCCCGTTTATCTGACTTGTTTACATGTATTTGCTGTTTCCTCCATTAGACTGTGATCTTGAGGGCAGGGACTACGCAGGCCCTTGATAAATGTTTATTAAGTGACTGACAGCTGAACAAAGTCAAAATGTGGAAATATCAGCTCCATCACTTTCTGATTATAACGTTTTTACATACAGTAATATAATTTTGAATTTGAAAATCCTATAATACAGAAAATTTTATAAAAAAAATTATCATCAATGTATATTACTTGTAACTATTAATGTTAATGGCAACCTGAATCAGAATTAATTACCAAATTTGTTTCAGATTGGAAAATTCCAAAAGGGTTATTCTGAATTAGGTAATTTCACAGCTTAAGCCAAGTGAGAAAATTCTAGGGAATTGAATAGAGATCCAAGGAACCCTCTAGTAAAGCAATCAAACTTTGGAGAAACAAAACACTTCCATAAGTTATGAGAATCACACATCCACACACACACACACACACATTCATCCATCACCAATATTCCTTTTGGAGAAACTGAAGCTAAGGGCACTGATTTGAAGTAACTTAAAATTACTGAATAGACAAACTTTATTTTTAAAAAATTTGATCACTTGAAAATAAATTTGCAATTATATAACTAGGTTTGCAATTATATTACTTATTTGTTTTTTGTTATTTTGGTTTTCTGTTACATGGTTTGTCATTGTATAGATGAGTTTCAAAATCCTTCAAAGGTGTTTCTCTTCAAAAAATTATCATTGTATAAATTGTTCTTATTCTGTTCACATTACTCTGCATTACTTCATACACATCTTCCCAATTTCCCCCCATTACCTGTTTCTTTTCTAATTTTAACCATGTTGATTTTGTTTCTGCAAAAACTTTAATCTTATATAGTCTAATCAAATTGATTTGGTACAGGTAAAGAGGTTTGATTAAAAAACAGTAGTAAACAAATATAGCTTAGTGTTTGTTAAATCTGAAAACTCTAGATGCTAGAATAAGAAATCACTATTCAATAAAAACTGCCAGAAAACTTGAAAGCAGTCCGACAAAAATCAGGTTTAATTTTATGTAATTAAAATTTTCCATTTTACCTTCTGTAATCCTCTCTATGCCTTGTTTGGTCATAGACACTTCCTTTATATATGGAATAGAAAGGTAACTCTTCCTTTATCCTTAACTTGCTTATGTCACCATTTATACTTATCCTATATCCATTTGGAGTTTATCTTGGCATAGAAGGTGAAATTTTAGGTCTATACCTAATTTTCTGCCACATTGCTTTCCAGTTTTCCCATCAATTTTTGTCAAATAATGAGTCCTTACCCCAGTAACTGGAGCCTTTGGAACTATTGAACACTAGGCTGTGCCCATTTGCTTGTGCAAATTGTGTGTTTAATCTATTCCACGGATTGACCTTTCAAATTTTTAACTATTAACAAATTATTTTGATGATGACTGCTTTATTGTGTAGTTTGAGATCTGGTATTGCCAGGCTCCTTTCTTTCCCACTTTTTTTTTTGTCATTTCCCTTGAGCTTCTTGACCTTTGGTTTTTCCATAAAAATTGCTATTATTTTTTCTAGCCCTATAAAATAAAATAGCTTGCTGGTGTTGTATTGAATGAATAATATATAGGTAATACTATCATTTCTTATTACATTGGCATGACCTACCTATGAACAATTAATATTTCTCCAATTACTCAAGTTTGTATTTTTGTAGAGTGTTTTATACTTGGTTACATATAGTTTCTGAGAATGTCTTGACAGACTCCCAAATGTTTTATACAGACTGTAGTTATTTTGAATGGAAGCTTTTTTATTTCTTCCTTCTGGATTTGATTGTTAATACACAGGAATACTAATGATTTATGTGATTCACTTTTTTATCCCACAACTTTGATGAATTTGTTTCAATTATTTTTAGTTGACTCTTTAGGGCTTTCAGACCATAATACCATCTGTGAAAAATGATATTGTTTCTTCTTCACCTATGTTTATTCCCTTCATTTATTTTTCTTGTCTCATTACTAGAGCCAGCATTTTCTGGCACAATGTTAAAGTAGTAGTGGTGATACTGAACATTCTTGCATTACCTCTTGTCTTACTGGAAAGACCTATAACTTTTCTCTCTTGGCTTTAGAAAGATATTATTTACTATGGTAAAGAAAAATTCATTCATTCCTATTCTATCTAGTATTCTAGAAATTCATGTTGGATTTTGTCATAAACCTTTTCAAACTCTATTTAAATAATCTTGTAGTTATTATACATTATCATTTATGTTTTATAGACTTCTACTGTATCAATCCTGCTATATAATATAGTTGTATAATCATTGTAATATGCTGTTATAGCACATTTGCTAATAGTTTATTTAAACCTTTGTGTATTTATTAGGGATAATGGTCTATCATTTTCCTTCTCTGTTCTCTCTCTCCCTGGCATTTGTAATATAAAAAGATATTGGATCCTTTCTTTTCAAATTTTCCCCAGTTTATGCAATATTGGAATTGTTCTTTAAATGTTTGATAGAATTTCCTTATAAATCTATCAGATAATCAGAGAACTTTTAAGAGTTCTCTTATGACTTGTTCAATCTCTTTTTCTTATATTGAGTTATTTAGATAATATTTTTCTTCTTTTTTTTAACCTGGACATTCTTACATTTTTAAAGTATTTATTCACTTGCTCTAAATTATCAGCTTTGTGGGCATACATTACAGCAAAACATTTTCTGATAGTTTTCTTTATTCTTCATCAATTGTGGTGAATTTTAAAATTTTTATATGAACAAATTGTTTTTCCTTTCAAGCAGATTTGTTGTTTATTAATCTACTACTCTGATTCATCAATTTATTTTTCACTTTTAATTTTATTAATCTCTTTTTTGATTTTCAGAATTCTTACATTTAGTTTTTTAAAATTCTTGTTAATATTTTCAGTTGCCCTTGCTCTCTTTTGTTGATGAAAGCATTTAGAAAAATAAAGTTTTTCATAAGGACTGCATTAGCTGTATTTCATGTTTCTTTTTAATGAAATTTTCCATTTTTTCTATAATTTATACTTTGACTCACCAGTGTCTAATTTTTAATTCTTTCTTCAAAATCCCTTTATTTACATTGCATTGTTATCAGCCAATAACAAGCTTACTCCTTCTGCTTTTCCATTATTTTTTGACAAGGTCTACATATCCCAATACATGGCCAGTTTTTGTAAAGGTGTCACATAAAGGTATGTGTTCCCATATAGTAATTAATAACCATAGAGATATCATTTTTTAGTTTTTCAGAAGTTGTATTTAGCTCCTTAATTTAAAAAAAAATCTTGTTGGATTTTTCTAGGTCTGAAAGGGGTACACTGAAGTCCCCCACTATTATACTTTTATCTTTTATCCCTGAAATTTAAATTGCTTTTTATTTTTTAGATGTTATGATATTCAGTGCATTATTATTAAATGTTGGTTTATCTATGGTGCCTTTCAGCATTCACTTATCTTTTTATTATGTCTATTTTTTCAGTTGTTCAGTCACTTTCCAGTTGTGTCTAACTCTTCATGACCCCATTTGGGGTTATCTTGGCAGAGATACTGGAATTGTTTGCCATTTCCTTCTCCAGATCATTTTACAGATGAGGAAACTGAGACAAACAGGATTAAGTGACTTGCCAAGAGTCACATGGCTAGTAAGTGTCTGATGCTGGATTTGAACTCAGGAAGATGAGTTTTCCTGACTCCAGGGCTGATGTTCACCTAACTGCCCCTGTATCTACATTTGCTGTAACCTTAACTGAAATAATTGCTGCCCCTCACTTTTTTTAGTTCAGCTTAAGAATAACAGTTGAATACTATTAATGATAAAAGAATATAATACAATTCTAGCCCATCATTTTTACTCTGTGAATCTTCATGTTTCAAGATTGTTTCTTGTAAAGAACATATTGCTGAATTTTTTTTTAAATACATTCTGTTTACTCTTCTGGTTTATTGGTTAGTTCATACCATTTATTTTTAAAATTGTGATTATTGTTTCCCTCCACCGTTTTTTGCATATTATCCTGTCTTTATTCCCACTCCCTTTCTTGTAAAGTGTTAAAAGAGAGCAAGTTTGCCTAACACTTATCATCTATAAATGAAATGGTCAGTTTCTATCCCATTGTCCCTCTTCTCTTCTGCTTATCCCTTGTCTTTTGCCAGGTATTTACTTTCATCGTTTCCTTTTAATGTCCTCTTCCCCCTTTCACCTTCAACGCTACAGTTTGTTTTCTCTATTTCTCTTCTTTTAGCTATCCTGCCCACCCTCATACCCCCATTCTTTCCCCTCTTCCCTTTCTGTCCCCTTTTATTTCCCTGTCAATTTTAATGTGTTTCTATACTGCAGTCTTCACATGTGCAGGGGGGAGAGGGGAGTGTATAATTGTGTTCCAGTTTCCTTTCTCTTTTTCAGATGAATGTCTCATGGGATGTTCATTCCCCCAATTTCTCTTCTCATGTTTGTATGCTCTTCATTATATGCATCCCTATATTGATAGTGATTTTCTTCCCTTTCCCCCCCAGTATAGTCTCTTATCCCTCCCATTTCTTTCTCCTCAGACTATCAAAACAGAATAAAACTTTTCCTAGGAGTCTACTTGTCATTTTTACTTTTCTTTGTGACCCTGCAGGGTTCTGAGAAAGCATTTTTTCATATACCGTTATTGGCATGTAAATAGTCATCCTCATGCAGTTCCTTCCAATTTAATAAATGTGTATAGCTTTCTATGTTTCATTGCCTTCTACACTTCCATTTCAAAGTATCTATTTCATTAGGAATACTTGGAAATCACCTATTTCTCTAATACACATGTGTGTATGTACACATACATATCTCCCTAAGATTATACTTAGTTTTGTTGGATAGCTCATTCTTTTTCTAAGCCTTTATCTTATGCCTTTATCCTAGGACTCTTAGCTTTCAATTTTGGTTATATCATTCCTGGGAATTTTCTTTTTTTTTAGTAGGTGAGTAGCAGGTTTTATTTTCATTTTGCCTGCTGATATTAAAAGATCTGGGAAGTTTTCATTTCTGTAACCTTTTGATTTTAGTGTTTACTTTCTCATTGAGTCATTATTTTCTATTTGACCCATTAAAATTTTTAAGGCATTCAGTTCTTAGATAAGGATCCTCATTTTCTGTCCTAAGGGATCAATATTCCTTGCCACTCTTTCCTTCCTTGCTACTTTGTGTCTTTTTTCATTTCTCCCAGATAGTCTTGTAGTCCTTGGAGTCAGAATATTTTATTTCTGAGGTTTCACTGGGACTTGCAATGAAGTTACTCTAGTCTTCTGGCTATGCCCCTTGAGCATCTTAGTCCAAGGTCTTTCTTCATTGTGTTTGCATTTTCTTTGATTTGCTCATATCAGGAGCCTCAGTGTCTGGGCTGTGAGCTTGTGCTTGGGTCAAATTTCATTCCTGTTCTCCTAGATGGTAAAAGGAAGTCTCTGTTTGGTCCTGAGTGTAGTGGCTAAGACTAGCCTACACCTCATGCAGGAATTATTTGGTCTTGTCACCTGATGTGGTTCAGGTACAGGATGCCTGGATACTTCTCAAGGTCTTTTTTCTGCTGCAGTGGAGACTCCAAGCTACCCTTCTGTTGGGACCATCTTTCTGCTGCTAGGAAGACACATGAGGCAATTCCTATGATAAGTTGCTGGGAAATTAAAGGTTTTTCCTGTCTGTTCCCCTGGCTCTACTGGGGTAGGACTGGAGGCATGAGGTAGCTGGTAGTTTTCAGTGTCTCAATGGACGGGGGCATAGAGTACAAGATAAAAAAGGCATGTTGTCATTTAGCCAATTTGAGCTGGTGAATGAACTGATGTGGAAAGGTAGGTTGTATACTTCACAGATAATAATAAAACCTAGATCTTCAAGCACAGTATGACCACCACGAAGGAGTATGACTATATAATTTTAACTAGTTAGGAACAAAAGAATCTGGGAGCAAATGGAAAGGAAAAAAGAGAACAGGGCCAAAGTGTTAGCGATTCAATTAAATTCAAGTGCATTGCAAGCACAAGCAATTACTATGGGCTAGGCACAGGGCTAGAACACTGGTACTATAAAGACAATGGTGAATTATTCTATCTTTCAAGTGGCTCACATTCTATCGAAAGATTACAACATGCACACAGATAAATAAAAACAAAGTAATTTCTAGAGGAAGAAAACACTGAAGAATCAGGAAAGGTCTTGTCCAAGTTGTGGCCTTTGAGCTAAATCTTAAAGAAAGCAACAAATTTAGAAGACAGAAGTTATAAGAGCATTTTAGGCATAAGACAGAAGGGGGAATGTTATGAACAGTTAGGCTAGAACATAGCATAAATGAAGGGGGAATAATATGATAATAGGTTTAAAGAGCAGGTGGAATCTAAGTTATGGAGGTTTTCAGGTGCTTAAGGATTTTGTATTTTATCCTAGATAAAAAAATAGCAATTGATGATTTTTTTTTTCAAGAGGACAGTGACATAGTCGGATATGTATTTCAAGAAAATCAATTTGACAATTGTAGAGAGAATAGATTGGAGAGAGGAGAGATGAGGAGCAGAGACCAATTAGAAGGATGATACAATAGTCCTAGTGAGAGGGGATTAGGGCATGAAGTAGGCTGTTAGTGAAGAGAGGGGAATGAATGCAAGGGAGGTTGTGTAGGTAGAATTAATAAGACTTGGCAAATTTATTGCATGTAGGGAGGTAAGAGAGAGGGAAGAGTCAAGGATGTCTAAGGTTGTAACTCTGGGTGACTGTAAGGATAGTAGTGTCTTCAAAAGAAATTGGGAAATAGAAAAAATAGATAATGGACATATCACAAGAAGAGTAGAGCTTGAGCAAAGAGACCTTATAATTTGTCACACTTGGTGAATGGGGTGCATGAACACGGTGTTTTAAGCTCCTAAATACGGAGCTAGCCCTCTCCTCTCTCTTCTCTTAATGCAACTCAAGGTCACATTTTTTCGGTTGCTGAATCACTACTGACTCATAAGTAGTCCCATTTAAAAATATATATACCAATCTAGCCACAGTTCCTCCACTTTGTATTTGCAAAGTTAAAGTTTTGAACCCAAGCATAAGAGTTTATATTTAATCTCATTCAACTTCATCTTATTAGATTTGTTCCAACATTCTAGCTTGTTGATATCTTTTGAGATCCTGTCTCTGTAATCAAACATATTAGCTATCTCTCCTAGCTTTGTTTCATCTCTAAATTTAATAGGTATGTTATCTGGGCCTTTAGCCAAGTCAGTTAAAAATATTTGAAAAAGCACAGAGCCAAATACAGATCCCAGGGCACTCTCCCAGAGTTAACACAAAACCATTAATCTGGTCATTCTAACAATCCAAATCCTTGAAATCTATTGTTCCCATATAAAATATGTATGTTGGATCACTATTTTCCTCTCCTCTGTAACAAATCCTAATTGTACTATCACCCAGCCCACATCTCTGCATATTCCCCCCCCCCAAAAAAATGAGAAACTTTGCTAAATGCTGTGCTAAAAATTTAAATAAACTAGCAGTCACCTAATTACCCAGTTTAGTAATTATTTCCAGAAAATGTGGTTAGTCTCCTATAACCTGTTACTGACAAAATCATCAATGCTTCCTCTTCTAGGCATTCACTAACAATTCCTTTAACAGTGTGTTTTGGAGTTTTGCCAGAGATTAAAGTCACTATGCTATAGTTTGCAGTCCCCATCTTCCCTTTTTTGAAAAACAGGACCTTTGTTCTTCAGTTCTGTGGTACCTCTTCCAAGTTCCACAACCTTTCAAAGGTCCAAGATGCCTTCAGGAATGACATTAATCAATTCATTCTTGTTGCAAGGATGTAATTCATCCAATGCTAGTGACTCGAAATCATTAAGGAAAGCTAGGTGCTCTCTTACCATGTTCACAATTCCATCTTGGGTTTCAATTTCTTATTATTTATTTTTGTGCTATCCTTTTCCAGTCTAAATATAGCAGAGAAAGTATATGCAAAGTAGCTCCACTCTGTCAACCCACATCCACTATGATCCTTTTTTGATGTTTCCTCCTATAGCTTAAAAAAAAAAACTACCTTTTGTTGTCCTTAGCTTTACTTTTTAGCTTTATTCTGATGCTCATTTTGAAACTATTCTTACAAGACCATGACACATCTTCTTTTTTATCCTATTACTTGCTTGTGTTTCCATCTTATATATATATATATATATATATATATATATATATATATATATATTTATATATTTATATATATACATATATATGTCTTTAAAAAAAAAAAATTTGTTCATTGCATCCCTGTGCATTTGTTCTATCTCTTTAAGTCATCCTCACTTCTTTTCTTATGCCACAGAATTCCTCTGTCTTCAGAATTGCACTCTTGAGTCTTCTCCATGCCTTCTGGGATGACATCCCCTGTATATTTTATCTCATGAATCTTAGCTATTCTTTCTTTGAACCCCTTGAAATCTATTGTTTCCAAACATAACATACAAGTTGGATTATATTCAGGTTTCCTTTCCTCTATAACAAATTCATAAACAGGATGGTTCCTCACAACTAGGGTTTCCATCATTTCGACAAATACCTCACTGTTGGTAAGAATTAGGGTCAGGATGGTAGGTCTTTTCTTTTAGAAAAATGGAATTATCAAAGTAATCCAGGAAATTATTAGCTGCTCTGTTTTTAACAGAGAAGGAATTCCAGCAAACATGTGGATAATTGAAGTTCCTTATTACTACTTCCGTGCAGGCTTATGAATTGTCTCCCAAAATCATCTATTCCTTCTTTCTAAGTAGTCTCTGACGTACTCGAATTATAATACTGTTTCTGTTCCATCTTTACCTAAACATCCTCCACCACATTTCCCCCTCTGGTTCCTGGACTTAATCATGTGAATAAGGTCATGATGGAGGGAAAAAGTTATCAGTGCCTTATTCTTTGTAGTATTATGTCCGTACTGAAGGCTTATTGAAGACTAAGGGTAATGTGCATAGCCCTCCTGCTAGTTGCCACAGGCATGTTAAAAGAATTCATTCATTCTAATCTATCAAGGATGTCTGGGAGAAATGTCACTAAGGGGGCAGCAAGTGAGAATGGAAAAAAGGACCCTACCTGAGGAACTCTTTTGTATGCCAATAGATCTAACAAATAAAGCTGACAATAAGTCAAATAATCCTATGTTGGGTCAAATAATTATAAATATGTTGAGAGTTAACACACACACACAAAACTTTTGTGAAAGGAGGAAAAATGCCAGCAGCCAAAGACAGCTCTGTAAGATGGCTACTGCTACTCAAGATGACAGTGACCATAACAGAAATAGGGACCGTGGAAGAAGGGCATGTTTAGGGCAAAGAAAAAATGAGGTTCATTTTGGCCATACTGAATTTGAAAAATGAATACAGGATATCCAGAATAAGATATCCAGGAGATACTTCTTGATGTGGGATGTGTTCAAGAGAAAGATTCTGACTAGACATATAGATTTGGAAATCATTTGTGTAGAAGTGATAACTCAGCCCAAAGGAGAACCCAAATGGAGAGTGTGGAGAGTCTAGAGAGTGTGGCCATGACCCAGGATATGGCCCTCGGGGACACATAAGCAAAGGGGCTGGGAAATGGATGGTCATCCAACAAAGAAGACTGAGTTTAAAAAGTAGTAAGAGAAGGAGAAAAAAGTGTCACAGAAGCCAAACATTAAATGATTTTCTAAGAGGACGTATAGGCAGTGTCAGGCTTCAGAAGAATCAAATAAGATGAGGACTAACAAAAAAGGTCATTAAGTTTAATTGGCATGAGACCATTTGTAACTTTGCAGTGATTAGTTTCAGTAAAGTTGGGAGGTCAGAAGTCAGCTAGCAATGGGGTGAATAGTGAAGAAGAAATACATATGAATTCAATTCCTTGTAGGATTTTGGTAATGAAAGGAAGAAGCATAGTAACCTGAGGGATTGACACAGTCAAGTAAGTCAGGGTTTTTTAAGGGATATGGTTGACAAGGGCAAATTTGTAGGCAATGGGAAGGAGATAATAAGAGACAGGAGAGCAAAAATTGAAGAGAAAGCTCTTGAAGAAGACAGGCTCAAAGCACAGGTGGAAGGGCTAGCCTTGGCAAGGAGGAGGGTCATTTGTTTCTCAAGAGACTATAGAAAAGCAGTATAAACAAAAGTTTGAGTTTTGGGCTGTCATGCTGGGAAGATAGGGTCAATCAAGGGATTGTATAACATAGGAATGGAGAAAAAGAGATGGAGGTGGTGATGCAGGGCTCAGGATAGGCTGAACTTAAATAGCAGGAATAACAAGAAGTCAAGGGTGAATTTGTTAAATATAGGGTCATGGTAATGAAAGAAAATTCAGAACAGAGCAAGGGTTAAGGACTAAGAAATAAGGAAAGAGGTATAGAAAATAGGAACTTTTGGTTGAGAGCACGTAGGTTTAGCAATGAGAAGTAGAAATCAAAGAACAGGAATTTATGATTAAAGAGAAGTTTCAAAGTTAAAAATAAGGGAAGTGGCACAGTTATGAAGAGATGGTGAGTTCTAAGATATGACCATCCCCGATAGACGGAGTAAAGTAGGTTATGGAGTGGAGGTTAAGGAACTGAAAAGCTAGGGTGTTAGACATCAAAACAGAATTTTGAGTTGAGCAAAGAGAAAGTTAAGGAAGGGAAGGAAATAGACTCATACAACACCCACTACAATTAAAAACAGTAGAGAACCCAGGAATAAATGGAGTCTTAAAATTTTAAGTAGGCTATCTAAACCCAAGGGTAAGCATTATCTGTAATGGGGAGAAATCAGGAACCTTCCCAATAAGATCAGTGGTGAATTAAGGATGTCTGTCATTGTTTTTCAATACTGTATTAAAAATGCTGGCTATACTCTTAAGATCAAAAAACAAAAAAAATGGAAGAATAAAAATAGGAAATGAGGAAATAAGACTATCATTCCCTGCAGATGGCACGATAGTATACTTAAAGAACACATATACCAAAATGAGGTAAAAATGGGTAAATGATCTATCTAGACATGAAGGGTGATATCATAGGCAAATGAAGGGAGCATGGAGAAATTAGGGACATTAATGTACTTTTGATGGAGTTGTGAACTAGTCCAATCTGGAGAACAATTTGGGCTATAAAACTGTGCATAACCTTTGACCCAGCAAAACCACAACTAGGTCTATATCCCAATGAGATCAAAGAAAAGGGAAAGGGACCCACATGTTCAAAATATACTTAGAGAATCAACTAAAAAACTAGTTGAAACAATAGTTTCAGCAAAGTTGCAGGATATAAAATAAACCTACATAGGGATTTCTATACACTACCAACAAAACTAGCAAGAAGAGACAGAAAGAGAAATTCCATTTAAAATAAGTGCAGATAATACAAAATACTTGGTAGTCTACCCGACAAGACAAACCCAGGGAGTATATGAACACAATTACAAAACACTTTTCACACAAATAAAACAGGTCTAAACAATTGGAGAAATATTAATTGCTCATAAGTAGGCAGAGCCAATAAAATAAAAATGACGGTTCTTTTAATTTACTTATTCGGGTGCCAGTCAAACTGCCAAAGAATTATTTTACAGAGCTAAAAAAAAATAACAAAATTCATCCTAAAGAACAAAAGATCAAGAATATAAAATAATTAATGAAAAAAAAAGCAAAGGCAGCCTAGCAGTACCAGATTTCAAACTGCATTACAAAGCAGTAGTCATCAAAACAATCTGGTACTAGCTAAATAATACAGTGGTGGATCACTAGAACAGATTAGGTACACTATACACAATAGTAACTTATCATAATAATTTAGACTTCCTAATAAGAGCAGGAGTGAAACAACGATGTCCAATACCACTCTTATTCAATATTGTAACAGAAATATTAGCTATAGCCTTGTGAAAAGAAAAAGATATTGAAAGAAAAAAATATGCAATGAGGAAATAAAACTATTACTCTTTGCAGATGGCATACTTAGAGAAACCTTAAGAATCAACTAAAAAACTGTAAAAACTTTAGTAAAGTTGTAGGATAGTGTTCGACAAACTCAAAAGATTCAAGTTTTGGGGGCAAGAATTTACTGTTTGACAAAATTTTCTGGGGAAACTGAGAAGTAATTTGGCAGAAATTGGTATAAACCAACATCTCATACCATATACCAAAATGAGGTAAAAATGGGTAAATGATCTATCTAGACATGAAGGGTGATATCATAGGCAAATGAGGGGAGCATGGAGAAATTTACCTCTCAAATCTACAGAGAAAGAAAGAGTTTATGACCAAATAAAAAATAAAGAGGATCACAGGAAGTAAAATGGATGATTTTGATTGCATGAAATTAAAAAGGTTTTTCCCAAACAAAACCAATGCAGACAAAATTAGAAGGTAAGTAGGAAACTGGGGAAATATTTTTATAGCAAGTTTTTCTGCTTAAGGCCTCATTTCTTAAATACATAGGGAACTGAGTCAAATTTATAAAAATAAGAGTCTTTCCCCAATTAATAAATGGTCAAAGGATATGAAGAAGTTTTAAGAAGAAGAAATCAAAGCTATCAACTGTCACATGAAAAAATGATCTAAATCACTACTGAATAAAGAAATGCAAATTAAAACAACTCTGAGGTACTCCCTCCCACCTATCAGATTGGCTAACATAACTGAAAAGGAAAGTGATAAATGCTGGAGAGGATGTGGAAAAATAGGGACATTAATGTACTTTTGATGGAGTTGTGAACTAGTCCAATCTGGAGAACAATTTAGGCTATAAAACTGTACATAACCTTTGACCCAGCAAAACCACAACTAGGTTTATATCCCAATGAGATCAAAGAAAAGGGAAAGGGACCCACATGTACAAAGTACCTGTTTTGTATTTTGTATATTTCACATATTTTTTGTGGTGGCAAAGAATTGGAGATTGATGGGATATCCATCAATTGGGGAATGGCTGAACAAGCTGTGGTATATGATTATGATGTTATACAATTGTGCTATAAGAAATGATGGAGTGAGAGTCACTGTGTCAGAAAAACCTTGTAAGTTATATGAACTAATACAAAGTGAAGCAAACAGAACCAGCAGAACACTGTACATAATAACGGCAATATTGTGAAAACTGTGAAAGACAGTGAAGACAGTAATCTAAGACAATTCCAAAGGACACATTATGAAAAATGCTACCTACCTCTAGAGAGAAAACTGATAAAAGTTTGAGTGCAGATTGAAGGATACTAGTTTTCATTTGGTTTTGTTTTGTTTTTTGCAATATGGTTAACATAGAAATGTTTTGCATGACTTCACATGTATAATTGATATATTACTTGCCTTCTCAATGGGTGGGAGAAGAGATGGGAAGGAGGGATTTTGGAACTCAAAATTTTTAAAAATGAATATTAAAAATAAATTAGTTAAAAGAAAAAGGGGAATGGATTCCTTAAGAAAGATGGGAGGGCAATCTAGGAACTGGTAGATTTCAGTCATAAGGACCTGAACTGTGTAAGAGACAAGTGGAGTGAACTTCAAAGAAGGAAAGGTTGCTAAGTAATGGTGGCACAAGGGAGAAGAGAAAGCAAGGAGTATAGAGAAAAATCCTCTTTATGGATCAATATATTTGGAGGCATGAGATAATGAGCAATTAGAACTAGAGCAACTGATTAGAGATATAGTGTCTTCCATACCAGAGAAAACCAAATTTCCACAAGTGCAAGATGTAAAGTATAAAACTTAAAAAGGATTTGGGATAAAGGGAAATTTTACATTGAGCAAGGATTCCAGAATGCAAAATGGAAAAGGAGGCAGAGGATGAAAGGGAATGGGGAGTGTGTATGGAGAGATATAGCAGGAGAAGGGTTTGGAATTGTTTTGGTTTGTTTTTGTTTCGCCTTGGGACACAGTGACTCTCACTCCATAGAACTGGGAAACAAGGAAGCGGAAATTTGTTAACAGTAGCACTAAGGGCTAATTAGTTGACTGGAATCCCAACCTCCAGGGCTGTATGCAGATGAAGAACTTCACTGGTGCCAGTTTTAAGCATCCTGGATCTTCGTGGTGGAGATGGAGATGGCAAAGAGATAATGTCTGAGGTCTGGGCCAGTAAATACCAGAATCTGGTCCCCAGAGACATGACTGGACTCATACATAAAGTCACTTCTGTGAGCGATCAAGAACACCTAGAAAATCTCTCACACAGAGAAGATGGTCAGCTCTTTGTCAAGTTAAGTGCCAGAAACCTTAGTCCTAGTAGCATTTGGTTTAGTAGCCTCCTAGATAAGTGCTTTGCTTGAGGCTCTGTAGAGCAGCTTTAGGCCTTGGTGCAATGAGGCACAGAACCTTCACAAGTTCAGCCTAGTATCTGGCTACTGCCTCCAAGTTTCCCAAGCATTTTATCAGTATTCTTTCCATAAGTGATACACATCAATAAACTCCAATACAGCCCTTTGTGCTGTTACATCAGCACAGGATCACCCAAAAAGTCTCAATACTGACTCAAACTCAAGCAGCACTGAAGCAGAACTTGCTACAACAATTCTACTGATCCAAACCAACTGGATGATAGTAGAAAACTCAAATAACAACTTGTTAAGAGTGTTGTAGGGTGACCATAAGCAGGGCAGTTGGAAGAAATAGTTTTAGGACAAAACAAAGCACAATTTCGGATGACATTCATTTGAGTACTAATTTGGGTACAGAACATACTGGTATAGAACTATCAGGGTAGGTTTTCTGAGCAAAGGCATTAGGCTTCCTGTTAGGCAAACAAGAGTCATGGAAAACAGTAACAAAGCCTGCAAATGATAACTACGATGAAACACAATGACATATAAACATGGGTAAGTTTAAAAAAATTCTCACACAGAATGACAGTAGGTTTTTATTAACATATTTTACAATGTTGATTATTCCTAGTTTTGTATTTTCTGATTAATTATAAAGCTTGATTTAGCATCTACAGTAATGTACTGTACTTAAATGATCATTCATACAAGATACCACACCAGTACATTTTTTTAATAATAATATACACACACATCACTCTAACTTGGACCTGTTATTTTTCAAAGTGGGCTTATAAATTGGGCTTATAAAAGTAATGGGGAAAATCAAAGTTATAGTTTAGCAGCATGCATGTATGTATTCAAGTACAATTTTCAACCAAGTGCTTTTTTCAAAATTTACTGGTGACTAATTCACCAATATCAAAATACACACTATCAAATACCCAGATTTTAAAGTTAAGGCTAATATTTTCACTTCACATCCATATGCACAACCATAAAACATTCCATTTTAAATATGTAATAATCAAATTCTGGATACATTATACCTTGTAAATAGAGCATCAGAGTTTCAAACTACAGAATTATTCAAGTTCATGAGTCCTGTAATGGTATCATACTGGAGATGTAAATTAACATTTTGCTCATCAATCATACTTACAAAATGGCCTGGTATTTATAACAACCAATGGAAAAAAAAATATTACAGGCTGAACTTATGGTACAGGATTAAAAAAATGTAGCAACATGTTGGAAAACACATAGCTATTCAGTTAGTGAAATAGAATCATTCTAGTCTTACAGAAAGTTATGTTAATATTTTGGAAATTTATATAAAAATAGCAAGCCATTACCATGTACTCTATTGTAGATCTAATGGTCAAATCCCAACTGCTTTGGACCTGTTTGGAAAACATACTGTTCAATTTTCTTTATTTGGATGCTAGACTCATTTCTATCATTTTGACATGACATCATTCAATTAGATCTTAGAAAATGGATCTGCTTTTATTTTTAAATGTTTTATCACTAGATGTTTTTGTCTTTTATTTTACATGTAAAAATTTTATTTTACAGAACAAGCTATGAAAGTCAAAAGTACCAGGAATTGTTTTGACAGCATTTTATATGAAATAATCAAGCAATGTCTGGATTATTTGAAAAATTGTTTGGTAGCATTTTTGTCCATACTCTCCCCCTCTTACACAGACAGCAGATTTAAGCTCAATCCATTTTATTCTTGCTGAGTTAAAAACACTATAAACATAAGCTGTTTCTCCAGCATTCTTCCAAGAAGAATATATTTGTAGTCATTCAAACCAGGGCCACTTCTGTTGAGCTTTTTTTTTTTTAAAGGAAATCAAGCAGAAAAATCAGTGATTACTCTGCACAAATACAATACAGATGAATCTCTTGAGTTGACAGGAAAGATCCAAAATCATGTTTCATTTTTAGGGTAGTCTGCATATTTCCAATTCAATCACTCAAACAACATATCTGGGTTGATAATGAAAGGCAGGCATGCATGGTTGTAATTAGAATCTGTCATGTTGTACAGTCTTAGAAAATTTGTATATATAGTAAAATCTATATATTACTACCACTAATAATTCACCCAATTGTAATGGTAAATTTTGTTTTTTGAAGGAGCAAAAAAAAAAAGAGTATACTGTATGACATTAACAGTACCAATCTAATTATTTTACAGCTATTTTATTTATTTACCTGGGGATAATTATTTATGAAATTCCTGAGAATGAGTTAGGTTTTCAGCAAAGTCTGAAAGCTTTTAACAGACCTCTCACAATAAGTGGATTTTTTTAAAGTTCTACTGTTAGACCAACTTTTACTATACAATATCTCACATAAATCATGTTTTACAATTGTTGTCTAATTACATATGTAGCAAGCAAAAATCTCAAATCAACACAAGAAATGGAAAGAAAAAATGATGCAATATGTTCAGTAGATGCAAATTAAACACAAAGGATATGGAAGCAGTAAACCTGCAGTAACTCAAATCCACTCAAAATATCAAAGAAATATTTCATCGCATTGTTGGGAGATCTCACTTTTAAATAATTCTGAGAACAACTTGTGCTTCTTATCAATTGTGGAATAAACAAAAACCATGAGTACCAAGGAAATTAAACTTTTCATGTCCTCCCAAAGATTTTTTTTTAAAGTTATAGTACCATTAATGTAGTATCAACAGCACCTAATTATTGAAAGGCTTAAAAAATGGTATGGTTTCAATTTTTCCAGTGAGTTAATCCCCCAAATTAAGTTAAAGCTTATCTTTATAAAGCTGGATTCTTAGTAAAGGTGATGGATGATATGGTGTGAAGCTGCAGGTAATAGATGATTTATAGCCCATTATAATGTGGACCCCATCTTTTATTGATGTGATCAAAAGTATGAGAAACCCACTGCTGTTCAAGTACTTTGTATCTTTCCTTGCAAATGTAGAGAGGCTTGCCACGTCTAGAAAGAAAAGTGAACATTAATACAATTAATCCAGGGAAATTTAGTTTGTCATTTCTGTTTGAGCTAGTTCCTTGAGACAATCAAGTTACGTAGTTTTTTTTGTTTGTTTGCTTTATGTTTTCTGGTACTTGGGGAGTGTATGCTTATGGGGAGAAAAATCTCACAAAACTCAAGTTACAAACAAATCAGTATCTTAAGAAATCCATATTATGAAATGGGATAAAGTTAGAACTAATAGAGTGACACTTATTTAACA
Source organism: Pseudochirops corinnae (assembly GCA_028646515.1). Classification (NCBI taxonomy): domain Eukaryota; kingdom Metazoa; phylum Chordata; class Mammalia; order Diprotodontia; family Pseudocheiridae; genus Pseudochirops; species Pseudochirops corinnae. Next base: position 243,610,289 of record CM053588.1, read on the forward strand.
TAATTTTCCCATGTCAACAATTTCACTTCGAATTCTGACACCTGGCCTAATGATATTTCAGAATGATCTCCGTATAGTTCTGACCACCTCAGCATCTTACCTAAGATCCCTGTCTTCTTCACCATGTGCATCAAGATAGACAGAACCCCAGAGGCAGAAACGATGGCCTCGAATAATGATGATTACTGATGCATTGATCAAAAGGAATATTCCTGTTCCAGCACCACAGTTCTGAGAATGCTAAAAAAAATTTATATATATATATATATATATATATATATATATATATATGTATATATAAAATCCCATTAATGTATTAACAATTTCATAATAAAGTCAAGAATGAACTATTGAAATGTCTTCCAAATATAGGAGTCCAGTCATTAAGGAGCATTTTTTAAAAGAAAGGTTAAATAGTATCAATTGAATACACAATCCTAATGGTAAGATTTTATTACATTATATGGCATTTTTATCAAAGTGTATTTGGGATATAAGTAAAAAACTGTATTAGAATACTGCATGATTCAGAACCATGCAAATGCATGATCAACATTATTCATCATTAAATGGTGTGAAATATGAAAGGGGAAATGTGAAGATAAACTAACATAATCGTAAGGATATTCTACTCAGCTTTATCCTCAAGTACTATTTTTCGGTCCTCCCTCTAGATGAAGAAAGAAAACTATATCCTTTCTCTCTAAATCAGGGGTTCTTAACCTAGGGTCTGTGAACTTTAAAAAAAATTCTGATAAATGTATTTCAACATAATTGGCTTCATTTGTTAATCCTATGCATTTTGTTTTATGCATTTAAAAATATTATCATGAGAAAATGTCCACAGATCTCACCAAATTGCCAAAGGAGTCCATGACATAGAAAAGATTAAGAATCCTTGCTCTAAGAAAGGTTCTCTGGGTAGCTGAGCTTAAGTCACTCATTTGAACATGGATAATTAAAAACTTTCTTTTAAAAAATGTTAGGTCTCTGGTTGTTTCTTACCAGCACACATTCGCAGTAACTTTGCTGTTTGCAGCAAAGTCCCTTCAGGCAGACAAAAGTACCACAAACAAGGCAGACAGCAGGATCTTTCGGAGCTTTGGTGCAGACGCTGCAGGTTTTTCTGTGGTAGTACTGAAAGATGGTGTTATAGTTCTCAGGCAACTGTAATAAATGTGGCAAATCCCATTTTGACTCTTGGATAAGCAAAACCTAAAACATTAGCAAAAATGATCATTAAGATGATGTGATTCTTATTGAAACAAAAGCCTAAATATTTTTCTCATACTTTTTTTATCCCAAGAAAGGAAGACTTCCACATAAACATATAACAATAATATAACATGGTATATAACATGTTTGGTTGATTTATTTTAAAGAAAAAAATCAACACCCTTTAACAATATTTTAAGCATGAAAAACATGCTTAAATAAATTTAGTTTCTTAATATATAGCATTTTAACATAAAATATGAGTTAATGTGAAATTTTAAAGTGCTGGAGGATTATAAAACCAACTTCTATACCCTGTAAAAGTAATTAAAGAGCATATTTACTTTTTAAAAGAGAGTTTGTGTTTTAATTAAATTTACAAAAAGATGCTTTAAATTTGGCTTTTACATTTTTCTATTTAAAAAAAATACACTATACCATATATTATGGCTCAATCTATTATTCTAACTCGTTAGACCAGGTCTCTTGTTCTAAAAAAGAATTATGCAGCTAGAAATAGCAAGAATGATTTCAGAACATGAATACGACCTTTGACACTAAAGGAATTCTACTATTTTCATCCTACTCATCATTGGTTTATTCAAAAGTACTTGAAGTATTCTTGCTCTGGGTCACCCCAAAATGTGGTTAAACCTGATTGCCTGGATTGCAGTATTCAGCCAGGTTTCTCACTACCAGACTATATCTTAGGCAGAAGCACGTACACATTCTTTGCAAGTACTCCTACAACTATTTGTAAACCCCGTAGTTAGAGCTGGGTGCCACAATAAATATGTTTCTTAGGATCCAGACCCAGGCCAATTTAATCTGTTAAGACTATTAAATAAAGACTGTTTCTTTCCTTGGGCATATACATTCAGCAGAGAGAACTCAAGAATTAGTCAAATGGATAACTCTTATCCACTTCTAGCAGTTCATCCAAACACAAACTATATGCCAGAAGAAAATGAGTAAGCACTGACAAAGACTACAGTCTTGGAAAAGAATCTGAAGACCATAGAGGCAAATGGAGTCTTTTCATCTTGGCCACCCATTGAAGGCAGAGATACAGAGGATAAAAGTAGTTTGGGAAGTGAAAATCTGGCCAAGAAGATGGTATCTGGGAATGGCATGTCTGTTTCTGGACTAGCAGCAGCATGACAGGTTCCCAGTGGAGGACACTTGCCAAGAAAGGCTAATAAGCATGCATTTGGCAAGTGTTTTGCAAAACTAATGAAAAGGGTTTTTTAAAAGTAAAGAATAAAGGAGGGAGAAAAATTGCCTACACTTATCAACCAATATATATACATAAAGGGAAACTACAGTAAATTAAAAAAAAAAAACAGCAGCTGAGACTTCCAGAATTCACTTAAGATAAAACCCAAGAAAGGAGCAAACAGTAAAAACCTTAGACTCCAATGCACAAGTTTAGGCAACAAGAAAGGTGAATCAGAAGACCTAATGTAACAAGGTCAATATGATCTCAGGTAAAGGGGGAAAGTGAAGTAGAATTGCTTATTTAAAAGGTATATGCATGTGTAGAAACCCAGAAACAAAAGTAGGAAAGTATGAAAGAAAGCATCAGGGTGAAGACAAATAGAGGAAGATATAAAAGGCATTTTGCTATCAGCCCACACGGACATAAAAAGATAACAAAAGAGGGGTTGAAGAAATAAACCTGACATGGCAACAAAAAAATAGTAGTGATGGAGGACTTGAGAGTTATCCACCTGTCTCTTAGAGTTTTCTGCCAAAAGAGGGCAATCAAATAATCAATAAACAAGCATTTACGAAGTCTCAACTGTGAACTAGGCACTGAGGACAGAAAGAGAGTCCCTGTCTCAGAGGAGCTCACAATCCATCTGGGGAGACAACATGCACACAGATGGGTATGTATAAAATAGAAACAAGATAATTCCTGAGGAAAAACACTAGTGGGGATGAGGAGGGCAGAGTAAGCTATAATTCTAAAAGGTAGAGATGAGGGCAAGTACATTCCACACATGAGGGACTCAAGGGATATGTGTGAAGAACAATAAAAGCTTCTATCACAGTGTTCATGAAGGGGACTGATACAGTAAGTCTAGAATGGTAGGATGAGTCTAGGTTGTGACTTTAAACATCAGAAAATTGAGTTTATATTTAAACCTACTGGTAATAAATAGGGAGCCATGGGAATAACATGACCAGACCAGTGTTTTAGGAAAACAGAGATACTAGAAGCAGAGAGATCAATTCAGAAGTGACTGCAGTAGTCCAGCCTGAAGAAAATTGACAAGGACCTGAGCTATTCATGTGAGTGGAGAGAGGGAAACCTATGGAGGACTGTTGTAGAAGTAGAATTGATAACACCGGCAACTGACTGAAAATATGGGGTAAGTGGAGTCCAAGAGCAGAGTAACTCTGAGATTGTAAACCCAAGAGACTGGAAGCACAGTTGGTGCCTTTGATAGAAAAAGAAGTTTGTAAGAAAGAGATGGTTTTGAGGGGTACAAGTGTGGGGGGGAACAGTGTGTCTGTTTTGACATACTGGATTTGAGAGCTATAGGAGATATTCTGTTTGAAACGTCCAAATTTAAGTTTGCGGTATAGGAATAGAGAAAATTACCAGCACAGAAATGATGACTGAATCCAAAGGGCATAAGTAAAAGTATGGAGAGCTAGAGCCATGATGTATAGACTCAGAGTTAAGAGTTGGGATATTAGTGATGACCTAGCAAAAGGGGCTGAGAAGGAGCAATCAGACAAGAGAATCAGGAGAAAATATGAAAACTCAAGGAAGAGATTATCTAGGAGAGGATAGTGGTCATTTGAAACTGCTCTCTCCAAAGTTACCAATAATCTCTTAATTGGCAAATCTAATTGCTTTTTCTTTATCTTCCTCCACCTCTTTATAGTGTTTAACACTGTTGACCATCTCCTCATGCATGTTCTCTCCTCTTTGGCTTTTGCAGCTCTGTTGTCTTCCGATTCTTCTACCTGTCTGACTTCTCCTTCTCAGTCTCTTTTACTGAACCCTTTATCTCATTGTCCTCCCAAACTGTGGGTATCACTCTATGCAGATGATTCGTTGATCTTACATCCAGCTTGAACGCCTTTCTCGAGTACCAAGCTCTCATCACAAATAGCCTTTTATAACCAGACATCTTGTAAGCATGTCAAATTCAATGTAGTTGAGATAGAACTCATTAACTTTTCCCCCACACCCACCTCTCTTCCAAACTCCCTTTAAAAAAAAATATTGAAAACATCATTATCCTTCCAGTCACCTGAGTTTATAATTTTAGCATCCTCCGCGACAACTTTTCACCACTCACATCCACTCAATTGTCAAATCTTGAGGTTTTAGGCTTTGCCTCTCTTATATCTCTCTCCACTCACACAGCCAACACCCCAAATTCAGGTTCATGCCATGTCTTGCCTCAACTATTACAACAGCCTTCTATTGATCTCCAAGCTTTGAATCTCTCCTCATCTTCATTCATCTTCTACACAGCTGTGAAAGTGATTTTTCAAAAGCACAGACTGGACCACTTACCCTTATTCAGTAAACTTCAATGATTATCTACTACAGCCATAGTAAAATATGAAGTCTATGGTTTGATACTAAAGTTCTTCACAAACTGGCTCCTTTCTAACTTTCTGGTCTTCTCACACTCCTCTACACATACTAAATGATGCAGCTACACTCAACTTACTTGCTGTTCCTTAACACAGTACTCCCCATCTACACACTGGCTAACTTTAAGCACTTAAATGTTTGCTGAAGGATTGATCCCACAGACTAAAATTCTACAGGCAAAGTCATCTCAGAAGGGATGAGAAACTTAAGAATTGAACTTTAACATTCAGTTTTAAAATTTTGAGTTCCAAATTCTCTCTCCCTGAAGCCCCTCCCCCACTTATTGAAAATGTAATATGATACTCATTACATATGTGAAGTCATGTGGAAATATATATTTTTTTCTTTTTTAAATATTATTTTTATTTTTCAAGGAATTCTAAAGAAAGGGAAACCATTTCGATGAAGAGGAAAAATTCTGAAGATAATAATGCAGATCACAAGAAAACATCAATTTAGAGTTAACTTAGATTTTTAAAAAGATATATAGAGAACATGGAAACAAGGGAATGTAACAGAATGAATAGGAAAGCAAGGCATGATCTTGTAAGAGTAGTATCATAAGAGATAGCAGGGTGGCAAGGTAGGAAGACCTGAGTTCAAATCTGACCTTAGACACTCACTAGCTGTATGGCCTTGGGCAAGTCACTTGTCCAAGTTGCCTCAAAAAAAAAAAATTAATATTCTATGTGCCATAGCTCAGATTGAGCTGAGACTGGTGAAGGGGACTAAGGACAACCAAAACCAAAAGGGGTTTGTTCTGTTTTTTAAGTTATGCTGGGGGAAAAAAGAAAATCAAAGAAACAGTAATTCAGGATGTATGAAAAGATGATAAATAACAACAGAAGGCAGAGCAGTTCAACTCTTTGGTGAGAGGGGGTTCTCTAAATGACATCTGAACTAAAAAGGTCAGATAAAAAATGACTAAATAGTTTATATGTAAGGTTGGCATAAGAGAGAGTTATCTGCCCCTTGATTAATTCAAGTCATTTGGTCTAACATAAACTACGTCCTCAGACACTTGAAAAAAATGGTAGATATGATCCTTAAACTACCATCAATGATTTCTGAAAGACTGTTCAAGAAAAACATACTGCAAACCTAGAGAAAAACAACTTTAAAAAAGCAAGACAAAATAGGGGCAAATAAAAATACTTAAAGTACAAGTGAGTAAAGGTGATTTCAACTCCTGGGAAATTCTAGAACGGATTTTTAAAAGCTAGCTAGTGAACATAAATATCCACGGAAAAGAAAGTAGTGATCACAAATAAGCAGCTTGTCTTTAACAAGAACAGATCATGCCACATTAACCCAATTTACTTATCTGAAAGGATTATTTAACTGGCAGATCAGGAGAATGCTATAAATATAACTTACCTAGGTTTTAGCAAAATTTTTATAAATTATCACATTTTATTCTTCAGGGAAAGATAACAATATGATCTAGAAGAGAATATATTTAGATGTTTCAGAGCTTGCTGAATGGCCCTCTGTAGTGAAGTACCACAGGGACCTGTGCTTGACTCTATGTTGATTAACCTTTTGATCAATGCTTTGAATTAAGGCAGAAATGACGGGCTTATCAAATGTACAGATTACTAAAAGCTATGAGGGACAGACAACATACTAGCTGACAGAAAGGATCCAAGAATATTTTTAAAGGCTAGAAAATCAGAACAGCTATAATATTTATATAGGACTTTAAGATTTGCAATGCATGTTACAAATACCACAATTGAGCCTCACAACAATCCTAGGAGGTAGGTTCTATTATTATCTTCATTTCTTCTCCCAAATGAGGAAATTGAAGCAGATGGAAATTAAGTGACTTGCTAATAAAACACAGCTATTAAGTGTTTAAGGCTACATTTGAACTCAGATCTTCCTGACTCCAAGTCCAATGCTCTAGCTACACCATCTAGCTGCATTAGAATACTACTGAATTTAAAAAGAGGAAATTTCATGTGAAAAAAATGTATATTCTTACTCTTGAGCTCCAAAAATCATGTTTATAATGGGATTAGGGAGTATTTATAATACAGCAATCTGCCTAAAAAAGATCTGGAAGGTTTTAGAGTATGTTCAGTTTGAGTGAATGTGATATAGCAACCACAAAAGCTAGTGAATCTTAGACTTCATAAAGAAAGGCATAATTTCCAAAAATAAGGTGACAGTCATGTCATACCACATTTGGAGTACTACTTTTAGTTCTGAGTGCTATAGTTTGGAAAGAACGTTGATATGCTGGACAACATATAGGAGAACAATAATGATATTGAAAAGCCTTAAGTCTATGACACATGAACAAAGGTTGAAGGAACTGGAGGTATTTAGCCTGGAGAAGGGAAGACTCATGAGGTAAAGGATTGTTGCTGTTCAGTTATTTCAGTTGTGTCTGACTCTTTGTGACCCCACTTGGGGTGGGCTTTCCTGGCAGATACGCTGGAGTGGTTTGTCATTTTCTTCTCCAGCTCATTTTACAGATGTGGAAACTGAGACAAACAGGATTTAGTGACTTGCCCAGGGTCACACAGATAGTAAGTGTCTGAAGCTGGATTTGAACTCAGGAAGATGAATGTTCCTGACTCCAGACCTAGTGCTCTATCTACCATGCCACTTAGGGGCTAAAGGTCTTTCATGTGGTAGGGGGAATTATACTCATTCTCTTTGGCTCCAAAAAGCAAAACTAAGAAAAATGGGTGAAAGTTGACAAAAGACATACTTAAAATCATTCCAAGGAAAAACATCCAAAAATGTGAGCTATTTAAAAGTGGAATGAGTTGCCTTGGATGGTGAGGAAGGGGGCAGAGGGGAGGATGGAGTCATTCAAGTTCTAAAAGTATTTTACAATATTTTTTTGGAGCTATGAGGTGGATTAGATGGCTGCTAATAATGTCACTTACATCTCAAAACTCAGTGAGTCTATGAAGTATCAGACCAACAACTTTTTATACATTTCCTTCTTTAAAATATGAAAACTATACCAATATACTTATATTTTTCATCAAAATTTAGGATGCGTGCATCCAGCTACATATAAAAGTTTTATAATATCAGGTTATTGTACTATTAAACAGTGATATACAAATCATACTTATAATGGATAAAATTAAGTATTAGTTTATTCATATAAAAACATGAGCTGCAAGAACCCCACATAATAATCATATCACTCAAGACTTGAATATAACAACAATCCAATAGATTCAGTGGAGTAAAAATCTCTTCTGTAATTAATTACAAAATATACATATCTCATTATTTGTGAAAGGCCAATTTTTTTAAAACAAACAAATCCTATTATCAAAAAGATGACAAATAATATGAAGCATCTTCTTAAAACATGGGCTTTTTCTTGTCACGCTTTTTCTTTATTCAGTTCTTTAAAACACTGATTATTATCAAAGAATTGTAAATTACTTTATTTATCTCTTACTCATTAGTGCATGACCAGGATGTTAAGCAAATTCTTCTTTCTTTACATACCTTTACTTGTTCTGCATGTCTTTCAGAAAATGAAGTTACTTCAAAGCACCACTGAGGTATGATGTCAAATGCTGGAACAGGCCAGTCAAGGCAGGAGGCGCTAGTGAACGGATGAGCTGTTTGACTAAAAGATGGTAGAAGCCCCAAGCAGCTAGCAAGAACAGTAAATTCTTCTTCTTCCTTTTCAATATCAAAAAGAAAATTTTCACATCATTTTGTGAAGCGTATTTCCTATTATAACAGAATTCATATGTATTTTCTTCCTTATCAATGAATGTGGCATAGATAGTAAAAGATCAGTTTTCTGTCTGAACCAGCTGAAGAAAAATGAGATGAGAAAGAAAAAAATTGTTCCTGGATATGCTATCTCCATTCTGCTCAAAATATTCTCCTCCAAAATGTAATTAATGAGTGTACAAAATATAAAAATATGCTTTTATAATTGTCTGTACTATAATGCTTTGAGGACTGATCATTTCACCCATGTGAGTACTGCTTATACTGCTGCAAGTCACAACCCTTCTATAACTCCTCAGATGTTTTCTGTGAATTGCTGTGACAAAAAAATTAGTCACCTCACACTCAACCTGGTGATCAGCCTCTCCAAACTAAGCTAGACTTCTGCAGACAACAGACACAAGATTGGTTACTGAGCAAATTCCCAAAGTTATTCAAGCTTAGTACGACTTGCCAGAGTATACGTTCTGTTGGCATTGCCTTTGAGAACCCAAGATCACTTCCATGCATATGAAATACTGCAGAATACTGCAGAACTCAAGTAAGAATTCACTGGAGAAATAATGATATGTTTTTTAAAATAGCATGGGATTTAATGTTTATCTATAAAGAGCTGATTAACTGGTTTCCAAAATCATATCTGGCTCCAAACATTTAAACAAATAAGGGAAGCTGTCACAACCATTGATACCCTTATACAATTTGCCTACAAAATCAGCATAAGGTCAGGTGCAGATAAAAGCTGTGTTGAATCAGAAAGACAGATAATGTACAGGGTCTTAATGGAGCCTGTAGGAGTTAGGAGGCTGGACTAAAGAGAATGCTTAGCTCCTGAGTTGGTATGTATTCATAAACAGGAAAAACTTTAAGGAATTAAAAAGGCTTGATGTCGCTTTTAAATTGTGAATCAGTAAATTTAATGCACCAACACAGTGAAATGCAAACCAGGGCAGTCAAAGTTCCATTAAAGATATATTCTCTGGCCTGGAAGGACACTTTTTAATAACAAAAAGATTATTTTCAAAATGCCAAAATGTGATAGGCAAAAACCTCAAAGCTGGTTTTCACTGACATGAACAACTACACCGGGAAAATACTACGTAAAAGTCAAAATAACATGTAGAGCAAAAAAACACATTAATATAGAAAACTCTTAAGAAAAGGAATCATAAAACTCCATTACAATGCTGCTTAGAGGCAGCATTCATTTTTTAATGCAAACAGCACAACAACAACAACAACAAAAAGAAACTGGAAGCATAAAATTAAAATAATTAATGAGAGGAATTCAGCAACATTACTCTAGCTCAAATTATGTTGAAAGGATAAATATTCAGAGTGTACCCACATTAGCCCCATAGTAATCTGTGGGTTCCTAGTAAATGTTTCAGGATCACCTATGTAATAGTTAATAATAACATTTATATAGTTTTTTAAGGTTTGTCAAGTGCTTAACATGAGACGGATATGAAAGAAAATTAAAAGATCGGGTTAAAGTAAAGAGAAAGCTGAGAGAAGGACAACCTAAGAAAAAAAGAAAAGTTCAAGACAGAATAAAGACCCTTCTTTCACCTAACATTCTCCTACCAATCTTAATGAGGACAGAAGTGAGACACAAATTTTGCCATACTTTAGAATATTCTAAAGAAAATAAATAAGACAAAAGCTTGTATTGGTTTTAAGAATGTGGTTTTTCACAATTCTTTTCAGGAGAGGTACAATCTATAAATCCTCCAAAGTGAGTTTATACTTTTTTTTCCATCAATAAACTAATCAATATTTATGACATTATTAGAAATTTCCAAAGGTAAAGTAATAATAGCTAACATTTATAAAGCACTTCAAGGTTTGCAAAGTCCTTAAAAACGGAAGTCACTTCATTTGATCCTTACAACAACCCTGTAAGGTAGGAGCTCTTAGTAGTCCCATTTGATAGATAAAGAAATTAGGGCTAAGCAAGGGTAAATAACCTGTCTGGAGTCATATGGGTAGTAGGCGGAGCAAGCCCAGCACTTTGAACAATAACTATCTAGCTGCCGCTAAGTACTGATAGCCTGTCAGGGCCAAAGGAAAAATAATACTATTAAATACTATTGCTTTTCACAAATTTTCACAGAAGAAAATCTGTATTTTACTGAAAAATTTGGGAGAATATCTATCTTTAGACACTGGAGTAAAAAAAAAAGGTTAGTAGAAGAAATGGAAATAGAGCAAAACAGCTTTGTGCATTAAGAAAATTAGTTATTCTAAAAATGTTTTCATCATTTACTATCTAGCAGATATTAAATATGCATTTCACATTTGTTCCAATCTAGTATATCACATTTTATGTTTCCTTTACCCATAAATTCTAATTGCAGTTACTTATTCTTTCTCTTACTTGTTTAATTTTGGGTCCAGCTCTCTGCTCATACATACATGAATGCAGAAGTATGCATACATATATACGTGTGTGTATACACTCAGATGCAAACAGAATTACATGCATGTGTACATGCATATGCTGATAAATAAGTTCTATAGACTATCTATACAACTATATATCATAGTCATTAAATATTCTTTACTACCTATTTTTCTTATGTGGATAGTTGGGCAACACTTTTTGATTATGGGTTTTCTTTATTAGTCTCCACAATGGTCCAAGATTTGATATAAGGAATAACATATCATCTACAAAAGAAGTATCTTAAGGACCTATCCTCTATAGGTTAACCCTCTTCAATTTGGAATCTGCCATGGGACTGCTACCTGATAGTGACACAGATTTTTGGTGAGGATCCATCACTTAAGAATTAAACAAAGGTGTTGCTATTGTTATATCTTTCAAGGCCTTGAAAGGGGTGTGGCCTTTTTATTGCATCCAAGTTTTACAGAAAAAAATCCTTCTATTAAGGGGATTTGTTCTGTGAAGTTTGGATTCAGGCCATGATCTTTTAATCTTTTAGCTGCCAAATCTAAATGGTCATTTCTCAGTCCCAATTCTTTGAACCTTCCTGCTCCATATGACACTGCTAACCATTTCCTCCTGGATACTTTCTCCTGAGTTTTCATGATGCTACTCTTTCCTGTTTCACCTCCTAAGTGTTTGAACTTGCCTTCTCAGTCTCTTTTGCTAGCTGGTTCATTATCCACATGTTGCCTCAATATAGGTATTCCCCAAGGATCTATACTAGATGTTTTTCTTCCTTTATACTGTCTCTTAGAAAACCTATCAGCTCCCATGAGTTTAACTATAATTTCTATGCAGATAGCTCCCAGATCTATATATCCAGCCTCAATCTCTCCCCTGAGCTTCAGTTCAAAATCATCAATTGTCTACTAGACATTTCAAATTGTTTATCACAGAAACATCTTAACATTAACATGTCTAAGACTGAATTTATTATCTTTCAACTAATACTCTCCCCTATTTCTGTCTTTCCAATCTTTCAAGTTCATAATCTTGGCATTACCCTGGACTCCTCACTCTCTTATCCCTCATATTCAATCAGCTGTTATGTTGCCATTTATACCTTCATGACATCTTTTGCATCTGTCTCTTCTCCTCTCATAAAGCTACTATTTTAGCTCCAGTCCTCACTATCTCTTGCCTAGCTTATTACACTACTGTCCTAACTGGTCTCTCTGTCTGTAATGGTAATTTGAGGATCTTCTCTGCCCCTTAATAATGCTAAGGGAATTTGAAGGCCTTCTTTGCTTTGAAAATAAACTCTGTCCCCAAATAGGCTGAATGTAATCACAAGGAGCCTGTGGTATGAGTTTGCTGAAGGGTGAAGCAGAGCCCCCAGGAAGCTGGGAGTCAGAGCTAGCTAGACTGGGAGGAGGAGAGGATGCATCCCAGGGAGTACTCAGGCTTATGAGTAAATATTGGCTTATGGGAAGGCTAAAGGATGGTGTGGCTCTCTGTCCTGTTGTGGCTTGTTAACTTCTTTGCTTCTATGATGGAATCGGCTTACTAGTTTTGGGATTTGGTTTTCTGGCGTCTGAATAAATGTTTTGCTTCTGTGGAGCAAATATGGAGAGTCTGTTATTTTTTTTGTGATTGAGCACCATGCAGGTATATTTATAGTGATCGTTGGCACCTGCATTAGCGCTACACTGTCTCAAGTCTCTCACCACTCAGGTCTAACCTATACAATGCTGCCAAAATTATTTTCCTTAAGTGCAGATCTGACTATGTAACGTCACTATTGAATCAACTCCTATAGCTTTCTACTGCCTCTAGGATAAAATATAAACTAATCTGTTTAGCTTCAAAGGCTGAACCTAGTAGCAACCTAACCTACCAGCACCACTGGATACTATTTTCCCTCGCTACAACACTCTGTAACCCAGCCAAATTGATTTCCTTCTGTTCCTTACATAAAACATTCCATCGACTGTCTCTATATCTTTGTACTTGTCATTCTCTGTGCCTGGAATGCATTCTCTTCTTACCTTTGCCTTATAGAGTCCCCTTCTTTCTTTAAGATGCAGCACAGGCACTATCTTCTGCATGAAGTCATTCCTGACCTCCCCAACCATCAGTGTCCCTCTCTCTCAAACTTTTGTAGTAGTTGTTTCTGTTCAATTATTTCAGTCATGTCCAATTCTTCTTGACCCCATTTGGGGTTTTCTTGGCAAAGATACTGGAGTGGTTTGCAATTTCCTTCTCCACCTCATTTTACAGAAAAGGAAACTGAGGCAAAGAGGGTTAAGTGACTTGTCCAGGGTCACCCACCTACTAAGTATCTGAGGCCAGATTTGAACTCAGGTCTTTCTGATTATAGGTCTGGCCCTCTATCCACTGTACCATCTAGCTGCTCCCCCTCTCAAACTACTTTTTATTTACTATTTTGTACATATTTGCATTTATTAACTTTATGGCATATAAAAGTATACTTGTCTTCTCCGTTTAAATGTGCACTTCTTTTCATTAGGGATTATTTCATTCTTTGTACTAGTATTCCTAACATGTAAAAAGGCACACAGAGCAGTTGCTTAATAAATACCTGTTGACTGATTAACCAAATGTGATATTCCATTTAAATATTCCCCTGGCACGAGTCATTTTCCATGCCTGGAATGTATACTCTCCTCATCTCTATCAAAATCCCTATTTTCCTTAACAGCTTAATTGAATTATTCCTTCAAGCCTGTTTCAATTTCCTCACTTGTTAATGTTCTCTCTCCCTCAAATTACTTTGTATTTACTTACCTGTTTATATGTTGTATTTTGTCTCCAGGATAATGCAAAATCTTTGAAAACAGGAAGTATTCATTTTTGTCTTTTTATATAGATAAACTAGCCCAGTACCCTGTACATATTAGGCACTTAATGTTTGTTGAAGTAAAAAACAAAAGGAAAATAATCTTACCCACAATCCATTAACAATAGGATTCCTATTCTTTATAGTTTAGTTGAGATTTTATCCAAAAATGAATTCTCTATAGTTGAGAAATAAGTGAGGGCAATGTGACCAATTAGCAAATTAGAGAAAGGTTTATTAGGAGATACACAATTTCTTCATCTATAAGTTGGACATAATATTCACTATAAACCACTTTAGCAACTATCAAGAGCAATATAATTTATTTTCATAAGATAATAATAAGTGTGTGTGTGTGAGAGAGAGAGAGAGAATGTATCTGAACACTAAAATTATTCACCTTAAAAAAGGGACACAGAAGACAGTAATTTTTAAAATATGCAATCAAAATTGAATAGACAAAGGAGAAAACATAAAGGGAATATGTTTTCATATAAAATCTTCTGTACGACTGTGGGAAATGAAGAGTGGAACTAAATGGGGTAAAGTGATGGAAGAAAAGAGCATAAAGAAGAAAATGTAAATCCTGCAGAGATAAATTAAAGAATGCTTGAGGGTCCATTCCTGTCTTATGACAAAAGGATATGATTTATAAAAACAAAAGGCCAATGTGAGTAAAATTATGGAGTAAAAAATAGAAGGATGATGTAATCATGGTATTTTAAATTAATGATAAGAATTAGGCAGAGCATAGAAAAGGAATTGGTAGCAAATAGGAAAAAAAATTCCACTTTTTATAAAGCGAATGATGAAACCAATTGAAAAGAAATCATGAAGCAATCAAAAGCTATGGACAGCCGTTAAAGATGAAAAATTTTAATCACTAAGAAAAGAAACAGACATCATTCAGTTAATTGTTTTCTAAGTAGTGTAATAAAAAGAAAGACAGCCTTAGAGTCCAGAGACCTTGATTTGAATCTTATATCTAACACTTTCTGGATATAAGCATGGACAAATCACTTCTCTGCTTCAGTATCCACATTTATAAAAGAAAAATAATTCTATTTCTACTCCTACTTCACAAGGTTGTTGTAAATAAAGCACTTTGTAAATCCTTCAAGTACTATCCAAATGAGGATTATTGTATTAGGAAAAGGAATTATATTTTTAGACCAAGAATTAATCTAAATCAGAGTTGCCCAAAATGCATTATTAAGAAAATATAGCACAGACACAAGCAATTTAGTTTTGATAAACAGAATCTGTTCCATAAAACCACTCTTAACTGAGACCACTTTGAGTACATGTTTACAAAGTACAGCTTGAAAGTACCAGCAGCAAAATGATCCTGGAAACTTTAAACTGCTTGGGAAGAACATGAAAAGAATAACACATAAATATGGGGAGGTGGGGGTGAAGGGAGAGAAGAACAAGCATTTATTAAGTTCCTATTCTGTGTCATTGCCAGATGCTGAACTAAGCACTTTATAATTATTACCTCATTTAATCGTTATAACAACCCTGGGAGGTAAGTACTATTTTTATTCCCATTTAACAGTTGAGGAAACTGAAGAAGATAAAGATTAAGTGACTTGCCCAGGGTCATATAGTTACTAAGTGTCAGAGATGGATTTGAACTTGCCTTCCTGACTCTTAATACCAGCTACTCTATTCCAGCTGCTTCTAAATAAATTGCATTCTGACCTCTGTAAAACTTCTATGAACACAAATTCCATGAATTTCATTGCTTCCTTGTTTATTTTTTCTAGACTCTTCATGATGGCTTGAACATCATTACCCCACAAGTATAGTCTGGATTCTTTTCTTCTACTTTAGCCTCAATAAAACTCATCTATAATTTTTCTATTTATTCATTCATTCATAGCCATAGCTCTTTAAACAGATTAAACAAGAAATAAACAAAAAGATGTTTTTCATAGGTGGTCTATAGGGCATTCTACAATAACATAAAAGCTGAAAACAAAAATGTGGTAAATTTTACTATCTTGAAGAAATTGAGGTTTTGCCAAAAAATAAAAAGTGGGTAAATTTAGCATGCCTATAATAATGTGATTATGTTCAAAAAGAGGTTATGGGTTGCAATACGGAATCTATTTCCCAAGTTTCCCACATTTTGCCTAATTTCTGATATTAATAATAACCATGATAACGATCTTTCCTTCATTCTTGACTTACTGTCTGTCACACCCATGTATTCCCTACTATCTCTATTCACAAATCCATCCCCTTAGTTCAGGCCCTGTCTCCTCTCATCAAGACTCTTGTCATGGCTTTCCCAACTGCTTCCTGTCTTAGTGCATCAACAAGAATTTATTAAGCACTCATGATGTACCAGGCTGTGTTCATAATACTCACTATGCTAAACAATGGTAATAGAAAGAAAGGCAAGAAACAGCCCCCTGCCATCAAGAAGCTTATACTGTAATGAAAGAGACAAACATGAAAATAATGAAGATTTATACAGAGTAGATGAAGGTTAATTTGAAAGGGGAAGGCTAGGGAGGACAAGAAGGGCCTCTTGTGGAAGGTGGGGTTTGAGCTTAGTCCTAAATAACAGCCTGGAAAACTAAGATACAGGAGTGATGTTCTCAAAGTACTATGATAAGTAGGCTAATGTAGTTTAACAGTGGAGCATGAGGAGAGGAATAAGATATAAGAAGGCTTATATATTTTGACCAAAGGTGATAAGGAGCCATTGGAACTCACAGAGTGGAGGAGATGAATGGGGTGGGGAGGGCTGTTGCATGGTCAGAACTATGTTTCAGGAAAATCACCTTGGCAGGGGAGTGGCAGGTTACTGGGTGGAAAGAAGAAGAAGGATAGTGTAGCTGAGAAGAGATAAGAGCCTCAACTAGTGTTGTGATACTAAAAGTAGCAAGAATTAGACTATAGGAGAGATGATGTAAACATAGAAATGACAAGATATGGCAAAGGGTGGAATCTGCAGAGTGAGTAAGAGCAGAGGATGGCACCATGGCTACAAGGAGAGAAAGTGGAGAACACTGAGTGTGTACTGCTTTCTCAAGGAGTTTAGACACAAAGGAGAAGAGAGAAAGGTCAGAAAAGCTAGCAAGGATGGCTGAATCAAGTTGAGGTTTTCTGAGGATGGAGGAGAAATAGGATACTTGTAGGCAACAGGGAAGGACCCAATGAGTAGCGTGATAGAGTAGGGATAATAATGAGGCCAATTTGCTGGAGAAATAAAGAGAGAATGGGGTCAAGAATGAACCTAGAGGGGTCTGCCTTGGAAAGAGGAAAAGTAACCTCTTCATCTAAGACCAGAGTAAAGGAGAAGACAGCAGAGGGGGATGCCTGAGGAACGTGATATGAGGAGGAGAGAAGGGAGAACAGATAGTAATTTTTTTAGTAAATGCATAAAGTGAGATCTTCTTAGCTTAGACTAGAGTTGTGGGAGCCCACACTGTGCCTTTGCGAGGCATGAAAGGATTTGGACTAGTCACCAGAGAGAGTAGAAAGTAAAGTAGAATATGAAGTAGAATGCTTGACTTGAGGCAGTGAGGGCCCAGGTAAGATTAAAAACATAAACGTGTAGTAGGAGCACGTGGCACTGTTTCATAATTTCCTCAAACTCTGTTCAGTGGCACATTAATTTGTTTAAGGAAGCACATGAAAATGGTTGAGGAAGACTGACAAATGGGAAACAAGGAGTACTTCAATTTCCCAGATTACAACTAGTAAGTCTGAAAGTATGAGAGAAAATCATGACTGGAAAGAATGGAGAAGAAGTGGTATCATCAGTGGGAAATCATGTATCAGTGAGGGTCAGAAGAATGAGAAACAAAAAGGTTTACAATGAAAAGAAGCTTGTTAATTATGGAGGAGATTCTGCAGAGGGCATATGGAAAGTACATGTTATTTGAAGTGGGACCTTGCTAAAAGTTGATGCTAGAGAATGGGATTTGTACATTAGCAGACAGGGCTTAGGGATCACTGGGATGGGATGAGTAAAAGAGGATAGAAGTATGTTAACCATTTAGCAGTGAGCCCAGGCAGAGTAGGGATATTAGACTTTCCCAAATCCCTGCCAATCATACCTGACAGCTTGGTAAATCTCCTCCAAAAAGGTGATGTTGAAGAAGGCTGGTGATCCTGAGAAAAGGTAAGCAGAACTGCTGTAAATATCTTTCTATGTTATCAGGAGACCAGGCAATAGGATTAACCTAAAGTAGAAAAAAAAATATTTTTAATTAGAAAATTTACTTGGTAATATAGGGGGTGGGGCCAGGGAAGAGGTTCTGACTTTGATTTTATTGGTGTAGAGAACTCCTAGTGTGGAAACTCCTTTCACTGATGCAGATCAGCAGGTCACCTGCAATTTATAATCTTATTTAGAAAGTGCCTGAGGCACAGAGAAGTTAAGAACCTGGTCATTTATGTAGTATAATGCAGATATATCTCATGAAATAAAATGTGGTAACAAAAATCCAATTGTTGAACTATTGTTGGGGATATTTTTAATCTATGGAAATGCATACCATTCCAAGTTCTTCAGTTTCTCCTTCAAGGTACAACTTCCCTTTAGACAGTTCACTTATTACAAGGCTCAGTAAAACCTCCCAAGACTTTTCAGCATTGCATGTATTCTAGAAGAAATAATAATAAGGTATTATTAATTGAACTAGTTATTATAATTTGAGTCATAAAATTTGCACTGTACTGATCACTGTTTTCCGTAGAGTAGAAAAGTGATTGCATTTTTTATTTTAAACAAATTAACTTCCCTTTCTTTAAAATTAGATCACACACAAGATGTTATATTTAAAATAAAACTAAGAAGGGAATGCTGCAAATCAAACATTCTATTTCACCCTAATTAAATAAAACATACATATAATATAGATAATTAGTATAAATAGCTCAGACTAAAATAAATCTGATTGTTGTATGTTAATATTTATTTTACAAGCAGAGAAAATAGAACTGTAATCTGTACATTTAAATGCAGGTACCATGGTTACTGCATATATGCAATAATTATTTTTACAACTTTAGGGCTATAAAGGATTCATGTAAATTTTTTTTTTAAATATAAATTGGGTAGGAAATAAATGAATCAGGCTATTCACTATTGTACTAACAACAAAAAGACACTGTAAAACAAAATAAAAACAGAATGTAAATAATGAATAGCCATCACGGATTTTTTTCCTTTTCCTCCAAGCTATAGTCTACCACATTATTTTGCTCCTATTTATAGTCTGCTTTACACTGTGTACTGTTGTCTCATATCTGTTAAGTATTATCCTCTGGATTAAAACACTTTGAACATTGTTCATGTTTCAGATTTCTTCTTCTATCCCCACAGCACAGAATATATTGTGACTATTCAAGAAATTCCTATTGATTACTGAAACCTACTCAGTACTGGATTTTGTAGATATTGGTTATCATCTGTAACAGCAATCAGTTTAGCAGATACTTAGCCCTTAGTAACTTAGGAATAAGTATGGAAGGTGTGAGCTAAGCATGGAAGGTGTGAACTCTGTCCCCTGTTGAGAGGGTGTGAACTCCCCTGTTGACCTGGAAGAAGGAGATTGGCTGAGACAGGAGACCAGTGTGTGTATATAAGTAAGAATTCCAGAGACAGAGATTGGGTATCTTCCTCCTGGTGGCTCCCATTGGAGGAAGCAAGATTGTCCCAGCATCTGGGAGCTGGACTGCTAGACTGAAGAAGTAAGTTGGAGTTTTCTTGAGAAAGAGAGAAAGAGAAAGAGAGAGAGAGTTTCTCTCCCAGCATCTGGAAGCTGAATGAGAACTGAGATGGGAGTTTTCCTGAGACCAGAATCTGGTGAAGGCCACCTGGAAGGCTGAGAGGGCTTACCTGGAAGGCCTCTTGGAAGGCTAAGATTCTCCTGGGTCCTAGGGCCAGCTGAACTGCTGGAGGACTGAAGAAGCATGACCAGGATAAGCTTTTGTTGGTTTGTGGCTTGGCTGACCTTTGAGTTCCTGGCAACAGAAGTGGTGAAGGGTTTGAGATGTGCTGGACCCTGTGAACTTTAGTGTGTGCCAGGGATTGCCCTCAGGACTGGACAAGGACCAGGAGGCTGTCTACCTCTGAGGACTGGATGAGAATCTGGGAGCTGTCTGTCTCTGAATCCAGGTGACTGTTTAGTGGATTCAGGTAGGAACTGGGACCATGGAAGGGAATCCAGAGAATCAGAGAGACCACCCGGAGTCAAGATGAAGAAAAGGCCTCCCCTTGGATGAAATCGTGGTTTTCTGGACACCGAGGGGTGGAGGGTTTGTGTGATTTTTGTAATGACTGTATTAGTGATTAATAATATTTAGTAACTGTAAATCTAGATTAGTGACTGATTGAGTTAATGATTTGCCCCATGAGTGGAAGACTGATTACTGTATTGTGAATTGATTGAATGATTGAGTATTGATTATTGTATAGTGAATTGGTTGAATGCTTTGTTCTAAATATCATGGCCACTGTAGTGAAAACTGTGTGGCCATTCTAATGTTAAGCTGTTATGAACTGTATTGTGATTTTCTGTGATAAGATGTAATGTTGTGAATATTATATTGTGAATGTTTGCCTTGATTTGTAATGGAATAAACAGTGTTCACTATACTGCGTAATCTGAATCTTAAAAGCTGTTCACAGTAGCATTCTTTTGGGAATCTGCTGGTGAATGGCATTACATCATCCTACTGGAACCTTGCCAGTTTAATCCTCATTTGAAATTTCCTTCTTATTAAACCTGGAAATGTAGTTTGGAGCCAGGTTGTGAAGGGCTTTAAATCACAGAGAAGTCTATTTGATCTTAGATGTAAATGGGAGCCACTAGAGCTTATTTAGCAGAGAAGTGGCATCATCATAACTGTGTTTTAGGCATATCACTTTGGTATCAATGTGAATGAGGTATTAAAAGAGGGATCAAACTCGAGGCAGGGAGACCAATTAGAAGGTTTTTGTAACAGTTCAGAAAAAAAGCCAATGATAGCCTATGTGGGGCAGGGAAGATGTGAGTGGGATAGCCTATGTGGGGCAGGGAAGATGTGAGTGGAGAGTAGGAGATAGATTTGAGAGATGTTAGGGAAACAGAATTGAGAAGATTGGGAGATGAATGGGAATAGTAAGTGAAGAAGAATGAAGATTTAAGAATGACTTACAGAGTATAAACCTGGGTAACTGAAAGCACGGTAGTGTTCTCAAAAGAAATGGTTTGAAAGATGGACAGGTTTATGGGAAAAGATTATGAGTTCCATTTTGGGCATCTTGAATCTGAGATGCCTAAGGGATATCCAATTCAAAATGTTCAATAAGCAAGTGATGATGGAAGGCTGGAGCTCAGAAGACACGAAAGTTAGAAACTAAGATCTGACAGTAACTAGTATAAAGATTGAAACTATGGAAAATGATGAGGTCACCAAGTGAAATTCTAGAGAGAAAAGATGATGGCTCAGGATATCACCTTGCTGTATAATCACAGTTAAGGGGTGAGATATCAATGATGACTGAGCAAAGGAGAACTAGAAGAAGCAATCAGATAGAAGAATAGAAGCAAGACAGAGAAGAATTTTAAAAACCCAGAGAGGAGAAAGTATATAGTATGAAAGGCTGGTCAGCAGTGTCAAATGCACAAGAGGAAGGTCACGGAGGAGGAATGACCATCAGTTCTGACAATTAAGAGGCCACTGTTAACTCTGGAGAGAGACTGCAAAGGGCTGAGAAGGGAGTGAGGACTAAAAGTGGAAACAATAAATTTAGACAGTTTTTTCCCCCTAATAGTTCAGGTGAGAAAGGGAGGAGGAAGAGGAGACAAGAGTTTGAAGAGATGGTAAGGTTTAGTGAGGCCTTTTTAAGGATGGAGGAGACTTGGGCATGTCTGCAGGCAGCAGGGAAAGAACCAAAAGATAAAAGAGAGACTAAAGACTGAGGATAAGGAGGGAAATTATTTCCAGGCTAACTCCAAATTTATGACCAAGAGTATGGTAAAATGAAGGATATTTGGGGGAGGGGAGAAGGAGAGAACATGATTAATATGAAAATATTTTACATGACTTCAAATGTGATTGGTATTATAGTGCTTGCCTTTTCATTGTGTGGGAGTAGAACTACAAGGGGTAGAGAATTTAGAATCCAAAATTTTTTAAATGCTAAAAAATAAACTTTTTTTAAAAAGGAAAAAGTGCTGGCCTTAGCAAGGGAAAGGGCCACCACCTCATTAAACACTAGAGCAGTGGTTCTTAACCTTCCTAATGCTGCGACCCTTTAATACAGTTCCTCATGTTGTGGTGACCCCCAACCATAAAATTATTTTCATTGCTAATTCATAACTGTAATTTTGCTGCTGTTATCAATTGTAATGTAAATATCTGATATGCAGGATGTATTTCAATTGAACATAACAAACAGGTTGAGAACCGCTGCACTAGAGTAATGGCAGAGAGAAACAGTTAGAGGTTTCTGAGGTGTAAAGAAAGAAAGAAAAGATTGCTCCATTGCTCACTTTTCTGTGGAAAAGTTCTCTTTGAAGATACTGGGGAGAACTGGTAGTGATAATTCCACTGAACAAGATGGCCCTCCCAAGATAAGCTCATCACTTTTAATTTCATCACAAAGTTGTTAACTCAAGCCTGGATACTACTTTCCTGAGTCTCCTAAGAGTCTCCTGGAGAGTAGAGTACCAAACTTCACCCAAAGCCTTCCTTTATAAAAGGGGACAGAATTTGGAGTGTAATCTCACTCCCCTTTGCATCTGCATCTCGGCTTGGTTTCAACTCTAGGGGAGAAGATGGCTGGGAATCCTCTGTTGTCCATCCTCTACCTCTGCCTCTCATCTCCCACCCCCTTCACCTCCAACTTTTCAGTAGTTTTTTTTTTGTGTGTGTGTGTAAGCTCCTAGAGAGCAAGGCCTCTCTTTGTCTTATTTATATCCCCAGTGGGGACAGAGAAGAACAGAAGCAAGACAGAAGAATTACAAAAACCCAGAGAAGAGAAAGTATATAGGATGAAAGCCTAGTCAGCAGTGTCAAATGCTGCAGAGGAAGGTCAAAGAGGAGGAATGACCATCAGTTCTGAAAATTAAGAAGTCACTGTTAACTCTCTTAGCCTGGTACATAGCAGGCATTTAACAAATATTCACTGAAATGAATTGAATGGAAGTTGCAAAGAGGAAGACTTAGGCTTGACTTAAGGAAAAACTTCCTAAGAATTAGATCATCCAAAAGAGCAAAGAGCTATCTGAGCTCCACTTCACTAAGGACCAACGGTCAGAAATGTTGTGAAAGGGATACAGACATAATTTGGACTAGCTGGCCTCTGAATTCCCTTCCAACTCTGAGATTCTGAGATGAGTATTTGCCCAGGCTAGAGAAACAGCCTCCCAATTAATCTGTTCACTTTTATCACAAGATCACAGACTGAGAGTTTGAAGGGATATAAAAGTACATCATGTCCCACTTACCTCCCTCACTTTATATGTAAGGAAATCCTAAAACTCAGAGAAGATATATGATTTACTCAAGGTCACATATGTAGTAGGACCACGATTCCACACAAGTGGCAGGGTAGGATTCAAACTCAGGTCGTTTGCTTCCAAATTCAGCATTTTCCCACTGCACTATAATGCCTCCCTATTTTCAATCCATCCTTAACACTACTGCCAAATTCCTAAATGTACAATTCTGATCATTTTAATTTAATGCTCAAAAGTCTTTAACAGAATCACACCAAAGATTAAAATGCCTAAAACCTAGAGAAAACACGTTTCTATAAAATGTTCTCTTCTCTCTTCTCACTCCTCATTCTCAAATCTCAACCTGTTGAAAACCTGCATCCCCTCAAGGTAACACTCAAATGCTAATTTTTATTCCAAGGGCTTTCATGATCCTTCAAGCTAGAAATTTTCCTTCCTCTGAATTGTCATAGAATTTTGTTTAATTTCTTAGACATTACATTTTGTATTACAGTTATCTGTGAACATATCTTATGTTTCCTATTAGATTAAGTCCTTAATGTTTTATCTCTATAATTTGTAGCACTTAGTATAGTGGCTTTCCTATAACAGGCAATTAATAAATATTTCCTGAACTTGAATTTGTTAAATAAAGGGGCTTTTGACAGCAAGTCCAATAATAGAATATATAATATGAATCCACTGAAAAGTAGGATTAGATGTCATACTCATTTATACTACTAACGTGGCCATATAAGATAATTACTATTCATGTCCTGATTTTACGAACTACTTTTGTCAATGAAATGTGAAAATCCAAGTTTCTTCACTTAATGTTGCAAAAATTATATTGTTTGCGATTCAATATCTACAGATGAGAGATGAATATATATATGTGTGTGTATACACACACACACACACACACACACACACACACACTCCAAATTCTATTTCAGCAGAGATGAGGGAGTAATCTTTTTATTTTCTTGAGCTATCTATTTTTCCAAACCATTTTGTTTGCATTCAAGAATATTATATTATTTCTACAAGATCCTGACTGGGAGCCAAAGGATGAATAATCAGTTGACAATTAAAATGGAAAAAAAGTTCTTAAAAGTAACAGACATAGTCAAGAGCCATTTATTAAGCATTCACTATGTGCCAGGGACCATGCTAACTGCTTGTAATGGGAATGGGAATTTGAAGATCTTCCCTGCCCCTAATAGACCTAGGTGGGAGTTTGAAGACATCCCCTGCTTTGAAAAGTAAACTCTGCCCCCTAATAGGCTGAATGTAGTCACATGGAGCCTGTGGTAGGAGGAGTTTGCTGAAGGGAAGCAGAGCACACAGGAAGCTGGTCAGAGCTAGTCAGACATTGGAGGAGAGAAAGGCACTCATTAAGGCAATAGAGAGGTCTGTGAGTAAATACTGATCTTGTATTGGTTTATGGGAAGGCTGAAGGGTGCTGTGGCTCTCAGCGTTATTATGGCTTCTGAATATCTTTGGTACTATGATGGAATGGGCTTGCTGCTTTTGGGATTCGGTTTTCTGGTGTCTAAATAAATCCTTCAGTTCTATCCTTTCTCTGGAGAGTTTGGCATATTTTGTGATCAAACGTCATGCAATACTTATAGTCACGGTCTTTATCATGATCGTGGGCACTGTAAATATTGCATTGGCGCTACACTGCTGCTTCTAAGGAGCTAACATTCTATGAAAGAAGATAACCTGTGTCATAGCATGTATCTGCATGTATAACATGTATGTAAGTGCATGTATATATGTATAAGCATAAATAAGACACATAAAAGAAGATACAAGGGAACCTTGTTTGGGAAAGCTCTAGCAGCTAAAGGGACCAAGAAAGAGCTCCTGTAGAAAGTGTCATCTCAGCTGGTTCTTTGATGATGCCAGGAAACCAAGAGGCAAAAATGAGGAAGGAGAGCATTTCCAGGCATGAAGGACTCTAGTGAAAAAGCAGAGAAATGGGCAATGGAGTATTGGTGTGAGGAGGAGTAAACAGTCTAACATGGCTAGATGTGGATTGAAGTAATATGAAAAGAACAATGGAGAAGTTAGGAAGGAGGCCAGGTTGCAAAGATCTTTAAATCCCAAATAAAAGTTTCTATCTGATCAATGCAGAAAAAGCATTGTCTCTGGAGTTAGAAAATCCAGGTTCAAATCCAGTTTCTGACACTTACTACCTGTGTCACTTTGGATGGATCATTTAAACTACCTGGGCCCCAGTTTCCTCAGGGATGAGACTAGATGGTCTCTGAGGTCCCTTTCTACACTATGATACTATGATCCTAGATGGAACCACAGTAATTTACTGAAAAGAAGAGAGACATGGTAAGATCTACACTTTAAGAAGAAGATCATTTTGGAAGTTGTTTGAAGGGCATAAGTCTGTAGCAATCAAGTTATTGTTGAGGTTGGCAGAAAACATAAAAATAAGAATAATTTTATAAGAAAAAACATTTTTTTACACTTGATATTTGTAGGTTAGAGAGTTAAGAAAAATCACTTGGGAATCTTTAATATTAAATAAAATTTCAGTATTTTATTGAAATAATTTTAAAATTTCAATGACATGAGGGAATGTTTAGCATTGATAGAAAATTAAAACTTCTGGCTAAGATGGCTGTTTGCATGGGCCTATTCTCCCACATACCTATTAATTTCCAGCAAAACCTTGAAGTTGACACTATACCAAGTAATGATGTAAAAATTCAATGAGAAGGGGCAGTTAGATGGCACAGTAGATAGAGTACTGGCCCTAGAGTCAGGAGGACCTAAATTCAAATTTGATCTCAGACACTTGACACTTAACTAGGTGTGTGACCTTGGGGAAGTCATCTAACCCTGACTGCTTTGCTAAAAAAATTAATAATCCAATGAAAAACTAGTGTCTTCTTTCACCTGAGAACTGTACAAGAGGTCAGCCAGAAGCCTTAAGGCAATAGGAAAGGGTACCAGCAATGCCAAAAATAATACAAGGTAGTCTTCCAGTATAACCAGAGCCAGGATAGGGACATGTATAGTAAGCAAGGTCCTACATCTAGTAGACTCCCTCTAGAAAACCTATGAGTAATCAGAAAGTCTCAGGGTGGAGCCCTTAGAAGCACATGTGTACAGTAGTGGGCAATCACTCATCTCTCAGCAGGAAATCCCAGGCCCAGAGGCAATGAGGTCATTAACACTCTGCTTGAGATTCCACAAAAAGTTCTGAAGATCCAGTGCTCTGATCCTCAAAGATTCAAGGGTAGGAGATCAGCACAACAATTCAAAGAACACAGGGCTGACTATCACACCCATAAATACAAAAGGAGGCAGAGCCTAGCCACAGCACAAAGCCATGAGTCAGGAACAAAAGCTAGAGATTATCTGTATTAAATATTATTGTAAATCCAGAGAGCCTCAAAAAAAGGAAAAAATAATAACTGCAAGCAGAGATTCAAAAGAAAAATGGATTTTCTACAAGGACTATATGAATACCTAAAAGAAAGTAAGCAGGAGACATTTAAAAAAAAAACCACAGTTTTGAAAAAAATAAAAATAAAGCTCTGGAGAAAAGAATTAGAAAAAAAATAAATAGCTTAGAACAGCGGTTCTCAACCTGTTGGTTGCAACCCCTTTGGAGGTCGAACGACCCTTTCACAGAGGTCACAGGGGTCACCTAAGACCATCTGAAAACACATATTTCTGATGGTCTTAGGAATCGAGACATTGCTCCTCTATCCATCTCCAGGTGGGTCCGCCCACATGCAAATACGCCCACATTACGAGTATTAAAGGGTTGTAGAATTAGGAAGGTTAAGAACCATTGGCTTAGAAGAAAAAGTGGAAAGCCTGACCCAAGAAATTAAAACTAAAAACAGACCAAACAAAAGTCAACAAATCCATGATATAGCAAGAAATATTAGAACAAAATCAAAAGATTTGAAAATATAAGAAAACATAAAATAACTGACATTAAAAACAAATGACCTAAAAAACAGACCAATAATGTAAGAGAGGTAATCTAAGAATCATTGTACTCCCTGAAACTATAGATTTTTTTAAAGCCTGGACACTAGTTCAATAAAAATCATAAATGAAAACTGCCCAATTTACTAGAACCAGAGTGCCAAGGGAAGACAGAACAAGTCCACCAATTACCTCCTGAATAGAATTCCAAAAGGAAATGTCATTGGCAAATCTCAAGAATATCACAGGCAAAATCCTGAGCTCCTAACATAAAACCAAAAACATCCAGAAAGAAATAGTTCAAGTATTAAAGTATCACAGTCAGTATGTGATACAGAATCATATATAATGCCTGTGAGCTTTTACTAAAAGCCAGAGAAGATCTTAGAATAGAATATTTCAAAGTGTAAAAGACAGAGTCTTGGAGCCAAGAATAAATTACCCCGCAAAGATGAGTATAATCCTACATGAGGAAAAAATGACCTTTAGAATAGAAAACTTCTAAGCATTTCTGGGGGAAAAAATCAGAGCTTAGTAGGAACTTTGAAATAAAAACACAAGTCTAAAGAAACCCTGAAAAGTACATTTATTTGAGCAAATGAAAGTGAAAGTATGATAATATAACACAAACATTCCAATAAACTGGGAAAAAGAAATGAAGAGTAAAAGGAAACATGCGTTATTGAAGAAAGGAGTAGAACTTGCTATTTCTTCCAACTGGAATGGATGAGGAGAAAGTGGAGAGTGGACATCTGAAAGCTTCACTCTTATCTGAAATGGACAAAGGAGGGCTGAACACACCCCACACCCCTCCTAATTTCGTGTGTGTGTGTGTGTGTGTGTGTGTGTGTGTATCAAATTCAACACAGAAACAAGTGGGGGTGGAAAAGATGGTTAAAAAGGAAGATAATACTGTGCAGACCCTTTGATACAGCAATATCACTGCTAGGTCTATATCCCAAAGACATTAAAAAAGGGGGGGGACCTATTTGTATAAAAATATTTATAAAAAAGCTCTTTTTGTGGTGGTTAAGAATTGGAAATTGAAGCGATGCCCATCAATCAGGGAACAGCTAAATAAGCTGTGATATATGATTGTAATAGAATATTATTGTGCTATAAGAAATGACAAGCAGGTTGTTTTCAGAAAAACCTGGAAAGACCTACATGAACTGATGCAAAGTGAAGTGAACAGAACCAGGAGAATGTTGTACAAGTAACAGCAATATTGTTTGATGAAGAACTGTGTGTGACTTAGCTATTCCCAGTAATTCAATGATCCAAGACAATTCCAAAGAACTAATGATCCAGAAAAAGAACTTATATTGTTTAAATATAGACAGAAGCATGCTATTTTTTATTTTCTTTCCTTCATCCTTCTTTTATTCAAGTCTTATACAAAATGATTTATTTGGAAATGTTTTACACAACTGCATATGTATAACTTATATCTGATTGTTTACTATCTCAGGGAAGGAAAAAAGGATGAGATAGAATTTGGAACTCAAAACTTAAAAAAATATATATTAAAAATTGTTTTAACACGTAATTGGGGAAATAAAATATATAGAGAGAAATAAAGTAAAATAAAATAAAATACCATTCTAAAAAGGCAAAGGATGGAGATATCAAATGAAAAACAAAAATTGTACAGAAAAAAAAGGAAAGTAATACTATAAAGGGAATAGCTCAATGTAAATAGGCCTCCTGATCCTGAAATGGGGTGGGTTTGTGGGATGGAGGAAAGGGAAAGGAGGGACAAAGAACTGGAATCCACAAGGGTGCCTTAGAATTGCCTCTTAGATGACTGGGGAATGACTGAAGGAATTACAGTATATGAATATAATGGAATATTATTATATAATAAAATCTCAAAAAAGAATAATTTATAAGAATCTTGGATAGTATGAACTGATGCAGAATGAAATGAACAGAATCAAAAGAAAAATAAATTTATACTAAGTCAGCAACATTGTAAAGAAAAACAACTTTGAAAAACTTTAAAATTTTGATCAATGCATTGACTAACCATGTCTTCAGAAGACCTTTGATGAAGAAAGTTACCCACCTCCTAACAGAGAAAGAGACACAGATTTTTGGACAAGGCTTCTGTGTGTACTCATTTTGTTTGACTATATTTATTATAAGGGCTTGTTGTTTTTTTTCCTTTCTCTCAGATTTCAATTTAAGGAAAAGAGAGAGTTAACTAATGCCAAAAGAAGGTCATTGAAACATTTTTTTTTAATGCACAGAAGAGAACAAAAGTATAGACCAGCAGGACAATTTCTAAAGTAATATATAAAATTTATTCTATACATATGCAAAGTATATATGTATGTGTGTGTGTATGTAAGCAATATGAAATGGAGATTCATGTTTTCATGCAGAATCTTCTTTTTGTGTTCTGCTGTATGTAAGAAAGAGACTTTTTTATGTTTAAGCTCATGATAAAAAATAAAAAATTAATAAAATGGTCTAATATATTTTCCTTTTATATTTTCAATCATTCTTCATTTCTCTAAGCTATTTATTTAAAACTATTATATACATATATGCACCTGTATACCTATATACACATATATGTGTATGTATATATGTGTGTGTGTGTGTGTGTAAATATACATATACATACATACATACAAATAGGCTCAGACTGTTCCAAAGGATAACAAAACATTATGTGTTATTTTGTTAAAATACAGAAGAGCAAATAATGTCTTGACTTGCCTTAATGATAATTTTACCTTTCAGAGGGGGAGGAACCAACAAGTGGAAATTCTTTTCTGGATCTGATTTTTCCCCAAAGTTAGGGACTGGTTGCATGGGTTTCAATGATAGGAACCTTGGGGTATATGACTATTCTCTCCTATAGTTCATGATAGAGAGACAGAGGAAAGCTGACAAGGACCCTAGATTTGAGGAAAGCAGGTTTCTGATGGTTCAGAGCAAAGGCAGGTAGGACCCTGAATGGAAAACTTTCAAAAATAAAATTCTGAAGACACAAAGAGGAATAATTCTGATAAGGAGGAAAACTGAGAAATCTCTGAAGAGACCAACATAGATACAGAGAAAATTCACCACTGGACTTAGAATTTTTTCAAAGATAGTATACAAAAAATTCTCAGCACCTTCTGCCACCATCACTGCAGAAGCAGAAAGAGGCTGCACAAGACTGGGTATAATTTTGCATTTTCTCTCAATTCATAGGTTGACATAATTAAAAATTCATTACCAACTGGCCAGTCTACTGGTAATGAACTTTTCCATATTGAGTTAGAGACTGATCCTTGGAAATAAAACTCATTCTTTGCTAGACCTATACCTCTGCCAGGCCACAGTGAGGGAGAGCATGTACAAAAGATAGAAGCAAGAAAGATAACACAATATTGTAAGAATGGTACCAAGAATGCTAAAGATTAGAATGAGCTGAAGCTGGCAAAGAAAACTAACACCGATAACAAAAAAAAAGTTTTTTAAAAGCTATAATAAGGAGAATAAAATAAGGAAAAGAACGATTGCTCAGGGTGGCTAGCGATGCTCAATTTTTAAAATTCTTCTCTTTTGTCTACCAAGAAATATAACTTTGGACATAAGAGGGGAAAAAATGGTTAATAAGGAGCTGATTACCACTACCACCCCTCCACAGAAGAAAAAGAGCACTTAGTTGTTCTTAATTAAATCCAGGACTGCTAACAGCTCTCTAACTGGTCCAGATTAGTTAAACCCTCAGCTGCTGAAGGAATGTTAGATGTGAATGTTGAACCACTACTGGTAATATGCAAAAAACTGTAGAGAACAGGAGAGGTACCACAGAATTGTAGAATTGAAAACATCTCCAATTTCCAAATCAGTTAGTCAGTCAATGAGCATTTATTACATGTGTACTATGTGCCAGGCATTGTGATGAGTGATAAGGAAGATGAAAGAAAAAGCAAAAACAGATTCTGCTCTTAAGAAACTTACATTCGAGTAAAGAAGACAACATACATAAACCAGAAAATACAAGATAAATATAGAGTAAAGGGAAGTAACATTACAGGGTATGGTACCAGCAGCTACAGCCATTGGGGAGAAGGAGATCTCTTGGAGCAGGTGGGGTTTGACCTGAGTCTTGAAAGAAGGAAAAGATTACAAGAGTTGGAGGTTGGGAAGGAGAACATTCCAGGCAAAGGAAATAGTAAGTGCAAAGGAAGGTTGAGGAGAGAAGAGAATGAATTCTATTGTGGATGTGTAAGTCTGACATGCTTACAGGCATGTAGTGATATAGAACTGGAGCCCAGAAGAGAGACTAGGGCTGAACAAAATCTATCTAGGAATCATATGCAGTTTCAGAAAAAACTGAACTGGAAGTAGAGAGATCATTAAGTGAGAAATGATTGAGGGAAAAGAGAAGAGGGCCTAAGAAGGAGGCCTAAGAGAGCCTCCTTTGGAGGAAACCAATAGTTAGTGGGTGAAACATGAAAATTAAGCAAAGCAGCTTGAGGAGAGGTCAGACAGGTAGGAGAATCAAGAAAGAAAAGAGTTATAAAAGCTTAGAGAGGAGTGGGTATCCAGCAGGAGAAAAGGGGCGACACTGTCAAATACTGCAGAGAGGTCAGGAAGAATGAAGATTTTTTAAATGGCCATTAGATGAGGCAATTAAGAGAACATGAGTAAGTGGGGCCAGTGTGATGAATGGTAGGGAGCAGTGCAGTGTGCACCACACTGAGTCCTGACAGAGGTATCTAGAAAAAGTTGCCCTGCCTAGCTTGGCATAGGAAGAAAGTCAGGGGGTCTGTTGACTGTGATGCTGGGTCAGGCTAGAACTCACTGTAAATGAGCACTTCAGCTGAAGTTCAGGGAAAGAGGTGTCAAATACCCAGGGGGGACTGAGGTGGGGTCTGCACCCAGGTGCAACTTGCTGGGTAGGGAGACCTGAGCAGGGAATAGAGAAAAAAGCAAGTGCAGCAGTAGTACTAGTAATGCAGCATGGCTCAGTCCCCAGGCCCAGCATCTATTCCAGCTTACAGAAGAATAACCAGGGAAGTTATCTCAGACCAAAGGGGAGCCTATGATGTAGTTGCTGAACTAGAGATGTCCAGATGATTAACAGAGGCTGAGTCTAGCAGCAGTCTACTTTGCTCAGACCCACACCCAGGTCAAGAACTCAGACCAAGAGGGCATCAGTCAGACTTTGCACTGGATTAGACCATTTTGGGAGCACTGAAAGCAAGCTTACAGGTCCCCGGCTTATCCCAGAGATCCTGGAGAAACCCAACACTCAATATTCCAAGAAAGCAACAACAGCATCAGCCTAGACAGCCCCCCTCCCCAGAAGTATGACAGAGCCCATTCCTAACACCAAGTCCTAAGCAAGGAAATAGGCTAGAAGAACGAGCAAACAAAAAAAGAACCCCCCCCATAAAAAGCTATCGTGGTGATACAGACACTCAACACGTAAATCTACAGTAAGAGAACAGCTCTAAAACATCTATAAGCAAAGCCTCAAAGAAAAACACAGCTTGGGGACAACTTCAACTAAAATTAGTAGAAGAGATGAAACATGATAAAAAGAGTTCCTAAGTGTTTTTATAAATGAGAGGGCTTAAGGAAAAATTTGGAAAATAAATGAGAGCTAGGAAAGAATTAGACAGAAAAATGACAGCTTAACACAAGAGATACAAAATCTGACAAAAGCAACAAACTCCCTGAAAATTAAAATGGACCAAATAGAAGCCAATGACTCTATAAGGCAATAAGAAATATTAAAGCAAAGCCAAAAGACTGAAAAAAAAATAGAAAATGTAAGATATCTCATAGTAAGAACAAATGATCTGGAAAACAGATCAAGGAGAAAGGCTTTAAGAATTATTGTACTACCTTAAAGTCATGACTAAAACAAGAGCCTAGACATCTTATTTCAAGAAATATTAAAACAAAAACGCCAACATTTCTTAGAATCAGACGGCCAAACGGAAATGAAAGAGTTCATTGGTCACGTGATGAAAAAATAGTCCAAAATGAAAACTTCCAGGAACATCCTAGGAAAATCTAGAGCTTTTAAGTCAAAACAAAAATATAGTAATCATCCAGAAAGAAAAATTCAGTATCATGGAGCCACAATCAGGCTGTACAGCCATCATAGTAAAGGACTAGAGAACTACCTGGTATACAGTATTCCAGAAGAGAAAGGATGTGGGCATATAGCCATGAATAATTCACCTAGCAAAACTGAGTATAATGCTATAGGGTAGAAAATGGTTCTTTAATGAAATGGAAGACTTCAAAGTATTCCTGATGAAAAGGACTAGAGCTATAGAGAAACTAAGAATTTCAAACACAAGAGTGAAGAGAAATATAAAAAGGCAAACATGAATAAAAGTACCAAACAAAGATAAACTTATATTTAAGTTGGAAAGATGATACATGTGTCCCCTCTGAAACCCTATCATCATCAGAGATCACAGAGGGAATACAATTAAATAGAAGGTTTGAGAGCTGATTGAATTAAGGACTTAACTAAATGATTGATTGACTAAATGAATGCACCTTGTTTAAAAGAGAACCAGTGAGCTACCAAATGAATGTACTTTGTTGAAAACTATGTGACCACTTTGGTGAAAACTATGGGGCCATTTTAGTGATAAGTTGTTGAGCTGTGACATGGTGAATGCTGTATTTCGATTTTCTGTGGAAATTTGTAACATTGTGAATGCTGTACCTTGATTTTCTGTGAATGTTTTGCTCTGATCTGTTATTTAATAAATAGAGAGTTTGCTATACTATGTGATCAGAACCCTAAATGCCATTCACAGCAGCAGTCCTCTGGAATGCTGCTTGTGCTTGGCTTTATAGTACTTTGGTTATAGCTTGATGGTCCTAAGAAAGGAAATAGAGGGGAAGAGGAATACACTGGGAGGGAAGGGAAATGAAGGTTAGGGAAAAAAATATACAAATCTATACAAGGAGGAAAGGATTGAGGAAAAGTGTCTCACTTGAACCCTATTTCATCTGAGTGTCATGAGATGGAAGAATACAAACTGACATACACACACAGAGTTGGGTACAAAAACACATTTTACTCAACAGAGAAAGAGGAGAATGGGTGAGGGGAAATTAGGAGATGGGTAGATTAAGGGAGGGATTAGTTCTAAGCAAAAAAAAAGTTCTAAAGATATACAGAAGGGGGTAAAGAATGGAAAGCTAAAAGAACACCCATAAATTGGGGAACAGATGAACAAATTATAGTACATAGTTATGATGGAATACTATTACTTCACTCTTATCAGTACAATAGCAAATCATGATTTCAGAGAACTATTGATGAAATATGCTACCTGCCTGCTGACAGAGGGTGAAAAGCTCAGAATGCAGAATAAGACAAATTTTTTTTTGGACATGGTCAAAGGAGAAATTGTTTAGACTGAAAATATTTGTAATGGGTTTTGTTTTTCTTGTGTTCTCAGCTGAAGAGTAGGTAGAGTGGAAGGATAAGAAAGAAGGCAAATTCTGGCTGATTAAAATGAATATTTTTTTTAAATTAAAAAAAATCACCAGTAACTTTAAACAGACCAGTTTCAGTTAAATGATGGGATTAGAAGATACACAGCAATAGGTTTAGAGGAGAGGAACCAAGACATCAAGTGCATATGGCTTTTTACAAGGAATTTAGTAGAGGAGAGGAAAGCTAGGGAATGACAGTGGTTAGTATGATAAGATCTAGTCAAAATTTTTCAAGAATGAAGATTTATGTATGTTTGTAGATAGCAAACAAGGAAGAAGCCAGAAAATAGGGAGATAAGATTAGAAAGAGAATGAGGACAGTGGTTTGGGCAATCTGCTAGAAAAGATGAGATCCAGGATACATTAAAGGAATTGGCCTTTGCAAACAAAAAGACCACCTCAAAACCAGAGACTAGAGGAAATAGTGGGACAAACTCATCATTAGAGTCTGTAGATACAGGAAAAGATAGTGATGTCAGTGGAAGGTGAAATGAAGATGGAAGACAAGAAAGTTCTCTACAAATGGCCTCCTTTTTTTCAGGAAAAGGGAAGAAAATGGAATTTTTAAACCACTGATTAGGGATTTTGCCTTAAAGCACCAGACAAATTCTAGATTATTAAAAAAAAGACAGTCAGTGAACACTTAGAAAAGGAAACAGTGATCACAATAAACCAATAGGAATTCATCAAGAAGATGTCATTTTGAGCTAATCTTGATTCTTCTGATGAAAGGGGTAATAAATTGGTCCATCTGAGAAATGCTATTAGATATCATTTATCAAAAGTTTAGCAAAATATTTCATAAATTATCTCACTGTTTTAGAAAATATGGAGAGATGTGGCTATATAATAATATATTTAGATGGATTCAGAATTATCTGAATGTCACTTTGGAAAGAGACTGCCTGTGCAGTGTCCCAAAGGCCTGTGTTTTGCCCTGTGGATTTTTTTTTTTTTTAATTTTCTTAATGGAGAAAAGTGGAGATTATCAAATTTGTAAATGACCCAAAGTTGGCAGGGATAGATAGCACAATGGATGGCATAATCAAGATCCAAAGAGATCCTAACAATTTAGAAAATCGGGCTGAATCTTATTTTTAATAATAATATTTTTAATAATAATCTTTAATAAGATTAAATAAGAATATATATAAATTTTACCCTTCAGTTCAAAAAATTAACTTTACAAGTTAATGAGGAAGACATGGTTAGACAGGAAAAGAAGGAAGTTTTAATAGAATGAAAGTTCAATGTGAGTTAACAATGAGCATATTGCAATCAAAAAAACCAAACAAACCAAAATAAAAAAGAGAGGGAAAAAAAAAAGAATCCTGGGATGCATTAAGACAAAAACAGTTTCCAGAGAGATAACAAGCATAGTACAGCAAAAAACTCTTGGTATCAAGGAGATCTGGTTAAATTCCAACCTTTGACACATACTGACTGACTCTGGGTAGTCACTTAAGCTTTCAGAACCTGTAGACAATTCTCCAATACTTTAAATTACAAGACAGTTTCAATCTGCATTGATAACAAGAATTTCCTCACCAGGAATTCTCTATCCTGATTCATCACAGGTCCAGGAGGGGGAGGAAGAACTATTTTCAATCTGTTTTCAGTTCTAAGCAGCACGATTTTGGAAGGATTCTGATGTTAAAGAACATTTAGAGGAAGACTACCAAGATAGCGTCAAATAAGGATCAGCTGAAAGACCTGTGGATGTTTGATCTAGAGAAGAAAACACTCAAGGGAGACATGATGGCTGTTTTCAAGTACTAAATACGTTGTCATGTCCAAGAGGCAGTTGGTGTTGCAAAAAGAGAACTCAAGAGAGAGGTTAGGAATAGACAGATGTGTGGAACTGAGAATCATGTGTAGAAGATTCTAAGATGATAACTCAACTCATTAGAGTTGATGAGTTGCCAACTCAGATGGTACAAAGGGAGAAAAAGCCTGTTGCCAGAGACTTCACTTGAGCATAATTTCCAGCTTTCCTTTTAATTAAACAAATATTAGACTGATAAGACATATCCAGATGCAGAAGTCACATTATACTCATGATGATTCCAGGTACTTTAACAAAAAGAGAAATTTAAAATGCACTTCCTTATCCACAGACACAATTTATTGCCTCAATCCACAACCTGTTCGGCATTTAAGAATTATTTTGATGCAATAATATTTTTAAATTCTTATTACTGAAATAGAGGAAATTATCTGATAGGTTGGTACAACTTTTCATATAATAGAACATTTCATCTATCAATAAAGTTAAACATTAGCAATACATAGAGGGGAGGCAAAGACAAGATGGCTGAATAGAAAGTAGTAGTTCCAAGAGCTTCCCTCATCACAAACTCTACCAAACAAATCTAGAAAATACACAAGACTAGATTTCAATGGAGAAATCCAGGACAAAGTCGTAGCAAATCATTTTTCCAGCCCAGCTCTGCAAAAAGAGACAGAAAGGTTTGCAGATAGCCACTTGGAGCAGGTTCTACTCAGTGGCACTATATCCAGAGTACTCCAGTCCAGGGGGAGGTTGTTCACCAGAACAAATGTAGGTTTGAGACCCATTCTAGGGTACCTCCATGGGGACAGATGTCATGGCAGTTTTGTAGCTTACTAGCCAGCTCTGGGTCACAGATTCAGGGTGAACTGAGGAGAGGAACTCTCTCCCTCTATCTAAGGACACAGACTTAGAACTGGATGTGACCCGACAGGCCGTCTTGTCCAACTCCTGTGATGGGTACAATCAGAAACAATTGAGAAAATGAAGGTTTGAGCTTCTGAGCATATCTATTTACTAGGCAAGACATGCCAACTACATAACAAATCAGGACAGTGCCTCATCAGCTTGGCACGGTACCCTAAACTAAGGAGGAGACAGATTTTTTATTCATTAAAAGAAAACAATTAATAGGCTATAAACCAGGATACAAGATTAGATAACCTGATTTCTAATTGAAGGAAACATTACGGACTTTCTGAATTGAGAGGAGGAGAATGAATAGATACAATTCCTTGAAATTAGAAAAAGAGGTGTCCTAACTTCTTCTCCCAAAGTGTCTGTATTCAATCAAATGAACAAGGAAATAGTAACTAACTGACCAGTACAGGGCCAGTTTTCAGATAAGACATAAGGGTTTCTTGAGATGTATAATTGTGAGAAAACTCCATGTATCAATCGTGAGATCTGACTGGGTTTCTGGGTCAGTATAACCTAGTTCCTTAGTTAAAGATCTTTAAGCAACAGACAGAGGTGGTTAGGCTTTCCAACCACATAGAGCTAGGGTCAAACAAGGCAATAAAGTTTTCTCACAATTCACATAACCAAATAAAATTTTCTCACAAGCAGAAACTGGACTAGATGCATTACTGAACAGAAAGGGAACTGAATTAGATCCAGAATTGAGTCATAAGATGGAGTCAGTGTAGTTCACTCAATGTACACAATTCCCTTAACGATCTCAAGAGAAGAATGGAAAATGTAGGGAAGATGAACACATTGTGGGGGGGAGGGGAGGAGAGTGAACTGAAGGAAGGGAGAGGAAGAATGGAGGAAATTATCTCATTTAAATATGACACATAGGAATTTATATAACAAGGAGGGGACACTGAGGGAGAGGTAACACTTAAACCTCACTCTTATCTGAACTGGTCAAAGAAGGGAAGTCTCTATATACAAAAGTATAAAAATATATCTTACCCAATAGGTGAAAAGAAGGAAAAGGGGTTAAGGGAAATTAAGAGAATAAGACTGAAGGTAGATTAAGGAGCAAATAGTCTGAAGCAAAATAACTCTTAAAGAAAGGATAGTTAAGGAAGAAATGGAAAAGTGAGAGAAAACAGGATGGAGGGAAATACAAAATTAGCAATCATAGCTGAGAATGTGAATGGAATGAAATCACCCATAAAAGAGAAAAGAACAGAAGAATGGATTTAAAACCAGAATCCAACAATGTGTTATTGAAAAGAAAGACATTTAAAAATAAAAGATAGAGAGTTAAAATAAGACTGTAAGCTCCTTGAGGGTAGGGACTGAATTTGGCTTCAATCTAGAAAATATACCAAACCAAATTCTGATGAGCAAATCAGAAAAAAGTCAGTGTGTCATTATTCCAGTCCAGTTTAACAAAAAGGGAGACAGAAAGGGAGGTCTAAGTATAACGGGGAGGGTATAGCTGCATACCATGCTTGTGTATTCCACTATATAGGGCAAGAAAAGGTCCCAGACTAATACCAGGGCACATCAATAAGAACAGGTGCGAACTGGCAGCTCTGTCACCCACTACACAGTTTCAGACTGAAAGATCCAGAGGAGATTGAGAAGGGAGCTGCCCCCAGGGGAGTGGTGTTCTGGGTAGAGAGGCATATGAAAAAATTCTCCAAATTACTAATTATTAGGGAAATACAAATTAAAAATAATTCTACAATACTAGCTGACAAAATGACAAAAAATGAAAATGACAAATGTTAGAGGGGCTGTGGGGAAACAGGTACCTAAAGGCACTGCTAGTGGAGCTGTGAACTGTTCTAGACAATTTAGAAAGCAACTTGCAATTACACCTCAAAAGCTATTAAACTGTGCATACACTTAGATCCAGTATTGACTACTACTAGGTTTTACTCAAAAAAGATCAAAGAAAGAGGAAAAGGACCCATGTGTATAAAAATATTTACAGTAGCTCTTTTTGCCTTGGCCAAGAATTGGAAACTGAGGGTGCTCATCAAGCGGAGCATGGCTAAACAAGTTGTGATATATGAAGATGATAGAACACTATTGTGCTATAAGAAGTGATGATGGAGATAGTTTCAGAAAAACTTGTTTGAGATGATGAGAACTGAAGTGAGCAGAACCAGAAGAACAATTTATACAATTAACAATATTGCAAAGATAAACATCTCTGAAAGACACAATGATCAGCCATAATTCCAAAGAACTTATGCTATCTATCCACTTTCAGATGAGTGAGAACTGAAGACCATATTCTTTCTTTTTCCTTTCCTTTTTTTTCAGAGGGAAGAGGGGAAGCATGGCTATTTCAGAAACTTGTTTAATTATAAATGTTTGTAAGAGATTTTGTTTTTCTTGCCTTTTCAATGAGTATGGGAGGTGGGACAGAGAAAATTTTCAGAACTGAAAATAAAATTAAATTGAATTTTAAAATACTCCAATAGTATGACAAGTTTTTAAAAATAAACTTCAAATAAAGTGATTTCTTTCAAAACTAAAAAGCAAGTTCAAAGTAAGGCATTAAGGTAGGCAGTATTTACACAGAGTGTCCCAAAAGTGTTACTGCAGTTTTAAATTATTAAAGTGCTAAAGTTTTAACTTTCAGTAGCTTAACACTGCACTAAGACTTTGTGGACACCTGTACAAGCTATTAAGAGTAGAGTCTTTATTTTTAACAACGGTACTTCCACGTTTCAGTCTCATTACAACAGGAACAAATAACAGATTAAGTAAGGATGGGTTAAGTCAAACTCCCTACACACAACTGCCCAATGCAACAGAGGTAAAATTTTACCATGGTGCTTATAGGAGAGACAGTAAAGGAATGATCAGTAATATGAAAAAAGGCCATTTGTTTTCATATTTAGGGACATAAACAGAAGACTTCAATAAGGCTAACCTTCCACATCAGAAAACAAGTGGCATAGTGGAAAAATCCTGGAGTCAAGAGGATCTGAATTCAAACCCTGGCTCTGCTATTTACTACTTGTATGACTTTGGGCAAGTCACTTAATCTCTCTGGGTCTCAGTTTCTTTACCTATAATGAAAGCATTGGACTAGATTATCTCGTGGACCCGTTCCAAATTATATCCAGTGATCTTGCTTCCACAATGTTTCTTAAATACATCTATTCCTACTATCACTACACTGCAAGCCCTTTACCTGGCCTTGAGACTGTTATGATAGCCTAAGCAGCATGCCTTTAGTCTCTCTGTCTGCTTGATTCTAATCTACATAAGGCTGTTAGAATAGATTCCTAAGCTTATCTCTATTCTCATTCCCTTGCTCAAATAACTTCTATAGTTTTGTTTTTTACTTCCCTATAGCACTGATTCTCTACAGGAAAGGTTCCACAAATCTTCACATTCTATTCATGTCAAAATTTAACTAACCCTCCTTCTTACCATGCCTTCCCTCTTGGGGAAAAAAATTAAAGTTCAGCAAAATCAACTAACATAAAAACTGTGTGCAAGAGTATTCACAAAATTCCACCCTCATAGTTTCCATCTTCTTCAACATTTTCCCATCTAGGGCTAAGTTTGGTTATTATGACCATACAATTGTAAAATAGCTCTCACATACAGGTCCACAAAATTTAACATAAGAAGGAATCTTTATACAAAAAATTTTGGTAAAGGAATAGCCATCAGAATTAAGTATAAATTCCTAAGCATAGGATTTCCTACTTTGGCTCCTATCTATCTTTTCGGTCTTTTTTTCTTCTATTTCTCTTCAGACACTCTATATTTCAACTCAAACAGTGCTGCTCACTATTCTCCGAATATACTTTGTGCTATTCAGCCTTTGTGCCTTTGCCCACAGTGTTCTTTCCACCTAAAATGCCATTCCTTCATATTTTTATCTATTAAAATCCTAACCATCCTGCAGGACTCAGATGCCACCTCCTCCATAAAGCTTTCAACAAGTAGAAGCAATCTTTTTCCTCTCCATACTGCTAAATAATTTTGTTTGTATCTCTTCTAATAATGTGGTTTATAATATGTCTTGTATTACTTATTTTTATATGTGTCTTATCCATTTCTGTATTCTCACATTGCCTTTTACATAACAGGTACTTAATAAAGGTTTACTGAATTAAATTGAATATGATAAATATGTGACTAACCTTTTTGAGTGACCCCAAGTCCTTCCAGGCTAACCTGTCTTCCTCACTGCATTTAACTGAAAGTGCTGCAAGAGCCTGTGTATACAGCAATGTAAAAAGTACCTTCACGATGCATGTAAAGTGTTCTGTAAAGGAAAGAAGGTGTAATTATTTCATCAAGATTACTAAATTAGAGCTAAAGATATTACATACAAACATATGCATTCACAATTTGCATGCAGTGGCTTTTGTTTGACATTCAAATGATTTTCAAATTATTACTAAAAGTTAAAAATGCTGATGCTAAAATCACCATCACATGCTAGAACACCATATATATAACAAGTATTAAATAAACAGAACTCCTCTATTAATACGCAGGAAAATGCATATGAGACTATATATTGAAGTGAAAAGACCCCTGGAGTAGAAGTCAGAAAACCAGGATTTTAGGCCTCATTCATGTAGCTTAATTCCATTTTCTGATCTCTAAAAGCAGGAGGTTGAACTAAATGGATACACAGGTTCCCTTAGCACTGAAATTCTACAATTTTAAAAATGTTATATACTTTCTTAACACTGCTCTGCCAATGTGATTTAACATACGCTCACCTACTTCTCAAAGTCATTTAAGGTAGTTTACAGATTAGAAAATTTAAGAGGACTAAATTTTTTGCTTCAATATTCATTAATAAGTAAAAAAAATGTCCTGACCCTGGTAGATAGAGTAATCAAAAAATAATTTATGTAATGTTAATTCAGTCCCATCAAAGTTCAAGAAATGGAAAAATAACATTGATTTCTAAGCAGATCCCCTTACAATGAACCTTCTCTAGCATAAATCTCAAAACGACCATCTCACTTTACTCCATTACTATAATATATTTTTAACTGTTTAATTCTAGGTATTCATGAAGGACATGTTTTTAAAATAATTTTAGTAGTTCAAGAGGCTTTAAGAATAATATAGTTCAACTCTTTCTTTGCACAAAATAGGAAAATGAAACTTAAAAGTCATATATAATTAGTTAGCCCCAGCAGGATTAAGATATAGGTCTCCTGTCTCCAAGTATGAAGTAGTTTCCAGTATACCATGCTACCTTCAAATATTTTTATTTTTAAGCTTCAATGAATCAAAATTATAATGAAAGACAATAACAGGAAGAAAAAAAGTATTCCAAAAATTTTTAAGTACTATAAATTCCACTAAAATAATTCTCTAAACATTAAGCCAGATGGATAGATGTTCTTTACCTACTCATATAATCTAGGAAGTGAAATATAATTATGTTGTCACAGGGAAAAGTACAGAATAGTATAATCCAAATACACATTACAAAAATAATTGTTAGCATTTTAAGAGTCAAAATAGTGTTAAAGAAATTAGTTTTTAGTAAAATACAGTTTTACTGCAAAGGCAACAGTATTCAAAGGAAAGGATAGTAAATCAAAAAAGATCAAAGTTTACAATGCTATAACTTCCAATAAAATTTAAACACATGTACATACCCCAGGTAGTCTATAATTTAGAAATACTCAAGTTTATAACCTATACACACAAACAATAATAATAACTCACACTCACGCATGGTTCTCAAGTTTGCAAAGTGCTTTGCATGCTATTTCATTTGATTCTTACAATGTTGTGAGATTGGCACTAATAGATATTATTATTAATTCCATTTTACAGATGAACAAATTAAAGTTCAGAGGTTAAGTGACTTGTCTGTGGACCACACTGCTAGTGTTGTAAGCAATATATGTACCTAGGTCTCCCTAATTCCCAAGGCCAATGCTCTTTCTAGTATACCACACTGATTCTAAAACAATCACAATCTCACTTTGCCAACACAGAAAGCCCTCCCATCTCTACCATGAAAGATGCCATCTTTCAAGTCCCCATTGGCTACCACTGTTGCAACCTTTGGTGCTACAGTCAATCTCCTTATCCAACTAGTGGTTAGTTTCCATCCCTGCCCTCATACATCTTTGTTGAGCTGCTTTCCCTATAGCAGTCCCCTCCCCCAATGGAGCCTCTACCTTCCAAATACCCGAGCTCCAAAGAACTTCTAAACCATCTTTATAGTGCCAAATGTGAGGAAATATTAAACTGGGGAAAACATACTCATGGTCTTATTATTTGTATCTTTGAATGCATTGTGCCATAGAAACAATGCTATAAATAGTGGTTAGATTCCACAGTACTACAGTACAGCAGAATACTCTACATTATGGCTTAAAATTAGTAAATGTGTAACAGGGTACAATATTTGTAAATATGTCCTATTTTTATCTTCCATTACTAAACTAATGGGGTTTATCTGAAAAAAAACACTATTTGACGCCAACAGATTTCAGTCAACAGTCCTCAGCATGTTATAATTGTGATATATTAAGCTGTATGAGCATCTTTTCTACTTCTTAATGAAGATATATAAAGACTTTATTTTTAGATACAATGAATGTGTAGGATAGGTCTTATTGTATGATAGTTATTTGTTACAATAGTTTTCATCTGGGGAGAGGGAAGAAGGAAGGAAGGAAGGAAGGAAGATATCAATAAAGCACTTAATAAATACACAGAATAGAACAGAAGGAAATTCAGATGACACAAAGAGGCTGAGTAGTGTTAAAACCACCATGTTAAACTTAATAGATACTTATAAAACTCAACCTATGTGCCATAGCGTTAATGTTTCACAAATAATCTTCTTTACTATTCTTATTTGTATATGGAAATATTCATGTTTATTGATATCTTTCAAATTTATAATAAAGAAATAAATTTGGAAAAAATTATGGTTCATGTAAACATAAGACTTCAGAATCAGAAGCTGTCTCATAGGTCTGTACAAGAATCTCTTCTGCTATATACATGACAAATCATTATATCTGTTTAATTTTATCAAAGGGGACCTTTATCAAAGGGAACCAACTACCTCCATTCCACTCTTTGGGAAAGCTCTGATTGCTAGTAATATATGCCCTATGAAATGCCTAATTTTTTTTCTTTGTAGCTTCTAACCATTTGTACAAGTGCTGTCCTCTGGGGTCATGAAAAATAACTCAAATATCTGTTTTATATAAGCCTCTTCGTTTCTACAACTGATTTGTAAATGGTATTTATCAGAGGTCTTTTACCATTCTAGTTTCTTTCCTCTGGACATTTTCAATCTTATCAAAGTCCTTCCTAAAATGCATAGTGAAGAGTAATACTATAGATGTGGTATGACCAAGGCAGAGCATTCACAGCATGACTATCATCTCTCTTATTATGCACATTATGTTTCTCTTAATACAGCCAAAAATGGAATTATGTAATTTGCTGGCCATATAGCACTGCTAATACATA
Source organism: Pseudochirops corinnae (assembly GCA_028646515.1). Lineage (NCBI taxonomy): Eukaryota > Metazoa > Chordata > Mammalia > Diprotodontia > Pseudocheiridae > Pseudochirops > Pseudochirops corinnae. The sequence goes on from CM053588.1 coordinate 243,655,199, forward strand.
CAAATGTTTGCAGTCAACTAAAACACCTACATATTTATTTAGATCAACTGCTAGCCATATCTCCTCCATATACTTATGAAACTGATTTTTAGAACATAAGTGTAAGACAATTAAGCAAAAATCCCTAGGATACTCCACTAGACATCTTTTCCCAAGGCAGTCTCAAAAACATTAAGGATTATTCTCTGGATACAGTCAGTAAACTTGTTTATATTTCACGTGCCCAAATCTTTCTTTTCCTTTTTCCACAGGATAACATAAAAGACTTTAAGTATCTTACTAAAATCTAAGTATATTCTATTCATAGCAGTACCCTGATGGACTAATCTAATAACCATGTCAAAAAAAGGAAAATCACACAAGTCTGACGTGACCTAATCTTGATAAAACCACAGTGGATCTTTCTGATTGCAGCTTCCTTTTCTAGCTGTTTGGTGGTGTTGTTCAGTCATTTCAGTCATGTCCCAACTCTTCGTGAACCCATTTGGAGTTTTTCTGGCAAAGATACAGGAGCAATTTGTTATTTCCCTTTCTAGTTCATTTTACAAAAGAGGAACTGAAGAGGCAAACAGGGTTAAGTGACTTAATGGGGTCACACAGCTAGTAAATGAGGCCAGATTTGAACTCATGAAGATGAGTCTTCTTGATTTCAAGCACTGGGCCACCTAGCTATTTATTCATTATGGCTTTAATAATACTCTATAGATTTTATTTCTGAAGAATCAAAGTCAAGTTTACTAGTTTTTATTTTAATTGATCAATTTTGTTTTGACACATCATATTCATTGGCCAAAATACTCATAATTGAAACCACATGATGTACAATCTCCCAAAACAATTACATAATACAGCATTAAAAAATGACTATGATTGATAATGAATACAACCTGACATATTAGGATTTTATCATCTAGTAAAGGAAAGGATAAGTGTATGCACTTGTTTCATCTTTCATATGTCATTCTGAGATCTAAGTTAGCTAATAAGTCCCCTGTGTTTTCACATCAGTTTTTTGGGTTTTTGAAAGTTTTTTTTGCTGATGTTCCCTTTTCTTCCTGATCAGAATTCTCTGTCTTCTAAATGTGGTTCTTGAGCGGTTCACCTGCCCCTCTCCTCATTTCTCCTGTAGAATTTCTGTTCATGGAATGATACCTAAACATCTTCTGAAACTCTGAAAATCTGTTCTCCACAAATCTAGGGCACACATCAGAGACTATGCCTCGTTTTAATTGTCTTCTCTGTCATAAATCCCCAAATCTGATAACCACTTCCCTCATTTTAACCATAGTAACTGGTTCTTCCTTGCTGGTAAAAATCAAGTCCAAGAATACCAGCTGTCCTGGCTACCTTTGAAGGATGTATTTATTACTGTGGCAACTCAAGAAATTATAGTTGTTATGCTTTTGTATGCATCTGGTAGTTTATGGACTTAATTAAATCTCATTGGTAGGAATGGCTGAACAAATGGTGGCATATGAATGATACAGAATACTACTGTGCTGTAAGAAATGACAAATGGGGCAGTTTCAGTGAAACTTGGGAAGATTTGTGTTAAATTTTGATATAGAGCAAAGTGAGCAGAATAAGGAGCATAATTTATATATCATTGTAAAAAATAAACAACTTTGAAAGATCTAAAAATTCTGATGAACAAAATGACTAACCATGATTCCAGAGGATCAATGATAAAGTCTGCTACTCCTCTCTTGACAGAAAGGTAAAAGCCTCTGGCACACAGAATGAGGTATGTGTTTTTTGGACATGGTCAATGTATGAATTTGTTTTGCTTTCTTATATGTATTTGTTATTAGGGGAGGTATGAGGGAGAAAAAAGATATTTTTGTTAATTGAAAAAAAGTTAATTTAAAAAATTAAGCCCCCAATCATTTGGAATCCAAAAAAATAGAATTTATAACACAAATTTTAAAACATACTCCTTGGAATCAGTTATTAGTCAGTCAGTAAGCAAAGACTGAGCACCCATTATATGCCAGGCACTGAACTAAGCATTGAGGATATAAAGAAAAGCAAAAGATAGCTTCTGCTTTCAAGGAGCTCACAAATCTAATGAGGGAGACAACATGCAAACAACTATGCACAAACAAATTATAGACAGGTAGGTAAATAGACAGATGTGATCATAAATAGAAGGAAAGTACTAGCATTAAGGAGTATCAGGAAAGGCTTCTCAAAGAAAATGGGATTTTAGCTGGGACTTGGAAGCCAGGAGGTTTTATATTTGATCCTAGATGTGATAAAGAGCCACTGTAGTTTTGTTGCTGTTTTTTTTAATAGGGGATGACATAGTTAGATCTCTACTTTACAACAGCACTTTGACAGCTGAGTGGAGGACAGTTTAGAGTGGGAAAAGGTTTGAAGCTGGAAGATCAACTAGCAAGCTACTGTAATAGTCCAGGTGTGAGGTGATGAGGGACTGTACTAGAGAGGTAGTAATGCCAGAGGAGAGAAGGAGGCATATCTGAGAGAGATTATGAAAGTAAAATACACAGGCTTTGGTAACAGAGTGGGAAATGAGAGAATGAACAATTGAAAGTAACGCCCAGAACGTGAGCCTGGAGGACTGGGAGGACGGTAGCGTCCTGGACTGTAATAATGAAATTTGGAAGTCAAAACTGGCACTTAGGGCACAAGATATTGAGTATGGTTTAGGAAATGCCGAGTTTAAGCTGTAACGTTGGGACGACAACCAATTTGAAATATCTAAAAGTAGTTGGAAATGTGTATCTGGAGGTTAGAAGTAAGGTTAGGGGCTAGATAAGCAGAACTGAGAAACATCAGGATAGAAATTATAACTGAAAGTGAGGCTAGGTGGTGCAGTGAACAGAGCACTGGCGCTGGAGTCAGGAGGACCTAAGTTCAAATCTGGCCTCAGACACTTAACACTTACTAGCAGTGTGACCTTGGGCAAGTCACTTAACCCCAACTGCCCTGCCTTCCTTCCTAGAAAGAAAGAAATTATAACTGAAACCACAGGAACTGATGATATCCCAAAGTGAAACAGTAGGAGAAATGGAGAAGACAATAAGTGTCTAGAACAGAGCCTCTTTAACTGGTGTGAATTCTGAAATTCCCTTATGTGACCACAAACTATTGTCATCTCTCCCTCTGCCTTGAAACCTCAAACCTTTTTCTTAATCTTAACTGTGACTTCCAATTCCTCCACCCCTCAGTTTTTTCACTTTTCTCCCTTGAGAGTTACACTCACCTTGACCCCTTTGTGAATCAGTGAAGTTCTATACTATACTCTTAAGTAATTTGTCCCCTTTCATATTGCTGATCTTGCCCTACTAAGCCTCAAACTTAAACTACTTCCACTTTTCTGTTGTTATTACATACTTGCTGCTGAATAAAACTGGACTAAATCATGAAACCCATGTTAAATGGAGCCACTACAAGTATATGTTACATAATCTCAATTGGAGCCTCACTACAGCATGGCAATACTTTTATACCTCCCTAATTAACTCACTATTCCACTTACCACAGCAGCCTTTCAAAAACCTTTTTAACTCTCTTCAAACCTTCTATGGCTCCCCCTCTCCCCACCCTCTCAGCTGAGAACCATGCCTCATATTCTACATGCAAAAACTTCTTCCCACATAGAACACTTTTTTCCATAACTTAAAATCTTAGAGAGTTGACTAGAGTACTTAAGTGACTTGTCTATGTTATTATGTGTGAGAGGCAGAACTCGCACTCAGGTCTTTTCAATCTCCAAAGCTGAACTTTCATTCAACGCTACTTGTGTTGTTGTTCAATCATTTCAGTTGTTTCTGATTCATCGTGACACCATTTGGGGTTTTCTTGACAAAGGTATTGGAATGTTTCCCATTTCCTTCTCCAGCTTATTTTACAAATAAGGAAACTGAGACAAACAGGGTTAAATGACTTGTCCAGGGTCACCCAGCTGCTAAGTATCTGAGGTCACATCTGAACACAGGTCTTCCCGACTCCAGGCCCAGCACGTTATCCACTGAGCTACCTAGCTGCCCTACTACCCTAATCAGTGGTGCAAATAAACATCAAATTAATGTCCAAAGTATTCCTAGACTTTTCTCCAGGTACAATTAAGTCAATGCATTCTATAAAATACTACAATTCTCATAATAATCTTATGAAGGATTAGAGTTAGTTCATTATCTCCATTTCACCATTATTACATAAACCAGACACAAAAATTTTAATTTGCTGAACAGTGATTCCTAATCCTCTTAACTATATTTTTCTACTTCAGTTCCCTCAATAACAAAATGAGAATTAATTAAAATATATTTTTTCCCTCACAAAAACATCTAAAGTACAATACAAAAACTAAGTAAAATTCGGTCATGTTTTTTAAATAATAAAATTATTCTTAAAAATAATGTTCTGAGGGTAGAGTTCTAAAAAGAATTTTACTTGATTCACAATTTTCAGCATCAAAAAATACTAATTAGGTACCTGGAACCAACACTGCATAAGGCATCTTCCTTGATCTGGATTTATATAGTTCCAGCTGACAGCCAAGAGCTATGATGCAGAGAACGAAGGGAGCACTGGGTACAGAGTCAGGAATTCCAGCTCTGTCACCTACTACCTGTATGACCTTGAGCAAGTGCCTTAACTTTCTTGGACTCAATTCCTTCATCTGTAAAAATAAGACAGTTGGACTAGATGCACTCTATGATCCTATCATCTCTACCCACCTCTGTAAAACAAATATGGCATGCATCTGACTTGCAGAGCTACTACTATTCATACTCATTTTGTCAATGTCAAGTGATTCTGACTGTTCAGAGTCCACCTACATCCCTTCAAAACTACCAAGGCACTAGCAGGACTACATAAAGAAGGCAAGATTATATTGCCAAATGCCAGAACTGATCATACCTATATTCTATGTTTTGTTCTATAACTGCCCATAGAATTCTTTCTGGAACAAAGCCCTAAATTTCACAGGAATATGGATAATTTAAAAACTATTTTTTGTTATAGGAGTACAATGATATGCCTCTGTTTTTGCTGGATTTGAATACAATATCAAATTTACAATATTTTTTACTTTGTTAAATTGTTCAATATCAAATTAAATATTGTACACTGAGAGGAAATAACTGCAAATGAAAGAATCTATCTATTTTACCTATTAATCATAAATGGAAAGATTATAGCTAGAAGGGTCTTAGCTAGGAGGGTACCCTATATGACCTAGAAATATCCTCAGTATGTAAATTTTTCTCACTGTGAAACTTAACAGCTTGTTTAACAAAAAGGATGATGCAATCAAGAGCTACAATGATAGATGAAAAGAGATGACAACTATTGTAAACACATGCCATATTTTGGTTTCTCAGTTTGACAAAGAACCAGATTCTATTTTCAGTCAAGATTCAATCTGAGACTGAAAAAAAATTACATTCTCCTAGATTACTACTAAACATTTTCTAAAGTTCACCAAAACATATTAAGTCCACTCAATTATTTTGTATAAAAAGAAATATCCTTCTTTAGAATATATGGAAAATATAAGTCAATCATTCAACAAACATTTATTAAAGTACCTTTGGCATGCCAGGCACTGTGTACTAAGACACAGAAGATATAAAGAAAGATGAAAACAGTATCTGTTCTTAATGAGCTCCTAGTTAGTGGGAGAAGGGGGAGAGGCAGTTTACAACATGCAAAACCTAGGTACAATCTATATACAAGATAAACTAGAAATACTCAACAAAGGAAAGGTACTAGACTAGAAGGAGAACATTCCAGGCATGGGAAAGAGCCAGTGAAAATGCCTGAAGCCAGGAGATGGAGAATCTTGTTTAAGGAAGCCAATGTCACTACATTACAGAGTAAGGTGGTGGGGAGAAGAGTAACATGGGGGGAGGTGGAGAAGGGTCTAGTCAGGGTGTAAGAATGCTGGAAAGATAGGAGAGGGGCAAGTTAAGAAAGGTTTTGAATCCCAATGAAATGATTTAAAATTTGATCCTAGACGGCAATGGGGCAAGACCCATGCTTTGGCAGCTGAGGATGGTCTGAGGTAGTGTCAGGAAGACCAACCAGCAGGCTACTGCAATAGCCCAGGTGCGAGGTGACAAGAGCCTAACCAATAGTGATAGGAGTGTAAGTCAGAAGAGGGAATATATGAGATGTTACAAAAATAAAACTGAAAGGCCTTTGCAACAGATTGAATATGGGGTGTGAAAGAAAGGATGACACCTAGGTTGTGAGGCTGGGTGACTGTAACAGGGAAGTTTGGAAGACAGTGTGGAATGAAAGATAATGAGTTTAGTTTTAGATAAGTTTAAGATGTCAGTTCAAATGATGTAGTATTTAAAGAAAAAAATTTTTGTGAGGTATACAATCACCTTAGCTACCTATAATCAAGCAGGGGAGGAAATAGAATGCTACAATTAAGGAATTTTCCTGTTGACCAAGATAAAGCCATTCATGAAGTAAAAATGACTGCAACTAAAATACATCTACATGAGGGGAGGGCCCTTCTCCTAAAACTTTCAGATGTGCATAATTATTTAATTTCTCAAAATATATTAGCAACTTAAAATACTAAATATGAATCAACTTTTTGCATGACAAAGAGAGCCCTCTTCCAATGCATATAAGAAATCATCCTACCGCTTATAATCATAAAGGATGGCCTGGAGCAGTGAGCAGTTACATAACATGCCCTTGGTTGTCATGCAACCATGGACGTCTATAATGGGTCTTCAACTGAAGTCTTCCTTACTCTGTACTGGCTTTCCATCCCCCAGAACCTACATCTTCACCAAGTGAAATCCTAGGTAAAATATTATTCTAGTTTATTAATGGTTTGATATTCCATAAGCTATCTCCCTACTATGAAATTGCAAAAATATTCCTAAATTTAAAATATTCTCCTTCATCCTTAAAGAAAAGATCACTTCAATTTTTCTCATTAAAAAGATTAAGATGAAGGTTACACAAAGACGAACAAAGCCAATGCAACCAAGACTGGAAGGGAAGCAGAAAGCTGGGAAATTTTTATAGCCAGCGTCTCTGACAAAGGTCTCATTTCTAAAATATATAAAGAACTATCAAATTTATAAGAATATAACTCATTCTCTAATTGATAAATTGTCAAAGGATATGAACAGGCAGTTTTCAGAGTAATAACTTAAAGCTATAGTCTTATGAAAAAATGCTCTACATCACTACCTGAGGTACCACCTCACACCTATCAGATCAGCTAATATAACAAAACAGATAAATTTTGGAGAAGATGTGGGAAAATTGGAACACTAATGCATTGCTGGTGGAGTTGTGAACTGATCCGACCATTCTAGAAAGCAACTTATATGTCCAAAGGGTTATAAAACCTCTGACCCAACAGTACCACTTCTAGGTCTATATTCCAAAGAGATCAGAAAAAGGGAAAAAGACCCACATGTACAAAAATATTTATAGTAGCTCCTTCTGTGGTGGCCATGAATTGGAAACTGAGGGGATGCCCATCAGTTGGGGAATGGCTAAATAAGTTGTGGTATATGAATAATGGCATACTACTGGTTCCATAAGAAAAGATGTACAGGTGGACTTCAAAAAAATCTGGAAAGACTTACATGAACTGATAGTGAGTGAAGGGAGCAGAACCAGGAGAACACTGTACACAGTAACAACAACATTTCATGATGATTCACTTTGGTAGATTTAGCTTTTTTCAGAAATGCAAGGATCTAAGGCAATTCCAAAAGACTCATGATGGAAAATGCTATCCACATCCAGAGAAAGAACTATAGAGTCTGACTGCAGAACCAAGCATGCTATTTTCTCTTTTTTGTTTGTTCTTTCTTGTGGTTTTTCCCTTTGGTTCTAATTCTTCTTTATGACATTACTAATGTGCAAATATATTTAATATGATTATAACATGAATAGCCTATGTCAGATTTCATGCCATTTTGAGGACAGAGGATGAAAGGGAGGGGAAGAAAATTTAGAACTCAAAATCTTATAGAAGTGAATGTGAAAAATAAAATAAATAAATACATTTTTTAAAATATTTTTTAAAAAGAGTTATACAAGGGACATGATTCTGTGAGTCTTTATTAAAAAGGGAATTCTTGGTATATATTTTCCCTGGGTTTATAATAGGAACTAACTTAAAAGATGAGAAGGAAATGTTTTATTGTGGATTCAGAATAAAAATGTTCTTTCAATCACAATTATAGGTCATCATTATTTCAAAATACACATTAACCTCACATTGCTCTGACATCATTTCCTACTATCTCTCTGTAATGGCAAGGGAATTTGAAGGTCTTCCCTGACCCTTAATGGGCCTCACTTGAAGCCCAACAAGAGAAGCTTGCTTAGGGGAGGCTTGTTGTTCAGGAATACCCACTCCTTTTGTTACTTTGTAATTAGGCAGTGGATCACAAAGGTTGTGATATTCTCTGACCCTGGAGAAGGCTATATATACTTCCTGAGGTGAGGTTTTGCTTTGGGGCTCACTTATGGGAAGAGTTGTATGATTTGGCCAGATGAGATTCTGGGTAGCCATTGAGCCCCCCCCCCCCCAGCTTTGAAAACCCAGATGTTGGTGTTTCTCTCTCTTGTAACTAGCTAACTATGTATGTATGTAATTGTCAGATAGCTAGAAGCCCTGTCTGTTGGTTTGCTGAACTGTGTTATTTTCTCTGTCTATATTTTTTGTCTGCTTGTCATTTCTGTTTGTATTTTCTGAAGTTCAGAGTACTGGCTTTTTCCCCTTAACTAAGCAAAAGACATATGTGTGTGTGTGTATGTATGTATGTGTGTATGTGTATGTACATGTATATATGTATATGTATGTATATATGGATAGAGATACAGATAGATAGATAGACAGACAGATAGATAGACAGATAGATATTTGAGTTACTTTCCTTTAGGAAGCATATCAAAGAACCTGTGCTAGCAGCCAACTAGGTATGCTACAGTGCTTGCTGTTACATCCTTCCTTCATTCTACATGATGTGGTACCCCTTCTCCTTGCCAAGGCGAATCCCTCTATGCTCACCCTTCATCCTATTCCATCCTTTCTTCCTCAGCAGATTGTCCTCTCTAGTCTACTCACTCTCCCTCTCTAAATTTAATCAATTCCTATGTATTGGCTCCTTCTAAAATGCCTACCATTAAAAAAACAAAAACAAAAACCTCAGTTGATCTAGCCACATCTGCTAGCTATTATCCTATATTTCTCTTCTCTTTATCAACTAAACTCCTTGAGAAAACCACCTACACTAGATGTTTCTACTTCCTCTCTTCACATGTATCTAAATTCTCTTTAGTCTGGCTTCTAACCTCACTATTCAAGTAAAATATCCCTCTCCAAAATCATCAGTGATTTCTTAACTACCAAATTAAATGGCCTTTTCTCAATCCTCATCTTTCTTGACCTCTCTATAGCATTTAACACTGTTAATCACCCTCTCTCCTCTCTTCCCAAATATTCCTCTCTAGGTTTTTGTGATACTTCTTTCTGCTGGTTCTCAAAGCTTTTACTGTCTGATTACTCATTCTCAGTTTCCTTTGCTAGATCTTCCTCCAGGTCAATCCATAGTGGTATACCTCAAGCCTCTACCCTGGATTCTTTTCTCTTTTACCTCTATTTCATCTCTATATCGATACATTATATATCTAGTCATATACTCTCTCCAGTCCTGCATCACTAACCACTTTTTGGACATCATGAATTGGATGTTCTATAGGTACCTCAAACTCAACATATCTGAAAGAGAATTTGTTATCTTTCTATGCAAACTTATCCCTTCTTTCCAACTTCCCTATTACTTTTGAAGGATCCATGATACTCCAAATTACACATGCTCACAAACTTCAATGTCATCCTTAACTCTAGTCCTTCTACAGGATACCACAGGACCAATTTGTTGTAAAACCTTATCATATCTACCTTCACAACAACTCCGGCATATATCTCCCCATTCACACACTTCTACTCTGGTGCAAGCCCTCATCACCTTTCACCTGGACTATTGCAACAGCCTTCTGATTGGTATCCCTGCCTTCAAGTCTTTCCCTACTCCATTTCAAACTATATTGAGCTGCTAAAATCATTCTCCTATAGAAGACGTCATGTGTGACCATGCAACCCTTCTCCTCTTCCTCAATAAATTCTGATCTCTCCTTATTAACTCCAGAATCAAATATAAAATCCTCTATTTGGCTGGCATGTAAAGTCCTTCACAACCTGGCCCCCTTCTACCTTTCTAGTTTTCTTATACCTTACAATCCACTTAACCAACAATACTGACTTATTTGCAGTTGCTCCTCACACATAAAACTCTCGTGACTTTGTCTTAATTGTCCTGAATGCCTGGGATGTTCTCCCTCTTTACCTATGTCCATACTTGCTTCCTTCAAGGTTTAGATCAAATCCCACCTTCTGCAGGTGTAAGTAAGGTGGAATTTAGTGTGTGTGTGAAGTGGATTTTTGTTATTATTTCTTGGAGTTTCATTTCCTAGGATCCATAGCATAACAATCTCTTGTTCCTAGGCATTAAATATGAGTTCTCATGATTATAGTTCAAAACATTTCCAACACTTGCACAACATTACATAATGATAAACAATATAAACATCTGTGCTTAAATTATAAACATCCACTGGGACTACACAGTGAGATATAGGAATGAGCTCATGTAAAATTGGAGGCTATTGCTGGCAATATGCCTTCTTTGTCTTCTGCCCTATAAAGTAAGTGGGCACTGGTCAAGGACTGAAGAACCCTTAGAATTGAATGAACAAGCTGGAATGCTGTGTATGTCTTGGTCGGCCCCCATCAAGGCTTGGCGGGAATATGTGTTTGCCTCAACTGGCTCCCACTGAGGCTTGAGGGGATTTAAGAGAGTGTACAAGCTGTGCCTGTCTCAAATGATCCCATCAAGACATAGCAGTAGTTGTTTCCTGTGAGAAGGGTGATTATGGAATGCTGTAGGAATTGGTGCTCCCATTATCAGCAACCCCACTGAGAAGACTAGACTAGAATAAAGTAAGCTTATTAACCCCTCCAAAGCTATCTTAGTGTCTTTCCTGTCTGACCAGATCAAAAGTGAACTTGTACCAACAGCCCTCCTGTGTGTTATCTGTCTTACAGCAGGAAACCTTTTTCTGGTCCTTCCCACACCCCTCCACACACTGCTACTGCCTTCCCTTTGAGATTACACTGTATCTTGTATGTACTTGGTTATCTGGATGTTGATTCCCTATTAGGAAGGAAACTCCTTAAGGGCAGGCCTATCTTTGTTCCCCAGCACTTAGCAGACTGCCTGGTGCCTCTAATCCTCTGAGGTTCATGCTATTCATATCTACCACCCAATCAAAATCCTGGTAGCTGTTGACTATAGGCCCCCAGGTCACTTCCTTTCTTTCCTCAAAGAGTTTGATATCCAGCTGACAATGTTTCTCTCCTCTTCAACTTCTGCCCTTATAACAGGGGACTTCAACATACATATTGATTCTCCCTTAAATACCCTACTCAGTTCCTCAACCTACTTACCTCCCATAAGCTACTTCTCCACCCTACCTCAGCTACACACAAATATGGTCATACCATTTATTTTGCCATCGCCCACAACTGTGCCACCTTCATATTCAAGAATTCTGAAATTCCTTTATCTGATCATTGTATACCCTCCTCTTCATCCACACTGTGATCTCCAATCCCTGGAACCCTCAATTCTCTCATAGGCCATCCTCCCTGAACTAGTCTCTCCTCTTCTCCCTATCTTGACTCCTGGTGAACCAATTCAGCCCTACACTGCCCTCCTCTGTTATATTCCTAGCCCTTATATCAATCATCGACTATGCCCAGCCAAGCCTTAGCCTTGAACCACTCCTACCCTTTGCTGCTTATGTTCCTATACATGTTTATGTATGAATGAAGGTATAGAAAGTCACCCAATGATTCTGACTGAATCCACTACAAATTTATGCTCTATAATTTCAACTGGTTCCTCCCTACTGCTAGGCAATCCTATTATGCCTCCCTTATAAACTAACTATCCCACTTTCTATGGCAGCTCTTCCAAAACTTTTCATCCCTCTGCAAGATTCCCATGTATCCCCCTCCTCTACATTCTCAGCTGAGAACCCTGCCTCATATTTTACAGAAAAAATTGAGACCATTCACCATGAACTTCCCCTTCTTCCCTCTTCTTCATCTCCTATTATTCAGATACCTTTTGCCACTTTCTCTCCTTCACCTGTTTCACATGATGAACTGGTCTTACACCTGACCAAGGCTAACTCCTCTACTTGTTCAAGTGATCCCATTCCATCATATTTCCTCCCACAGATTGGTCCCTCTGCCATCCTCACTTTCCCTTATTTTCAACCTTTCCCTGTCTGCTGACTCATTTCCTACTGTGGACAAACATACACATATCTCCCTTATCTTGAAATAATCCTCACGTATTCCTTCCATTTCTGTTTATTATCATTCTATTCTGCATTTTGTAGCTAAAGCTCTTGAAAAGGCCATCTACAAGAGGAGATCATATGGAGTTTCATAACTGAATGTAGGGGTGGCAAAAATTTTGGCTGAAAGGTTTCTAAATGTGCAACAACCAAAAATTAATTAAAAATCAATTGCATTCTGAATCTGAGGTGTTTCTGGCAGTGCTTGCCCATATTGTAGTTTGGTTCTAACTCTAGCCTTGGTTCTAACACATAACACTTGCACTTTGTACCGCACTTGTTGTCATGCCACGCAATACCAACAAACACTGCCAGAAACACCTCAACTCAGATTCAAGATTATTGTATGTTATGAGTTGCAGTGTTTTTAAGGCACATAAAAAATGGTTAAATGAATTTTAACTTAGGATTAGGACAGAATTTCCAAAATTTTCTGAAATGGCCCTAAACCTACATCTGTCATTTTGTATTTATGTAAAGTGAGGTTCTTACCATTGAGAATTATAAAATCAAAATGATGATAAACTCTGAAATACATTGAAGAGGCTCTATGTCCTGCAGTATCAAATACTCTGCCAAGATTTAGTTCTTCATGTAAAAATAAACAAGCACATCCATCTCATTATTATGCAAATTTGCTTTCATCTTTGACAAATGGTAAATTATATGTATACCAAAGAACTGTTTTAAAATAAATTTCTTTTATGATTTATTATCAGTAAATGTTTGATTTGTATACCTATTTTATATACCTATATACCTGAGGTCACATAAAAATTTCTCAGGTGAAAAGGGGTCATGAGTGAGAAAAGTTTAAGAAGCCCTGTTCCAGATCACTCCTTCTAATAATTGGTGATCATCAGGGTTCTGTCCTAGGCCCTCTTCTCCTCTCCCTCTATATTACTTCACTTTGTGATCTCATGAGGTTCCACATGTTTAATTACCATCTCTATGCTGACAATTCTGAAATCTACCTATCTTCAAGGCCTATCAATTTCACCTTTGCAACATCTTCCAAATATGCCCCCTTCTGTCCTCCAAAACTGCTACTACTCTAACTCAAACCCTCATCACCTCCCACCTGAACTACTAAGGCAGGGTCTGTCTGCCTCAAGTCTCTCTCCTCACTCCAGATCATCCTCCATTCAACCACTAAACCGATTTTCCTAAAACATAGGTCCAATCAGGTCACTGCCTTGGTCCCCCTCTTCCCCACAATAAATTCCAGTGGCCTATTAACTCTAGGAGTAAATACAAAATGTTCTGTTCAGCATTTAAAGCCCTTCATAACCTAGTTCTCTCACTGGCCCATTTCCCCCCATTATTTCAATCTTTTTGATCCACTGACACTGGCCTCCTGACTACCAACAAAACACTGCCATCTCTCAGCTCTGGGTACTCTCTCTCACTATCCCCAATGCCTAGAAAGCAAGGCATCCAGGAAACATTTTCTGATACTCCCAGGGATTAGGTGCCCTTTCCTCCAAAATTACTTTGTAATTACTCTGTGTGTGTGTGTATGTATGCATATAAGTAGTATATAATAATTTTTCATATTGTTTTCCCAACCCCAGTAGGACATAAGTTACTTGAGGGTAGGTACTGCCTCCTCCACTCTGACTTACTGACCTCCCTGGCTTCCTTGAAGTTCCAATTAAAATCCCACCTACTACAGGAAGTCTTCCCCAGTCCCTTTTAATTCCAGAGCTTTCCTTCTGTTCATTACTCCTATTTATTCCATATATAGCTTACTTTGTATACATTTGTTTGCACATTATCTTCCCCATTAGATTGTGGGCTCCCTGAGGGGAGGGACTGGCTTTTGTCTCTTCGTACCCTCAATGGTTAGTACAGTGCCTGGCACATTGTAGGTATTTATAAATGTCTATTAATTTATTGACTGGCAATTAGTAAGCACTTAACAACTGCTTGCTGACTGACATATTTACTATATTTTCCCCCAGAACATCTCATTTAAATCTACTCTTTCTATGAATCTATGTATCTAATATTTCAAAGTAATACCTTTGTGTAAAGGCTGTGGCATGGTTAAAATCTGGATAAGCAAAAGTGATGAAACATCTCTGTAAAGCACAGGAACCTCTGGTTGCTCCTCATTGCAGAGCCTGTAAAAATGAAAATATAATATACCTTTAATTGATGCTATAGTAAATCTTAATTTTTAATAAAATTTTATTTTCTCAAACCTGACTTACTTAAATCAAAATTAAAAATAGATTATAAAGAGTTTTAGAAATGATTTCAAAATACCACATAAATTATGTATTTTGTCTTTAAAAATTAAATCTAGGTAAAAAATCTAAAATGTTATTTAAATAAATATCCAAGAAATGTTTACAACTATTGATAGAAGTAGGTCTCTTGCCCCGATAATTCACTTCAGTACTTCCCTTCTCTCCACTAAATTAATAACATTTATTAAGTGCCTGCATTGGGCTGAACACTGAGAAAAACATACAAATAAGTAACACATAGTGCTAGCTCTCACACCACTTACACTGTAGGGGGAATAGAAAATGCTCACAAATGACTATAAAAGCTCAACATTTGAATTTAATGCTTATAGGTTACAAATTGCTTTCCTCACAAAAATCATGTGAGGTACATAGTACCTCATCACTTTCATTTTGCAAATGGGAAAAGTGAGGTTCTAAAACATCATGTTATTTGTCATAACTGATGTCAGAATTAGAATTTGAAGAATTATGACTTGAAGAACATTGTTCTTTTCTACTACACCAAACAGACTCTCCCAACTACCATCAAATAAAACATTGTAAGTATATGCCAAAAGCAGGACTTAGTATCTTCCCACCCAAATCCATGTTTTCCTGACTTTCCTATTACAGCTAAGAACACCCCCTTTCTTCTTGTTACCTGGCTGTGCAAACTCAGAGGCATCCTCCAGGTTTCATTCTTCCTCACTACCACATGCAATCAATAGCCAAGGCCTCTCAATTCCACCTCCACAACTCTCATTTTCATCCTCTCTTCACTAACATAGCCTTCACTCTAGTTCACAACTTCTTAACTTTTCACCTGGATAATTGTGATGGCAGGCTAACTGGTGTCCTTGATGACAATCTTTCCCTTCTTTCATCCATCATCTGCTAAACACAGGCCAAAGTGATAGTCCTATGGTTCAAGTCTGCCTATGTCACTCCCTTGCTCAAGAAGATTCTGTGACTCCTTTTTAGAATGAAATAAAAAGTCCTCTGAATAAGATTTGACTTCAGACATATCACAATTTCGCTTCCATCTATCTTTTCAAACTCATTACATATTATTGCCCCTCACATAGCTTACCTTCTAGCCAACCTGGACTAATTTTTAAATTAGAAAATATTTTCTGATAGTCCCTGTTGTTAGGTGTCCTTCCCTCAAAAATTACTTTGAAATTACTCTGTCCTGTGTGTATATGTTTTTATATATGTATATAAGTAATATATACTTATTTATTCATGTTGTTTCCCTGACTCCAACCCCAGTAGAACACAAGTTCCCTGAAGGCAGGATCTTTTTCATTTTTATCTTTGTATCACTGGTGCCTGGCACATAATAGATATTCAATAAATGCTAAATGGACTGAATTGAATTGAATTAAGAGAAACATAAAGCTAGGACTTGAACATATTTCTTCTCATTTCAATAACAATGCTCTTTCCACTAAGCCTGTAATTTCCCACCTATGGGCCATGAATGTCAGAGATGAGGGTGAAGGGGAGAGAAGGCAGGACAAGAAGAGAAACATGGTATCTGAAAATTCACATGCATACCAAGCACTGTCATTCTGATCTTGATTTAGTGCTAATAAAATGTTCTGACTCCCAATAATATGCAAATATACCACCTAAACTGAACAAATGTCTTGCACATATACATATTACTACTATAAATGTATACAAATGTTAGTTTATTATTAAAGCACAAATTCGCTGAAAAGTGTTCCTGAATTTCTCAGTTTTTTGTTATTAGCAAATACTAACAATGTAATACAATAATTATTCAATTATTAAATTTAATTATTTGACTGTTTAATTAATAATTTAATAATTAAATACTGCCAGGGTCTAAAAAACTTGTTGACATAAAAAAAGGTTCAGAATTCTTGTATGAACACCCATTCATAGGATACTGGATTGCAGTCCTAAAAGACCAGCTTTATTTTCCTTTATTTTCTAGATAAGGAAACTAGGACCTAGAAAATTAAACAGCATTCAAATAGGTAGCAAGTATCTAAGGAAGAATTTGAACTTAATCCTTCTAACTCTAGAGGACTGCTCTTTAATTCAACAAGCTTTTATGAGGCACCTATGTGCCAGGCACTGGGGATATATGGACAGAACTAGAAAAAAAAACTATCACTGTCCTCCAAAAGCATACCTTCTATTATAAGGAAACAAATATATGCATACAAATAAGTAAATATAAAATATATACAAAGGCCTCCTAAAGAAGGTGGAACTTGATCTGAGTCCTTAAAAAAGGTAGGACTTCGAAAGGCAGAGGAAAAGTGAGTGTATTGTTGACGTGGGAGACAGCCTATGCAAGGGCATACACAAAGGAGACAGAATGTTATACAGAAAGACAAAGGCAAGTCGTCTAGGTTGGATGGAATGCAGAGTATGTAAGGGGAAAGCTCAGTCTAATTAAGCATATATATCAGAGAAGTAGACCAAAGGCCAAGCTAAGATAAAAGACTAAATAGCAAGAAAACTTAGACAAAGATGTTGCAAAAGGGTTGAACCAACTCTGTCCTGGGGAGTCAGTCCCTGCCCTCAAGGGAATTTAAGCCATTAGGTTTGCATTGGGTCTTTATTAGATGTCCATCCAATCCTTTGAGCTTTTATTTAGTTTTTGATGAGGTTCTAAAGAACTATCATCCTTCTTCCCAGAAGGAAGGAAGGAAGGAGGGAGGGAAGACCCTTTATTAAGACTTTACTATGTGTGATAAGCATTGTAAATACAAACAGAAAAAGTCTTTGCCTTTCACAAGTTCACACTCTATTGGGTTGTTGTTTTTTTAAAGACAGAGAAGGATTTAGCTGCAAGTTAAATGGAAAGGTTTCATAGTCTTTAAGGTACAGTAGCAAAGCAAGTCATAATGCCTCTTTAATGTCATTTCTACTGAAAAAATCATATCAGTTTCTGCTGGTAAGCCATTTAACAATACTAAAGACTGTGGGGTGAGAATTTTCTTTTCTGGATCTTCAGTAGCTGTAGCTACAACACTCATGGAAATTGCATGTTCACAGAGTTTGATTCCAAGACATAAAACTATTGATGAGTTAAATAACCTAATTCCTAAAACTTGCCTATTCCATCCTCTTCAGAGGTCCCCTCTACAATATGGTCATCATGGTTGCTTCTATGCTTGACCTTGACCATGCAGAATACCTCAACAGTCATAGATTACTTAATCTGCAGTAAATACATAATTTCTATAAAAGGGAAAATGTTCTGATAAAAACTCCTTCACTCTTCAAAATCTAAAGTTCTCGGTTCTATTGGCCTATAAGGATAAAGCCCCAGTATTGAATTGAAAAGAACACTGATCCTGGGAAGGGAGGACCAACTCAATCCCTATTTATTTCCAAGTTAGGTTAGTACTTGACTACCAAATTTAATCCCAAACTGATTCTAACCTCATCTGGGTTTAAAGCAAAGCTTTATCCATTATATGTATATATGATACGATCCCTGGCTGTCTTCCATGTTTGGAACTCTATCTGCCTTCATCCCTGCCTCCTAGTTTCTCCAGCTTTCTTCATGTCCAAACTAAAATCCCATCTTCTACGAGAAATCTTTCCCAATCCTTCTTGCTTCTAGTTTCTTCCTTCTTTTAATTATTTCCTATTTATCCTACACATGGCTTGTTTATAAATATTTGTTTGCTTACTGTCTCCCCCAATCCCACCTCCTGAAGACAGGGGCTGTCTCTTGCCTTTTCTTTTTTAAATCCCCAGTGCTCAGCAAAGTGCCTAGCAAGTAGTAGGTTCTTAAAAAATCTGTAATGCCTGACTGATCGGCTTCAGGCCTACTCATGTGCTGCTGAACAAAGCCAGAGAACATCATGAACCTGTGCTTAGATCTACTTTCTACAGGAAGCCATAATTCTAGCACCTTCACTCTATTGATTATTTCCAATTTATCTTCTGTATAGTTTATCTGACATAATTGTTTGCATGTCATCTCCCCCATTAGGCTGTGTACTCCTTAAAAGCAGGAATTGTTTTTGCCTTTCTTTTATCCCCAGAATTTAGCACAGTGTCTAACATTTAATAAATGTCTTCTGATTAGCTGACCATGATATAATATTTAACAATTCAATATTATATAACGTGATAAGACACATTATACATAACATAATTTGTACTTTAAAATAAACTATATGGCTAATAATCCCATCAGCCAACTTGAAAGTTAACATGCTAATTTGTCTATAACTCTCAAAAATGATACCTACCTCCCCCAAAGATCATTTTCATCAATTCATAAGTATTAATTATTTATAATTAAATACAAATTAGATAATTAAATTATAATTTCATTAGTAAAGTATCTTCTCCACCAACTGATCACAACTCTTCCAATACCTTAATGGACTTTTTCATGAGTTGCTGTGGCCTAAAAAACTTACTACCTGGTAGAGTCAGTCCTCTGCTAATGAACCTCTCTGAACTTGGCTGAGTTTGTCCTTATTAAACGTATTACTCTGCTTTGGGAACTGTGCCTTAGCATCTGGATTTGAATCACAATAGCTTTGCAACATAAAAGAAATCTAAATATGTATTTCCTTCCTTAGTGATAAGCTGAGGACACTATATTTGTCAAGATCTGTTAAGCGGCAATTAGGAAAAACATGATTGCTCTTAGTTCTAACAGGCTGATATGGACAGTCTTGTGAGAAGGCCAGATAGAAAATAATTACTGAAGTATCTGAAGGTTTGTTATGTGAAACAGATATTTGTATCAGACTTGCTCTAGCTAGCCCCAGAGGGTAGAACTAGGAGCACTGAACAGAATTTGCAGAGGAAAGATTTAGGTTTGATATAAGGTAATGCTTTCTAACAGAATGGTGGTTTAGTAAAGGCTGACCAACTCTTAAGAGAGAAAAGGGGAATGGAGAAAGACTTCCTGAACTCTTCTCAACAAGATAAGTGATTTGGAACCACCCAGAACAAGGATCACTCCAAAGACTGAGCAATATATAAGTAAGCCACCCTAAATAACAGGAATGAGAAACAATATTTCCACTTTTGGAAAAACAACAAATAATCTCAGAAACAAAACTTAGGCATAAATGGGGATAAATTGGATGTATCTTTCCTAATATGTTAAAAGTGAAGCACACTGGTTCACACGATCTACAAGATCTTGTTTTTCCCTTTTTCCCCAATGTTTTGCTATGATTAACTGTAAAACACTAAGTCTTACCCACTCCATGGTTTCCTTTTCTAGAAAACTGAGACACCTATTTCCTTCCTATCTGCCAAATATTTTGAGAGAATAAATATGATAGTACATATGAAATATTATTTTGAGCTCAATGGAAGGAAGGAGCAATATAAATGAAAGCTATCAGTACTAAAGAGCGTATGAATGTTTTCTACTGCATATCATAAAATGCACCCTTAAATTTTCATCTATATTCCTGTCTTCTGCAAAAATAATACCATATATATTAAACATTATAAGAAAAACTGAGAATATACATTCACATTTCTAAATATTCATAAAATAATTCCACACTTCATATTAAAAGCTATAGGTCAAAGAAAAGCTTTAAGCTTATTTTGATATTTCTACAATACTTACTGTGAATTCATATCCTGCATTAATTGAGTTAGTTTTTTCCATGGATTGTAGGCAGAATCAATGCTATAAAGCCGCATATGCATGGCTAATACATGGAACAGCTGATCTGAATAGATTAGGGAAAAAGTAATTAGTGAATTCACACATTTTTCTCCAAGATAAACAAAATTATAACCTCAAAGGTTACACTCAAAACATATAGACACTTGGTTCATGTCCTGCATAGCATATAATTCCCTAAATAAATGTTCCAGCTATGCCTCTTAATTATGCTTTCCTACATGGCAAATATTTACTACTAAATTTATTAAAAAAGCATGAAATCAAAATTATGGATCCCTCCTATGTCATTTTGTAAAGCAAGAACTCTTGCTTATCAGTTTAAGCCTGCTTTTCCTTTTTTTTTTTTTTTTTTTGCTTTTTGGAGGTGGGGGAGGAAGGGCAGCTAGGGTTAAGTGACTTGCCCATGATCACATGGCTAGTAAGTGTGTCAAGTGTCTGAGGCTGGATTTGAAATCAGGTCCTCCTGACTCCAGGGCCAGTGTTCTATTCACTGAGCCACCTAGCCACCCCTTAAGCCTGCTTTTCTTAATGACAAGCCTAAGCAAATGCACTACCGCGAAGTTAAAAGCAATGTGATTTAGTAGGAAGAAAGCTGGTGTGATTCAAGACATCGTAGGTTTAAGTCCTACCTTTGACATATCCCAGCTGTGCAACCCTAGTAAATCATTTAATCTCTCACCTTGGGCAACTCTACAAAAACATAAACTGCAGAACAGCAGCCATCCACACTGGCAAAGGGAATTTCCTTACTGGGAGATAACAGCAATAACATTTTCTCCTCCATTCCCCACCAAAAAATTGCACACATCCATCTACAGAAGAAGAACTTGAAGAGAAATTGTATTAAAAATTGAACTGGTTATCCCCCGCTACTGTGAGATCATCACTGTCAAGCTTTCTTTTTCCTTTCCTCAAAAACCAATTTTACCTGCCCTCTATCTTATTTTCTCAGATTCCAAATAATTTCCAAAAGAGATTGCTAACAATTAGATAGTCAACAAGATTTTATTAAGCCAGGCACATAGCAAGCCAAGCACTGGATAACAAGAATACAAGGAAAGGCAAAAATAGTCCCTGTTTTAAATGACTCCACATTCTAAATGAGAAGACAAACATGAAACTAAATATTATATATAACTACAGGATAGCATGAAGGGAGAGGGAGTCAGGGAAGAGGTGAGAAAGATATCAAGAGGTCAGAGAGATGTCCTCCTGAAGGTGGAATGATTCAAAAAGGTGAAAGAGAATATTGTAGGCATAGGGGACAGCCAGTGAAAAGGCAAAGAGATGTGAGATGGGGTGGTGGGAGGGGAGAGGGGGGAAGCATGAGTGAGGAGCAGCACACAGGCCAGCAATAAGGTAGAACTGAAGAATGCATGGAGGGAAGTGAAATGAAAAAAAGACTGGAAAAGTAAGAAGGGGACAAATGGTAGAGGTACTCAATTGCCAAACAAATGACTTTATACTTGAACCTACAGGTAAAATGGAGCCACTGGAGTTTACTGATTAGAGGTTTTATTAGAGGGGAGAAGACAGCATGGTCAGATTTTTCCATCTTGGCAGTTGAGTGGAGGATGGATTGCAGTGGAGAGGGACTTGAGGAGGTAAACCAAATAGGAGGCTACTACAATAATCCAGATGCAGGTGATGAAAGTCCAAATTAGGATGTTGACTTTGTTCATGGAGAAAAGGGAGAGAAGTTGTAAAAGCAGATATGAAATAGATTGGATATGCGGGGAATATATTTTTAAATTTATGTAATTTGTCTCTGCCAGTTTAAATTTTTATATTTTTACAGGGCATATAACTTGAAACAGAAGCATTTTTTTTTAAATCAGTGAATTTTGGGGTCAAAATTTAAAAAATTTATTATATTTTATGTTGAGCATTCAAAACTGATAAAGAGTATATAAAGGCAAAACTTTACTCACTTAGGTAAATATTTACTCACCAGGAAATTATTTAATAAACGATCACATTTCAAAATGTACTTAACTAGCTAGTGTCTTGTATGTAAATTAATAAAAAATACTTAGTTTTCAAAAACAAAAAGATGAAAAGAATATAAAATATCTTATAATTAGCATATATTTTAACATGTGTTTAATTCCAGGAGATGGAAAACAATTTATGAAATAGCTTCACCTGTTTCATTTAAAAATCAGTTGTGGTAGTTTAAGCAGACCAGTATGACAAGGAGGCAAAACATAAATTGTAACAAATTTAAAAAGAGATATCAAAATAGCATTCCTCTTAGTTTAATATTTCAAGGATTTCTGATTTCATCAATGTGAGTAAACCCTCTGCCAACATCTATTACAAGTCCTCCATGGTTTGGGGATTTTTATTTTGTTTTTTGAGGCCTTTCTTTGAATCTAGGATTCATAGCTGTATTCATAGCTCATCTTAAATGCTTACTAACTCTAATCATGGATAAGTCATTTAACCTCTCTGGGTCACAGCTGCCTGCTTCTCCATCTGTAAGATGGGGAAAATAATATGTGAGTATTTCCTTCATAGAGTTGTAGTGAGGTCCAAATGAAATGAAACATGTGAAGTATACAGCAAACATCTAAGCACAATCTGACTGTCATTTATTTTTATCTTATCTTTTTCAAAAGAAGTCTTGGAAGGGGAGTTAATGCAAAGAGGGTGTGAATTATTTTTTTAAAGGACAAAAAGAATGAAAATCCCCCCCCATAATACAGAGAAAATCTAACAATCAACACTCAACCAAATATTTCTAAGTCAATCCAGTCCAGATTCTCTAGTTTACATAACTAGCACGTTTATTTAGCAAAAGGGCACGTTTATTTAGTCTTGTTTTATCTGGAAGCCACAACATATTGTAAAATTTACCTAAATTGCCCTTCACACTATCTACTAAACCTGCCCCTCCCCTTCTTAACTCCAAAAATGTGGCTCCTTGAGAAAGCCTCTACTAACTGCATCTGACTTGATTCTCTCTGAGATCTCTATCCTTATTTCTTTCCTCTAAGAATATCTGCTATTAGCTACTCTGACTTCTCCATCATGCCCCAGGAAGCTCCTTTTTGGGAAGACCTCATCATCCTTGCAGGATCCCATCAGCCTTGGTACTGTGCTTCATCACTACCCTCTGTCCTTTTGACTGAATAAGCTCCAAAACTTCCATTAAGGAGAAAACTCAGCTCAGACATCACTTCATTTTTTATCTGGTTGCACTGACTTCTCTGACTCCTCTAATATGTTGCCTCTCCCCTCAAATTCCACCCTCCACTTTTCAGCCTTTTGGGTATTGTCTTTCCCAAGTAGACTGTAAGCTCTTTGAGGACAGGACTCTTTCTTTTTTCTGATTTATGCCCCCAGTTTAGCACAGTATTCTTAGCACTTTTAAGTCCTCAACAATGTTTACTGACTATTGAAACTCATTTCACCTTTGTACCCTCAGTAACTGGCAAAGGGTCTGTACCTATTTTATAGGTGATAGAAAATGTATGTTGAATTGTATATATTTATATCAGTCTATTCTATACTCCTTTTAGATTAAAAGTTACTCTTAAGTCACAAGTTCTTAAATTTGTGTTTTTTAAAAAATTATTTTGATAACTGCATTTCAATATAATTGGCTTCCTTTGTAATCTAGCACACTTAATTTTAGGAATTTAAAAGGATTATTCTGAGAAGGGACATGTAGGTTTCACCACTGTCAGAGAGGTCCATGACACCAAAAAAAAAGGTTAATAATTCTGACAGACCTCTAAAGTTCTCAAATTTCACAATATATTGCAAGCTTCCATTTAGCACCATCATTCTTTGGTTTTCTAAGTGAGCAATGATCATAAATGCTGAGTTGTTGCTGTTGCAGTATTATCTTTATAGGCCTTTTAGCAGCATTCGTATAGAGAATTTACATGGGGATTATAACAGCACTGGGGGTTTAGCTTCCAAAAATCTTACTAAATTTAGTAAGCAAAGATGGCATGGCAGTGAAACATCAAAGAGGTCTTCATAAAGCACTACCAGGAATGAATGAATAAAGCACTTACTAAACATTTACCATATAAAGTACTGTGCTTTAAGAAAAGGTCAATCTTCCATTTCTTTTGTAAATCCCAGAGCAACTAGTACAGTATACTCTTTAAATAGTGCGCCTTTAATATGTAGTGTTGGTTATATGAGATCCTGGGTCAAAGGAGAGTTCATGGGATTATAAATCTAAGGCTAGAGATAAGGCATTAGAATTCCTCTAATCCAATGTCTTCATTAAAAGATAGGAAAATTGAAGCCCAGAAAGGTTAAATGATTTTCCCAAAAACACACAGGCAGTAGAGACAAGATTCAAACTTGGGCCCTGGAACTCTAAAGTTCAATATTCTTCCCACTGTACATGCTGAATCTTTAATAAGTTGAACTTTATTCCTGTGGCTGGTACTAAAATAAAGTATATCAAGACTAGTGTCAAGTCAACAAATATTACTACATATTGACTACAAAGCCATCCAATCTCATGAACACTGCAGAGAAATACAAAGAAATAGAAGAAAGCTCTTTTCTTCAGGAGCTTACAAGGTGGTCAGAAGACAAAATGACAACCATTCCACAAATTACTGATTTCACCTGTAGGAAATTCAAAGTTTAATTTAATTTTGAAAAGTAACTAACTCATCCTCCAGATAGCTGGTAACATCTATTTCTCAGACATTTTAACTGGTTTTTGTTATGTTTTTCATTTTAATTATCTTGTTTCATAGTGGATAGATATTGGATTTATGTATTTTATACATACATAATATCTGAATTGAAGTTCAGAGTAGCTGAATCATTGTAATGGGAATAGGAATTTGAAGATCTTCCCTGCCTCTTAATAGACCTAGGAGGGAGTCTGAAGACCTCTTCTGCTTTTAAAGTAAACTCTGCCCCCTAATAGGTTAAAGGTAATCACACGGGGCTTATGATGGAGAGAATTTGCTGAAGGGTGCAGCAGAGCCCACACGAAGCTTCCCTGCTGTGAAGATATAGGCTAAATAGCCACATGGAGCCTATGGGTGGGAGGAGTTTGCTGAAAGGAAACAAAGCTCACAGGAAGCTGGTAGCCAGAACTAGCGAGACAGCGGGGGAGAAAGGACACTCAGGCAAGGAGTCAGATAGGCTCATGAGTTGATATTGATCTTGTATTGGTTTGTGGGAAGGCTGAAGGTTGCTATGGCTCTCAGTGTTGTTATGTTTCTGAATATCTTTGGTACTATGATGGAATTGGCTTGCTGGTTCTGGGATTCAGTTTTCTGATGTCTAAATAAATACTTCAGTTCTATCCTCTTTCTGGAGAGTTTGGTATATTTTGTGATCAAACGTCATGCAATACTTATTGTCATGTTCTTTATCATGATCGTGGGCACTGTAAATATTGCAATGGTACTACAATCATCCAGACAGGGCCTGGCACATAAGAGGCACTTAATAAATGCAAAATGACTGACCTCAGCCAACACTAGATTTCTCTCCAAAAGGCTACTAGGACCCAGCCTAGAATCATAGCCTTACCACCACTCACGTATAGGCCATCACCTTGACTTGGAAAAAAAAAAAATCAAATCAATACTAGAACAGAGCTACCAATGACTACAGAAAGCAGGTAACATTTGACTATCCTCTAGCTAGGAAATTCTCCTTCTCTTCTCCTTCCTTCTGTAATCCCTCTGATTCAGAGTCAACAGCTACATTTATGTGCTGACATCTAACTGGAGTTGTCCTGGGGCCCCTTTTGTTCTCTCTCTACTCTCTCTCTCTCTCTCTCTCTCTCTCTCTCTCTCTCTCTCTCTGTTTTGTTTTCTCTCTACTCTCTCTCTCTCTCTCTCTCTCTCTTTCTCTCTCTCTCTGTGATATCATCAACTTATAAAATTCAATTATTATGTCTATGAAGATAACTCCCAAATCCATATAACAAGCCTTTATCTCACTTCTAAGATCCAATCCAACATAACCAACTGCTTGCTGGACAGTTCCATTTTAATAACAAATAGATATCTCTAATATAATTTTTAAAATTCAACTTACTATCTTTCCCCAAAGTCTACCTCTCTTCATAATTCCCTTATATTGTTGAGGACAGAATTATTTTTTGGTCACTCCAGTTGGCAACCTGAAGAGTCATCATCAACAATTTCTTCTCCATTCCCTGCCCCCATATCCACTGATTCTACTTTCACAGAATTTCTCATAGTCATCTTTTTCAGCTCAATTTAGGTCCTAATCTCTCAACTGGACTTGTATAACAGCCTCCTAATTGGTGTCCCAACTTCAAGATTCTTCCTAATTGGTGTCCCAACTTCAAGATTCTTCCCTTTCCAATCTATGTCCCCAGCACAGCTGCCAAAAAAATAAGACTTAAAGCATGTTTGACCATTTCACTCTGTATCAAAGAGCTTCAGTGGCTCCCTCTGGCCTCCAGAATAAGCCACAAATGTGTTTCCTTAGTATTTAAAGCCCTTAACAAATCTGGCTCCAAGCCACCTTTCCAGACTGATTTCACATTACTCTCCTCCACACATATTCTATGTCCCAGCTGATGTGTTTTACTTGCTGTATTCCATGCACAATATTCAGTCTCCCACCTGTGTGCCTTTATATCAGTAAAGAATGATCTCCATCTTTACACTGCTCTGAAATTCCTTCAAGGTATCAGTTCTTTCTTTCTATAGGTGCTACTTTCTACAGGAATCTTTTCCTGATCCTAATTCCCTAATAATATTTTGTATTTATTTATCTTTGCATATGCTGGATTACAAGGCAATAAATGATTAATTGCCAAATCAGTGGTAACGAAAATAAAGTTCAAAAATAAGAAAAATTATTATGGGCTACAATGGGCAGGAATAACTTAAGGAAAAAGTGGTAGAACTTGAGCTAAGTTCTAAATGATGAGGATGGTTTGGTTAGATATAAAGAATATGGGAGGGAGAGAGCTGGAGAATGTGACTAAGGGGAGTATAATGAGTAGATCAATTTGGCCATAGACTGTAAACTCCTTGAAGGAAGGGAACTTTCATATTTGTATGTGTAGTACCTTACACATACAGAGTAGGCATTTAATAAATGTTTGCTGAATTGAATTAAATTTAATTGAACTGAACTGGCTGAAGCAGAAAATACTCTTTTAGAGTCATAATGGAAACTTGGGCTGGAGTCAGACTATGAAGACCAGGAATTTGGTCACTTATCATTACTAATGGAGAACCCCTGTAGGTTTGTAAATGACAAAGAAACATAAAAAGGCTATTAGTAATTTTGAGGTTGCTTCAATTATCTGCCTTAATAAATAATTTCTAGCAACTTACAATAAAAGATTATGTTCCCTAATCCCTTAAAATGGTCTTTTGTCTAGGGCAGCATAAGATATTAAGATCATTACAAGTAAGGAGAAAAAACAATGTTTTTCAAATTTAAATCACAAAAAGTATATAACTAAAAGTTACAATATGAATAGTCTCTTTTCGAGGAAAACAAAATAAATTAGAAGACGTAGTTACTTTTAATATCACTTCTTTAGAATGAGATTGCAGTCAACAGGAACTATATGAACATAAACATAAAACTTTTTATACAAATAAACTCAGATCTAAATAACTGAAGTAAAATATATTGTTTATGGGTAGGCCAATATAATTTTAAAAATAACAATTCTACCTAACTAATCTATTTATTTGATGTCATCCCAATTAAATTACTGAAAAATTATTTTACTGAGTTAGAAAAAATAATCACAAAGTTCATTTGAAAGAACAAAAGGTCAGAAATTTAGAAGAAACAGGGTGGAAAAGATGTAAAGGAAATAACAGGATCAGACCTTCAACTATATTATAAGGCAAGAGCACTGTTGAAGTGTAAAATGGATAATTTCACTTATTTTAAATTAAGATTTTCTTGTATAAACAAAACCTATTTAGCCAAGAATAGAAAAAATGCAGAAAATTGGGGAAACATTTTTCATAGACAATCTCTCAGACAGGATGTGACTGGGTTGGAATATTGTTGTGTGTACAAAATGATGACCTGGTTGGTATTGTTTTGTTTTGTTTTGCTTTGCTTTGCTTTTTGGAGGGCGATTGGGTTTAAGTGACTTGCCCAAAGTCACACGGCTAGTTTTTGTGTCAAGTATCTGAGGCGGTATTTGAACTCAGGTCCTCCTGACTCCAGGGCCAGTGCTCTATTCACTGACCTGGCTGGTACTGAAAAACATGGGAAGACTTGGACTTATGAAGGAAGATGCTATCCACCTTCAGAGAAACAGATGATAGGAGGAAATAAGTATAGTATAGTCTTACATATGTGTGTATGAGTGTATATGTGTATGTTAATAAATAACTATGTATATGTATATGCATACACACACACAAGCTTAATTGTAGCCTTCTTGGGGGGTAGGGGTGGAAATAAAGTAAAAAGTACACAGTAGAGAAGAAAATCAACAAGGAAGCTTTAAAAACAATGTGCAGCTTTAAAAACAATGTATGGTATTTATTATCTAGGTATTCTTGAAATGGAAATTTGTTGTTTTATACTGAATCCTCTCTTGTGGTCTGCTGTGCATATGGTAATATGTTTTTTTTCTCATTTTGTATTTAAGTTTAAAAGAAAAAAATTTACAAAAAATGAGATTGTAGCCATCAAAATATTTCACTGATTCATAACAGCAATGTTTTCATGTGAAAATCACCAACTAATCAATTTCCAAAGCAACAAAACTATCAGAATACAAAATATACCTCTTGATCTCTCATCTGACTGCACTACTTTGGAAATACTCTAACTGACTCATTATTGGAATAATTTCATCATCCTATAAGATTTTGGTACTCCATCCACCTCCATCACTACCCTCTGCCTCTCATTCTCTCTGGAGGGTAGGGCCATGAACTCCAAACCTGTATTTAAAGAGATGGCCTAACTCAGCTATCTCCTTGTTTCTTACCTGGCTGTACTACTTTGGAACTTCTCTGACTGGAAATATATAGTATGAATTGACTGAGTATGCTATCCTCATATATCAAATTCATTACAAAATCATAGAAAGTACACTTTTGATCCGCACCTATATGTATGTATACATAATCACATATACATATATGATGACAAATAATCTAAGAGTGCTTCAATAAGAATAATTTTGGAGCATCTAAATGTAAAATATATGATTCAATGTGCCTAAATTATTCTTATCATCACAATGACTCAGTATTTGACAAGTAGATTCATCAATCATTCCTAATATTCACTTCCCAATATCAGCATACCCTTCCTGATTCAATCTACTAAAACATTGTTTGACCTATCTGTTCTCATAATACTAAGGGCCATTAGTAAACTACAACAAAGAAGTCTAGTTTCATCTACAACAAAAAATTCTACTTTCTGCAGTATCTAATTGACTAACTTTACAGCTACTACAAGACTAATGTAGCATAATGTACTTAATCACAAAGCAGACATTACTGCAGATGAGAGGAAATATGAAAGAACTGTTGGATTGGTCTTTATGTTTTCTTAAGCTTTAATTATGCTAACTGCAAATGGATAGCATAATTTAAAATTAGAATTTAAAAAAGCAGAACAAGTTCTGTATTTTTCTTAACAATATGCATCATATTACATTATTTTGTGTAAAACTGATAGCTAATTAACTAAAGGCTTTAGATTTTAGAGAGGCACATGCACATAACGATATGCATTTGTATTTATTTATGTGTGTATAACACATATACTCACACACAAATGTATTTTCATTCATATATAATTTAAAAAATTTTTAAAATACAACCATACAAATTATTTTGTTCAACTCTTCTCTAATTATTACTACTAAAGCAAGCCATTGAATAAAGAACTGTATGCTTGCTAAAGGTACTTGTCACTATTAAGCTTTCAATGCTTAATATACATTACTCTCCTTCATTGTATAATCCAGCTAAATTATCCTTCTTGATGTTTCTCACATATTACATCCAAACTCCTCTCCTTTTGCCTTTGCATGTCTTAGAACTATTAGGGAGCTGTTGATAGTGGAATGACATGGCTAGATCTGCACATTAGGAAAATAACTAACAACTGAGTGGAGAATAAATTGAATAAAGGAAAGACTTGAGGGAGGGAGATTACTTAGAAGGCTACTGAAATAGTGCAGGCAAGAGGTGTTGAGGGCTTAAATTAAGGTGGTGGCTGTGTGAATAGAGAGGAGATATGTCTGAAAGATGTGAAGAAATGACAAGATATGGCTACTCACTCTATATGTGGGG
This sequence comes from Pseudochirops corinnae, assembly GCA_028646515.1. Taxonomy (NCBI): domain Eukaryota; kingdom Metazoa; phylum Chordata; class Mammalia; order Diprotodontia; family Pseudocheiridae; genus Pseudochirops; species Pseudochirops corinnae. The sequence continues at coordinate 243,685,825 of CM053588.1, forward strand.
TTAGGAGGTAGAGTTAAGGATGGAAACAAGGTTGTGACTTTGGGTGATTGGAAAGATGGTGTTGTCTTAGAAAACCATGGAAAGACTTGGACTTAGGAAGGATGATGCTATCCACCTTCTGAGAAACAGATGATAGGAGGAAATAAGCATAGTATAGTCTTACATGTATGTGTATGAATGTACATGTGGATAAATGCGTATACTTATAGATATCTATGTATATGTATATGCATGTGTGTGTGTGCATCTGAGCTTACTTGTAGTCTTCTTTGGGGGGCAAGAGAGGAAAATAAAGCAAAAAGTGCACAGGAGAGAACAAAAGAAAACCAACAAAGTAGCAAAGAAAAGTTGGGCAGCTTTGAGAACAATGTGTAGTATTTATCATATAGGTTTTATTATATTTATTATATAAGGGTCTTTTGGAGGAGGGATATTGAGTTCTGTTTTAGATATACTGAGTCTGAAATATCTGTAGGACATAAAATCTGAAATGTCACCATCAGGCAGTTAGTTGGTGATAGTGGACTGGAAGCTCAAGAGAGAGACAGATACATGGCTCTGAAAATCATCTGCTTGGAGATGGTAACTGAACCCATGAGCGATAATGAGATCATCCAGTGAGATTATAGAAAGAAGAAAAGGACCCAAAACAGAGTCTTGGGGAAGATCTATAGTTAGTGGATGTGATGCAGATGAAGAAAGCTGTGAGTTCAGATACATGAGAGGTGAGAAAAGTCAGAAAAACAAAGAGAGTCTATAGGAGGAACAGGTGGTTAACAGTGTCAAATGCTGTAGAGAACAAGAAGGATGAGGACCAAGAAGTCATTAGATTTAGCAAATAAGAAGCCACTAGTAATTTTGAGAAAAGAAATTTCAATTGTATGAGGAAGTTGAGACTGAGACTGTAGAAGATGTTCAAGGAGATGATGTAGAGGCAATGAGTAGAGATGGCTTTTTTAGCTCCAAAGGGAAAGAGTTTTTAAGAGAAGAAGAAACTTGGGAATGTACTTAAGGAACTAAGGAAGGAAACATTAGATAGGGAAAAACTGAGGATTAGAGTGAGAATAATAGCTGGAGCAATCTGCTAAAGAAAACAGGCAAGGATTGGGACCATGGCAACATCTAAGAGTTAACATTACCGGGAAGAAGAGTCATCTCTTCAACCCATTTAGGAATAAAGCTGAATAAAATGGGAATGATTTCAGAGGAGTGTGAGACAATGTAAAATTTAGGAAAGGAAGTTCTAATCATCAAAATTTAAAATGGTCCAAAGAGCAACAGATAGAGATATTATGGATGGAAAGAGACTCCAGCATAGTCTTCAGAACAACACATACACAAGAAGTCACAGAGGACCTATTTCTAGCCTGGATATCCCTAGAAGAAGGATGAACTGTGGTAACTGCAGATGAGACAGAAGTCTCAGACCCTCTCTTATCCAGAGCCAGCATGAGGGCAAGAGCATATATGTCTCTCGTGTCTATTCTTTCCTGAACTCAGGAGAAAGTGTGGACCTGCATTGGTAGAGAGAGTTTCTTCATCTGAGAGTTCCCTATACTAATGCAATCACAGGCCCTGTCTCTCTCCCTGTCCCTACTTAGATAATAAATAACTTCAAACAGTTAATTACTAAGTACCATATCAATAATCCCTCTGGCTAGGGGGATCAGACATACAGATCTGTATGAGACCTTTGAGGCAATCCAGCCTGATTCAATCAATTCCAGTATTTACCAAAAAGACAAATATTTTTTCAGCATACCAAACAATTTCATCAATAATATCTAGTAAAGTAAAACAAAAACTAACATTCCTTATGTTGGCCCTATATAAATTATTTCAGGTACCAAGCAAATGTCTCCCTGTAACAGAAGGTATTTCCTCATACTACATTATAATCCAAGAAGAAAAACATATTCTTAGTGTCTAGTCAAAAAATAGCCAGAACATCAATTTAGAGCTAGAAGGGGCCTAAAAAGTCATCCATTCCAACCATTTTATTTGTACAAAGACTCAGAAAATAGAAGGGGCTTGTCCCGGTTCACAAAATCAGTAGAAGTCTGGGTTTTAATCCTGGGTCTTTGACTCTAAATCCTGAATTCTTTCCACTTTGCTGGAACGTGTTCCTAGTTCAGAGTAATTTCCTCTTATTTTGACAATATTTTCCTTTTTACTATCCTTATAATTTTGTATGATTTTTTTTCCTATTAGTGAAACAGAATATGTAATTCTGCCTTTGAACTATTTTACAAATCCCCTGAAGTAATCAATAAAAGTGAAAGTATTTAAAGGATAAGATCAGGCCACCAAAGGATAACTTTCTGAAGTCTCATCATTGTATTCCACACTAAAGCTATACAGTATTCACTGTAGCTTGTAATGAAGGTCAAAATAATTTCCTCAGACTCACAGGTCATACCAAAATTTCACTAAGTATCCAACAGAACTACTTCAAGTTGCCCAAATAAAGCTAAGCTGAACTGCCTACAGTGATTAACAAAGATATTCACTGTGCAGACTCTGCAGCTTTTTTTTAAATAAAATAATAGATTATATCAAGATTGAATCAGAAACAGTAACAAAAGAGTCAAAGCAGGTCTTTGACTCTGCCTCTCTCGGTTTAAGTCTCAAAATAAATCTCTTTATAAAATATTTTGAGGGAATTTATTTGAGATAGGGATTAGATCCAGATTCAACACAGACACAAGTGAATCTGTAGTTTAAAGATTCAGGATGGTGATGAAGATTTTATGGGAAGAAAAAAAATTTTGTGCTTTAATATTCTAACTAAAAGGTCAAAAACAAAACCATTTTTCTCAACATATCACCTGTTTAAATTAAGATCCAAGATTCAACATTTATTTTGGTAGAAAAATACTAAGATCATT
>CM053588.1:243689212-243702098 GCA_028646515.1 Pseudochirops corinnae
AGGAAGATTACCTAAAAGAAGTTTGTGTAAACATTTTTCATTTAGGGACATCTAACATGTAAAAGTTTTAAATAACTCTCTCTAGTCTTCTAAAAGTATTTTAAACAACTAGAACACTTGATTGATAGATAAGGTTTGAAATACCAACAACACACTAATAGGTTATTTTTGCTCTCTGACTCCACTGTGAATTCTTTCCTAGACTTTAGATTGGAGGCATACATTTTCACCTTGATAAACCACTGGTGCTGTTGATCCAATTTGGGAAAAAAAAAAATGACAGCTATAAAAAGCTTGTTTGAAGACTTCTTTAAGAGTAAATATAGAGGAAAAACACAGGCTGGGACCCAGCTGAACTCTCTGAACATACTCCTGCAAACAACTTTAAAATAATGCCTCAAATCAAATTTTAGAAAGGCAGAAGCAACAGAAAGTCACAGGGAGACATTTTTCAGACAATTTAGGAGGTCAGCTGGACAGGTCTGTAACACTAGGATGAGGAGAGGTGCAGAGTCAGCAATGGGCCTTGGAGGGAACAGTACCAGCTTTAGGAGCTCTCAGCCCAGAGATGGTAAAAGGGGTCAGACAATTGATCGGAAGAGAATATAAGAGACCCTTTGCTGACCCTGGGTGCAGCTAGTGCTGACTGGCCACTCTACTGCATGTAAGTAGTTCTGGGTTACAGTTTTGCTTACAATCCATCACAACAAGTTAATAGAAGGCCCAGTCACCACTCAAAAGCCACAAAAAACACTAGTTATTTAAGACTACAGGGGAGCAAGGGCCTATCGTGCAAAAACTAGAGTACAGTCCAGGAAAGCAGTACCCACATGTCTCCCAGGATAATACCAACTTAGAAACACCAAAACCCTGCAGACCTCCAGAGCTAGTTCTGAAAACAGCCACACAACAAAGCACAGTGCCTTCCCACCCCCATATGAGGAGAGCCCATCTTTAACATCAAGTTTCTTACACATTTTAACTTTATACTAGTAATGCTGGATCATCTAGATCAGCAGTTCTCAACCTGTGGGTTATGTTCAATTTGTAACAATGAAAATACATCCTGCATATCAGATATTTACATTATGATTGATAACAGTAGCAAAATTACAGTTATGAAGTAGCAACAAAAATAATTTTATGGTTGGGGGTCACCACAATATGAGGAACTGTATTAAAGGGTCACAGCATCAGGAAGGTTGAGAACCACTGATGTAGATCATTTCCCCCAAAATCACACGTTTGAATAAAAAAACTGCAATGAGATAATATGCATTATTTTTTAGTATAACTTGAAATACTTTTCAAATTTCTTTAAATTTAAAACCTTTTACTATTATGAATCTTTACAAGGCTAACCGCATATTTCCCTGATTTTAAAGCATATTTGTAATCTAACGTAACTTACTCATGAGGGCATGAGGGCAAACAAAGTAAAGCAAATATGTATAGATAACTTTTTGGAAAAGTTATTTTTTGTCCTTTTAGGAAAACTAGCTGTATATCCTAACCCTCCCCCCCTCTAAAATCAATCATCACTTTATTTTGTTGGTAGATGGGACAGTAGAAGTAAGTAGGAATTTCGCCAGTAATCAAATAAATCTGTGACAATTAGTATTTTGTGCCTACCTTTGATATCACTCTTCAAAATGATATGATTAAAATTAGGACTAAGTGTAGCAATAAAATTACACCCAAATCTATTTTTAAATATACAAATTAGACTTCAATCAATGACAAAACTACTACAAAGAGTATGAACTAGAAAAATATTTTTACCTGAAAAACTCATACAAAAATTTTATGAACATAACAAAATAACAAATTCCAAAGTCATTTCATGCTTAATTAGTAGGATGTTAGAAAGAAATCTACAGGCAAAGTAAAAGTGTCTATAATATATTTTCTTAAATCTATTCAATGTAAAACTTTCCCTTTAAAAGAACTAAGTGGGGGATGAAAAAGCCAATTATTTTTTATAGCTGGAAATACAACCTTCTTTCATTACTAAATCCATTTGCTTCCTGAGTAGGTTACATTAGATTACAAATATACTTTAAAATCAGGGAAATATGTGGTTAGCCTTGTAAAGATTTAGTCATAATAATAAAAGGTTATAAATTTAAAGAAATTTGGAAAGTATTTCAAGTTATACTAAAAAAGTAAACTTTATTTTATACTTTTTCTGAAAATTCAATATTTAGTTCAAAAGTAAACTGAATTTAATAATTTTAAATACTCACTCAAACAAGATCGTTTGCCAGCTGTGCTTGCTCCACCTGAACACAAATTCCCTCCACGATGAATTAGCTCCAGTTCCAAATTGGTTCTATAAATAAAGCATTAAAACAATTTACAAAGCCATTAGGTTAAAAGCTTAGTCCTTTTGGTGGTTAAATTACATAAACATACACGCACAAAAATAAAACCTCTCCTTCCCACTGCTACATGTGAAAGTATAGCTTAATTAATATACTGATATTTAGGTGTAAATTCAAAAGAGAAACCAATTCTGACACCCTTTTCTACATATTTAGATTTGCACCAGTGAAAAAAATTATATTTGTCACTATAACTGTTGCCATACTTCAATTTTTGCCTCCCCTCCAAAATAAAAAAAACCATGAAAAATTGAGCCTTAAGGGGGGAAAAATTTTCCAAAAATACTCCATGAAACTGTTTGTATTCTTAATGAAAAAAGTGTACAGGAAATACATTCTTAACCACTGATGTTTCCATTAATACAAATTACAAACATATATTTTTTTTCCTGAGAGAAACGGGTCAACTATCAGAGGTCAGGCAACATTTTAAACATTACAGACGCCATCACTAACATAAGAGTCTAAAGATATCACAGAACTATAAAAAACATTTTCCTTTATCAACCTCCAAGATATATTCTCTAGAAAACACACAGATGACTATTAACATTTATGAACATTACTATTACTACTACTACTACTACTACTACTACTACTACTACTACTACTACTACTATTAGTAATATAATATTGCATTTGCAAAATGCTTAGCAATTATTAGCTTACATCGTAGCAATAATTAATATTTAATTAGTTCTACAGATGAATTCATGGAGAACTGAAAAGTTACTCCTAAGTACTTTAAAGGTGTAATGAAGCTCTAATTAATTATAACAAATTCATGCATAAAATTTTATAAAATACTTAAATTGAATGCTTTAAAATATTGTTTTACCTTTCATCAAAAAAAGATCAGATAATATAGAATATTCTCTCTGAAACTAGTTTCTGTAAACACACTTTTCTGTTGTTGAAATTGAATAATTTATATGCAAGTTACGGAATTTATATCAGTAACAAAAAGGGCATCATTTTAAAAATATTTACAAAACTTAAAACTAACTCTTTTACATTATACTGTGGAAAGAATATGCCACTATTTTATTATAAGAAAACATGTGGAAATGTTTAGTGTTTGAGTATGAAATATTTTGGTGAGGTATTTCCATATTTTTGCTTCTAAAAATACTAACTGCTCCAAATATTAATATCCTTAAGTTGTGGCATTTGCCACCCATTTCTGAAGGAATGCTTTAATCCTCTCTACTCAAGGGAAAAAAAAGCCATTTAACATTGATAATGTTCCTGCTCAGAGCTCCATCTGGCTGCTGCTGATAAGGGCATCTGTGTGACAAGGGAATTTTCCACTCTTCAGGCGATTTGCATTGCTCACTGAACTTCTAAAAACCTACCAGCAAAGAAGCAGGGACAAGGATTTCATATTAGTGGACAGAAAGCGAGCGGAGACCAGCATGTGTTCCTTCATCAATGGAATATAAATGAGATCAATATATTTTGTTTTCACAAATCTTCTGTTGCCTAAATCTGTAGAAAAAAATTAATGGCTATATTCTCTTATAAAAACTGAGATCGCCTAGATAGTATTTAAAAGAGCTAGCCATAAATACTAACAATTTCTAATGAACAAATGTCAGATCCAGAATTTTTACATTTAATTTCTCTAAAAGATGCAAACAGAATTATTAAAACATAAAAGGTAAGAACACTTTCAGTTTTTCATTCTGTCATAAATAAGATACTTTGAGGCAATACATCAACTGTGGATTAAATCTAAAGTATTCTTGGGAAAAAGCTACTGACTTTATTTAAATGTTTCAGACAATGGTGGAAAGATCACTGGCCCAGCTTCTCTTGTAATGTGAAGTACCTGCCCAAAGTTCTCACTTACTATTAGGTGCCCTGACAATCTATGATAATATCAGGGACCACCTCCCATCATAAATTTCAGTCCCATTTCACTCACATGCCAAAGGTGATCCCTTTAAATTAATTTTAAATTAATACACATATATGTGTATAGTTTATAATTATATTTGCATATGTGTATATGTGAAACATAAATATGTATATTCTGTATATAGACAAATAAGTTATACAAAAGAGAAAAAATATGTTATATTCCCAATGAATGCATGAACTTCCCTAATTGCTGAGAAATTCACACTACTAAATTTTCTCTCCCTATCCCTCTTTCTGAATACAGAATTTTCTGAGCATGGAGAGAAGTAAACTCTTGCATTCTATATTGTTTAATACAAATGTACTCACAACGACTAGGAAAAAAAAGAAAAAAAAGAAGATCTCTTCAATTTGAGAAAGAATTGAGGACTGCTTTTCACAGCTAAATGAATCCCCTCTTCCTCTGTCCCAAACCCTCACAGAATAAAAATGGACAACTATAACAGCTCTCTTTCAATTGTTTGTGCTCAAAATATTTTCTACATAATGAAAACTATTCTAATCTCTATCCTCATTTCTCCTTTTCCTCATATTTCATATATGTGCTGGCTTTTTACAACTATGAAGAAAGCATAATTTGATCAATCATTCCTTTTGGGCATACTCCCCTCTCCATTATGGACAATATAGTGGCTATACCCAAAGCCTCTATTTACTCAGTAGTCTATCAAACTGTGATTACTCATCACTCCATAAGAATAAGCATACTCATTTTTAAAATATATAGAAAACCGAGTCAAATTTCTAAGAATAAAAGTTATTCCCCAATTGATAAATGGTCAAAAGATATGAACAGGCAGTTTTCCGATAAAGAAATTAAAGCTATATATAGTCATATGAAAAAAAAATGCTCTAAATCACTATTGATTAGAGAAATGCACATCAAAACAAGTCCAAGGTACCACATCACACCTATTAGATGGCTAACATGACAAAACAGGAAAATTATAAATGCTGGAGAAGATGTGGGGAAAACTAGAACACTAATGCATTGTTGTTGGGAGTTGTGGACTAATCCAACTATTATGGAGAGCAATTTGGAACTAAGCCCAAAGGGCTATAAAATTATGCATACCCTTTGACTCAGCAATACCACTTCCAAGTCTGTATCACAAAGAGATCATAAAAATGTGAAAAGGACCCATGTGTACAAAATTATTTATAGCAGCTCCTTTTGTGGTGGCCAAGAATTGGAAACTGAGGGGAAGTTGATCAGTTGGGGAAAGGCTAAATAAGTTGTGGTGTATGAATTTAATGGAATAGTACTGTTCCACAAGAAACAATGAGCAGGTGGACCTCAGAAAAACCTGGAAAGACTTACATGAACTGATGCTATGTGAAGTGAGTAGCTCCAGAAGAACACTGTACACAGTAATAGCAACAGTGTGCAGATGACTAACTTTGATAGACTTAGCTCTCCTCAGCAGTGCAAGGATCTAAGACAACTCCAAAAGACTCATGATGGAAAATGCTACCGTCCAGAAAAAACAAAACAAAATGAATAAACTGTGGAGTCTGAATGCAGTTCAAAGCATACAATTTGCTCTTTTGAGGTGGGGGGGGGCATTTATTCTTTCTTGTGGTTTCTTCCATTGGTTCTAATTCTTCGTTACAACATGACGAATGTGAAAATGCTTAATATGAATGTATATGCACAGCCTATATCAGGTTGCATCTTGGGGAGGCGGGACAAGAGGGAAGAGGAGAAAATTTAGAACTCAAAATCTCATGGAAGTGAATGTTGAAAACTAATAATAAATATTTTTTAAAAAGAATAAGCATAACTCTCTGTTTCTGTGCCTTCAGTCTTGTTTTTTCCCACATTCACCTTCTCTTACTCACCTATCCAAAATTTACTGAATTACAAGATCTGGTTCACACTTTACATCCTCTATCCTCATTGAGCACTCCAACTTTGGGGGACTTCCTCGGAGCTTTTAAAGTACTTATAGTTTGTGGCACAATTCAGAACTTAATTCTATTGTTTTCCTATTTGCTGTTGTTATATGTGCACTAGTTTTCTCCCCAACAAGAAAGATTCTCTATCACAAGTCTTATGTCTTAGATGTCTTCTGTACCTATCCCAGAAGCATCAGCAAAATGTTGCGTGAAACAAAAACTCAGCAGATTCTTTCTGACTGACTAAATGACACTGTCTTGTCTTGCTTATGGGGCAAGGGAAACCAATAACACAAGATTCTCCTGATCTTCTTCATTCATCTATCCAGTCTGTCTCTCTCAATATAATAAGGCTTTCGAATTTTCACTCTATTGGTGATACTTTATTTAAATAAATCAGATATTTGTAAAATCTGGATTTATACCAAAAAAAGAGCAATTACTTGCTTTATAAAAAATTATTTGCTTTTCAACAAAAATTCACACTAAAGAATACCTAGCATACACTCATCATACATTTATCATGAGTCAAATGACAAATTTTACAAGTAACTTTTCAGAAATACACAAAGTAAATAAGGCAAGATATACCAATATGTTCTCTATCTTGAAAGGATTATCTATTATATTATTTAAATTATTATTTCTATATTTGTGACCCTCAAATCTATATCTCTACTCCTGTTTGCTTACCTTCACTTACAATCCTGCATTCTAAGACTTCTCTATTACATCTCCATCTGTCACCCAAAGACATAATGCATAGAGTTCTGTCTTGGAGCCAAGACAAGAGTTCATGTCTCACCTCTGACACATGCTGGCTATGCTACCCAAGGGAAGTCACTGAACCTCTCAAAGCAACTTCTAAAGACTATAAATTGCAAAGAAGATGCTGGCTTGCACCGATAGTTCCCTCACCTGGGAGTTCCCTATATCAAATCACAAAACAAGTCCTCATCCCTATTTATCAACAGCTCCAGGTCATGTCCAACCTAGAATGCTATGGGCTAGAATATCTCAAAATAATCTCTGAAATCTCTATCATTTCTTATTTTGATATAAACAGTATCATGTAATTTAGTATTTGGGGAAGATATCCCTTTGTCCAAGCAAACAATGTGTCCTACCATACTCAAACACTTATTTGGAAATATAATAAAACTTCAATAGAAGCATTTTGTTTGACTGAATGCAAACACATATATCCTTCAAATAACTTCTTTACGGGCTTTTCTCCCAAGCTGTGTGCCAGGTTCTGCTGCTTCAGTCGCATCCCTGAAACAAGATGGTGAAGGTCGGAGTCAACGGATTTGGCCATATTGGGCACCTGGTGACCAGGGCTGCATTCACCTCAGGTGTAGTAGACATTGTGGCCATCAATGACCCCTTCATTGACCTCAACTACATGGTTTATATGTTTCAGTATGATTCCACTCATGGCAAATTCAAGGGCACTGTCAAGGCTGAGAATGGGAAGCTAGTGATCAATGGCAAAGCCATTACCATCTTCCAGGAATGGGATCCTACCAATATTAAATGGGAAGATGCTGGAGCCGAGTATGTTGTAGAGTCTACTGGAGTCTTTACCACAATGGAAAAGGCTGGGGCTCACTTGAAGGGTGGAGCCAAGAGGGTCATCATCTCTGCCACTTCTGCTGATGCCCCAATGTTTGTGATGGGAGTGAACCATGAGAAATATGATAATTCCCTTAAGATTGTTAGTAATGCTTCCTGCACTACCAACTGCTTGGCCCCCTTGGCCAAGGTCATTCATGACAACTTTGGCATTGTGGAAGGACTCATGACTACAGTCCATGCCATTACTGCTACCCAGAAGACAGCAGATAGCCCCTCTGGTAAGCTGTGGCATGATGGGCATGGTGCTGCCCAAAACATCATCCCTGCTTCCACTGGTGCTGCTAAGGCTGTAGGCAAGGTCATACCTGAGCTGAATGGGAAGCTCACAGGCATGGCCTTTTGTGTTCCTACTCCCAATGTATCTGTTGTGGATCTGACTTGCCACCTGGAGAAACCTGCCAAATATGATGACATCAAGAAAGTGGTAAAGCAAGCATCAGAGGGACCCTTGAAGGGCATCTTGGGCTACACAGAGGACCAGGCTGTATCCTGTGACTTCAACAGCAACACTCACTCTTCTACCTTTGATGCTGGCGCTAGTATTGCCCTCGATGACCACTTTGTCACGCTCATTTCCTAGTATGACAATGAGTATGGTTATAGCAACCGTGTAGTAGACCTCATGGTCTACATGGCCTCCAAGGAGTAAAGTGGAGAGCCATGGATCTTCATCCCCAGCCAAAAAGACCTGTTCCACCACTGGGGAGCCCACATTCCTAATATATGTTCCTATACTAGGGATCCCATGTCCCATCCACATCCTTGTTCCAGCGTACCCCTGTAGTAGGGGGAGAAGCCTAGAATCCTGTATTGTGTACCATCAATAAAGTCACCATATTCAGTGCAATAAATAAGTAAATAAATAAAGTAAAATAAATAAATAAAATCATTTTTTTATAATCCTCCTAAGGGTAAAAATCAGAAAATTCTTCTAAGATTTATCCAAGCAACTAAAAGTAAAAATAGATTATGCTACACTAAATTCTATTGTTAGATATTTATTTTTCCTTCTTTAAAGTGCTAACAAATCATTATGGGAAGTAGTTTCAGGGGCTGGAGTCAACCATTAGAAATACCGCGCTTTCCTCTCCAAAGAATTCAATTTCAGCAATAAGTAATAAGCAATTATAATAATGTACCCCTCTGGGAGAATGGTCTTTGAGAAATGAGAATTGAAGAGACATTTAAACCACTACAGACTTTTAACGGAAATGAATATCCAATGTTTACAAATATGATTTGGGGAATAATGAAGTTTTAAAAATATTTTAATTAACATTATTATTAAAATAAGTTTATTCAGTCCAATTATGAACTCCTATCTGACCCTTCCATCTCAATCTCATTGCTAAATCAACATCTACATCCCAACCCCTTTTGGGCATATCCCATAACTTTTTCCTGGGCCTCTTCTCTTCACTACTTACATTCTCAGTGACTTTGTCAGATTTTGGCAATATAATTGTTATCTATATGCAGAAAACTCCCAAATCTATATAGCCAGACCTAGCCTCTTGTGCTCTAGTTCTATGTCACCAAATAACTATCACATGTTGAACTAGATGTTAACAAGCATCTCATATTTGCCACATCCAAAAGAGAAATCATTGCCTTTCCCTACAAACTAGCACCTGTTCCAAAACTGTCTAGGTCTGCTAAAGAAGGGTACTACTATTCTTCTAGTTGCCTATGTTAATACCAGAGTCATCTTCACCTACTCACTCTTCCTCATCCCACTTTTTCCTCCTTCCAACCTGCTGTCAAGTCTTGCCAACGTTACCTCCCAAAATCACCTATGTTGTCTACTCAGACAGCCAACATTGTTATTGAGGTTCTCATTATCTCTTAGGGCTTGGAATTCTATAACAGTCTCTTAATTGGTCACTTTGTCTCAAATCTCTGCCCACTCTAAAAATCCACCTTTGACATAGTTGCCAAAGAGATATTCCTAAAGCACAGGCCTGACCATATCATTTTATTGTTCAATAAACTCCACTGGTTCCTTAGTGCATCTAGGATCAAGACAAACCCCTTTGTTAATTAGTTAAAGTCCTTCCCAAACTGGCACCAACTTACCTGCTGAGAACATTATCCATTCCTTCTATTCCTGTATTCTTTGGTTCAGCCAGATTAGCCTTCTTGCTATTCCTTAGACATGGTTCTCTATCCCCATCTCTCCATGTCTTGGCATGGGGACTAGTCACCATGCACAGAATGAATTTCCTCCTCTCTTCCCCCTCTTGAAATCTCTAGTTCCCTTCTACTTTATGTCCCTTCTGATCTGTCCAGTTGATAGTGAGTGACTTCCTCATCAAATCACCTTATACATATATACTTATATACATATATAGTGTCTCTCTTAATAATAATAACCAATAAACATTTATTAAGGACTTTAAGGTTTACAAAGCAATAAAATGCAAAGTCATTAAGGATAGGAATTGTGTTATTGTTTTCTTTTTATCAACCCCTAGCACAGTACCTGGCTCGTCACAAGTGCTTAATAAAGGTTTGTTAATTTATTGAATGAGTGATTGAGCCTGAGCAGGGAAACCAATCAGGGAGCTATTGAAATACTCCAAGCTAGAGGTGAATGCTTCTAGAACAGTAACAATGAGAAGCAGAAAGATAATGGATAGGAGAGGTGTTAAGAAGGAAATATAAACAAGACCTCACCAGTGACTGGATATAGGAACTGAGGGAGAGTGAAGAGTCAAGGGCTGAGGCACCCTTAAGAGAAACAGTGAAGTTAGTAAAAATGGTAGGTTTTAGGAAACAGGTAATGAGCTCCATTAATGACAAGATGAGCTTGAGATTCTTACGGCATCTGTCTAGCAGAAGTAACTGCTATGAAACTAAGATCACAGGCCAAGAGACTCAGATCAGAAAGAGCCCTTGGAAGCCATTTAGTACAACATACTTATTTAGCAAATAAGGAAACTTCAACCCAGAGGTGTTAAGTTACTTGTTTAAGGTTATGTAAGTAGTCAGTGACCAACAGGACTTGAACCCCAGTTCACTTAATCTAAATGCAATCATCTTTCCACTGGATGATGCCTAAACCTTAAGAGAATAAAATTTATATCATTATAATCACTATGTGATTAAACTAGTTTAAAAGGTTTAGAAAATAGAACTGTAAAGACCTGGATCCTAATTTAAGAAATTTACATTTGTGGCAGCTAGGTGGCACAGTCAATAGAGCATCAGCCCTGAAGTCAGGAGGACGTGAGTTCAAATCCAACCTCAGACATTTAACACGTACTAGCTGTGTGACCTTGGGCAAGTCACTTAACCCAAATTGCCCGGCCTCCCCTCCTCCAAAAAGAAAATAAATAAATTCAAATTTAAAAAAAGAAATAAATAAAAAAGAAATTTACATTCCACACAGACAACATTCTGTGTTTTATAACTGATGTTTTAAATAAGTTTCATGCTTTCTTTTTGGTTGCTTCAAGTGAATCTTATGGTAAGTAAAAACTCAATATGAGTCACACTGTAGAGGACTATCTCAAGAAAACAGAGGAATTATATTAGAGATATACTTCTCACTCCGTGAGCCTCTGACAGTAGAGGATTAGGGTAAGATAGGAGACAAACATTAAAGACAACTGTTTTGTTTTGTCCTCCCTCAAAAGCATCTGCAGTTTTACTAAACAAATTTTTTCACCCTCTCTCAGATGACCCAATTTCCTACTCCGCTCAGAAAACTTAAATCACCTAGCATGAGTTCCTTATCTCCCCTCCTCCACACTTTTAATCTTTCAATGTCACGAGATTCTCTCCTGACTTCCTTCCATTCTCAGAGCTGGCCCTCCTTAAGGAGACCCATCCTTCCACTTGTGTCCTTGATTCAGTTTCCTCTCCTGTCTACTCCAGGACTGTACTATGTGGATCATCACCTTCTCTTTCATTTCCAATCTCTTCTTCTATACTATTTCTAATTTGTAAACACATCTGTTCAGGATTCTGGAATCAAAAGAAAAGAAAAATATTCCTCTGATCTTAGACTTCTCCTACTATACTTTTAGAATAAAGAGTTTGCTCACTCTTTCTACTTCCTGCCCAGTCACTCTTCGATACTCTACAATGGGGCTTCCTTTTCCATCCCTCTACTGAAACCACTCTCAACAAGGTCAACAAGGATCTCTTAACTGCCAATTCCAAAGACCTTTTCTGAATCCTCATCAACTATGTATGATCTCTACTAAAAACAACTGCCAACAATCTGCCTTTTTGATAATCTCTTCTCCATTTGCTTCTGTAATACTGAAACACTATCGGTTTCCTTCCTGACTCTCAGAATACCCACATTCCCTATCTCCTCAAAAGTTCCTTTCCTTCCTCTTGTTTGGTAAAGCTGGTCACCTTCCAAGACTCTGTCAATGTTCCTATTCTCTTCTCTCAACATGTCTCACTCCCTTAGTAATCTCATTCATGCCCATAGCTTCAACTAATACTTCTCCACGTGAATGGCTCCCAAATCTATCTTGGCCCAATCTCTGCTGACCTCCATGCTTAAATTTCCACATACTTGATATAAAAGTCCATCTGCATATCCTATCAATAACTCAAACTCAATGTTAAAAATTGAAGTTATATTTCTCAGTATGAGGATAGGTGAAGGGAATACAAATGTCTATACACATATACATACACATAAGTCTATATAGGAGGGTTTATATATGCATATGAACACATATCTGAGTATGTGTATATATGTGTACATAGAGGGCACAGGATCAATTGAATAGGAAGGGACGATACTTTAAAAGGTGAAATTTTGAGATGGGAGAGGATTAGAATGAGAGGAGACAGGAAGAGATAGAATGGGATTAATCATTTCATATAGAAGAGGCAAAGCATAACTGCTACAATGAAGGGGAAGAACAGGAAGGCAAAACGGAAAGGGTCAACCTTACTCTCAATGAATTTGGCTTAGGGAAGGAATGACATAAACTCAAAACTGGGTATCTTGCCACACAAGAGAGTAGGGGGGATGGGGATGAGGGGTGGGATGACGGAGGGAAGGGTAGGGTGGC
>CM053588.1:243702198-243732326 GCA_028646515.1 Pseudochirops corinnae
TCAGTCTCTCACAATATGTCCACTGTGGAGATGTTCTTCATAATTACACATATACAGCCTGTATTGAACTGCTTGTTTTTCCAGTGGGGGAGAGTGACAAGGGAGGAAGGGAAAGAATCTAGAATTTAAAGTTCTATAATCAAATGTTAAAAAAATATATATATATATGTATGTATGTATATAATTATTATTATTAACTACATGCAACTGGGAATTAAGATATACAGGCACTGGGGTAGAGAGATCCATCCTGCCCTACTGGAAAGTCAGAGGAGTGATGGGGGAGGACATAGGAGAGAGCAGATTGGGGGAGGGGTTATACAATGAGATGTCTGTTTTGAGGTAGTGGGTAGCGGAAAGATGGGGAGAAAATTTGTAACTCAAAATATCATGGAAATGAATGATGTAAACAATAAAATTAATTAATTATTTTTTTTTAAACTGAAGTTATTGGGGCGGCTAGGTGGCACAGTGAATAGAGCACTAGCCCTGGAGTCAGGAGGACATGGGTTCAAATCTGGCCTCAGACACTTAGCACTTACTAGCCATGTGACCTTGGGCAAGTCACTTAACCCCAAATTACCCTCCAAAAAGCAAAAAAAAACAAAAAATCAATTGAAGTTATCATTTTTCTCACAATGCCTACACACTCCCCTAACTTATCTGGCACCATTGACACTATCATTGTCATCACAGTCCCTCAGGCTAAAAACATTGGTGTCATCATCAATTTTCTCTCTCCTGTATCCCGCACATCCAATCAAGTACTATGTCCTATGAATTCCACTTCCAAAAAATCTCTCTCATATCTGCCCTTCCTTTCTTTTCCTATGGCGACTACCATGCTTGACTCTTATTACCTCTTGTTTGGACTATTATAATATTATTCTAATTGTCCTCCTTCCTCTATCCTTTTCCCTCTTCATGCCTTCCTTCTGTTGACACTTTAAAAAGTTACTTTAAAGAGACAAGCTAATAGTAATACACAGTTACAGAGTTTATTCCTTATTCCTTTAAGCCAACAGTACTTGCACAAGGAGGCAGGAGCTAAGTCCTGACTCCAGAACAAAAGGATGAGAGAGCTTAAGTACATTTTAGGACCATCCCAATTAGGGGTAGCTGAGTTACACAAATTTATGATCCCCATAATGGTTTAATCATTGTATGAGAAAAGGAATTTCTTAATTGGATAAATGATAAATACAATAAAATAGAAGAGATGACAAAGTGTCAATTGAAATTATGGTTGAGGACATCTGTGTTTCCTTTACCATTAACATTTCATAATAAGGTATATGTTCAGAAAAATCTTAAGATAAGAAAAAGCCCCATTACTCAAGTTAATGCCTAGAGTTAAGGGTCTCATCCTGAAGGGCCATAAAGTAGGCCTCTTCTGGTATGTTGACATAAGAAGAGATATTCTCTGGGCTCACTCAGAGAAGCAAAACAAAGCTGGCTCTGTTTGGAATTTATGATCCTACTCCCAGCCTTATCTGGTCTCTGGAATGGCTGATATAACAAAAAGGAGCCTTTTAAAAATGAGACAAAATAACCAGTTTGATTATTTCGGATTTTGGCCAAAATATGATATTTAATGATTATCACTTCATACAAGTACCAAAATAATCTTCATGGTACTGCCTTGCTCAAAAACATTCAATGGCTCCTATAAATATACCCCTTACTCTTGCCCCTCCAAAATGAAGGTTCAACCTGCGTTTCCATTCTTCTTACATTAACTAAACTTCACTCAATCTACTTTCTGGTAAAACTAGACTGCTACCTATTCTTCAATCTCGTTAAAATTTCTCCATGCATTTACATCTACTGTCTCCCATGTCTGAAACAGCCTCCCTCTACATCTCTGCCTAATAAAAATCCTTTGTTTTCTTTAAGACCCAGCTGCTAAAATGGTACTGATGGGGTGTTGGGCTGCCTATGTTTGTAACATCCAGTTGTAACTTCAATTTGTAAAATCACACTTCCCTCAGCCTAAAAGCATTAACTCTGCCTCTTTCCTAGGCTAGCACTCTGCCTAGCTACAATTCATGAACTGTTTATCCCTGCTTGGTACAATAACAAGCTATACCTATGAATCCTTCACTAAAGTATATTATAAACAATCCCTTTTGCTTAGAGAAATGCTCCCTTGTTCTAGTGGCCAGCTGCACCTATGAATCTTTCAATGCACTATCAGTAAGCTAACTCCTCTCCAGTTAGGCACATCCCTGAATCCCCAATTAGTCTTAGCTTCCCAACATCCATCTTGTCAAACAGAACATTGATAGGTAACAGACTGGACACCTCTCAGTCAGCATAGACCATTAGCTGACCTAGTGACATTTCAAGCCTAAAACCACACCTCCATACAGCCCCCTCTTGGGCTTTTTCCCAGTGAATTATGGGCAATATGCCTGCGCAGTAGATATGAAAAGTATATGTCCCTTTAAGCACTGACCACTCCTTAACTCCTCCCTAATCCCACCCTTATTCACCTAGTTAGCATAATTGATATCTGATTTATGATTTTATGGCTTTATAATCTATACCTCTGACTCCTGCAGGTTTGCAGGTTCCCTAATCCTCCTGCCCACTGTAAAGTGTAACAATAAACTTTTACAATCCTGACTTACAAGACTGCTTGAGTCCTGCGAAATTCTTTCCGTACTAGAACCCTCAAGGGATTCATTGGGGTCCCTTAAATACCCAGCTTTTCTCATCCTCTTCAGTACCTACTTTGCAAAGCATATCTTGACTCCTCAACCAGAAGTGATTATTCTCTCCCCAAATGTTTCGTGCCTGTTTAACCTCTCCTATGTATTTGTCTCATTCTAAAGACCTTTCTTCTGGGGGGGAAGGCAAGGCAATTGGGGTTAAGTGACTTGCCCAAGGTCACACAGCTAGTAAGTATGTCACATGTCTGAGGCCATATTTGAACTCAGGTCCTCCTGACTCCAGGGCTAGTGCTGTATTCACTATGCCACCTAACTGCCCTGTATTCATCTCATTCTAACTTGCATTATAATTATCTGTCTAAATCTTATAACCCTAACATACTGTAAGACACCTGTTTTTCATCTTTTTGAGGGTCACTCATTTTTTTTTTTCAATTCAGACATTTATTAGTCATCCAGGTGTGATGTACCATGCCAGGTACTGCAGATACAAAGACAAAAAAAAAAAACAAAACAACAAAGTAAAAAACCAAACCCTAAACAGTCTCAGCCCTCAATAAGCTTACATTCCACGGGAATACAAAGAGAAGAAAAGTCTTGCATTTTTAATCTTTGTATTCCCAATTGTTAGCTCAATGCCTTAAAGTAGTGGATATTTTATAAATGTTAGTTGAATTGAATCAGCTTAAACTGTCTCTTTTAAGCCATAAAACGGCAAAACAAAAGTTTTATATGCTTTCTACAAAGTTACTATTGTACTATACAACCAACCCTCTCACTCTGTACTATCCTCTTGAAAAATCATGGTCAGTATTCTAGCTCACAATTATGTTTCCTTTTTGGTTCAGCGTTATTAAGAGATTTCTATAAAAAGGGGAAAATGGATTTCAAAATTTAAGGCAACACAATACATTTTTCAATGTATTATTTAGAGTATAAAAGAATTAAAGTTTATGTACAATACATTCCCATTTATTGAGAATCCAAACCCTTGGAAATCTCAAATAATCAGAATTTTCTACTCTTTAATAAGAGGTAAGAACCAGGAAGATGAACTAATATTATGCTCATCTTTAAAACAGCATGAGCACATTCCAGATTATAATTTGTGATCCATAAAGAATTTGTCCAATTTCCTAGAATTACCACAGATCTACAATACTATACAGTGATCACAAAATCATTAAGTGACATTTATATACAAATTTAAAACTTACAAAGTAATTTATAAGCATTATCTCAGTTAAGACCAGTGATAAGACTAAAGAAAGCTCACAGATACTACACAATCCTTGAAAACTGATTATCCATGGATCCTCTCCATGAACAATCCTCAGGTAACCAGAAGAATAAATTAACTAGAATATTACATTTGCTATTACTCTGGAAGTTTAACATATTCAAATGATATCATCTTTCTATGCAAACTAAGTACTTACCACCTAAGTTTCAAATCACAAAATCATACATCTTATTTTCATTTTCTCTCAGTATATAATTTATTATTCATTGATCTCAAAAACAAGCTAAATACTATCATCTTTCACTGACAGTATGCTGATCAGAATATTTCCCATTCTAAATTTTATTTTGGCTTTGTGACTTATCATTATCACTTTCAACATCAAGCTCTGTGTTTACCCTTGGGGAAGTCATTTAATCTCTCTGAGCCTCAGTTTCATCATCTGTAAAATGGGATTAACTAATTGGAGGATCTAGCTGTTATTCTATTAATTACTGAAACTAAATCAGAGACATCTTCAGTCTGGTTTGGAGAAATGAATTTCAGTGCAATCTCTTTTCCTAGAGGGGAGTAACCTGCAGAATATTTTGTGTTACATTAATGGAAAAGTCCATTTTATTCAAGTTTATTACTAATGTAGAAATAACATCTGTTTGTACTGTGTGTCCTATAGTATAAATATGTTTTATTATGAAAAACTTATTGATAGGTCCTGTTGTGGAATTAATAACTTCAGTATCTTCCCAAGTCTTAATTATAATTGGAGTAAAGTCAGTAAGTTTATTTGTATAACTATTGTACTCAAGGGTGGTAAACTTGTGCCTACAAGAATGCTCTTACTTATATTTTCATGTCCTGACAGCATCTAATCCTCCTAAAAGAACTGGAATCAAAGTGGAAACTTTTGAGAAAGTAACAAGATTGGATAATCCTATGTTAAATTATTCTAATGGGGTTTTGGGTTTCTTTCTTTGTTCTTCCCCATTCTGACATTTCTTTGAAATCTTCTTATATGTGGGCCCTGCATATTGAACTTGCTAGTCAGATTTGTCTTCCAGACTATAAAAGTTGGTAGCAAACAGTGGATACCAGCCCATGTTCACTCACCATCTCTTGGATGTAGCCTATGTTCCATTCCAGGCAACCTGGGACCCAGAGAGGCAGGGACAGCTCTAAGTCCCTTGCCAGTAGGAAGTGGTTTCAGAATCTGAGACTTTTGCCCTCTGCCCCAAAAGATTTTGGGTCTCATTTGAGGGGGGAATGATGGGGTGGTGGACCCCAAAAAGCCCCAAGACCATGTCTAAGCAACCTGGTAACCCACTCCACCATCCCTGTAAGAAAACTCTCTTCTTGGTACAGGCACAGAGTTGAACCTGCAATTGCCCACGTAAAAGCTATCTCAGGGGTGCCTGCCCCAAAGACTCTTCCCTGGTGCCTGGCCCAAGAACTCTTTCCTAGGGTATGCTGTCCCCTCAACAAAGTTATCTCAGCTGACTCTGCAAATTTTCCCAAACATTCCAGTAGCCCAGCATTGGGATTACTTGTAAATGCTGACGACTCCCTAATCCCATTATACCTACCCCTAGCCCCACTAAATTGGTATACTTGGTTTTAGATTCCCCCTTATTAAGTTGCAAGGTCCCCACTTTGCCCACTACTATGGGCATTACAATAAACTTTTTGTCACTTGATTAAAAGAAAGCTTGAGTGTGTGAATTCATTTCAGGCAACTCTGCCTTGGCATTTCCCTAACTTCTTCAGTACTACCAACCTCAAACAGCTGTAACGGCCAAGTGAGATAATGTATGTAAAGTACTTTTAAAAATCATCAAATTACTAGTATTATATTATATGATCCAACCACCAGTTTGTGTTTGTTTGTCACACGTTCTTGAGGAGTTACAGTTTGGCCACTAGTTGGCACTGGTACTACTCTTTCTGAAGTGAGCAGGATGCCTGCATGAGACATCACAGCTTACATTCCTTTCAGAAGCAAGTTTACAGAGAAATTTAAAGAAATATATCACTATTTTCTTAACAAACTAAAAGCCTTTTATTATGAATATGTAACTCTAAAATGGATTTTTACTAAAGGCTGACTACAACATACTTTACTGTAATCAAATATTTCCCTTCAAAGCAATACGAAAAAGAAAAAAAAAAGACCTGACCTGTCAACAGGAACCTTAAACAAACTCTAGAACAGGGTTATGAAAATTCCAAAGGACCCATGATGAAAAAAAATTCTCCTCCCTCCAAAGAAAGAACTGATAAACTCTTTTTCCCCCACTTTTACTGACTTTTTCCCCCTATTTTTCTTTTTTTAATTATGTAATATTTTATTTTTCCCCAATTACATGTAAAAACAATTTTTAATATGCATTTTTTAAAATTTTGAGTTCCAAATTCTCCTCCTCCCTTTCTTTCCACCCTCATTCAGAAGGCAAGAAATTTGATACAGGTTATACATGTGCAATCATATAAAACATTTCCATGTTAGTCACATTTTGAAAAAAAAAACAGACCAAAAAGAAAAAAATCAGAAAAATATATACAAGTACGTTTCAATCTGCATTCAGACTCCAAGAACTGATTAACTCTAAGCATGCTTTTTTTCCACATCCTTTATTTATTTTGGGAGAGGGGAGAGGGTAGGCAAGGCAGTCAGGGTTCAGTGATTTGCCCAAGGTAACACAGCTAGCAAGTGTCAAGTGTCTGAGGCTGGATTCAAACACAAGTTCTTCTGACTCCAGGGCCAATGCGCTATTCACTTTGCTACCTGTCTGCTCCTACTTCCTTTATTTTTCTTGCCTTTTTGTTTGGTTGCTATTTTTTTTCAACATTGATAATATGGAAATATGTTTTGCATGATTTCACTATGCATGATAGATCTTGTATTGCTCTTCTTGTTAATGGATGGGGAACAAGCAGGAGAGAAGGAGAAAATTTAGAAATTAAAATTTTTTTTAATGAATATTACAAATAAATTATTTTTAAATTTTTTTTTAAGAATTGGGTCATATAAGTAGAGAAACTGACAAATAATCAACTGTTGCAGAAAAGGCTAACAAAAAAAATCTCTAGCTGAATGTCAGTTTCTCTTCTGCTTGCCATTACTGCCCTTGGGACAAACTTCTTTAAAACTTCTAAGTAGACATATTCCTCAATACTTCATATATCTACTACTAGGTAGATAAATAACCTAACTTAGGCTATTTTCATCTAATCTGGGAGATGAAGGACAACAAAATCTCATCTGCATCCTGCTAGCACAACTTGTGCAATGTGACTGGCTTTTTCTTCTTCCATTTGAATCTCTGGTCCAATTAAGCTACTTTTCAACTGCTATCACCTCTCTCTAGATGCCATTTTAAAAAATAAAAACTTAAAATACTAAATTTTGTAAAACTTCTCTTCTCTGGGCTTCGATAGTTAAAATGATAGATAGAACAAATTCAGCTTTCTTCTCTCTACCTCCTTCATTACACAGTTAAATACAATATTTTAGGGAACAAACCTGCCTTTTTTTTCATACAGGCCTGACAAACTGAAAACAATGATTTCTAGTGTGTAACAGAAACTTTTTAACCAAAACCAACTTATTTTGAATTATACAATTTGGAACATTCACTAACAATCCCTGACTGCCCTCATTTTATAGTGCTTAATTCAGTATTAACTACAAAAAATATTCCAAGATTTAATTTTTTTTCTTAAAAACCACCTAAATGAAGTAAGATTTGATGTCCACAGGCATAGTGGGAAGTTTACAACAAGAACAATGATTTAAACCAAGACAGAAAAAGCATAAAAGATATCCTTCCTGTTAAGTGAACCTATGTGACTAGATAAAATAAAGGTCCATTCAACAACACCAGTGAGTGACAACAACTGAGAAACTCTTTAAAAATTAAATATCGTACTTACCTAGCTACAGAATACATAAAGAGAAAATCATTGTCTGGTGAGCCAGGAGTCTTGCTATAGTCTGTGTATTTCTTTTGTGTAGTACTTTTGATATCCTTCATTACAGATTCCATTTCTTTACTTAAGTTGGTTTCTGACTAACAATAACAACAACAACAACAATAACAAGTTCACTATGTTTTACATTTGTCAACAGAGGTACAATTTAAATACAAATCATTAATTATTTAATTATTAAAAGACATTAAAATACAAAAATTTATAACTGTAATACAACTATCAGATAACTACATAAATAAATATATAGGACATTCTTAAGTTTTTACTTACTATGTGGCAGGCATTGTGCTTAGTAAACTTTAAAATACTTTACTGGCATAAAGAAACTGGCATAAAGAAATACTGGCATAAAGAAAATGATCAAAGGCTTTTCTCACTCTTATTTCAGTACTTTAGTTTTTACAACCTTATGGCATACTCTGTGGGATACTTTAACAGATAAAGTTTAATCTCTATGCAAGTGAAGGGTCTACTTTTATGATTCAATACTTTTAAGGAACGTTGTCTCTTATTTTAGAGAAAAAAGTGAGGTCATTCCCTGTGAGTTCCTTTTTCTCTCCTTTCTTCCTTATCTCATATCACTCAGATGCCTTCTACCACTATCTCTTCCTTCATCCCTATCACACAAAGAGGTGGCCTTACTCCTTACCAAGACCTAACCCTCCATCTGCAAAAGCAACCAATTCTATCCGTTTTCTCCAACAGATTGTTCCTCTGTCATCCTTATTCTTCACTTATCTTCAAATTCTCCCTGTCTACTGGCTCCTCTCCTACCACCTACAAATACACCCTGGTCTCTCCCACATTATCTCTACTAACTATTGTCCCATAACTCTTTTATCCTTTGTAGCCAAACTCCTTGAAAAGGCCACCTACAATAGGTACTTCCACTTTTACTCTCTCACTCTCTTCTTAATCTCTTATAATCCAGCATCCTATCTCATCATTCCACCAAACTGCTCTCCTCCAAAGTAACCAAGGATCTCAATTGCCAAAATCCCGCGGCCTTTTCTCAATCTTCATTCATCTTTATCTCCTGCAGACTCTGATGCTGCTGACTACATTCTTCTTGATATTTTCATGTCTCTAGGCTTTAGGGACACTACTCTCTCTATACTACAGACTACTCTTTCTCAATTTCCATTACTGAATCCTCCTCCAGACTATGCCCTCTAACCCTGGGTGTCCACAAGGTCAGAACCAAGGGTTTGGGGCCCTCTTCTCTTCTCCCTGTATACTACTTCATTTGATCTCATCAGCTTCCACAAATTTAATTACCAATTCTATGCTGATATGCAGATCTACCTATCCTGCTCTAACCTCTCCAACGATCTTCAAGTCTCATAGCTCCAACTATCCTTCATAAATCTAAAACTAAATCTCCAATAGACATTTTGAACTCAATGTGTCCAAAACTGAACTCATTATCTTTCCCTCAAAGCCTCCCTCATCCTCCCTAACTTCCCCTTATTTCTCTCTAGGGCAACACCATCCTCTCATTTCCCTAAGCTCATAACCTAGGTTTCATCCTTGACTCTTCAATATTTTGCAGCCCCCAAATCCAATCTGCAGCAAGGTCTGCTGTTTTCACCTTTGCAACATCTCTCAAATATGCCGCCTTCTCTACTCTGATACTGCCATAGTACAGGTCTTCATCAACTCATGCTTGGACTACTGCAATAGCCTGCTGGTAGATCCGCCTACCTCAAGTCTCTCCCAACTCCAATCCATCCTCTATTCAAGCTACCAAAGTGATTTTCCTAAAGTGCAGGTCCAGTAGGCCCTTATTACCTCTACTATCAAATGGCTATTTGGCCCTTCACAACCAATTCTTCCACCCCTTTTCCAGTTTTCTTATACCTTACTCTCTGCCAGTGACATCGGTCTTCTTGCTATTCCATGAACAAGACATTCTATCTCCTGACTCCAGGCATCTTCTCTGACTGTCCTACACGTCTGGAATACTTCCTCTCTTCATCTTCATCTACAGGCTTACTTCAAGTCTCAACTAAAATCCCACCTTCTATAGGAAGCCTTTCCCAACTTCTCTTAATTCTAGTTCCTTCTCTCTCTCAATTATTTCCTATTTTTCCTATATATAGACTATTATCTCCCCCATTAGATTGTGAGCTCCTTGAGGGCAAGGACTGTCGTTTGCCTCTTTTTTAAAAAATTATTAGTGGTTGGTACAATGCCTGGTACATAGTAGGAATTTAATAAAAGTTTACTGACTGAATGACTTTTAAAGTAATAAAGGATGCCTCACTTTGAGAAAATCTAATAATGCAAATATGAATACATTACAAGGTAATTGCACTTTACAAAAGAAATTATTTTTAAATGATAGTGGAATTATGTCATGTAATTCCTTCAAATACCTAGCTCCCCTAGTGATTAATCAATTTATAAAAATTCTAAATATTTAACTTTCCAAGAATATATTGATTTAATGAGACTGGACATAACTATACATTGGAGACTCATTGGGGTCTAGACCCCAAAATTACTTTAAAAGTAAAATTGTATTATAAGGAGATACTTCTGTTATTTAGAGTGGTAAACACCATGGATAGAAATCTAGGAAAAAAACAATAGTAGAAACAACTATACTCTGGCAGTTGGTGTTACATGGAAGATCCAGGCTATAAGCTTGCTTAATATTAATAATCTTTTTCACTTGTACAGTTTTATAAATGTCTGCATATTAACAAATGTATGTATGTAGTTATGTGTAAAATGTGTTATTAATAGGTATATTTGTAAACTAAATTGTGCTTTTCATCACAAAGAAATAACATGAGGTAATACAATTCTATGAAAAGTGCCTCAGTACACAAAAACATATGGGTTTTCACAATCTAGAAAATACAATATTAAAACTATAACAATTTAGACTGAAGATAATTACAGCCTTTGGTAATAATATGTTCTACTATTCTTATTTTTGTTTTTATTCAACAAAATAACAGAAGTCAAAACCTTTAAGGCAATTTCCATTAAATTCATAAAAAATATAAATGAATCACAGAGAGACTGAATGAAAAGGAAAGCTGAAAAGTGGAAGCAAATTAACAAGGATCTTTCTGCCTTACACTGATGCTTACTGGGAAAATTCCCAGCTGTTCTTGAAGCTCTTCAACCTCTTTTATGAGCTCTTGCATGCTCTTGTTACTATGACACTGCCAAAGGCTATTTTCCACATTGTTTCCAGGATAACAGGGAAGAACACTGTTAGCAAATTGACGACAGAGTGGGCATGTGAATTCTCCTTTTTCCACTGAGAAACCCTGAAGAACCTGGTCATTCTAAAAAAGATGGAATAAATGTTATAATTGTGCTAACAAGTATGTGTATATATTTATAGAAAGACAAAGCTATGATAATACATTTTTAAGGGAATTTTTTTTTCAGAGGGAATTAATTTCAAAAATAAAAGAAATATAAATTAAGTAATCTTAAAAAAATAATAATAGTCTCAGGTAATGAATAACAAAAAATATCACCTGTCAAGAAATTTCTCTAATCACATCAGTCACACAAGTACAACCTTCACAATGAAATAGTTTAAAACAGTATTCTGAGGTCAGCTTTAAGTATACTAATTAGAATGCTATCAAATACAGTGAATTCTTCTCTAAGCAGAGAAGCGGGAGGAATATACATGATGTGGAAGGTAATACTAGTCAGTAGGTCAGAAAAATCACCACCTCAGTAATAATAAAGAGGCCTATTATCCTCATCATCCTTTTCCAGACAGCTAGACCTGTTTCTCCTACAATGAAGGGCTCTATAACGATGCAAGAGCAGTAGCCTTACTATGTGCTCATGACTTTGGCTACTTATGGGGCACTGGAAGTCAGCCTGATCCACCTACAAATTTCTCAAGTTTTCAATTACTGTGAGGACTATAGTGTACATGGTGAATAAAGAAAAAAAAATCAGTAATTAAGGGTGAAAGACAAAAAGAGTATGCTCTGGGTAGACAAATGAACCATTATTGTTGTTGTTGTTATAATTATTGTAATATTTACAGAATCAGCTATAGGTACTATAGTCATGACAATAAAAAGTAAAGCACAGAAGATACTGTCTGGGCTTTGATTCATATGCTCTGTCTGTGCATCAGACTGGGAGTGATAGGCTATGGAAAGGGAAATCTTTACTTAGTAATAGTATAGGACATGCACATGTCCAGGAGTCCCAATGAGCAGTCCAGGAAAATAACGTAAACTCTGTACTTCAGAGGGGATATAAGAGAGAACACCAACAAGATGAAAAACCTCCTTCAGGAATAGGCAGGTAGACTCAGCAGTGGTGAGAGATTCATAAGAGAAAAAGAAGTGAGCCACTTTGGCCACCAACAAAATGTCACTGTATACCTGAGACAGGGGCAGATCTTTGACAAATTCTATCATTTGTATTCCCAGCACCTACTACATTCTGATGCAAAAAAGGTACTTAAATGTTTGCTGATTGATTACTGCCAGTCAGGGATGGATGAGATTTAAAAGGATTGCAACAAACCTAATGGTCATTCCACAAGTTTATTGACCAAAGCACATGTTTCACAAGACTGGATATGCTAACAGATGTCATAGTTACATCCACCAGGAGTCACAGTGGATTATGTGTAGTCTTGAACAGAACCCTGTGGCCCACAACTGAACCATGGTTGCAGAGATGGAACATCACCTATCAGGCCTCTCCAGGAGGTATAGAGTGATATGAATAGATTCAAAGAAGTCCAGAGATTTAGTCTCCTGTTGGTATAGTTTTTTTATCTTCCTGGAGAGTAAACATTTTCCACCAGTGACACTGCTTTTGGACTTCTTTGGACCTCTTCATGATGCTGTCTCTCCCAAGGAAACTCATCATTGGGACATCTCATTATCTTGCAATACTGAATGTGCCTGATACTCACCTCTCATCAGTACCCTATACCCTCAATCTATCTGGTACTCACATCTTAATAAGGGGCCTCTGCCTCTGTGACTGGACCCTCTGAACTGGAAGGCAGAGTCTTAGATTCCAGCACCTCGATTAAAGGAAAGGGCTCAGCATAGTCTTCTCCCCATTTCCCACCAGTTACACTACTTTTATATTTCTTTCAATTTCTTCATCCTGCCCCTAGGCCAGGTACCTACCCCTTTCCAACTTCCTTTTTATGTGCTGTCTCTACCTACCAGACTGTAAGCTCCTTGAGGATGGTGATTTTGTATTTGTGTCCCCATGGTGAGCACAGTACCTGGCATGTAGTAGGTGCTTAATAAATGTTTAATGTCTGACAGATAGAAACTGAGGTTGAGTGGCAGCAAAATGTATCCTTTATAGTAGAGCCTATTCAGGGGTGACTAATCTCATGGGTGTCTAATCTACTGGGTATCTAAATTTGTTTTAGCACACCTGTTCAAATATAGTAATGTTTGGAAATTAAAGGGACAGCAAAGCTGAAAAAAACATATAAGCAGATCTGGTGCTGATTGAGATGCAAGGTAATCAAAGTGTTCTGCATTCTCAAGAGTAAAAAAATATAAGGTGCCTTGTTCCTTTGAGATAGGGCATCCATAACTTAAATGTGGTTTTGACTGCTTGGTAACTTTTACAAACACACACACAGACACACACACACAGACACACACACACACACAGTTTATCTGCATTGGTCAACTCCTAGAGAAAGTACAGATGGGGATAAGAATTAATGGTAAATAATTGGGCCTATAAGAGGATGGTTCCTGTGAAAATACTGGCCACATTGGTATCCATAATGAGAAGTTTCCAGAGATAGAAAAATATCCACATACGTGATAAGGAAAACCATTTTTTCAGGTCATTTAATGTGATTTCCTGCTCTAGTATACACTTTAAAGTCATGAGAAATTACAACAGGTAAGAGGAGCCACTAAGAGAACCCAGAGATAATGTAGGGGTAGTATTCCTCATAAAGTCAGGGAAGACAGTTCCTTAGCTGAAACTGAATCCCTCATGACCATATAGATTCCACTTTGCATGAATGTTTACAGATAGATTCCTTGCCAACATATTAGATGTTCCCAAATCTCTGTCTCTTCTTTGTCAAACTGACATTTCTTCAAATTTGTTACATACCTAATGTTACCCTATGAATTGGTTACTATAGGTATTATTACCTGCATTTTGTAGTTAAGGAAAACAAGGCTGAGAGAGGTTAAGTGACTTGCCCAAGGTCACACAGCGAGTAAGTGTTAAGTATCTGAGACCACATTTGAACTCGGGTCCTCCTGACTCCAGGGCCAGTGCTCTATTCTCTGCGCCACCTAGCTATTTACCATCACTCTAGATTCATAGTGCATACAATAAAAATTCATACAGGTCACCCAATAATAGACATTTTAGTATGGGAGGGGAAAGAGACAGTCATTTATAAGAGAAAGGATGAATTACAAATGGATACCAACGCTATCCCACAAGTCTCCTATCAGCAAGCTCCAGAGGTCCTAATTGTCATATCAGTTGGAGCGGACCTCTGAGGAAAATGCTACATTCCGAAATATTTTCAACTTTGTAGGAAGGAAATGGCTAGTTCCATCAGGGACCAGAATCATTTGCTCTGTTTTCCAGCCTACCTGAATCAGCTAGGGTATCCTGAGGGAGAGCCGGGAAATGGCATGTGCCAGGTAAGTCAAACCACTACTACCTTGACTACTATCTCCCCTCAGACCCTGCAGAAGACAACCCAAGATCCAGAGTCCAAGAGCCTTGTGAACAGCAGTCTCCCCCAAACCACAAGACCTACTTCCAGTGCAGTCCCTACAACCATCATTGAGGAGAAAAATTCTTGTAGAGAAAAGGCTTACCTTCATCACCATGACCACCAACAACTGGTGACCAACTGAGACCAAAAGGCAAATGAGTACAAGAGCCCTGGAAGTGGACTCGCCAAGACTACCATCCTACCGAAAGACTTTGGAACTTTCCATGTGACTCACAACTAAAACCTTCCATATGTGTTGTCTCCCCTACTTTTCTATTTGTATCCTCAATTCTTAGCACAGTAATCTGCACATAGTAAAGGTTTAATAAATGCTTCATTCATTCACTCCACCATTACTCTGACCTTATGGACATGGTTCTTGGTCTTGGACAAGTTATGTTGAGTTTAAGATGTCTACAAGACATCCAAAATGAGATATCTAATGTACACAACTGTATACATGCCCTGTGCACATCACAAGTAATTGGTGATACCAGACTGGAGTTCAGAAGACAGACTAAGAACTGATATATAGATCTAGGAATCGCTTTCACACAGATGATCAATAAATTCATGGGAGTCGACAAGCTCACCAAGTGAGAGAGTATAGAAGGAAAAGGAAAAAAGGCCCTTCAATAAGCCCTGGGCATACCCATATTTAGTGGACGTTACATAGATAAAAATCCAGCAAAGAAACTGTCAAGTAGGGAAAGAACCAAGAAAGTTGTTTGTTTTTTTTAACCTAAAGAAGGTTTATAAAAACCTAAAGTATCCAAGACAGGAAGGCAGTCAACAGTGTCAGATGTTACAAAGAGATTAAGAAGGATGAAGACTAAGAAGAGGCCATTAGATCTGAAGAGTAAGAGACTACTTAACTCTGGAAAAAGACATTTCAGTCGAATGGTGAGGTCAGAATACAAATTATAGACAGTGCAGAAGATAAAGGAGTGAAGGCTTTACTTATAGATAGTTTTTAAAATTAGATGATTAGGGCAGAAGACATACAAGACAATAGCTAGTAGAGATAGTAGGATCTCATGAAAGTTTTGTTTTTGTTTTTTTTTTTAAAGGACAGGGGAGACATAGGTGTGTTTGCTGGCTTCAAGAGAGAGCCAGTAGATAGGGAAAGACTGAAGATCTTAGAGAAAGAGTAAAAAATGATAATGGAAGATACTAAGGGCAATCTGCTGTAAAAGACAAGAAAAGATAGTATCAAGGATTATATGCAGACAGACCAGCCTTGGCAAGGAGAAACATTACCTTTTCATCAAATACTGGAGTGAAAGAAATAGTGGAGGATGATGTGAGAAGTATGTGAGAATAGACAGAGAGAAATACAGTTATCACCAAGTAGCCTCAGTTTTTTTTGGTGAAGTAAAAAGTGATGATCAGAAAAAAAAAATTTCATGAACATGAAGTAGAACATTTCTGGCAAGATCAGGGAAATGACCATCACTGTGTATAGATAGGGTGAATGATGGCACATGAAGTAAGTGGAATGAGGAAGTGGGAAATTACAGTATTTGTGGGAAAATGTGTGTGTGTGTATGTACACACACACACATACACACATATATAATATTCATGGGGTGGAAAAGAAGACTATGAGGAAGGAAAAGAATGTTCTGGTGTTAGGAGATAATTAAGCGATATATTTGTCTAGTATGAACCACAAAGGAGGAGAGGTGGCTGACAAATTGATATAGTGGAAGAATCTGGAAGTGGCAGATACTGGATATAAGGAATATTCCAACACCTCTCTCATGGCCTGTGAGTGGAAGACTATGAGAGAAAGCATAACCAGTGCTGGAAAGGGCAGTGAGGGAGGCAGTGTCATCAGAATGGAGTCACATTTCACTGAATGCTATTAACTCTTCTGGCAAATTTTAAAGACAGATTAGACTGACAGAAGGCAGGAAGACATAAGTTCAAATTTGGCCTCAGACACTTATGAGTTTTATAACTCTGGGCAAGTCACTTAATCACCACCTACATCGGTTTCCTCAACTATAAAATGCTAAGTACTGAAAGAGAGACAGAGAGATATTTTGCCTTAGTTCTAATAGTCATTTTAGTTTTACAGTACTACATGAAGCATTTAAATAATGTATGTATACTGAAAAGCAAAAAACAGGAATATTTTTATTCTAATTCTGCACTGCCTATTACTTTAAGTCTATTTTGTACATTGATCTTTCCAACTATCAAATCTTGATTAATACTGCTGTCTATTTGAAGAGGCAAGCATTTTGTTGAATGTATAAATAGTACAATGGATCAATTATTATT
This sequence comes from Pseudochirops corinnae, assembly GCA_028646515.1. Taxonomy (NCBI): domain Eukaryota; kingdom Metazoa; phylum Chordata; class Mammalia; order Diprotodontia; family Pseudocheiridae; genus Pseudochirops; species Pseudochirops corinnae. Next base: position 243,719,126 of record CM053588.1, read on the forward strand.
CAAAAGACAAGAAGAAGAGAAAAAAGAACTATAAAAAGAAGACATAAAGAAAAGATTATTTGTAATGGGAAGAACTGAGGGTCTGATGACTTAATATACATTTTGCCAAAGTAAAAGCTCTAGATTAAAAAGCTAATAACTATCAAAATGATTAGTTCTATTTTACAGTAAATATGCCATAAAAGAAAACTATGTATGTGCACATTTAACAAGACATTTATACACATGTTTAAAAATGTATCATGCAATGTCTAAACACAAATTAGTTTACTTTAAATGGAAGAATTTAGTCAAACAGCTGAATTATTTTTTGCAGAACACCAAAAAGTTAGTTTGCCTAATGTTTGCAATTTTCAACTTTTTATTTTAAACACTTCAATAAGGTTCTAGAAAAATATAACTCTATACCATTTTAAAATGTAAAATTCTGGAAAATGACAATTAAACTTGGACTGTAATTTCCCACTACTGTAGTAAAGAGAAACCATGTATTTTTCAGGAAGCAGAATGCCTTTCTATTCCTATAGTGGTAGCATCATAAGTATAAATAAAGCTAAAAATAGATATAGAATAAAATACTTTTAACAATCTTAGGCAGACTGAACTACTATATTTCTCCTCTTTACCATTTCAATCCCTACATCACTCTTTGCCCATTAATTCCTATCTTAACTAACACTTTCATAGAATTGTTATGCTAACCTTCACGGACCATTTCCAAAGACTATTACTAGTTTGTGCAGTTTTATCTTCCATCAGTTTCTAAACAATACGAATTCCTATCTTTTGATCCTTCATGCACTGTGTAGACATAGTCTTGCATACCTCAAACATTTGCCTAACTGGGCTAAAGACTGCTCTAGACAAAAGAAAAGGACAGCACAAAGCAGTATGTGAGCACAAACCTAATCTTCTTTTGTACTACTGATCTCCTTCACTATGCTATTATTAGCAAATAAATGGAATTGTTATTATTAATAATCAATGTTAACAGTTTGGGGCAAGCTATGAATCTTGGGCTTGGTAACCCAAAGGTTCACACAGTTTAGGCCACTCACTACATGCAACCAATCTCCAAAGTTCCATATATGGAACTCAAAAGTATAAGTCTCTGCAACCTGTTAGTAGTAATCACCAACCACAATGAACAAAGCAACTGAGTCTTTTGGATTCTGATATTTTCACAATCCCAATCAACAAAGCAGAATCAAAAGCGGTGCCAGAGCCTTTAAAAAAATTATGTAACACAAACCAAAACCAGACTTTTTGTGTGTAGAGGTCACAGGTGTAGCTTTTCAACCATAACTATATACCTAAAGAGCACCATTAATAATATTATCTTTGTTTAGTTTTATAAAAATTATATATCCATGGTATAGGAATTTAATTCTACACAAATTAACTATGCAAAGGACTACATTAGGCCCTAGAGACAAAACCAAAAAAATAGCATAGTCCTTTGGCCACAAGGAGCTCATAATTTAATAGGAAGGATATGATAATAATGTTGCCACTTTACATAACAGCTGATATTTACTTAAGATTTTCATATATACTTCATTTCTTCCTCATAACAACCCAATAAAATAAGTATTAAAGATCTTATTATACCCATTTTACAGATGAGGAAACTGGAGTTTAAAGAGATTAAGTGACTTAGTTATATTATACAACTTAGTAAACACTGGAGCTGGGACTTAAACCCAGGCCTCTCCTAAGTCCAAAAGCAATACCCTTTCCAAACTGACATACAAACAAAATTAGGCATGAGACAACAGAGAATGTAACAGAGACAGAGGAGAGATAAAAAGTGCTTTGTGAAAATCTAAAGAGGCAGATGAAGGATATAAAAGCCAGCTTAAGGAAGAAGCAGTGGAGCATCTGAGGTAAGCCTCAAAGAAAGACGCATTTTATGACTCAGCCTTATGAACAATGACACCCTTTAACAGAGCCTCTTTCTCAATCAGGAGTTATTCTAATTTTTGTGAGTGTGATCTTCCCTCAAAGGATCAGGGGCCAAGCCTGAAAAACAGGAGGTTAAACAGAATCAATTCCATTCTGTTCAACAAATGTTTGTTAAGCATCTGTTCTTTACAAGGTGTTGCAAAAGCAAACATACACTTAGTCCAACAATTGTTGCTGAGAGCTGCCACAGCATTACCAGATTATTAAGTATAGAGGAAATATCTTGAAATATTCCTGGCCTTAAAAAGAAACCAACACCATAAAACTTTTTTGCATTTTTCTAACCAACTTACCCGTAAGGATTCCATGTATGATTTATGGCAATCTATGTGCAATGTGTGTCCACAAGTTTGCACATAAACACCTCCTTCCCATCCAATTGATACAGCCTGGAGACAGGAACTCTTGAAAGTAAGCAAAATATAGTAAGATATAAAAATGCACATTTAAAGCAATTTACATATACTCATATAAGACAGAAAATTATTACATACTTCTTTCCTGCTTTAGAAATTTATATTTTTGGGGGTGGCTAGGTGGCACAGTGAATAGAGCACCGGCTCTGGAGTCAGGAGGACCTGAGTTCAAATCCGGCCTCAGACACTTAACACAAAAACACCTAGCAGTGCGACCTTAGGCAAGTCACTTAACCCCAATTGCCCTCCAAAAAAGAAAAAAAGAAAAAAAGAAATTTATATTTTTGTGATATAAAGCAGTATACAACTATTACTAACTAAGCTCAAGGAAACTTCTTTAAAGTGAAGTATTACAAATGTTAGCTCCCAAACTTCTATGCTTATTAAAAATATGAACACATACATATGAGGAAACAATCATGCCTCTACAATACTTAACATCTAAACCATAAGTATACTGCAGTTAGGTATAAAAGAAAATTATATGGATTTAATTTTTTATCAGGCATATATAATAATGCCCCCTTTAACTCAAAAGTCATATAGCAGGCAACTTTGACTTTCAAAAAGAAATAGCCAAGACTCAGGAAATAAACAAAAAAAAGGGGAGGCGGATCACTGCACAGTGAAAATGTATGCCAATGTTCTTGCACAGAAGTTCTGCACTTTATTAATATGACAACTTTTAAGCCCTCACAAAAAGCCTACTAACTCTTACTCTGGAAACAATTCTAACAGTTTACTCATATGATTTCCCAACTAACAGCAAATTAAAAGTAGCAAATTAGAAAGTGGCATAAAGTTTTTAGGGACATTATGACAATTGCAAGAAATGACAGCTCAACATAACAGAGAGAGAAAGAAATATAGACAAAAGACTGCTTAGAGTTACTCAGGATGAGGGTAAACAGACCCTGAAAACAATACTGTATCAAAAGCCTAATAAAATAACATTCAGATAATTCTTCAGTCATCAAGGTCAATTTGTATTATAATATTTTGCTTAACAAACATGTAAATTGTTCAAAGTACTTTCAAAAATTTTTAACCAAAACTGGTTATATTTTTTAAAATTGCTATAGAGGAACAAGTCTTCCATTATGTGGAAAATTCACTTATATAGAAAAAACCTCACTCCTGGCCAGGTAAAAGACATATAACTATGGTTTTTCCCCCAATTTGATATAAATCAACAGCTCTATTAGTATCCTAAAAGCATAGTATCTTTGACTGTAGATACATTTAAAGTATATTAGAATCTAGTTTAAAACATTAAACACAGGTTTAAGAAGAACACAGAACAAATCTCGTTTCCTAATACATAGCTTAAAAAAAAAAAAAAAGAAAACCTAATGTGCTATTGGTTAGCCAATAATGTGCTAGAACTTTCTTCTCCAATATCAGGAGCTTTGACACAGTAAATTAGAGCTCTAAATTTTTTTTAAGATATCATTCTTATATTTCTAAAAGTTCAGGTTGGAAATAATAGCAACTGCCACCAGGAGTAATTCTAAAGAGAAGTAAAAGATAGGATCTTGATAGATATTTGGTGTGGTGATGATAAGCAGGGGACCTCTTTCAATTTATACATTTTCCTCTATAAGTTTTTAAGTTCTGCTATCCTATTAAGAAAATAAACAGTGCCAAGGGGTTCCAAATGTTTATTCAATAGTGATATTGGCAGCTAGGTATCATAGCAGATAAAGAGTTAGGCCTCCTGGAGTAAGGAGGACCTTAGTTCAAATACAGCTTAAGGCACTTACTGTGTGACCCTGGGAAAATCACTGAACCACTGTCTGCCTCAGTTTCCTCAACAGCAAAATGGGGATTATACTAACACCTACCTCATTGGGTCATTGTGAGGATCAAATAAGACAATATTTGTAAAGCACTTAGTGCAGTACCTGGCACATAGCAAGCATGTAATAACTGATGATTCCCTTCTGATAAGGCCTTTTTAAAAAGATAAATCTCTCATATATGTGTGTGTGCATATGTGTGTATACATACATGTGTGTGCAATATATGTATATATATACATGCCTATGTTTTCATATACACATGTATGTGTCTTTATGTTAGACATATAAAATATATGAATGTTAGTGTTTGAAAATTTTAAGTTCATAATAAAAAATTTTAAAAATGAAGTAAAAACTGTCTGATATACAATTTTTTAAAGAGCATGAAATGATAGAATGAAGAATCTGAGAATCACTAAATGGAGGGAGGTGAGGTTAAAACAAGATTCTCCTTAGAAAAATTAATTTTGTAAAGAAAAAAAAACCTATAATATTTAATGAAAAAAAACCATTTTATTCAGTACCTATTATGTCCAAAGTGTTCTATGGTAATAGAGTACAAGTTACATTATACAGATTAACTCAATCTCAAAAGGCCTTACCTACATCTTCAACTAAATATCTAGACTTCTTTTTCCTTTCAAAGGAAAGAAGAGAAGGAGGAAGGGAGTGAAGGAGAAAGAGATAGGGTGAAGGAAGGAAGGAAAGAAGGAACGAAGGAACGAAGGAAGAAAGGAACGAAGGATGAGCAAATATGCCTGATAGCTGGGGAAAAATACTGCTGAGTAAAGAGTGACTTTCTTGGCAGATTTAAAGATGTACAACAGCACAAATCAAATAGGCACAGCAGGTGAATAGCCTTCTACTGTTTGCACATCAGAAAAAACTACAGGAGACTGGCTTGTCTTCCTTTTACATTTCAGAACTGTGTTGAAGTACCAGCAGATTTTGGTGTTAAGATCATTTTTAAAAGTTTAACATCCAGTAATATAATGAAAAAGGTGCTTTCTTTGGCAGTGCATTTTAAAAATGGAACTAATATTATTTTCATCAAAATAGTTAAGAATAAAATGTCAACTTGTTTATTATCTTTAAAAACCTACTGCTGGGTATTCTATTGGAGACTCTAATCCAATAGTGGTTGGAGTCAGTAAGCAAGGATTCTTGAATTAATGTAAAAACTGAAATACCTCCTATTTCTTCACAAATATGTGACTTTCCTAAATGGTTATAATTTTTACATGAAAAATGTATAGAACTAAACTTTAAGGAAAAAGCTTTAACAAATTCACATAACAATTTCTGGAATTAAGTAACCAGAGTCACTTCTTTGCATTCTGACTAAAAAGTATCTGAGCTACACAAAGCTTAAAACATTCTGTGCTTCATTCATTTAATAAATAATTACTAAGCACCTACTATGTACACACCTCTGTAGGGAAGTCACCCATTCCTTTTTTCTCAAAGGAAGAAGTGTTCTCACTCTTTGCCAAAGCTAATCCTTCCAATCATGATTCTGAAATCATTCCCTACATCTACTGGACTCTGCTAAAAGTATAAAAGAGATTATCACTCTATTTTTTTTCTTTTCTTTTAAGGTAAAAATTTGGTTATTTGAATTTTTCCTAAGGAAAAGTCATAATGATAATAACTGTGTACATTTTAATGGTATTTTACAGCTTACAAAGAACATTATCCCTTTTGAGCTTCACAAAGAAAGAAGGGCCGGTATTATTATCTCCATTTTACTTATAAGACTCTGAGGTTCAGAAAAGTTACTTGACTTGTCCAAATTCTCCCCTTCCAGTTGATAGCAAAAGTAGCACGAGAATCTGGGCCTTCCAAGGCCAAATCAAAAACTCTTTCTACCACATAACATTGCCTCTCATTTATTATTGTCTTCCTCAGGAGAAGGGAGCAACACTATCCTTGGCCTACCAACTGGGAAGCCAGATTTTTATGCCTATTTTGGCTCACTAGAGGTCAGCACCATAAAGTGATGTCTTTTCTAGCACCTCTATAATATTCAACAGTCCATTAGCTCATACCACTGTGGGTAGAGGATTAAGGATAGAAGGACACTTCTAGTCTTCTGAAATCTAATAAAGGAATAATCTCCAATAGCCAACTAGCAATAAATCTAACAAATTTTAATATTTTGAAATCTGATTACAAGAACCAAATTAAATATGCAGAAGACTTACAAAGCAATGGGGTAGGTATCACCCCGATGAAGTTTACCTGGGTCATATCAGAAATCACAGGGCATTTACTAAAGAGCCTGCTACTGCTGCTGCTTCCATCTTTATGGATGAGTTTACTATTTTAAAACAACCAACTACAAAAAACTGAGAAGGACACAGGTAGACTACTAGCAGTACAGCAGGTGAGGGCTTATGGTCTAGAGATTCTGGAATCTACAGCACAGACCACATTTGCAGACATACACTCTATAGGGGCGGCTAGGTGATGCAGTGAATAGAGCACCAGCCCTGGAGACATACACTCTATAGAGTCTATACAAACTCATTAAATACCACTGTAATGAGTTCTATTGTATATCTATTAAAAAACAACTAAAAAGAATTAAAGAGTTCTTAGAATATTCAAACTATATATCTAAAAGGTATTTCCCCCTGAACTGTGTCAAAAAAAATATGGTTATTTTTGTCAAAATTTTATATTATCTTAATATCTGAAATTTTAATTTTAATAGAAAACTTCCATAAAGTATAATAATATTGTCTACATTTTAAAAAAATTAACTTCTAGATTCCATATCAGCATGCCATTTTAGGTTGCAAGTATGAACCATAAAATCATATGCTAATGGGACTGGGGGGAATATCCACAAACTTGAGCATCAAGAGTACTATTCAACTGTAATGAGCACTTACATCCTTAAAGAAACGTTGTAATAAGGAAAGCCTAACATCATGTACTGCAGCACATGTATCCCAGGGGTATATCTGCTCCTCTTCTGCGGTTGGCAGTTTCTTTGGCTCTGTGCTATTTCGGCACTGCCCTAAGACTACAAATAAAAAGGAAGTGGGCAGAAATAAATAAAATCACATTATTGATGAAATTTACTAAAGGAAACTATTAGAGGATACATTCAATTTCCCACTCCAGTCCCAACCCCAAATACAGATTAGAAATGTTTTTCTAAAATAAAAATGATAAAAAAGTGGTATCTCTAAGATTACACCAAGGGACTATATATACTTATACCTTCAATACTTCAACGATCCGAGCAATTTTGTCATTACTGATATTCCCTTCACTGCCCCTTTATATAGGGTTCATTAGTTGCTATAGATGAAAAATCCATGACCCTGAAGCCAACTTTCTAGTGATGAACTGCTCCAAACTTAAACTAGTTCTTACATGACACAGAACATATTCCTCAGCCCACATGCTTTAAGTACAATCTTTAAGAACAGAGGGTCCCCGAAGTCTTCTGAGACCACCATGAGGCATCACATTAGGACTTTAGTGTAATATATATAAAAAGATAATATAAATTATTTTATTCTTCCTTTTTGCAAATAATACTAAAACTAGAATTTAACCAAGAACATAAGTTGTGAACCAAAGGATTCAGAAACAGTGAGGATACAAGTATGTTAACATATATTTGATAGAGTATTTTCTGTAACTACTATCAGAGTCACTCCCAAAGTATAGCAACTACAGGCCTCAGCATTATCCTTCCAGGTGAATTTATAGCAACTCCAATAAGAACAAAGAGAAGGCAGAGAGCAGCTGGCAACTCTAGAACAATTAACATCAGCATGTTTAATGCAATTACCATCAGCATGTGACAGAACACAATAAATCTCTTCCCCTTCCCTAGTAATTTCCCCAGGTATTTTTTTTGCACTTCTGTGAAACTGCCTCCCAACAGTAATTTTATCTATTGATTCATTTGGTTCATTTTAACCAGAACTCATATGTGTACAAATGTTACTGGCAAAAGGAAAGGGAAGGTCCCACACAATGTCCTTTACCCTAGACCACACACATTCCTAGCCATTGACTTCTAAAAAAATCTGTACAAACACTTTATTATCTCCCTATACACATGAAAGTTGTTCTGTCCTTTCTATAGTGATAACATGCTTGACTTAGCTACTCCTTAGAATGATGCTTATACTCTCAACAGTTCTGAGCCTAATGAAACAAGAGATTTGTTTTATAACTGGAAAACCTCAAAGTGGACTACACAGATACCACATTGTGTAGTATTTCTATTTAAATAAATGGACTTCGGAGGCAAGGCTCAATAACACTAGGACTGAAATTCTCAACTTGTACATTTCAATTTATTCAAGAGACAGGCTGCCAGTAAAACTGGTTAGAGCTAAGGTTTTAAACAGATTTCTCTTTTCTTTGGTTGAATCCCTAAAGAAAAGGGATAGTAAGGTCAATAATGAAAGGCAACATGATGTTGAAGATACGGTCAGTCTCTGAACCACAAAGACCTGAGTTCAAGACATATAATACCAGGGTGATTCTAAACACATCATTTAACCTATCAAACTCCCCATCTGTAAAGTAGGGACAATAATAATACTTTTACTACTCATCTTCTGGATCTGTTGTGAGGGAAGCACTTTGTAAACCTTAAAGTGTTACATAAACATGTTTTTATTATGAAGAAATATCTGCAAATGATCTGTCTAGCTATAGCTAGATCTATGAGAAGCGCTATAAAAGGAAACTTTTGGGGGGTTCTTAATCACAAACCAGTACATTAGTAAAATGGAATGATTTAGGAGATTCATATTTAAGAGTGTATTTTACTTATTCATAAAGCATCTGAAAAAGTATTATCTTTACAGAATGTTTACTTCTTTACTTCAGCTTTCTTGGACTGTCACCCAAGATCTGCATGGGGAAAGGGAGGATCACAAGGAGGAAGCCTCAGAGGCAGGATATGAACATGTTTTCTTGACTCTAAGTCTAACTCCCTATTTCGCCAATGTGATACCCACAGCGGTTGCTATGACTATGCGGACGTATTCCCAGGTCTAAATCACAAGATATAACAGAGTCTCCTCCTTGAAGATGAAACCAATACATTTATTCAAACACCAGTGAGCCAAATCCATCATAGATACAAAGGAGTCTATACATATGGCCAATGCAAGGGGCACTGACACCCCAAGTGTTCTTTTTAAGACAAAGTCCATACATGTCACAAATGCAGGAAACACAAATATCCCAACCCCTCCTTCCATTTGGCCTCCCCACAAACACATTGCCCCAGGCAAAAATCACTCCCTCTCTCACTCATGCTAGCTACTTTAAATGCTTTTTAAAGACTGGTACTAATAATTTTTTCCTTCTATCTATAGGAGGTATAGAAGGCAAGGAAAGCCAAACCAGTGATCCAAATGAGTTAATCATCAAAGGATAGAGAAAAAAGCATGTAATCTCAGGATGGGAAAATCCTATACCAAGAGACTTTACAGGCTTTGGACTCTCACTTGAAATCAACTCACTCAGGAGATGTTCAGGAGGAGTGTCTTAACTATTTGTTTTCAAGCATTACAACCTAACCAAGTGATCCTTCCCAGAAGGAATACTCTGAATACATTTTCTTCTAACTAGAGGTTGGAAAAGATATCATTATCTCCAAATATATTTGGGGAGAGGGAGCTGGGCAAAGAAGAGTGGTTACTGGGGAAGAATGCTGAGAAATGCTTCAAGCTTTATCAAAGAACTACAGCTTTAAAAGGGGAAATCAAAACTGCCAAAAACACTACAGCATACACAACTTCTACTTGGGTTTAGTTTCACAATGGGAATATTGGGATATCACCTGTACATGATATCAAAATGACCCTATCTTTGATAAAATAGAATACATAACATTCTGGAAAGAGATACTGGACCTAGAGTTTTAAAGAAAACCTTAAATAATGCCTCTTTCATTTTTAGGGGGAAAAGCAAAGAGGATAGAGAAAGTAAACAATGTGTTAAAATGTTTCATTTTTTAAATGCCTTAAAAATACTGAGAATAAGCTTTTCAATATGAACTTTCTCTTTGATGCTGCAGTATACTGATGAACTGGTTTGTGCTTAAGGACCAAAACAAACCATTGCTTTGGTATTCACATTTATAGATCTAGACTTTAGTATATTGACATATATTTATTGTTTACACAATAAAATTAAAACTCGTATATATATATGTGTACATGTATGTATACATATAACATAATTATTAATAATTTAAATACTTTTAACATTTATAAAGTACTTCCTTCAAAACAACATTGAGATAGATAGTAAATGTATTCTTGCTCCCATTTCACAAATGAAAAAACTAAGACTGAGAGAGGTTATGTAACCTACCCATGTCTTTGTAAGTATTTAAAATTTAAATGGAAGGATTCAAGCCTAGGATTCCTAACTCCACATTTGGTGCTCTTCCACAATAATAAAAAGTTACTATCCATTTTGATTCTGAGAAGCAGCTTAACAAGAAACTTACCTGAAGAGGCTTGCAAAAGCACAACCAGCCCTGTGGGTCGCTCTTCAGAGGATGGGCCACTCTGTCCACAGATGACACAGTCATATACTGCTTCCGAGACTTGCTGTTCTGGCGTCACTATCTCCATAGCAACATCAGTTTCTGGAGAATCTGGGAAAAAAAAAAAAAGATTATATCATACCTACAAATTTCTGGAAAATCTCTCTATAAGAAAAACATGTAGAAAAATAAAACTCAAAATATTTATAATGATACATAATTATAATGGTCACTAATAATGATAAGGTCACTGCTTCAAAACTGAAGCAATGGCATGGAAGTGGGGAATGAGCTTTTTAAAGAAAAAAATTTTACTAAGAAAAAGGTTTGTAAAATAATGAAAACTGACATTTTGACTTTAAAAATGTAATACATGAATTCTAACATTACACATTTGGTGGGGCAAATTATTCTGTCTTGTTAAAATGCTTTTTAAAGACTGGTACTAAACATGAAGAATGTGAAATACTTAGTTCTTTAGAAAACTTTAAAAAGAAATGCTTAGCATTTTAAAAGGATTTTCTTTACTTAAGTCTTAGAAAGGAAGACTTTAAAAATACTCAAACTCTCTTGGGAAGAAACTTTCATATTATTCTTTTATGGAGATATGACATTCAGACACATACATAATCTGTTTATTGGATTTAATACAAATAACACAAAAAATCAGCAAGATGTACTATGTGAGTTAACCCCCATCGACTCCAACAACCTCAAAACAAGAAGTATGTACCAAATCTATATCTACATTCACAGGGAAGATGATGAAAAGTGAAGTCTACTGAAATAACAGTGAAGTACCAAACTACCTAAACCTTCCACTCACCCTAACCTCTATGACAGGAGTAATATTTCCTGAGATTTTGCCATGGTTTGGCTAGTTTTTCCCCTAGGCCCTAGGCTAAGCTAGATTCCTTTCTTAAAAAGCACAGAAACTCTCTTTAAAATCTGCTTGGCTTACAGGAAAGAAGATCTAGATCAGTTTCTGAGGCTTATGACCATGGACCAACTAGGAAGCTGTGTTCAGTTTAATTAACATAGTGATCTCACTTAATAATCTTGTTGAATGTCCTTCATACACAATGGCTACGATGGCTACGTACAGCTCCTTTTGTTAATTGTCAGCTTAGGAGAGTCTCATTTCATTCCTATCTGAGGTATCAAGCAAATGACCCTAAGTCAGGCCCACACCATCACACACCCTACTCTTCCCCCTCGGAGCACAAATAACTTAGAAGGTTTGTATTTCAAGCTATTGTGACCCCTACCCAATCCCCTCAAGGCAATAACCCAATAGGAACCCTTGAGACACCAGGAAGATCTGATCTTCTAGCCACATGACAATAAAAGAGGGCTGGAGGCAACTATGGGTTAGGGGAAAATGCTGTGGTGCAGAGCCAGTTAGAAGTAATGATACTTCCATATCCAGTGGAAAACAGTCTAGAAAGCTATCAGAGAGTCCATGTTCTACTAGAGGTTTAGATAGGAGTCAGAGAAACTTCGACAATCCCCAACTAGAAGACATTAAAGCTGCTTTTGCCTCAAAGCCCTGTACTGAAAAGGAAAAAAAAAAGTACTCCATGGCAGTGGAAGTAAAGGGCTCAGATAGTAAGAAGGAAGCCTGAGACAAACTATCAGAAATGTAAAGAAAAAAAAGTAGGTGGGGGTGGGGGGAAAGGAGGGTGTTTAAAGATAAAATAGACAGACAGACAGACACACACACACACACACACACACACACACACACACAATGAGCTTAGCCTCCAAACAGATAAACCAGTCTTGCAACTTTAAGACAAAAGGAAAAATGGACAAGAATATTTTAAATGTCCAGAACACAATGAATAAATATTATAAAGGAAATAGAAATAAAAACTCTCAATCAAAAAGAGAGCAAGAGAATAAATTCTGTGATCTCTCAGAGATCATGGAACAAAAGCAAGAAAATCTAGGTTCAAAAGAGAAATAAAATTTCTAAATGAAAACAGCAGAATGGAAACTAGGAAATCAGAAATCTACACTATTAAAGAAGAAATAAACAGGACAAATTACAGATAACTTTAAAAATCCACGAAGGATAATCTATCTTAATAGATGAGCTGTAAGAAATTATGAAAGGGGTGATTTCAGGGAAACCTGGGAAGACTTACATAAACTGATACAGAAAGAAGTAACCAAAACTGGAGGAATCATTTACACAATAAGAACAAAAATCAACTTTGAAAGACTTTAAGAACTGTGATCAATGTAATGGCCAGCCACAATTTTAAAAGACCAGTAATGAAGCATGCTGCCCAACTCTCTAAAGAAAGGTGCTAACACACTAATGGTGTAGAATAGGACATACATTTTCAGACACAATCAATATGGGAATTTGACTTGCTTTACAATGTATATTTGTTTCAAGGGTTTGGGATTTATTCCACTGCGGTAAGAAGTTGGGCAGAAAAAAATTAGTTAATTCTTTTTTTTTTTTT